>LSAX01000013.1:0-600000 GCA_001557505.1 Reticulascus tulasneorum | reverse complement strand
CAGATTCTATCTCGCCAGACTCCATCAAACATGATAGCTAATCTAGACCTGTGTTTAGCATACCACATGTGGGCCATGATCGGCACTTACAACTACTTCCTGTACACGGCAGACATTGAGTTCCTCAACAACAACTGGGGAAAGTATCTGAAGGCTATGAACTATATTTACGCCAAGGTCACCCCTGATGGGCTGCTTAACGCCACGAGGAACAGCGACTGGGCGCGATACGTTAACTCTATGAACGGTAGCGAGCCCAATATGATGTAAGCCCGCCCCTTTCTGCCATTAGTCTCTTCTCCTCCCCTGAATCGCGGGACAAATTGTTCTTCAATTGACACAACACCCTAGTCTATATCGGACCCTCACAACTGGCGCATTTCTAGCTGAATATGCCCCGGTTGATACGCAAAATACCACTAACATCACGACAGCCTACCTAGCACGCGCAGCGGACTTACGTACCGCCATCTTCAAACATCACTGGGACCCCGAAGCGGGCGCATTCCGAGACGGTTACATGAACCTAACCCTATACCCGCAGGATGCTAATAGCATGGCTCTCGCCTTTGGCCTAGCGGAAGAGGGATCTGCCGAAGCAGCCCTAATATCTACGGCCCTGACAAGAAACTGGACGCCTATTGGCCCGGCTTCACCTGAGCTGCCAGGCAATATCAGCCCGTTCATCTCTAGTATCGAGCTGGAAGGTCACTTTGCTGCTCGACGCCCGGACCGGGCCCTGCGGCTTATCCGCGACTGTTGGGGATGGTATCTGCACCACCCCAACGGCACGGGCAGCACCGTCATTGAAGGCTACCTCGTAGATGGGAGCTGGGGCTATCGAAGCACCAGAGGCTATACAAACGATCCGGCGTACGTTTCCCATGCGCACGGATGGAGCAGCGGGCCGACCAGCACGCTAACGGAGTATCTACTCGGCCTGCGTGTCACGCGCCCTGGCGGAGCAGAGTGGTCGCTGCGGCCCGCATTCGGGTTCATCCCCAAAGTGGAAGCGGGGTTCACGACCGGGTTAGGGAAGTTCAGTTCCAAGTGGGTTGTCGAGGGGGAGACAGCCGTCGTGGAGTGGGATACACCTATTGGGACAAGAGGCTGGGTGGATCTGGGCGAGAAGAAGATGTGGGTTGAGGGGGGAAAAGGCACGGAAACAGTCAAAATCACGAGGACATGCGTGCCACGCTAGACCAGCTGGCCTCGATGGGGCAAGGGGGGAAAAGCATTCTGGAATTGCACGTAGAATTGGATGCTGTTGCACGTTAAAACAAGGATTTGGTCATAGATCTTTCATATGCACGATGTTTGTTTGGTGGCCCACACTCCTTCTAATTATAAGTTTTTAGCAGTCGAATGTCACCTTATCGGCCAGGATCCGCCTGCTGTGGAGAAGATGCGAATGTTATAGGGCAGCTTCGATTGCTGGATATGTGTGTGATACTGCTCGGGGTTTGAGGATAATCTCGCGCTCCAACCACCACAAAGGAATCCCCACATGGCGTAGACGAGTCGCAGGGGCAAGCCGCTCCCTAAAAGATAAGTCCCCGACGCCCTGGAAATCCGACCTGTCTGAGCTGGCCATGCTCACTTTGAGTGCTGCCAGCTGAGTCCCACCATGGAAGCCCGCATCAGATTGATGGCGCTGACAAAGGATTCACATCCACACCCCGAATAGACGGGCAGGAGAGGCGGCCGATTGGTCAATTACGCACGCTGGAATTATGAAGAATTTGATAGCAGAATCTCACCCGCATTGTGTTCATTACGTCACCTCGCGCCCTTAGGTAGACGGCTTGCAAAAACTTAGGTCGTAAGTCCCTTAAACAACACGCCAAACGCACGAGTTGGACGGTTAGCCAGCCAAACATCACCACCATCGATCTACTGACGAAGATAACATGGCGATTGAAACGGTCACCGTTATCGGCGCAAGCGGCACTCTGGGCACTAAAGTCCTGGCCGCCCTGGTCGCAGCAAAGTCATTCAAAGTCAGCGTCCTGCAACGCGCCAGCTCGCCATCCAAGTATGACGACGACATCCAAATCCTCGAGGCCGACAATGGATTCTCATTTGCCCGCCTCAAGGAGGTTCTCACCGGCCAAGACGCGGTCGTCTCGTGCTTCCGCCTGGGCGACACTGACAAGCACGTCCGTATCGCCGAGGCAGCGGCCGCAGCCGGCGTGAAGCACTTCATCCCCGCCGACTTTGGCAGCTGTGACGCCGATAGCGCTTATGCACAGGAGCTTGTCCCACTGTACAGCAACAAGCTCCGCGTGCGGAGGAAGGCACAGGAGCTGGCCGACAAGTACGAGAGCTTCACTTGGACCGGCTTGGTATGCGGGCACTTCTTCGATTGGGGTCTGAGGGAAGGGTTCCTTCACGTGGACCTAGCCAAGCAGCACGTCGACATCCTGGACGGCGGCAAGTACAAGGCGTCATATTCGACGTTATACCGGATCGCCGATGCCGTTGTGCGTATTCTACAGAAGGGAGACGCGGACGAGACGCGCAACAAGACACTCTTCATGCAGAGCTTCAGCGCCACTCAGCTCGATGTTCTGAAGTCTCTGGAAAAGGCGACAGCGACAAAGTGGAGCGTCACCGACGTGGAATCAAAAGCGTTTGTTGAGAAGGAGAAGAAGAGGGCGGACGCGGGCGACGGTGATGCGATTGAGGAGTTGGTCTACGTGCTGGGCACCGTCGATGCGGACTGGACGAAGCGAGATGACTTTGCTATGAAGTTTCTGGAGCTCGAGGATGAGAACCTGGATGATGTTGTTGCTGAGATTGTCGCAAATCCATCCATGTGGTAGTAGGATGCCTTTCATCGCCATTGCATTTGTGTCGCCAAGGGACTCGAGGGAACACCCTGGAAGAATGGCACAGACTTCCGCATCTGCCAAAACAGATGGATTTAGATGGCCAGAGCAGTATGTGGAATATTCCCTTGTCATGAACCAAGATAGACGAAGGAAAGTAAAATGGAGGGTATCGTCTTCATATCACCTTCTCACCAATGAGTCGATCGTGTGGCTTTGTCCCTTCCCAGAGCCTGGGAGAGAGTGTGTTACTCAACTCAAGCCGCTTGCGTCCAATTCTAATGGTGGGTGGGCACCTTCTTTGCGTACAGACACTTTCGCCGCATCCACACCAGATCTTAACCTTGAGCTGAACTCGATCTTAAAAACAAGTCAAGATTTTGGAACACCACCCTCCTGATATCATTATCTGCCAATTTCAATTGCCAAAATTCAATTGCCAGCTCGAGATGTAACCACCGGGCATTTGCCAATCCAGATGTCCCAGACTGACAAGGATCTGATGGCTCCCAAATATAGATATCGGAACGGTGCCTCCATAATCCCACATCACAGCCTCAATCAGCCTTTCGACTCACACCATTCCAGTCTGGATAAATGATAAACCCTAATCCATCCAAGTTCGGAGCTTGAACCCCTAGTGCTACAGCAACATGCACTATTTGACGTACGGCAAAGCTGCCCAGAGTTGAGTTGCTGCCAGGGGGACGTCGATCTTTGCGGGGTCGGCGTCGAGAGGGGCCCTCGTGCCTCAAGCCCATCGCGGCCGGCTACTGCAACCGTCAAACCACATGGGGATCACAACTGGAAGCCGGCTTTACAGCCGGATGCAAGCGATACTCAGCCAAGAGTCGCTTATTTCTCGTATTCATCAATGATGGTTCTCGTTCCGCCGAGGGTGCACAGATGTTGCTTCGAGCCACATTTAGCACACTAACTGGGAGACTGTTGACGTTCTGCGTAGGGCTAGGACTGGCTGTATCTGTGCCTGATTACCGTCATGGTAAGTGGGACTTGGCACACGAAAACCGGGAGATCACCCATCCCCATCTGGGCAGTGGAACATTCCGCCACATTAAAATAAGACGGCTCGGATATTTAGAAAAGCGGTGCCTGCTCCTCTCGTCCCAGGATTTGTCGTTCCCGCATGCCTATTCCAGTAGTATTTACTTTCAGAGGTCAGACCTCAAACTTCGGTCTTGACCCAGGTACACGATGAAGGCAAGCAACTTCATCCTTGCCGTCATAGTCGCGTACGTCAATACTATCCTTACGTATATTTAATGCCCCTTTTAACTCAGCGGCAGCGGAGTGGCTGCCCAACGGCTGCCCCCAATCGATCCTCATCATAGGCCTTCTCAAGACACCCACTGTCCGACGGTAACCAGAACATCTTCAGTATGCTCGACGTGCGCCCAGCGAGAGTGCCTCGCGCTTGAGACCATCTCCAACCCTTGCGATTGCTCGAAAGTAGTCCCAACAACAACAGTCAGCTACCCATGTGGTCGCAAATGTCCAACTGGATGCGCAGGAACGTCCTACTTCTACGCGACATCGACGTCGAATTGTGGACCTACGGCTACAGCAACGAGTACCACGACACCCATTATCAAGACCCTTCCTCCAACTGTCATAAGCACCATTCATGCGTGTCCGACCGTCACCTCAACCTTAGGCGTTTGTTCGACATGCGTACGACCAAAATGCTTAGCCCTCTCCACCGTCTCACTTGACTGCAACTGTGCGACCTCAATCCCAACGGTGTTCGCATCCTTCCCTTGCAGTGGCAATTGTCCCGGTGGCTGTGCAGATACACGGTACATTTACGCCACCGAGACTCCTGTCTGTTCGATAACGAGTAGTGACACCAAGTCCGACTGCGTTCCTACGGTAACTGTGTCAGCATACCCGGCATCTGGCTGTCCTTTTAACTGTACGACCGGCGGGTTCTGCGTGTTGGATAGTAAGAAAAAATATTGGACGGAATGATCAAATCAGCTAACGCCTTTCTCAGAATTCGTCACATTACCGTGTGGGTGCAAAACCGCCGACTCAGTCGTTACACAGACAATTACAGGGCCATGTGCTACCAGGTCCCCATGTACCGTTTGTCATACGGGCTTTCCTTTCACCACGACTGCGGATTGCCCTAGCTCCACATCAAACTAGATCCGCGGAGAACAGAGAATACGGAGAAGGAATAGCATGCTCATGCAAGAGATCCTATTAGTATATAGCAACCATCGGCCTATGCCTGACATGGAATTGACCTTTACATGCATCAGCTATTCCCCGTCAGCTGTTGTGGCCAGTTGCCCGGACAGGTTCCGGTGCATGCCAGTCCCATCGATGCCTGATTCTGAATATTTGAGCACAGCACCTTAGCCGTGCCTCCTGCCTTGGGTTTGATGTTGATATTCTCGAATTTGAAATTGCGGCACGGCGCGGCGGCAGAGCAGTGAATGCCTGCGGCAACATTGTAGCGGCTCGTACCCGTGATGTTAGACCAGGTGATGTTCTCGATGGGCAGGCGCGAGGTGTCGCAGTTTTGGCCAGAATATGTGCAAGGGGTGACGTAGATGGGCTGATTAACGTCGCTGAACTCGAAGTTGCGAAAGGTGACGTTACGTACGTGCCCCTGCCCCGGGTACGTCTTGATCCAAGCTGCATTAGATGAGTGTATGCATTTGAAGCCGTCAAACACTACGTTGTCGACCGTGTCAGGCCCGTTGCCGTTCCCCATTGATCCTATCACAGCGCACCCAGACTCGTAGCATGTTACATTCTTGACGTCGATGTTTTTGCTGTTGGCCTTGACCGAGATGCAGTCCTGTTGCGCGAAGTAGCGAATTAGTCAACTGCGGACGAGAAGTGGTGCCCCATCAAGAGGCGAGCAAACCACAAGAGAAAGGGAACTCACATCGCCGCAAGTTACCGTCCAGTTGCGAATGACGACGTTTTCCGAGTTCCACGTGTCTACCCCGTCCGTGTTAACTGCGGACCACTGCGAGTTGCTTGTGGTGTTCATGTCGAGATTAGTCATGGTGACGTTCTTGCTGTAAGCGACAAATGTGTGCCAAAACTGGCTCTGGCGCCAGGTAATCCCGTCCACAAGCACGTTGGTGGCGCGCCATATGGTCAGATTGATCGGTCGTCCGCGCCTGTTGTTCCCGTCGCGATTCTCGTTGATCCATGCCTGGCCATTGCCGTCAAACAGCGCCTTACCGTGGCCACGCAGTGAGATGTCGCTGCCGCCCAACTTCCAGCCCGTGTACAAATTCGCGTAGGTGACAGGCAGCGTGTTCGCGATCCAGTACTGCAAATTGTCGGCGCTCCACACCCACTTACCGAGGATGTTGATGCTGACATTTTTGAGATTCGTGGTCTCCATTACCTGCCGGATGTTGTAGGTGCCCTCCTGGAAGATGATGATGCTGTCGGTGGCGCACTGCTGGAAGGCCTGCTTGATTTGTGGTGTGTCGTCACCGGACCCCATCGGTGTTACCGTGCACAGCGAGCCATTCTTGACGACTGTGGCCGAGGCGAGCCTGGCACTCCAGGCCGAGAGAATGATAGCTGCTGTTCCAAGAAGCCTCATCGTTCGAAGCCCGTCGCCGGATCGTTGAATTTTCTTGAAGTCAAATTTATACCACCGCCAGGCCAGCGGCCCCCTAACCTCCAGTTATATGTGCTGTGCACCTTGTTGCATTCCATTACTCCGTAATTAACTGCCACCTACATAATTAGCAACTCCACGGGGTACCCCGCGCTCGGCCCCAGTTATGCACCCCCGGCTGATTTCCAGCCCATCGGCAGACGGAGAATTCGGTATCGGGCGGTACAACTCCGTGCTGCAAAGCAGGGTTGAACCCTGGCCCCTAAATTGGATTGGCGAAAGTCTTAGTTGAGGTTGATATTCGTGTTGGTTTCTGATAGGACCGTCGAGTGTCCGGCCTTGAGACTCGGCCCTAAATATTCTCCCTCGTCGCACCGCCCAGTGAGATTAAAGTCGCAATGACGACACCTTGTTGAAAACAGCCGGCGCAAAGCATGTCGAGTCAGTTGGTGTGCATGTCCAGCCAGGACTGGCAGCATTGTTGCAGGTTGGAGTCCAGTTTGCAACAAACAACCCCTAGCAACTAGCAGCTTTGCAGGACAGTGTGGCTAAACTTGGCTTTGGGTGGTGCAAGAGGCTTTGAATGAAGTTCAACGGCGGTTGTGGACTGGCCTTGGCGAGACCGCCCAGGTGAACCCTGTCGATGACGATCACGTCGCTTTTGTCGTACCGGTTGCAACAAAGATTAACGAAGGGCAGGCGAAGACGGCTTTATGCCTGCTGGAGACATCAACGGGGAACCTGCAAGCCACCTTTCAGGAGCCTGGTCATTGCAGGTTTGGCCAAGACCGCTGATATGTGGTGTGACGATGGGATTCGATGTATACCATGACTGGTACAGAGGTGTAATACAGAGTGTAGGTTGGAGAATACTTTAGATATTGTTGTCCAGGCCATAGAAAACAGTTTATGATGACAATCTCAGAGTACAATTTGTTGGATCTGAGTTGTAGATGAACAGGATCGATCAAAGTCCTTCAGACTCTACCACCAGGCTTGACAGCCCTTGGCTCAGAGCACGGCTCGAGGAGGGACAATTGGAAATTTTGAAGGCGCCCAAGGCCGACCTTCCGAATATATGTTTCTTCGACTTTAGCAAGGTTGCACTGCATAGGATCCACTTGAACTATGCGGCTGGGAGCGCGCTACTCCCAGCCCTTTCCTTTCTGCTTCTGCCAATCTAACGTCATTGTAGTTGTGTAAAGTATCAATCGGAGCCCTTGCGAGAACTGAGATGCGATTTCAGATGGATCGAAGCCTCAATTATACGAAACAAAGTGTGCCAACATGTCGAGACTGCTCCCAAGACAGCCTAAGCGGAATCGGACGTTTTATACTGTGTAAGTTTTATCGACGACTCTTGTAACACCACGACATCATGACACCACGACATCATGACACCACAAGAGACACAACTCTTGACTACAAGCTAGGTGGACCAAGTTACCGGATGGATGCTACAGCCGTAGCCTCAAAACACCTCGAGATTAGATCTTCACAATGCATTTCGACTAAGCTTTCGTCCACTTAGCATTGTTTCGAAACGAAGATAAGCTATGACATGGGGGTGGCTTCTGGGAAGCCGGAGGATTAATCATACCATTCTTGGCAGCACTTGGTCTTCGACAAGAAAACCTTGATCACCTCTTGGATCCGAATCTGCCTTGGTCCCAGGAATGACTTTCTTCTGGTCGGGTTTTCTCTCTTAAATATGATGTGGGAGCTGAACTTATTACTATCGACTTTCGATAATGACCGCTTCTGGCAATTCTGCCCCAAGAGTGTCGGCAGTGCAGCCTCTTCACTAAGCCCCCCACCTCTCTCGTGGATTGAGCATTCTGATTGGCATTCCCAACATCTAGATTCATGTCAATATCCGTCGCTGCATGGGAACCTAACCATCCAGGACGTGACACCTTTCCACTTCAGGAGAAAGAGGCCGAAGTGGCGTCAGCTTACTCGCAGGTGGACCGTGCTTAATGGTAAATTATCTAAGCTTTCGCGGCTGCCCCTGTGGAGGAAACGGCCTAGCATTGATGAAATCGAAACACTTTTGGCCCAGTTTATCAATTTCCGCCCGCAGCACTGGACATAACCCCACAGCAGAGGCACCCAAGCTGAAGCGTTTAGTACTCTTTCTGGACTAGATATGGAGGGCGTGCAGTCAGCACCCAGCACCTGAGGAGGCAAACTTTTGTCAGTTCTAGTACTCCCATGGAGAGCTCGGTGCAAAGCCTGGATTACTAAGGTTACATACGTATAGCCAGTCAAATTCAGTGGCAGCAACCCCTGAGAAATAGTCGAATTCAAACCGTTCTGATATCCATATCCAAAACCATGCCAGGATTTTACCAAGTTGACGTTGAAGTGTCTTATCGCCATGCCAGGCATCACACTCACGGATTTAAGCCAAGAAAGCCCTGTCCTTCGCCTGCTAGTGGCATCATGGGGTTATCAGCTGCATCAAATCCACAGGACAAACTAGTTACCTGTACTAGGTGCCTTTTGGCCTTGAGCACTTGGAAGCGGCAGGCTTTTGTTTAACTTGCCGATCCTGACCTCTTAAATGGCAAACTCAAATCCCTAGGGAAAGAGGTATTAAACTCGAGATGACCGCTTGCTGGCACTTGGGGATCCATCTCTTCATGATTGATCTTGCTCCCATAGCCCACTCAATCCTGGTAGTTGTGGTCTAGATCTGGTGCTTATCTTTACCTGTCCTCATACAGAAAGGCAACTTTCCATTTCCATTATGGACTCAACGGACCTGTACCCTGTTTACGTCGGCCTCTGGACCAATTGGTCAAAGGGGGCCGTTTTGGGCTACACCTTGACCGTCAACCGAGTGAATGCCAACCTCCTCATTGCATTCGTGGCCTTCTTTGTTGCATTTGGTAGGTATGGAGCCGAGGTATGGAGAGTTTTATCCAGAGTTCTAATATGTGATAGTGGGTAACCGGTTCTGGAGGATATTGTGCATCCTGCTCCATTTCTTGTACTCTAAACAGGAGCCTCAAGACGCACTCTATCATCAGCGCCAGGTGATCTTGCGTAACTCGATGAACGCCGAGGCTAGCCTTCTGTATTTCGTCCACGTGTTGTGGTCATGGAAGCAACACGGCCGCAGCCCTTACCTACGGCTCCTAGGTGTTATTGGACTAGCACTTACTTCCGCTGTTGGTTTCGCCATCGCTAGCGGTTACTCATCTCAAATCTCATCCACCGGCAACGAAGTACTAGTAGATGGAACGAATTGTAGACTGGTGAATTGGACCGCAGTGCAGACAGGCGTTCAAATAGAAACATGGAAGCATTTCTATCCATATTTCTCGAAGGCTATTGAAAATTGGGCAAACTATGCGCAACAATGTCACAGCCCCAATATGGACACAACCCGGCTGCTTGGCTGCGGGACTTTCGTAAGCCGCAAGCTTCCGATGACTGTCAGTATCAACGCGAGCTGTCCCTTCGACCCAAAGATCTGCAAAACTCAGGATCAGAACATTCTGATTGATACTGGTTATATCGACAGCCATGAGCATCTTGGAATCAACGCTCCGCCGGAGGAAAGGTTTCAATATCGCAGAGTTTTCCATTGCGCTCCTCTTGTCACAGATGGCTACACATCAGAGTACTTCAATTCCACAACTAAGAGCTCATACACGAGGTTTTACTATGGCACCATCCCAAACACACCTACAAACTACTCATACGAATACATAAGTAACGCAAAAGATCTAACGCAGACAATCTTGCTCCCATTCAATGACAATCCAGACTACAATATTGGGTGAGATTACATCTACGGAGCTATCCATACCAGTGCGTTCATTAATTGTTGAATATTGTGCAGGGCCAGGACCATCCCTTTTTACCAAGGAGCTCCCCTTATCGGAGGCGCGGAGATGATACCGATACCAGAGCTGTGGCCAAATGCGAGTGCAGATGTCGCTCTTTTCTTCGTATCCGCTAGAGACGTGCGCTTCATTACCCCCGTCACTGATGCGCTGTACCATGCTACTACGCCGCGCCGTACAATGGTGTATGCGCAGGGGGCGCACAACGCTACCCCAGTGGAAATAGGCCCATTATACGCTCAAGATGTGGCAGCGGCTCCTATGGGCTGTACGGAGAGATACCAAATCTGCGACCTTGGGCTGCCCGAAGGTTCGCGTTGTGGACCGCTTGCTGGAGACTGGGACGTCTTCGATGAGACTTTCGCACAACTCCCAACCGGAGCCGAGGCGAAAGCTCGAATTACTTGGGCGCTTCAATCAGCCGGGTCGTTAACCGGTGCCAGCGCGTTCCTTGTGAAAATGCTCAGCAGCCGTGCCTCCACAGCGCGACACGCTCTCGTGTCCGGTATGTCGGGTCCACTCCCAGATAACCAATGGATGTTGGACGTCCAGAGTTGGCATGATATCATGATGACCGGGTTTCAAGGCGGATTGCTTCGAACTGCTACTGGTCCAACAGATTCAGACGTGTTACCATACTTCAACATTCAGCCGCAGACCGAAGTCCAGCGAAATATGTGCAACAGTATTGTGAGTAGCCATAACTATCCCTGCACCTCACTTGCCAACGATATGAAGACCCTGGGTTAACCATATCGCCTCTCTTTAATTTTTAGAAGATTCTAGGCACCGCATATGTCTCGTTCAACATGTTTGGCATCCTATTCATTGTCATTTTGGGAGGAATCATCACAGCCGTCTCTCTCCTCCTCGATCCCCTACTGTCTCAGCTTCGAAAGAGATATGGAACCATGCCATACAAACAATTAGAATGGCGCGCCAATGGCGCCTTACAGTTACAGCGACTCGCCCATGAGGAGCTTGGCGCCGGAACGTGGTCGGGTGGGGCAGAAATAGTTCCGGTGACGTGCCGGCTCGAAGAAAAATTGGCCTCACTGGACATCTCGAACCCTGAGCATCCGCTGTTGAAGAAGAGTTTACTTCATAAGTTCACGGAATCCACGGTGAAAGAGAAGAACGGTGTTCGTATCCTTGAAACGGACTTGGAAGCGCAGAGTTGTGCATCCGAAATGAGCCCTGCCTTGACGGATGCCGCCACTTTTACCAACACACTTACACCATTGTCAACCAATCTTGCGGGCTCGAAAAGCCCGACCAGCCTGACCAGCCCGATTAGCCTAATCCACGCGAGTGAGCTGGACAATGCCAGCCATGCACGCCGGACCTCGGTCGATCTTGGTTGACGCACCCGCTGGTTCCTGTGAGAACCGTTCAGTGTGCTTGTGAATAGGCGCCTGGGATCCTCTGGATCCATGTGCCAATGGTGGATTCTAAGATTCGTGGAGTGCGTGGATCTGAGTAGAATTTCAATAAATGTGAACATACTTGTTGAAGGGGTACTGAAGATTTTCCATCATTCTTTCATGTCTCTAATGTAACTACCCATTCTTGATCTCATCGCCGTGGGGTTATCTATCCGGGATCGTTTGTTTCAAGGTGTTTTTACATGCGATCCATGTCTATCAGTCACTAGTGGCGGAGGGAGAATGTTGTAGTGGCAACCTATATCAATACCTCATGGCTCTTGCGAACCGACGCCGCCGGCAACCACAAGCCTATGCGTGCTCATGACATCTTCGGCCTGTCTGGCATCCATGGCCAGGACACGCGTCCATGTGAACGACCACACATCTAGGACCACAGCCCTGGCATCTAGGACCTTGGCCGCCGGGTGGGCATCTATCGCTAGGTGGGCATCGATCTCCGGGTGGGCCTTGGATGCCGGGCGGACCTTGCACACCCGCTGGCCCAGCTGGACCGTCCCGCCCGTCTCTCCCTGCCGGCCCAACCGGACCAATGAGCCCAATCGGGCCTTGGGGGCCAATCAGGCCTTGTGGTCCTCTGGGGCCTTCTCGCCCTTGGGGGCCGTCTCGGCCATCACGTCCGTCTCTTCCATCTCGCCCAGGAGGACCGGTTGCTCCATCGCGGCCATCTCGACCGTCACGACCGTCATTGCCATCCCTGCCATCTCTGCCATCATTACCATCATTGCCATCTCTACCATCTCTGCCATCTCTACCATCTCTGCCATCCCTTCCATCATTCCCATCTCTACCGTCTCGCCCATTAATTCCTGGACGACCCCTTGGACCTCGGGGACCGCGAGGACAACACGAACACCCAGAGCGTTTGCCTGATTTAGGCTTGCTACAGAATAGGCAAAATAAGATACAAACAAGAGCGGCGATGCCAAGAAAGAGTCCCAGTAGTATGTAAGTGGTTTGGTTGGGGTCCGATACGGCTTTAGCATTAGGGATTGTGTTCGGCGATGGCATTGCAGCTGTGGGAGTGGCCTTTGCCTCCTCTGGGTGGGCAGGAGTCCCGTTTCCCAGCAAGACAGTATGTGTTTCGGTGGATGATGGCTTCTTAAGAGTAAGGGTGATATATTGATGGCGGGGATTCATTATGGGTCTCGTTGGAGAATGATTAGCCGCTGCGGTCACCACACGATGCGTTGTATGTCTCGAGAAAATCATATTACCAAGATTTCTGTATTCGTACACCTGCATTTATGGAGCCCATCTAGCTCGACATCGAAGCGGAAAATAAAGGCCCTTTAATACTATGTTGTTCTTAGAGAGGTTCAGCTTCGATCGGCTCCGATCATGCCATCGCTGTCCCCCCTCTAGGTTCGTGAGGCGAGAGAATGGATTCTGGCGCATTAAGAACATCCAGTCAATGCAATGGGTTTATCAGACTAGGCTCGGCACGATGCAGGAGGCCGTGATAGGAGATCTGCACCACAATGAGGGCGCAATTGGCTCTACGTACTGCCCTGTTGGTTGTCGCCTTGGAGAGCCCTCTGCATGTTTGGCGCATGCCAGTGTTCCAGGTTGTGGGCGGGCCCTCCCGTGATTGATCAGGTCCCCGCGAATCAGTCCCAACAGTATGGAACGCGAGGCGAACGACATGGCGTCACTGACACGCACAAGCGGGACACACGCTCTTTTAGGAATCCAGCCAAGACTGTTTGTTGCTCAACATCTATGTCATGATGAGGCCATTGAGCAATGGTAGCTATGGCACAGACAAAGTTGGATGAGAACCCTTGGAGTTGTACCATCATTATGCTGGTTCCGGGTGTTGATAGTCCATGGCCGGGATTCCCAAATTAGACAAGAGTCTACACTGCTGAAAAGCGGATGCAATAGTCGAGTGGCACACCTCAAAGATCGATAGTAGATACCACTTTCTCGGCATGCATTCTCACGAGTTGATTTCCAAAGACATATATTCTCCATAACTGTAATACCTCTACCCGGGACAACGGGTTGTTCCTCAACGGTGAGTGAAAGAGAGAAATGAGACAACAATCGCCAAGTACCTAGTTGGAATCGCTCAATTAGCCGTGAATGGCCAGGAATGGGGAGGTGCGGCGTCAACTCCGCCAAGGGCATGGTTGTTTATGCAGGCCGCATGTTCGGTGATGTTCTGCCCAACCGCGGCAATCGTAGAGCTGAGTTGCATGGCACGATGGTTGGATTGTTGGACGGGCCGGGGCCGCGGGGTGGGGGGTGGTCGTGGTGGACCGGCGAGGCCCGACTGGGTTTCATGCGAAGCTACTGCTCTCGGCCGACGCATTCGACGTGTACATGATTCTGTACAGGAGTCGTCAACGGTCGCAAGATTGGTGTAATCCACGCACACCACTCTACATTTTCGAGTCAACGTCTTTCCACAAACGATTTTCGAGCAAGAGCCCATCCATCCCGCCTCGTCTGCCCTTGGCTGGAAGAGCTGTATTGAGATGCCACCCCTAGACAGGTACCTTCGATGAAGTGACGCTGCTCCCAGCTGTCAGCAGCTGGCAAGAGTCAGCATTGTGATTCGCAATCCTTCGGTGTAACGGTCCAACCCATGACAGCCACCAATCAAGACAGAATGCTGCTACATCCATGGCGCGGCAACTTATCGGGACGCGTCAGCGTTTTTGTCTCCCCTCAACACACTTCACAGTAGATATTGCCAAGGGCATCACTAAATGCCAAGCGCAAGTAGTCTCTCCTCCATCGCTCAAACGAAATCATTTTACATCTAAGATATGCGAAATGGTGTCGCTGCGCAATTCCGACCCGCTTCTCGGTGCGTCAAGCCCGAGTGAGGATTCATCGACACCGACTGACGGATATTTCGGGTCTCGCCAGTATCCTCTGGACACTGAGACATCCGCTGCAAGCCATTATTCGATCGGAACTAACGAAGCTGGCCGGTCATACTCTCCTCGACATTCTCTCTCATCCAACCCAGCACTCTCGGAAGCAGAATGGGGCTCCGAGATGCATTCCGAGGAGAACCCTCTTCTGAGAAGTAGTTCTCCTCCTCCAAGCTATGAATACATCGATCCAATGTCCGCCCCTCGGCGCGCTATTGTTGAGAATCAGAACAACACCGGTTCATTTTCGCAATATGGTGTGCCCAAGGGCTCTCGGCCGTCTACGCATGACCTCCAAAGACCCCTTCTCGATCTTGACATCGACATCGGCCCTGAGCACTCTGATCAGGATTTCAGCCTCGATCCCGAACATCGCCGACTGCAAGATCAACACTCGAAAGCCCCCAAGTGCTCTTCCAGACAGCGCAAAATCATAGTCGCCATTGTTGCACTCTCCTTATTTTGGTCGAGTGTAGTAATTTTTCGATCCGTATTCAGTTGGCTAGGAGTGTGTTTGGACAGGGAAATCGTCTTCAGAGACTATCAGATCCAAAGCCTCGAGCACTTCGACTTCAGTGATACTAGCAGGCAAAATAGTGGACTGCCCAAGGGCTTTTCGGGCACTATGCACGTTCTGTCGGGTCCATCCGAGCAAGCAGTCGACCTGAACGTCAGCATCAGATCCACTGCTTCCGATCTGCGCGGTGGGGCTGCCGGTCTGGGCTGGAGACCGTCGACTTTGGCATCTTGCGCAGAGGTTTCTTTATACTTCCGCCCAGGACTCGAAATTTCCGAGTTGCGGATTGAGTCTAAGAATCTGCGACTCGTGTTATCCTCGGACCTCGTTGTCACGGAAGCTACCACCATCTCCATCAGGAAGGGGAACCTGGTTTCCAAGAACTTGAGTTCCTCGCGAGAGACCTATATCGATGTAAGGGACAGTACAGTCGACGGTGTCTTTGGTCTTCGCGATGTGTTGTCCATCAAAACACGGTCAGGATCCGTATCTGTCGACATCCATCCCAAGCCTAATTTCAAAGGGCAGCCAAGACCTGCCTCTCTTAAAGTCGAATCAAGATCTGGATCAATCAAAATCAACTATCCGGGAAACGAGCCGGACATTCCAGACCGCGACTACCGTACCTCCATCGTTTCACGATCTGGATCCGTCAGTGGCCAAATCTTGCACGGGAAAGAAACAAAGATTGAAGTCAGATCTGGTGGCTTAGATGTTCAATTTCTTCCTTATGGATTCGATCAAAACCCCTCATCCCTGACTACAGAGCTGAAATCTGGATCCTCCACCGTCGAGCTGCTGAGCCCTTACAACCAGTATGGAAACCCGCTCACGAGAATATCCAGCTCACACATTGCGCGAACTGGACAGTTAACGCTCAAATACCCGGATGAGTGGCAGGGCAGTATCTATGGAAAGGCCAGAAGTGGCAGCCTTAGTCTTAGCGGCCGTGATGTCAAAATCATTGATTCGAGGATGGGATCCGGAAGCAAATATGTTCATGCACAGAAAGGGCATGGAAGCAGTGAGCTGAAGTTTGACGTCAGAAGTGGCAGTGCCGATGCTACTATTGGATAAGGTATTGAGATGTCCTCGATACACCGTATGTTGCCCGGCTCCCTTGAATCACCGCGAGAATAGTGGTTTCCAACCTGATATAATAGCAGTTAATGACTCATAGGTTCCATTCTAGTCACGTCCATGGCCAAATCTGTGATCATTTTTGACCTATTATGTCTCAGCTTCTCCGATACAAGGTCGAATACGCACCACTTTGGATCAGAGTCCTGGTTCTCTCTACAATTATTTACAGGTCGAAGCATGACAGTGCTTGCCTGTATGAGGCTGCATAGCGCAAATTTACTTCACAGTCGGGCTGGCGTTAGTAGGAAGGCAATAGTGGACCAGCTGCACGTCTTCTGGTTCTGGTTTCCGTTAAAGAGATCTTGGCTGCTCTTGCGGATACCTACCTCATTGCGCAATACGACCAAGGACCTCCAACAAATACGAGAAGGCTGTCTGATATTACGCACTAGCAGTGAAGCTATTGGCTCTGTTAGGTTTGGCGGCATATCTACATACGTATGCCTGCCAGTTATATACCACTCGATGAAACCAAACGAGCACGACCCCAATTGGAAGCTGACTGCGTGGCGTCTTGTTCGTGGAAGGAGTCTTATGGGGTCCGGACACCTGGAGGAAGACTAGGATGGCCTCGCTCAGTGTCATACTGAACTACCTTCCAGGTTCCGTTAATGACGGGAAATGCGAAAAAAAGGATTGCCATGGCAATGATTTACGCGACATCCCTCGAGAGGCAAGCATGAGAGAAAACAAAACCGTGGGAATCATCTTTGTTGAGGTTTTGCAATGGAAATTGGGAACTTCAGTGCCTACCATATGTAGACCCGTTGGTTGGTAACCTGAGAAAGCGTGTGATGATACATATTGATACATATGGAATCTAAGCAATCTACCCGGTAGTCATAGTAGCATCGCCGGCATTAGATCCCCGCTATGCCTGATAAGTGAGTAGCATTGTTATGTACAACTACCTATGGGACTGATACTGGCTGCGGGCTATCAGTTCGTGAGAGAGGAGATAATCAAATTGGCATGTTTCTAAGGAACTCTTGAAGTTCCCGATTCTGTCCAGCTTCTTTAAAGCTTTATCAGCCTCATCACTCTATGCTGCAAGCTATTGCTGGACCACAGAAGTGGTTACTTAGAGAAAGCAAGGCAAGAGAATGAAAATCAACATTGTGTGGAAAGCCCAGGGTGGACTTCAGGTAAAGTAGATTCCTTAACAACCAACATAGACAAGCGGAGCGCCGACATTGCTCGACGGATCAGAAAGAGTCCAGAAAGCGCTTGGGCCGCACTGGGACTTATATCCACCTGCCTAATCCCCCAAGATGCAATCATCGTGAATATCGAGGCAGAGCGCACTCACAGAATTGTGTGATATGGGCATTGGCTTCATAGGCGGGCGGTAGTTCGTCGTGTGACGGAACCCATTCGCAGAGTGTCGCCATGTCCGGTAGTCCTCAGATTGGCATTATATCTACGTCTTGGATATCACATGTGCGTAGACATTGAATCAGAGGGATACAGTGACCAATCGTATTGCTGCCGTCCTGCTGTCAGCTCTTCCATTGCAACCCGTTCCTCGAGGCCAGACGTTCAATCTTCGTTGTCCTATCATTCTAAATTGTCTCTCATTCGTGTCAACAACTGAAATGCAAAGAACATCTCATCCCACTTCGAGTTCTGGATGCTTACCTAGCCTCATGTGCTGCGGCTACAATACAGCAATTTAGTGCCAACCAACTTTGAGTTTTGACTTCTTCCACCAGATACATTTAAATATCGTAACATTTCCAAAACCATCAACCGCAGTAAAAGGAAATATCATACCACACCATATTTCTTATTCCTCCCTGAACTCTTCCTATCGATCGGCTTAACAACATGCATCCGGTTATCGGTAACAAACATAAACCTGGCCTTCGTAGCATACGCAGTCCTTCCATTTATCATTCTCTTCCTTGACCTATAGTTCAAGTTAGTTGACTGACAACTCGGCAAGCCTTCAGAGGGGCTGTGACGAGCTGTACCCCTTTGCATCGGCCGCGCGGCCCGCCGGGATAGGTATCCCTCAGTACTGCAGCTGAGCCTCCACACTTCTCACAGTTGATAATTAACCCATATTCTTGATTAGGAGGGCATGAATCTGCATGATCGTATGGGTAGGTGTCGATGATCCCTCCGGCTTTCAGCTTTTCTATCGTTATCACATGTTCATCCGTTAGAATTGGATTTGCTCTCGTTGACTCGACAGGTGTCCCGTCTGGTGCGGAAACTCCTTCATACGAAGGCTCGGGTAGCTATTTTAAATGCTGTTAGTGATATGACCAAATTAACGGGCGTTGACTTGCTTGGTAGCTGGCTTCAATTCCAAATATTCTAACAGATCGACCTGCCATATGTTGAACTGGACCATGTGATACGTGGCTGACGTCTGGTGTATGAGATAGACCTAGGTAAACCGCGCAATGAGACAATAGACCTGCGGTTCCGAGGAGCATTGTGTCGAGTGTAAAGATCCAGAAGAAAAAGGCGAGGGACTTTTCTCCGTTGCTAGATTTCCAAGAAAGAGAGCCACTGATATGTTATATGGCCTTTTGGATTGTCTGGTAGAAGATAATGTAGACATAACTGAAGGCCAACCCCGCACTCTCAACAATTCGAGCCGGCCAATAGTCATCTACTGGCTTGAGATGCAAGGCAAGTTGGCGAACAAGTCTGGGTCATGTTGGTCCTGCGACACGTTGGTCCCAGCCCTCTCTTCCCGAACCGAAGACCCGATAGCCAGTAAGAAACCTACATTTAACAGGCCAAGTTGATAACACCCAACAGCACTCTGTCCGTCATCCATTGGCCCACGATCGAGATGATAGCTTGGGCATATCCAATGTCCTACTTCGTTAGGCACCTGCCATTACGAGATTAGCCACAATGCATCTTTCCATGGAAGTAGGAGATGCCTTGTTCCAGGCGTGTGGAAAGATGGAAAACCTTGAAAAGGCATTTAGGATGGAGTACGGGAAATTGCACATCCGTGGATAGAGGATGGGATTTGTGTGGATGACAGGTGAAGATCTGGATGAGGCGTTCCAAGGCAAGCTTCACCACTGGTTGGAGATGATGCTTACTGCGTAGTCGATGCAGAAGCTAACTGGGGAGTCTTGGGGAGATGCTTCTCGGCGGACCATCGTCCTAGTAGGATGAGTCTCGTCGTCCTGCATCCCTCGAGCCTCTCATAATGCTTAAGCAATTTGCGACGTAGATGGTCTGCAATGCTGCACAGCAGGTGCTTGATGCTTCGGCCGATGCTTCGGAGTTCCTCAACAAACAGAGCATTGTATTCCAGGCTGCTGAAGAGGTACAAGATTGTATTTTCCCTACAAAGCAAGTGATTGAAGGCAGCTGTAGAACATACGGGATTCTACCCGAAACAGAGGAGACAAAACAGCCGAGTGCAGAGGAGAAACGGCTGCTGGTCCGGAACCTGCGCGCCGAGGCTGTCGCAAAGGCAGGTTTTCCATTGATAGAGAGTCTTGACTATCGGCGGCAGTTCTCTCTCGAAAACAGACACTTGGGATGTGGCCCCAAGTCAAGCGTGAGAGGAGATGAGGTCTGGATTTTGTCGGGATGCCGGACCCCCCTGATGCTGAGGAAGGTCGGAGAAGAGCAGAATTGTAGCTTGATAGGCGAGGCATACGTCCACGGCATCATGCACGAAGAGTTTGTGAATGATGAGGTACGGTGGGAAAGCTTTTGTCTGGTGTGAATTCACAAGAACATTATTCGCTCGGTTGGGGTAATTGGACGCATCCTAAATCTGATGATCTCTACTAAGGATATACGCATCAGGCCGCCAGTGGTGTAGAAGACATTTTGGTTGACAGCAAAGCCACCATCAGTAGCGGAGTCTCTCTAGGCGAGGATTATAGAGTAATTAGTAGATGAGGTTCGAACTGTTGTCATTGATAATCGTAGTAGATCTCGTGAAGTTAAAGGCTCCGAGACAATCGTTGCGCCTCAGTCTTTTCTCTCTAAATAATACACAGCTTCGGGTGCAGGTCGGTCACGTTGTGTTTTAGATAAACCCCCTTTTCAGGTCAAACTGTATATATCTCTCTCTATCTCTTCTGTTTCTTCCTTCGCCAACCTCTGTAGAAAAGCACTTTGGCTATTAAAGTTTCACTAGATCTACGATCATATCTTGTTCGGATAAATCTGTTGCTGCCTCTTAATCGGCAGCCAAGTGGCTTCATTCAAGTTTGTACCACACGTGAACCCCCGGCATAGTTCTTGGCATCAGAGCTGAGTAATGCAATGTTTTAATTTGTTCCTCTGACGTAGCCTCTTGATTCGCATTATTCTAGCCATTCCGAAGTGCCTGGCAGGTTGCCCAGCTTGTCCATTGTGGCGAGTTCTTCGTGGTGACGCACACACTCTTAAGAGTACCACACCCGAGGGCAGAACCAAAACAAAGAAATAAACTCCTAACCTTCTCAAGAGCAACAAGCTAGAATTTTGTCAGAGTTAGTTGCGCATGTACAACTACAGGTCTTAACACGACCTCCGAACGAGAATATGTACTGTGCAACCACCTGAGCTGATCCCTCCCATCCCCACCTGATCATATGCTCCCTCCCGCAGTGACAAATCACATAATTCCATTCCATTTGCTCCCGCCGAAGCATCCCCGAGACCTTGAGCCCGCGCGTTCGCCGGCATCGTTAGCCAGCTGCAGCTGACCAAGTCGGGAAATATGCATCCAGCCGCAAGTTTTGGTCCGGGTTGCACGCACGGCTTTGGCGGAAGCAGGAGGTGGAGGCTACAACGTGTAGTTACGTATCAGTTGTGGCATTCTCATCACGTCTCTTTGGTGGTGTATGGTCTCTGGTTTCGGTCAGGTGGTTGCGGCAGTAGAATAGCTGCCAGTTCTCCCGTCATCTTTGATACCGAGATAGCTACCTGGACAATAGAAGGGGCTTTAAGTTACGGGTCCCGCAAACAAAACGGGTTATCCAATGCACGAAAATTATAAACGCTTTGTAAGTACTTACCAGACTTTTGTTCCCCTGGAACCGTTCCCGGATATAGATATCTAGTCACCGGTTACGAGTAGGGTGGCAAAATTGGTATCCAGATGGTGCCGGCTTGCGACAGATTGCTCTATTCACTAAATCAGCAAAAGCTACTCCTGACATACGCGTGAAAACGGTATTTCCAACTTCCAGGCCGCGTCCTCCTATCACGCAGGCTGAATACGAGATGCCCAGGCCCCCGAGCCCTGGCTCCACACCTTTGAGTCAACCATCCACACCAACGGGCCGCAAGCGAGGTCACATGTCAGGTCATTCTTACAGAAGCGTTGGATGAGCGGGCGTTTGTTTAAGCTTGCTTAGTGTTGAATTTGCAGCCAGATCCAAGGGCCAGGACTGTAGCCTCGTTGCATATTGCTATGCTTGCGAGCCAACTTGGCTCCGGTGTCCTTGTCATGCAGCCTCTTCGATTGCTATTTTGGCATTTGAGAGGTTACCAACTCGACATTATCTCATTAGCAGGAATTCGAGCAGCCCATATTACCATAGCTTTATTTGAGCTAGTCAAAATTGGTCAAAATTGTTGCGACTGATGCATAGTCCGCGCAAGTCACCAGCGGAAGTAACGCGCGAGCGTGGATAAAATGCAACTTGTGACCACGATGGTTGGAATCTGACGCTCCTGGATTTCCGACAGTAGTGATTCTTGAAAACTAACCAACGTATTATCCCAGTGGCGATGTGAACGTGGTTTTGGGAATCTGGGAGGAGATCCTGATGTGATACTACATCCAGTGTGCCATGGCAGATCGGGCAACACTGCTAGGACAGACCAGGGACATCTAGGATCATCGCCGGGATTGCCGTTCGCCAATGTTACCATCCGTCACTACCGGCGTTGATGTCTGAGGTCCTGGGACATGGATGGAGTGCCGAATCATTGTGACAGCTTTCTCCACGAGCGACGCGTGGTCAAGGTAAGATCCGAAACTACCGGGTGTCACCATATTGAAAATACAGCGATGGCGGGCTTCAAAGAGGCGGAGTGGAACGCCCCGGGCAATGAGTTGGATGGATGGGTGGGTGGGTGGAGAAAATCAGGTTCCAATATGATGCGCCAAACATCTCATGGATGGAGGATCTCGCAGGAAGAGGGTGGGATGCGGCAGCCGTGAATAGCAGGCTTAGTATAAGCTCTGACTTCCTTACATGGGGGAACAACAAGGTCTGTGACAGGGTCAGTTGCACAGCAGTGCTTTGGTTGCATGGGTTTCGGGACTTCTTAAGCATAAGACAGCCACCCGGTAATGGTCATGAGGTGGATGATAAACAGTCGGAAGCCGGGACGGGGAGCATGGGGCATTCCATGGTGAATCGGAGTTTCTCCAGCGGTATACCTCTGATGAGTGCTCAGGATGGGAGTTTTGCCATTCACCAGCTCGTCGATAAAAGCAGCCGAGCGCATATGGCTTCCCGTTTACGCGGTAGCAGCTTGCAGGAGGTCAATACTGCCACATTCTGGGGTACATCTGCCACTAAGCCGGTGAGGGAAGTGATTGCCATGCCAATAGCTCGCAATGAAGACGGTGGCTTCGCTGTGGCTTTATGGCTACGATGGGAAGAGGAGGAAGGTGGGTGATGCAAAGGAAACAAAACGGGCGATAGGGTGGGCAGAATGGCAGGGCTGACTTAGGTAAGGGAGAAGTCATGCGGGAGTGACCATGCATTACGGAGAATATAGCAATAATACGAGAAGTATTGGATGATAGATTGGCAGTGGCTGGGCCGTAGATCGAATTGCGAAGGAAGAGCTCAAATGTGGGGATCTGATGGAGGTCTCCAAGGCTGAGGGTGTGAAGGATGGTCTGGATGGGGTCGAGATTGATAGTGAGGGTGAGCGAAGTCCGGCTATGATTTGTCCGAGACAATTCTGATGCGGCCGTTCTCGAGACCGCCATTGAACGATAGAGTCAGAGCAAACAGCTGGAATGATAGATACGAGTGGCTAGTCTCCAAGCATGATACTGAACGTCTCTGCGGGAGAAAGGCGGATAATAGCGAACGGGTGGCCGACGCGTTGCAGAAGTTAAGATTTCGTTTGCTGTCGACCCGGTTTCTTGCCCAGCGAAGGCTGCAGCGAACTGCTGCCGGCGCCAGCTGGCCGCATAGGAGCTGTAGCTATGATTGATTGACGCGCAAAGCATTGCCGACCGAGTGCACGGAGCAGCTGCAAAAATGACAATCCTTGTTGGAGTGGTGCCCGCTGCCCACCCAGTGGACAAAAACATCCAGAGACATTAAGCGGACGGAGCCTAGTCCGGGGGGCTTTCCTGGGGGCGCTGGACCAGTGATTGATAATGGGGGTGTGGATGTGTCCGCAGTGCCCACGAGTTTGGCGGGTTGGAGGGTTGGAGATGTCCATGTTCGGCTTAAGAGGCAGGGTGGGGGTGAACGATGACAAGTCGTTAAGAGCCAACGGCGTTGGAGGCTGAGTGGTGATCGCTGTATGTACATAGGGACCATGGAGACCCTGACCCTTACTTGCTTTGGGAGCGCCAAGCGCAGGATCACTCGGCACCATACATGATTAGCTTGCGTTGCTGCTTGCGTATGACTTGGGAACCCATCGATGCCTCTGACTCTGCTTCGCCGTGTCGGATCAGGTCGGTGTATGAATAACATGGTCGCCGCGGGCGGTGAAGAAGGCGATATGATAGGTCACCGGATGGCACCAACCGCATCACTTGGCGTTGGAAACCAGTTATTGTTGTGGTAGTCTGTTGTACATGATTCATGATTCATGAATCGTGTCCAAAACCCCCGATCCAATTGCAAGCCCGTCAGCGGGCAGTCGAACAGGGATATGGGATGGGTATTGCGGAAGAAGTCGATAATCATCCCATTCTATTCCTCCCAGACGCGAGAGGCGCATCTCTCTCGTCCACAGCCTGGGGAAACTTAAACCCCCACTGAGACCAATGGCTGGGTCGAGGCGGGGGAGAGTCGTCATTTGATAATCTGGTGTGTTTCACACTCTGCCCAGCTCGCACCTTTTCGTCTTGCAGGGGCCGGCCAGCCGTGGCAAAAGGCTTCAAAGGTCTTCCAGCGAGGCAACGGGGGTCGATCCAGGCTCACCGGCGACGGGATGCTGGAGGAACGGGAGAGAGCAGACGACTTCTTTGCCTTGGCTTGGGCGTGCCGTGTTGCTTGCAGATTAGCGCGACACTTTTCCTACCTGCAGCATCGGCCCTTGTACTGTGCATCTTGGTGCAACATAACGAGAGCGAGCAGGCACAAAATCTAATGACCGCGCCGTGGGGGGTGAGAGCACAACCGACGCGACTCTGACCATACGAGTTGCCGTCCATGAGACGACGATGACGGGATTGCTCAGGTTTCACGTCTCACCGATCAGCGTGGCCCAACTTGGCTAGACTCAGCAAGCAGCAGCAAGGTGTGGTCGGCCAATTCCTATTACGAAGTACTTGAGGTGGACAAAAGTTGTCTGCGCCGTCGGGTAGCTGCTTCGGAGCCTGCAATTGAGTTCAAATCTAGATAGCGCTGCAGACATGATGTCGGATGTGCGTGGGACATGAACGCATACCCGGGACAACCGTCTCACCCTCCTTTCCTGGTCTCCTCGTCCTATCTTTTTGATATCCTCGGCATGTAGGAATTGAGCACCATCAGAGACATACATACATACATACATACATACATACATACCCACATGTGTACATACTCCACGTCCTACGTAGTACCGTATGTACATGCCATGCACGTACGCATGCCATCGGCCGAGAGTTGCTGCCAAGGGGGTTTGTGAGTGAAGACGAGCAGGCGAGAGTGTGGGGGAATCTAATGCAGGCAATCAAGCAAGACAATAGTGGAATAGGCGCGCATGCAGACT
Organism: Reticulascus tulasneorum; assembly: GCA_001557505.1. Taxonomy (NCBI): domain Eukaryota; kingdom Fungi; phylum Ascomycota; class Sordariomycetes; order Glomerellales; family Reticulascaceae; genus Reticulascus; species Reticulascus tulasneorum. The sequence goes on along the minus strand of LSAX01000013.1, from coordinate 574,820 downwards.
CGGTCCAATGTCAAGGTAGCCACTGGTCGAGGCCTGGGCTCTGGGAGGGGGGGGGCTTTATCCCCAAATGAGGTCGCACTGACACTCGTTTCGACTCTATCTTCACTTGCCTGTCCAGGAAGCTTGAGTTCGCTCGTCGTAACGCTTTGAAGCGGCAAGGTCTGCACCGATGATTGGGCGATGACTAGCGTGTGTAGGAATTGGCGTCCATCGAGGATGAAAGCAGGAAAGAAGGGCGAGGGGGGCGAACAGTCGATAGAACGCTGCATCTAGGAAATATAGCGTGGGGAGGTGGAGGCAAAAGAAGAGTTGAGGAGATACGTATCATCTGATAATACAGGGTCAGAAAGGAAGGGAGGAGGAATCAAGATTCAATGGGTCTGGACGGGGCATCGATTGGGATCTTTCCCAGGGCTAGGTGGACTGTGCACCTGCCCGGCAGCCCTAATTACCCTTACCATAAGCACTGACGGAATGCCTAAGCTGGTCGGCAATCAGCGCAGTTGGTGCTATCATGGATGCGTGTCACTAGCTACCTTACTGGCAAGTTACAGGGGACAAGCCGCTGCAGGATTCCCACTCCTCAGCGGCTGGGGAGGTGGCTATAAGAAACCTTTCCAACCCGCCCGTGTGCCACTCCGGCCGTTCCCGTGATACCTCTTGGGCGGTTTCTTGTAGGCAATTCGCCAGCCAGTCATATGCCGGCTCATTTGACTTCTCACCTCACTGTCCTAGCTCAACGTCGATTCTCTTCCTTCCTTCTGCTGTTTCGCTAGTGCACTTCTAGATGGGGAGAGCCGTCTTTGTGAGCACAACGACCGAAGAAGGAACGCTGGTGAGATTTGCACGGGGGCGCGCTGCCCCAGCCCAGAGTGGCCAGGAATAGATCGATGCATACAAGATGGTGAGGATCCAATATCTCATAAACACCGAGAGGCTGACCTTGTGTCGTATATCCCGGAGTATGCAGCCTCCATACCTACCCCCTTACTAACTGCAGCGATCGTACTAGTAATCATCTAGCCTAGCGGGCAAGAGAGTTGGAATGAATGACCTAGGATTGCTTACATCAGAAAGTGGCGGTTTCTGTTCGTATGTTTGATGTTCGATGCTCGATATTCCACATGTTCCAATCCGCCTTTCACCAGCTGGCTGAGGCGCGGACACTGGGTAGGTAGGGTAGTTCTACTTGGGGATCCTAGACCCAACAGACCAAAAAGATGGAGTTAGTTGCCTGACCGGCCCGGCGGCCTTGGGTAGATCGGTGACCGCGCACTGCGAGACCTCTCTTCCTCGTGTCTCCCTCGTTTTGTCTTGTTTTATTTGTTAGTCCGACCGCCTGTCTCGCCTCTGACCTACGGAGTGGCACCCGGATCGCGAATAAATGACCAAAGTATTTCGTACACTTCCTGCACGGCTGCATCATCACCAGGCTGCCCCGTGATTGAGGCACACCACCCTGGGAGTCAATGTCTCAAGTTAGCCACTGAGGCTCCAGCGGCCTGGTTGGCACTGCTTAATCCAACAGGGCAGGGCAGAGGGGGCGTGGATGGCTGGGTGAGACTTTGGTGGACCTCCATCGATGGATCTGGTGTAAATGCCATTCTGCGTCGTTTGAGCGGGAGGATGGGACTTTTTCTCACCCTACCTCGCTGCCACTGGGGACGAGGAGTAGATGCTCCAATAAAGAACTAAGGCAAGTTATGCCACAGCCGTACCACAGGTTGCCCTCCAGGCTCATGCTGCCCGACGCCTACCACCCCCCCTACCCCTCCCTGGAAAACAACCCCACGGGGCCAGGACCTTTTCAAGGTGAACATCATCCCCAGTGATGTGATTTCCAGGACTTGCTTGGTTGGCCCTTTTAAGATGGACTCGCATCCCCCCTCTGAAGTTATGCAAGAGAAAGGCACAAGCACCACCTTCTCTCCCCCAGAAAGAGACACACAAGACGCTTTCGGAGCTGTTGACTAGCAGCTTCGTTTGACCTTGACCCCCCACCATATCCCAAACGAATCCCGACCTGAATCCCATGCCATCCCATGCAGTTCGCTGTGCAGAACTATATGGAACTGTGCACAGGACCCCACTGCAGGAAAGTGTAAGATAGTGCAGTGGGCGATAGGTACTTTACTTCGCTGCGGCGAGTACGGACTACATCATTGCCACCTACCTACCTACTAGGCTCGGATCCTTCAGTCCCTCAGTTCTGGCTGCCCACTACATACCTACTGCGACTTCCACTGCTAGCAGTGGACTACTACTCCCAACTGAAGAACCTAAGGTAGTAGTTTAGGTAGCCTGTAAGTAGGTTGCGGTAGGCAAGGTATTAGACAGGGTCCCACTACTAAAACACTGCAGTCACTACCCCGCCCCACCTGGTTCGTGCTCTCCTTCAATTTCCCCTCCATCTCTGGGCCCTCCTCCTCCACGCCCCCCCTCCGCCGTTCCCTATCGCAATCAATCAATCAATCAATCATTCAGTCCGTCAATCAATCCAGATCCCCAACCTCACAATCCCCCAGTGCCTCGCTACCTTACCCGCCTTACCTGCCGACCTGCTACCATCTTACTTACTCCGTTGGAAGCTTACCAGGTATCCCTCCTCGAGCATCGATTACTCATTCACACTCATCACCCGCCCTCTCCTTATCCGAACTCGTCCTCGCCTGGCCTGGTCTCTGCAGCCATATGCGGTAGTCCCGGTCTAGCTCCCTTTCTGGCCTCCATTCGCCGCCCGTCCGTTACCCAGGTTGAAGAAAGGTCGTGTGAGGAAGGGATCCTGATTCGCCAGACCGCGAACCTATCTCTGGCGCCCCATCTCTTTCCGCTGCTTGCTACTCCTGCTGCTTCTTTCCCTTGCGCTTTCCCTGCCTCCACGAAACTTGACCGGGTACCTTAGGTACCCTTCGGCCTTGGTCCAGTGCAGTGCTATCACGTCAACTCGAACGAACCCTCGACCTCCGTCAAACCAACCTACCTTACCCTCCTCCTCCCTCCTCCAACCTTGAGCTCGGCTGCAACCCACCTCCTGGAATCCAAGCTTCAACTGGGTCGACAGACAGACAGACTGACAGACTTACTAACTGACGGACGGACGGGCAGACAGGAAGAATACACTTACTCCTCCTTATATACGGCCGGCTTTCCTTCTCGACATTCTACTCCAGGCCTGCTCTCACACGCCATCGTGCGCTTATCGGTTCAGGTACCCAACACCCGCCTCGTCTTCCGGTCCTTTCTTCTGCTGCTGCCCCTCGCTGCTGCTGAGTCGAGAGTGAGGGACGACAGAGCGGCGGCCCCTCATTTTGGCGTGCACGACTCGCTCGACCACTGCAACGATTACCTTATTACATACGTACTTACATACATAATCGTCCAACCCGCGCTCGCGACTCGACCCGTTTGAATCCACCGCCTTTGCCGCGCCCACAACTCTTCCCCTCCCTCACTCCAAAATGCCTTCAACTAGCAGTCCCGATTATCGCCACATGCGATCTGGAAGCCTCAACATTACACCCCAGAATGGTCATTCCAGCCCCCTGATGAGTCCAATGGGTTCTTCATCAGCACAGCGGTTCGAAGGCCCGCGAAGCCCGCCCAGTAGGTCACCTTCCCTTACCATTCGTGCCATGTGTGCAACCACCGAATCTCCCGTCCCCGTTACACTGGGCTCGCACCCACGCGTCGTCCGAGAAAATGAGTGCTGACCCGCGACCGGCTCTCCTAGACACGTCGCACGTTCCTTGCAAATTCTTCAGGCAAGGTGCCTGCCAGGCTGGAAATGCATGTCCTTTCAGTCACGACCTTGGGACCGCCGCTGAAACGGTGTGCAAGTACTTTGCCAAGGTGCGTTGCCATTATCGCGACATCGAGTCCTTATTCTGGCCCTCCCCCCGCCTACCCCTCGTTACACAAGACATTGTGCTCACCAAGCTAACTGCATATCATCTCGCAGGGCAATTGCAAATTTGGCCCTAAATGCGCCAACATACATATTCTGCCCGACGGCCGACGTATCAACTATGGCAAGAATGGTGTCACGATCGGTTCCACACCGATCGCCCTTGGAGGAAGAGTAAACCCTGCGACGACAACCGCTTATCATCCGACTGCAAGCGCCCTGACAACAAGCCTCTATCGAGCCGATAATGTGCCCGCCTATACCTCTGCATATCCGTATGGAGACGACCGACAGCACCAATTGGGTCGCCAACCGAGCCTGGAGAATGGCTTGCCCACAATTGACACGACGTACTCTCATCCTGGCTCGACATACGGATCGCCGCGCGATGACGACCTTACCAGATTCGGTCTCGGCCTCTCGCCCGTCAATGCAAATGGCTTGTCAGTGCTTGATGCACCACTTCCTGCGTCTTTCGACTCCAACGGCATTTCCAATGCTGCAAGATACCCGGCCGCTCCTTGGCCATCCTCCGTTCCTTCCAAATTCGGCCTCGAATCTCCTTCCCCATCTCTGAACAACGCGAAAGAATCGAGGACCTCCGAGGCCCTGAAAATGCTGCACACCTCAGCCTTCGGTAGCGGCGAATATCTCTCTGCGGCGAATGCCATTCCATCTAGCAGCCCCCCCAACCAGCCGACCAACGGCGACGAATATTTTGGCAAACGGACCATGCATTCTAGTCGATATACGAAATCCAAGATGCTGAGCTCGAGCTTGCCCAAGACAACAACTGTGGATCGCGACTGGGAGGCTGAGTTTGCGTTTTTCGAAGAGGACTATCTGCCACAAAATCTACAGGATCTACTAACGCCCGCTGAGAAGGCGCGAAGGGGTTCGTTGAGAGGGGTGGAGGGTGAACAGGGTCTCGATACCACCCCCAAATTTGGTAGCCCAGTCACAGGAGCAAGCCCGAGCCGATGGGGACCATTGTTCCAGCGTCAGAAGGAAGAGGAGCTGGACGGAAGCCGGGGAATGAAGCATGCCCCGTCGGCGTTTGGTCATGTTGGAAGCCCATTGCGGAACTCGAGCCTTGCCAACGAAATGAGCAACGGCCACAATGGATCTGGACGGCCCATGCCAGGCAGTCGATCGAATAGCGAATCCATGTCTGTTCTCACGCAGCAACTCCAACGGACAAGACTAGCCGACGACGGCGGAAACAGCCCCTTGCTCCATCCCATGGCTGCAGCCGGGCGAATTTCCAGCAACGGTGGTGTTGGACCTGTTGGGAAAGAACGAGAACGAGTAATCGAAAGACATGTTTCCAGCGGTTCTATCGGATCATCAGTCACTGGTCGCTTCACGACTCCAATCGATGAGGAAGACCCTGCGTTTGTGTTCAGCATGGAAGAGGAAGATGACCAACAGATGGCTAGAGTAAGAAAGCGAGGCTCGGCCGGCCTAGGGGTTGGTGGGGGATGGAGCTATGCTGGCGTTTTGTCATCGAAAGGCGCTGCCACCGTTGGATCGGTTGGTAAAGATCATCGCGAGCCTTCCGTGGTTATCGAAACTGTTGGCGGAAGATGATATCAAGATACCCAAGCAGCAAGGAGTGCCCACGTGCAGTTTGCTGGAGGACGAAGACAATCATGACGGAACCCCACCAATAATGAGGCTACGATGCTGCCCTGGAGGATTGCGTCTTTTTGCATGGCGCTGCGCAGCCGGAGTTTTTCACATTTCCACGAGAAGTGACGCGTACTTGGAAATTTATGCATCGGCAAACTATGTGGTGGTGGAAAACGAAAATCTTAACGGTTACAAAACACCAGGGGAGGTCTGGATGTGGCCTGGTCAATACAAGGTGTCTGGTTATATATACGGATTGAGGAGTTTTTATAGGGATCTTCTTGCGTTCACCTGCTTTCTTCATTGGATGGGGAATATCTATCCTCTTTTTTGGGGGGATGTTTGGCCATTTAATAGGACATTTGCATGCGCTTATCATAATGGAAGCTCGAGGTTTCGAGTCTGAGACTGTTTGCATTCACATTATCCATTTCCACTCACCATGTTAGCTTACTCTCATTTGGCAAGCACTGGGAGGAGGGTGGTCAATTTCTGCAAACCGGGCTCAGAGATTGACCGTTCTCCATAGTTGATAGGATGCATATTTTGTGGTTTGGTTGTACGCATAGACCATGTACATTTGGTCATAGTCATAGAGTCCGTAGCGACTCGTCAGTTGAGCCACAGCATCTTCCGTGCATGACAATAGACACGATACAAAGGAAGAGTATGAGCCCATGGTGAAGAGCTGTGATTTTGTCTGGGGCAGGGCGGAAGAAAATGAATAGAGACGCGAGTCCAATGCAAATGACGAGAACTCTATACACTAGTACAACGCAACCGCAAAGGCCGGGGTCCGACAGGAACGCAGTCGGCGTTGCGTGGCCACGCCAGTTATACCGGTCCAATTTCTCGCAATTATTTAACACCCTACAGCAGCATCTGGTAACATTTGTGTGCCTTGTTGATGCTATTCTCGGCCTCCAACGGTATCCTCCCCTGCACTCTGAATCTAATGCGAGTGGCGTCGTTGGTTTGGCAGTATTGTACAGACCTCAAGCGAGGTAGATTTAGTGGGCGTCCGGTTGGCTGATGATGTATTCCACAGCCTTGTCGACTATTCGCCATCTGGTTAGCACTGCAGGCAGGTCTCGCAGAGGGGGAGGGATCATACTGGAGTGGATTGTGTCGGCATCTTTGTCTGGAATCTCGATGCTAAATTCCTGCTCCCCGTTAGTACGGCCGATAACAACGGCTATTGCACTTGTCCATACCTCCTCAATAGCCATTACAACTTCCACGGTGTCCAGACTATCCAGCCCAAGATCATTGGCAAAATGTGCAGTAGCTTTGATCTACGCTACAGTTAGTTTACGGGCCACGGTTTGAGTGGGAGAGGAGCGGCCATACGTTCGATGGGTCATTGACCTTCTCGAAGCCTTGGATCAGCGCGATGATTCGGCCCTCCACCTCCTCCTTGTTCAGGCCACCTGCGGCAGAGTACGCCCTCACGCCATTCCACGATGCCACACGCGGCGCGGCGGCGAAGACGGATCTGGGGGAGATTGTCCTTCGGACGAGGGTGGAGGTTGCAGGTCGGATGGCTGCACCTGCAGCGACGGCGGAGCGGAGTATGGCGGTACGGAACATGGTGGGCGTTCCAATTGGGATGGTGCAGTTGGACCTGGTGAGAGCGGATGGAGTGGCGTGGATGAAAAGGGCCTGGTAGATGAATGATGGTGATGTAGATAAATTTCTCGTCTCCCCCAGGATGCTTAGCTCCGAGAGGTGCAGGTGATTGGTCATGTGACAGCTCAGCTTGCCTCCACGAAAAGCCGAGAGCTTGCCGTTGTTCTGCAAGAGGTACGGAATATCACGTGATCGTGACCAGCCAATCAATCCCGGCCTTTTGTAATCCCGCAAAGAAGCTCGCCTCCACGACATCATTCATCCCAGTATTTTCGAGGCCTCAATCGCCCGTCACATCCCCCCTCCGCCCTCCTCCGCCTACAATCAATTGACTCACCAGTCAATTGGCCCCCCTGCAGGTGGAAAGCATGCCTCCGCCGGCCCGGATGACCGCCACCATGCTAGCCACCTCGACGAGACAGCTCTCCCGAGCAACGACGAACCGAGCTATCGTGCGGAGTGTGATGGCAGCAGCAGCAGCAGGACGACGGAACTACGCGACGCCCTCGGGACCGCCGCCGCCGGGGTTCCGGATGCAGAGACACAAGACTTGGGATGAGGAGAAGGAGTCGACGCTGGATAAAATGGGAAATTACTTCCTGCTGGGCGAGATGATGAGGGGGATGTATGTGTTGATGGAGCAGTTTTTCCGACCGCCGTACGTGACTCTAAGCAGCTTTCTGATTGAGGGGGCTTTACTCCTTTGCCCGGTTGGCAGTTCGATGTTGGGACCTTGTCGCTGATGTGCTACAGATACACCATCTACTATCCCTTTGAAAAGGTATGACACGACCCAATCCCATATGGAGGAATAGAAGGATAGAACTACGGCAGACAGCGAAAGAAAGTGGGCTCGCGGCTATGGACAATGTGACTAATCTTCTCGACAGGGTCCGATCTCCCCTCGATTCCGTGGTGAACACGCCTTGAGACGCTATCCCTCTGGTGAAGAGCGTTGCATTGCTTGCAAGCTCTGCGAAGCAGTATGCCACCCCTCTGAAAGAGACACTCTTGCTGCATATATGACTGACACGCGCATAGATTTGCCCCGCCCAGGCCATCACAATCGAAGCCGAGGAACGTGCAGACGGCTCCCGACGAACAACCCGCTACGACATCGACATGACGAAATGTATCTACTGCGGCTTCTGCCAGGAGTCGTGTCCCGTCGACGCAATTGTTGAGTCGCCGAATGCAGAGTATGCCACGGAGACGAGGGAGGAGCTGCTGTACAACAAGGGTGAGTTTTACGCAGACACTTCGGAATAAGCATTTGGACTGCCGTTGTGTTGGATATGCTAACGATTGATAACAGAGAAATTGCTCGCCAACGGTGACAAGTGGGAGCCTGAGCTTGCAGCAGTCATTCGAGCCGATGCACCGTACCGATAAACGGCGTCCGTGTCAACGGGAAGAAAACGGCATGTACAGAAGTAGACGTATTGCTGATAGACGATGTATATACTCATAGGACGCATTTTCGTTTATTGCCTCTATGAATATCTCGTGATGCCTCGGGGGTGATGTGCTATGGAACTACGGTTCTCCCTAGGTGCAGCCGTGCTTGAACCTCCATGGTGTGGCGCTTTGATGAGATCTTATTGCGCAGTGAAAATGAGCATTATAATTACTCTATGTTGTAGTCATTATGCCGTATCCTTACGGCATTTTCTCAGTCTAGCCATGCCCACCAAGTCCTGCCAACTCCGAACAATGCTCCCAGACTCCCAATGCTGCCGATATTCCACCTGGCCCAACCCAGCACGATTAATCCGGCGCCAATTCCTACACATTAGAAACTCCTCTCCCAAGCACCCCACCACACGCCCATGTTAGCCGCCACGATCAAATCCAGCATTTTCAACCCCTCCTCGTGAATAATCAGCTTCCCCAGCTTGGCTCTCTTTCCCCTGTTTCCCCCACCAGCTTTCTCCTTCCCCAGCTCCATGTCAAAGGGGCTCGCCGGGCCCTCGTCGTCGCTGTACTCGCCGTCGTGCCCGAGGTTGAGCAGCTTGCTGAAGTGCCCGTGCAGCTGACGACCCTTCCCCTCCTCGCCGCGCGGTTTGATGATCTCGGTGCTGGGCAGGTTGAAGCGCAGCTCGCTGACGGGGGCGGAGCCCGTCCAGGCCGAGCCGTGGCGGCCGTGGGAGGAGGGCACGAGGGGGTTGTACGTCGAGGTGCTGTTCTGGAGGACGTGGCGGCATTTCACGCTCCGGCCGGCGTTGCCGGTGCGGAACTCGCAGCGGCCATCCCAGGGGCTGCTGAAAATGTAGCCCTTTGGGCGGAGGCCGTGGCCGGGCTGGGTGATGATCTGCGTCGGGCTCGGGTCGCCGCCCGATCCCGAAGACTCCATTGAGCCCGTAGAGTTTGTGCTCTCCTGTCGAGTGTGGCGCTTTTGCCGCGTCGGTGAAGTGTGCTCGTTGCTGTTGGAGCGCAATTTCTCGCGCATGTTGGTGGCCCAGCTCTTCCTGTAGGACATTACCACCTGGCGGAGGAACCCGCCTTCCATTCTCGCCGTCGCCGGATCTTCCGTCTCTCCTATGCTGTGCTTGGCTAACGACTGGGTGAGCGATGTGGCGGATGTGCCGAAGGGCGTGTCTTGGTTGGGATGATGCGGCATGCCTCGGAACTTTGCGTATCCTGACGTTTCAAGACGGATGTTGATGGGTGGCTTGGGGCCAGTGTGGCCGCGGTCGTGAGCCTCCTCTTGGAAATAGCCCTCTGCCGAATCCTCGAGTTGATATGAGGCTACGCGTCCGACGTTCCACTGGTGCCCTGAGCTGGGATCTCGTCTTATGAGAGTGAGAGCGAAAGGCACAGTCCCGGGGCCATGGCGCTTTGCAGGGGATGGTGATCTGCTGCCCGCACCAAATCTGACTTGCGGCATCGCTTCTCTGGGTTGGTCCATGAGCCGCGGTGCAGGGGGCTGCCTTCCGCCATCTGCTGGAAGTGAGGGCAGACTCTTTTCTGGTGGGTGCAGACTTCCATCACCCATGGGACGCGGGCCCAGAGGTTTCCGGTGCAGCATGGTCGGTGAGGTGGGAGAATGAGGCGTCGGCCGCGGCGGCAGGGCGGGCGTCACGTCTCTGTACTTCCGCTCATCGTCGCCAGGCCACTGCGGGGGTTGGTTCTCGCCGCCTAGCGTCCGTTGGGGGAAGGGCTCGGGCCGATACTGAAGCTCATCCGACGGCTCTCTTGGTGGTGATTGCAGTGGCGGCGCAGCGGGTAAGGGCTTTCTCCGGATCGGATTTCTGCTGTAAGAGCTGTCCTGGCTGGATCTGGGCGAATCTGAGCCGCGCACGGCGCTGGGGGCGGTGAGGTCGGCCGGGAGTTCAAAGTGCACGTAGTAAAGCGAGTTTGCGACGTCCTCGGCCGTGACGTTCTTGATCTGCGGTTTGAACGTTGAGAGTATGATGTCTGCCGTCAAGGTTAGAGTGGGAGCTAGGGTGGGGGGGTAAGAGGGAGTGTGAGTTGAGGTACCTCGTGTGCCAGGGACGCGGGAGATATAGAGCGTCAGGGCGTCTTGCCGGGCTTCTGAGGGGTTGACGGGATATTGCGGGGGGTGTGCTGCGAGGAAGTTGAGCTCGGCGAGAGATCTCGCCTCAATGCCTTCGGCCATGCTGGTGGTCGGTACGAATAATGATGGTGATCTATGAGGTTGTGGTTGATGTTGGGGTCGGATATCGGGGTGCCCTTGAATCTGGAGTGTCGGTACTTTGTTAGGCTAGTGGTTTAGGGGTTGTTTAGGTATGTGTCCAGAACAACTGCCCGGCCTCAAAACCCACACCCACAAATTATATGACCGACAGCGGGAGGAAGGGATGAGTGAGCGAGTGAGTGAATGGGGATAATGATCAACAAATACTGTCGACAGCACAGAGTCCAGCTGAGCTTTCTTTCACATGGCCCGTTCTTCGCGAAGTCGGCGTTTTGGCGTGGCCGATGATGATGTAGTCAAAGCAACCCAGCCTTGCACACGGCGAAAACCAGTCGTCAGCTGGTGGGGGCTGTGTAACGATAGTAAACCCGAGTCGACCCTCAATCGGCCGTCGGGATTGGGTCAAAACGAGCTCAAGCTCAAGGTTTCTATTTTCAGGGGCCCTGGACCTGTGAACCCATAACCTGCAGCCTTGAGCGAGAATAAATGTGAACGTGACTGACTGCGCGGGTTGGACTGCGGGAATGGGAAAGTTTATGCCTGGCTACCTTACCTTGCCGTAAGGTAGGTATCTAATTACTAGGCTGCCTTGACCAAAATATTGGACCTGAGTCGCCGCTTGGGGGCAAAATATCTGAACCCCCGGACTGGGCTCAGTAATGACCCTGATTGGTATAATAATTACTTCGTACCTAAGGTATGGAGTACAACATGAAAAGAAGACTGGCATGCAAAGGGATCGTCAGAGTTGGATGTGTTGTCCAACTGGGAGTAGGGATGATGCAAGGAAGTTCACGTACATGCCTTAACGTAAGGTATGTAGGTAGCTTAGCTGAGCTCGTTGGCATCATAGATCAGATGCAGAAAAAGTGATGCGCATCAAACCCCCCCCCCCCCGGCTACTGCGTGCTCGAAGAAACTTGGAAGATCTGCCACACGCCCTCAGAGGACCTCCACTGGAAATGTGGTGTTACGGGGGATCGACATCAGAGGTTACAGGGATGAATGCGCTGGACATAGACCTATGGCGTAACTACCCACTAATTTACTTACGCAATTAGTAGAAGACCCTGAAGATCCGGGCCACATTTGCCAATGCATCACGATTCCCTAGAGACATGGATGAGATCTCGAGGTTTGGTTGCTACTGGGCCATCACATCACACTGTGAATATTCGCCAAACCGCAGCATCGCCGGTTGGAGTATTGAAGGCGACCTAAAGTGTATGAGGAATTGCCGGTGGCATCTGCCCGTTTCCACACCTGATGCGTGCTGTGCCCCGACTGAGGACGCGGGACCTCGTAAGCCTCTCCACTATTCGGCACTCGTGAAACCGGTGACAGCTCTCCACCAAGTACTCGCCAATTCCAGTGCCAAGCATCCATATCGAAGATATGAAGACCGTAAGAGGTTCGGTCATCGGAAGCACATACATCATGCATCTCCCATTCTATCTATGCCGATGCTTGCGGCACAAGTGTTCATGGCAACGAAACAGGAGTCACTGGGTTGCGCACGCGTTGAGTGCCAATTAGTGGACCAGCAAAGCTACTACTTATTTATGTGCGCCTCCCGGCAGCGAGGTCGGCTGCGTCGATTCCGATCTAAGCGGTTCAGCAGTCATCCAGGCCGCGGTTGACAGATTCAGAGTTCAGAATATAGGTTCCGTTGTCGTGTTTCTCCGAGCCCTGATATTCTCACCATACGCTCTGCAGGAGGGACGACGCATCGGATGCTTCACTTCTTGGACGGGCTCCTCCAGCGCCGTCCCATCTTTCAGCACAATCCTCTCACTCTCCATGATGGAAAACAGCGCCAGACACCCTCTACCGACCAGTGAGCCTACAGCTTTAGTAACACCCTACTGACAATGAACTTGCTGTTCCGAACCGTCTGATTCTCCTAACCATCTAGCTGCACCACAATTGCCCTTACTCTACGTCCTGTGCATCGACGCGATGTAGGTTAGCGGGAAATCCAAGATGTACCATACCATAGTAGAACGCCACACCCGTTGCGGGAACCACGGGAGAGTTCTAAAATCAGGCCCTCAGGACTGGAGTGATGAGGTCAATCGACAGGCAGGGGTGAGTGTCCAAGAAATGTGCAGGCCCACGCTAAAGGGGCTGGGTGCGGATGCCGACGCCATCGGATAGATGCTTGATAGCTGATGACTTGCTAGTTCAAAGATTTTTTTCTCCTGCTTCTCGAAGCAGATCTTGCTGTAAATTTAAATCATCTTTGATATCTCCACACGGCATCGAAGTGTGCTTCCTCGACGGCCAAGAATGCCAAGTCGTCACCCCCCCCCGCGTGGGACGTCCTCGGCTCGGTACTCACCGTGAAAGCGTCCATTGGGATGATACTGATGGACGAGACCGCTTTGGGCCACCTTTGAGTCGCCTGCGGCGGGCGATGCAGGGGCAACCAGGGTGTGTGGGAAGTGTTTCTAATCATATCACATCTGATAATGCCCCAGGTTTGTGTCGGATGAAACGTTTCTTTGCCATCATCCATGATAGGCGGAGATTAACGCATGGATAGGGCACGTGGAAAAGCAGGGGAATGATTGGCGAATGTGACTTCGAGGTCTCCAGAGTCAGCAAACATTGCCCCTGAATGGGAACTTCCGAGATTCACTGTATGCACTTGATTAACGGCGGCAACTGCGCAGAGAAGCTCGGCAATGTGGGAGAGACAAACAGTAGGAGCTGTAAGGGTGATCGAGTTTCTCCACGAATGGCTGGCATCAAGGAATGGGACAGCCGAGCGTTGGTTCCATGTGCTGATTGTCAACAGATGTTGGTAAACTCAACTTCACAATATGGCATGTCGACAGTCTGGGGCAGCTTTTCGTAACATACATACACAAGCAAAGTGTGCCCTGTAAGGTAGGTATTGCAATTGATACTTTTTAGACTTTTAGTCAAGCGTCCCTTCGCTTGGGTATAGTGTGACTCCCCAAGTGGCCATTATTCCCAAATATACAAAACCCTTCCCAGTAGGCAACGAGAAAGTTTCAATAATTACACACAAGACCTGGTCTCCACGTCCCTTTAAGACACTCCATGCTTGCTCCAATTAGACCGCCCTTCCCTTGTGCTCCCGCACCGAGGTTTCCGTCGTCACGACGATGTGCTGCTGGCCGTTGCGCCCTTCCTTCCAGCTGCTGCTGAGCCCCATCTCAGTGTCAGCCGAGCAGTGTGCGTGCACGCCAGGCCTGCTTCCCTGCCGGCTCGACTCGATATCACTGAGGGCGAGTTCCTCGGTGCTAATGCTTCGCGGGGTGCTCTTGGGCTCCTGGAAAGTGCGGCCACGGATTCGCGAGGCAGAGCCACCATACTTGGAGCCGTAGCGCTCGTAGGCGGCGCGGTTGCTAGAGAGGGATGACAGACCTGGGACAATCTTGGCGAGCAAGGGGCGCAGAGTAGGTAGGCAAGAACAGATGATGGAGGTATTGAGCTCGATGACGGACCATACTGCGGCGCCTACGTTGTCCCATGGCGGGTCCTGGCTAACAACAGCATCACGCAGGGTGAACATGCGATAGACGGAGATGATGCAGACACTATGGCAGCGGTGGTCAGTTGAGAACCGAAACAGGAGGGAGGGGGCGTTGTTGGGTCCTGATATTGTACTTACAAGAAACCCAGGCAGAAAATACCGCAAACCATCACCTTCTGTCTGATTGGCAGCTGGAGCTTGACAACAGACGGCAGCGGGATGATGAAAATGAGCAGGTCGGTGGCCAGGCTCATAGCTGACGAGAAGTACCAGATGGGCAACGTGTTCAAGCACCAGCCCGCGGTGCTGGGCACGATGAAGGAGATTGGTAGACAGGAAACGCCGAGAAGGGTAATTTGTACGGCCGCCCAGAGGATAACGTAGATCATGGCCCCCAAACAGATCCTTTGGACAATCTTGGATTGGAAGATGCGGCGGTACTGAAACAAGAACGATATCTTGACGACGTTCATGCCCGCATTGTAGTGGACGATGTTGACGTACAAGAACTGCAACAGTCTTAGAACCCCTTTTTTCAGACAGCATTCGAGGTCAGACTTACCTTCAGCTGCAGAATGGATTCTTCCGCACTGACATTCTCAGCATGGCGACCCAGTCCATATTTCGCCTCTACATGGCAAAAAAGGTCAGTATTTTCATCACAGGTAAGTTGTGTTGTTTTCGTATCATAACCTACCCAGACAAGTGGAAACCGAGGTGATGATGGAGAGAACCTTCCGGGACTGTTAGTGTTGTTTCTCCGCATCACGAGAAGCTTTTGCTTACCATTGCTGCTGTTATAGTCCAGTCGTCGATACCGGCGGTCTTCAGAAGCGCCAGCCGCGTGTAAAGCCGGAGCAGAAGGATGATGAGAGCTACGGTGGCAAAGCCTATCGCCGCGCCGACAACGACATGGCTCTGCGACTCGGTACGGATCTCAGCAGGAGGTTCCATGATTGCGGTTGTTGGTTTTCTGTGTCGATGACGGTAAGCTGATAGGTGAGGTTCGCTGCTGACCGGGCAGGAGACGATAGGGAGCGTTGTGAACAGAATAAAAAGAACGAATGGGTTCGGGGAACCTTTACGGATTACTTGACAGGTTTAAAGAAACGAGGCTGGGCGGATCCTCGATCATCTTATTATGATCTCTGCGTCTGGAATAAGATCAGAGCACCAACCCATGGCACTCGTGTCCAAGGTACGTCAAGAAAATCAGCAAAGCACGGCCAAGGATCGCCGGCCAGTGCGGTCGGGAGTGCAAGCGATGCTCAGGTCCCACGGCGGCCGCATTGAGCTTGCCCTGCAGGCAGCGGTTTTGGTGTGAAGCGTGCTATGCATGGTGTCGAGTACAGCCGAGAGCACGGACAGACGTAGGGGGCGACGGGCAAGACACTGGCCCGTGAGGATAGTCAATCGATGGTGCAAACACGGCCTCGAAAGTTTGTCTCAACCTGATGAGAGGCTGTCATCCCGCCGCAATGGACGGCTAGACGGCGTCGCCATCCCACTCTAACTCCCCTGTCTTCTCCGTTCCCTGGTTATTAGCAGGATGATACGCAGGGCCACAATTGTCAGTGTTTCTGCGAGTGCTCGGGTCATTGTCCATTTTCGGCACATCTCTTTCCTAGTCCGAGTATACGCTCGTACTTCATTTCTACTTACTCACCTGCGCATGGCAAACAAAGCTACAGCTATACGGGGGATTTTGGGGGTTCCTACCAATAGGGTCCATTTCCAACTTTCCCCAATCCATCGGGGCCTTGATCAAGTTAGTGGCGCATGTATGGCCTAGCAGGGATTTGCCTGCTGGATACACACTATCGAGTGTCTCCAACGAAAGCATCCCAAGGCGTTCCCGCGGAAGGCGGGCCACTGAAGGTGCGTCCGTTTGGCAGGCAATAGAATGCCCGCTCGGTGCTGGCAAGTGCAGGCTGCAAGGGGGTGGCGTTTTGCATCAGCGAACCGAATTGAGTCGGAGACTCTCGTGCGTTTCTCCTTATTTATGAGCATCCCCCCAGGGAACTTTTAAATACGCAGAATGCTTTCTCAGCTGCTATACCACATGGAAGCTCTTTGCCTCTCCTCTCGTTCTCCTCCACAAGGATGGGTTGGAGTGGGTAGAGTTTAAGCTTCTATGAATTAGCTTAGGTGGGTGTTGTTCCCGTCTTACCGGGGACCCAACCGGGAGATCGCTTGAGGTCTCCAATGGCTTTGTCCAGAGCTGACGGCACGGCCACGGGGGTGAGCCTGGCGCACCGAGATGAGAAGAATATTGGCACCGATATAGTGTGGGGGATCATCCCTGGTTAGGAGACTGCACCGTTTGATGGATTGCCCATTTATTATTATCTCATCATCCATCCTGTGTGTCGTGCGAACTCTTCAGACTACTATCACGTATGTATGCTAGCACATTTCAAGTTGCTGCGTATACGGCGGTGGTAATATCGGCTAGTCGCCAATTTGTGTCATTTTCCGCCTTCCGGGGTCCCCACGACGCCAGGTTTCCTCGCTTCCAAAACGTCCGAGCGCGCAGGCGGGCCCTCGAAGAAAAGCCTCAGGGTTGGGATTAGGGAGGGGGGAGGGTTTCTTTGCAAGCCTACAACGCAGGAAGTTTCGGATACCTGTCGGCGGTATCTGCCCAGATGAGGCAGGCAAGTTTGCCTTCATAACTACCGAATAACGGGCTTAATCAATGAGTAACGTTGCCGTACATGGATTCGAAACTTTTGTGCTGCGATCCTGGTGTAAAGTCACAATCCTGGACGCTTATCAATCACGGCCTGCAGCGGTACAGTACAGACGACTGCGCCAAGAACGCACCGGCTCTCATGGCCCATCAGAGTCTGCTGTCTCCGCCCGGGGGAACACAATGACCGAAGCCTAAACGCAATGGACCGAGTGCAGCGAGGCACTACAGCGGGCTTGGCCTTAGCTCCCGGGGAACGCTCCGTACGGCTGCTAGCTAGACTAAAACACTAGTGTGTTAGTGCCACAGTTCTGTTCTGGAAGAATGGATGGCGTCCCGCTGTGCGTGCTGTCAGTTCATTGTCAGTTCATCATCGATGTAAGACAGCGGACGGGCGTTCGCAGAATCTAAATGGCGTCTGTCGCCTGTGATTTGAGGGCAAGCCCGGAACATGCCAGCCACGCGAAGTCTAAGATAAGACATCTTTATTAATCCAATCCCCCGGGATGCGCCTGATGACGAACCTTTTACTGCCTGCTTTAGCCCTTGTCTCATCCAGGAAATATTATCAGCGATCATGGACGGCTATGAAGAAACCTTGACCAGGACATGCCGCCAAGAACAACGGCTCTCGCGCTATGGGAGATATTCCTGTTTAGGAGCAATCTCCCTGGCGTAAGCGGTGTGCGGTCTGCGGTTCTGCAGACTCACAGCGTCTTGGGACCAGGCAACCAGGCACCCAGGCAGCTATCATGCTGGGATGGGAGAGCAATGTCTTTTTTTGGTCCACGCATTGAATCCTGTCTGTAAATGGATGGCCTCCCCGACTTGGATAGGAATTCCCGGGAGTCTGTTGGGTCCCAGGTCTACAGATATGGAACTACAGATATGGAAATGGAACACGCCTCGCACATATCAATAGTATCACCCCGTGCATTGGGTTATCCAATAGCTTCCGCGGCGGCTTTCCCATCACAATATGAGAGTATCGGTGTGGCCGGTCTTCACCTTGTTCCGGTGTGTGCATAGCTTCTCATAGGTCTCTATATTTGTATCATCTGTAATCGACCTGTACGCCTCCTGGGAAAGTAACATGAAATACTGATTAAAGTTTGAACGAAATCGTCGCCGACGACTACAGCAGCCAGGCTAGTGGGGATGACGACTGGGCATTTTCGGTCTTGGCAACTCACTCACGTGGCACTGTTTGCAGAGCCTCTTCTTCGTGATGCACTCACAGACTCTCAGAGAAATGACGAGAGATAAGCAGCAGCAAAGCAAAAACCATCTGGCATATTACCATGTGCACGCGCTGATGGCAGCCGGAGCGGGTGAGCGGGTCGGGCGGGAGCAACATCTGTGCGAGAACATGTGGGCTCCGAGAGACACAGTCTGAGGGTAGACGATCGGATCTAGCTCGAAGGTTTTGACTGCATCGCATATTATTAGTGTTGCTGAGTCCAAAAGACCATCATATAATCAGTCGGATTTGGTTTTCCAGCAGCTGCATTGATTTGCGAGATTATCGTGCCTCCAATCTTTGACTTTGCAAGCGTTGAAACATCGACATCACCCTCGTCTACTACCACAAGGGTCACCCAGGGACATTGCGGGTGCAAGAAGGGGATGCCATCTCCCCTCAAAACCATGCCGACTCCCTCACCAAGTGACGCTTCTGCAGCTGCAAAAACCGGGCCTACCACAAGCATCAGGAATGTCATGATATCCTTAGTCTAACTCATTACTTCACCGCTCTAACAAGCCGAAGTGGGTGAAGGAAACGATGTATTACACACAGTTAACTACTGGCTGGAGGAGCTTCTATCTTTTCGGAATTAAACTATGCTGTCTTTGGGATGCAATATTCGCAAGCATTCCCAATGCATGCGGAACCTCCGCTCACCGGGCATGTAGGCGGACACACTTACGGGCTGTTCACTCCAATAAGTGGACCACGCCATAACATAGCACATCCATCCGTACCCCCGCGCGCTACATACATACATAGTAGACTTACGGTGCTAAGAGGCTGGGAGGGAGGGGTTTGAGGGGGGGGGGAGAGTATCGGATGCATGGGGGGGCTTGACGAGCTCTCCGACTAGCCAAATATCCATCAATCTATCATATTCATCGACAGGGTATTCTGTATCACCCACGGGAGTATATCCAAACGATTCAGATTACACCTGTGGCCTGCCCCATCGAGACGCCTGAATAATTATGGCGAGAGCCGCGCGTTCCTCCCACAAGCACCCTCAGATTTAGCCAGAACCCAGGCGCGTGTGAGAGTACCACCAGATCGAAGGCACCGCCGCCGCCGTGTGAGCGACAGAAGCAGCCGCTTCGCTACCGGCATGGTGTCAAACCGAGCGCCTATGGGACAATAGTTGTAACCCCCGCTCCACGTGGCCGAGCTGATTGATGCGATCGCCAACTGCATATGGTGTCCATGGGCCTGGCAACCGGTAGCCTCTCAGCGGACGAGGGTGGAGCTTAGCGGCTGAGGCTAGAACAATAACTCGCTGCAGGATGCAAGCTTGCCACGCACTACCCCGGAATAAATGGCAGGGCCCAGTGTGCTCCTCATCCAGTCTCCACTCCATAGAAGCGAAAAATGACCATCAGATGTTACGCTACGTTAGCACCATGTAGTACTCTCACTTCAACTACTGCGACCCGGGAAGGGGAGGAGGGCATTCCATAGCAGACGCTTGACGACTTCTGTGGTATTGGGCTTGGCCAGTTGCCCGAAATCAACAAGTCGTTGCATGAATTATTGATTGCTGGGATGCGGGGCCTGCTTACCCGGACATGGATTCTCTAATAATACGACCGCCACGAATGTAACGGCATCCTGAGCTCTGCCACTTATTGCAGTGGCACACACGGTTGGCACCGCGCAACCGCGAAAAACAGCTGCCAGGGTGCCCGGGTACAAAATGGCGTCTGTCTCCCGTCCATTGTTGGAGTGCAGTCGCTACCAACAAGCTCAGTTTCTCGTCAAGATCAGCGGCAACGGCAACGGTTCGTCCCTTGGTTCACTTTACCCGTCATCATGTTCTTCCTCAATGCCTGTACGGCGCTAGCATTGGTGGCTGGCTCTTTGGCCGCCCCAGTGAAGGAAACCTATGACTACGTAAGTTCTCTCCGGCCCCAATTGCGCTTCCCTGGTAGTTTGCACGGCCAATGCCTCTCAATCGGAGCTTTTTACTGAGACATGTGTCGGAAAATAGGTCATCGTTGGAGGCGGTACCGCCGGTGCTGCGCTCGCCGCACGGTTGAGCCTTGGCCTTCCCAAGGCTAAGATCGTGCTTCTCGAAGCTGGGGTTGCCGCTCCCGAGGAGCTGAGAATCAACGTCCCCGGCCTACGAGGATCGATCTTGGGGTCCACATATGATTGGAACTTCACGTCGATCCCACAGACAAACATCGGGGGTCGCTCGATTGCCGTCAACCGCGGCAAGGTCCTCGGAGGCTCGTCCGCCATGAACTACCTGTGCTATGACCGCGCCGCAACCGCCGAGTACGATGCTTGGGAAGAGCTCGGCAGCAGTGGGTGGAACTGGGATATCTTGATCAAGGCGATGACCAAATCAGAAAACTTCACCGGCAATGACGGCGACGTCCACGGCCGCACCGGTCCCATCAAGACCAGCTACACCCGCGTTGTTCCGGAGATGCTAAAGACGTGGCAGCCAACTGTCAGCAAGCTCGGCGTCCCGATCAACGATGGAGGGTCTCTGGGAGGTAACCCCATCGGCGTCATGTTCCAGCCCACCAACATTGACGTGACCCACTACAACCGGTCCTACAGCGCCAACAGCTACTTGCCCAAGGCTGGCAAGAACCTGGTCGTCAGGACAAACTCTCGTGCCGCAAAGATTGGACTCGTCAAGTCTGGTAGTCTGTTTACTGCAAGCTGTGTGACTCTGGAGGACGGTTCCGTCATCTACGCCACCAAAGAAGTCATTCTGTCAGCTGGCTCCATCCAAACCCCCGGTCTGCTCGAGCTGTCCGGTGTTGGCCAGTCTGCAGTCATCAAGGCCGCGGGCGTCACTCCATTAATAGAGCTGCCCGGTGTTGGCGAGAACTACCAGGATCACATCCGCACCTCCAACACTTACCGCCTAAAGCCACAGTACGAGTCGTTCGATCCTCTCATTTATGACAGTGCGGGCGAGTTTGCCACAAAGCAGTTCCAGCTATGGCTAGAGGGCAAATATTCGTGGTATGACTACACCAGCATCGCGTACAGTTTCGTCAACTGGGCTCAGATTAGCAAGACATTGAACACGGAACTCATCGCCATTGCCAAGAAGGCCTTCGGCACCACTGGCACCGTCGTGGACAAGAAGAAGCTTGCGTATCTGGAGAACGCTGCCGTTCCCCAGATTGAGATCCTCATGGAGGCCAACTACCTTGGCGCGTCGGGCTACCCCGGCGGCAAGTGGTTCACACTCTTCTCTTCAGTCATGCACCCCTTCGCCCGTGGTAACGTGCACATCAACCCCGCAGAACCCCGTGGCAAGCCTATCATCGACCTCAAGTACTTCAACAACGAGTACGACATTCGCGCCGTCATGGAGGGCTCCAAGTGGGCTCGCAAGATCGCCGAGACCGAGCCTATGAGGTCCCTGTGGGATATCGAGAAGGATCCCGGCCCGGCTGTGCAAACCGACGCACAGTTCCGTGACTTCGCGCTCAAGACGGTCGACAGCTTCTACCACCCCATCGGCACTGCCGCACTACTGCCCAAGAAGGATGGCGGCGTCGTTGACAAGAACCTGATCGTGTACGGCACCGCCAATCTACGCGTGGTGGACGCCAGTATCATCCCCGTCCAGCTGTCTGCTCATATTCAGACGGCAGTCTATGGAATCGCCGAGATTGCGGCGGGCAAAATCATTGCTGCGAATTAAAAAGCCTTGCTTACAATACAATCATGCCTAGGTGGGCGGTTATTTGATTTTTAATGCATTAACTAAGAAGTTCTTCAATATTCATGACTTATGAGAGAATAATCTATTGAAGGCTTCGTGCTAAAGAGGGAGGCTTCCTATCTTTTGCCTTGATAGATAGTCATATAGACAATGACCATTAAAAGTTAAAACATCTAAATATATTGATACATTTACTTCTCTTTATCAATGACATACTTGCATGCAAGAAATCTCCAAGACCGGGAACAACCAGTCTCTGCTGGCATCGTCGAGAAGAATTTAAATGGCGTAATTTAAGAGCCCAAGAGGTTACTTGCCCGAGTCTTCTTTGACCACGAAAGGGGTCATTGACGAGTTCCTATACATCTCTGTCTTGTATGTCTAGCAGCCCCCCGCAGTAGTGCCTGCTCACGCAGTCCTGGCATACAAGTGAAATCGAGTTCCATGGCTCCCAGCTCAGTTTTCGGTTCTTAGTAGATATCTTGCAGTTTCAGATCTGGTAAATAACCAGACGGTAAGACTATAAATGAACCATCTCTGCCCACACTCGCCGTTCATACCAACACAAAGAAACTCGCTCAGTCCGCATGCGCAGATTGTCAGCACTAGCAGCAAAGGGGAATGTCAACCACCATGTTGAGACTTGTGGCCTATTCTACACCAGTAATAGTAATACCTATTTGCCAGTAGCTCGTTGAAAAGGCTCTAACTAGAAAGTACCCGCCGGCCTGGAAACATGTGTCAATCCCGAGAAGAAGATATGCATCGGGATTATCTGGCATTCCGAGTCTTTTTCCCCGATATAGTTGTAGGCTGTCACGGGGTTTGATACAATTGTGGTAATATCGGCGTGAGTTCCCTATAGTCTGACACAATGCAAGAGATGGCTCGGTTTCTACTGTGGAAAAAGAGCAGCTTTGAGCATTAATATCTTTTGTTTGTTCCAAAAGCTAGGTTTGTGATATACGCACGGAGTTATGATTGCGCGGAATCCACTCCATGATTTCTATACATCAGTGAATGTTGAGAACAGAAGAACATGCAGTGGCAACGAAAGAGGATCCTGGTTTGCTGCTAGTATCACTGACGGTATCACCAGATACTTCGTTAAAACTAATTGTTGATGTGAAGTTGTATGATTTTGTATTCCCTTCGTCTCTCTCCCTTTCTCACTCTGTGTGTCCCCGAGAGTATCAGCTTCATCTACAGCCTCAACCTGTTTCTTGAGGATAGCTGAACTTGCTTCCTCTACCTCTCCAATGCAAACGTCAGATATATAATATAAATACTGAAAGATGCGGCAATGCTCGCCAACGAGACGGCTGAGCAGCTCCACTTAGCTTATCCGTCGTTAAGGACTTGATAGGGTCGTCGAATGTGTACTTCGCCAAGTCTTGCATTATCCAGTGACACTTAAGAACTATACATTTCGACTGAAAAGATAGCTGGGTTCAACGAATACTAGGAATTCAACAGATTTGGATTCGAATTAGAGACGCACTCGAGGTGATGTTAGAGGCTAGTGTTTGATAATTACTGACTACATGAAGTCAAATACTACCGGCGGCACAAGTTGACAACCTCGTGGATTACGGGTACTCGGACTACACGATAAGTAGTCTAGATTTGTCAAAAAAGAAATTTCTGTGATGGTGGACAGCGTACCGCAATGGAATAATTCGCTGGCGTTTTGGAGGAATGGCTCTGTCCAGTCGCATTGAGCCCTGAGATGACGCTATGGATCAATTTTCCCCAGCCCGCCCCACCTCCGCGATTTCGGAGGCAAGGTACAGTACCTTACCAACATCTTAAATCAACTTTTGTCCGAACCAAAAAACCGTCGACAGCCGATCGCCCAGTTGACAGCAGCTACTGATCACGATGGCTACCTCGGCGACCAAGGAAGATTCGCAGTCGACCAAGAGAAAACCCACTGTCCTACGATCGATCCTTGCGGGATCTACAGCTGGTGCAGTCGAGATTGGCAAGTTCTCTAGCTAGGGCAGCTTCAATGACGACATAGCTAACCTCCGACACAACAGCTATCACATACCCTGCCGAATGTATGTCCTCTTGCGACGGGGCTTCCCGATTGACCGCTGACCTTTGACCTCTCCGTAGTTGCGAAGACCCGATCACAATTGAACCGGCGGTTGGCCGCCGGCCAGAAGCTACCATGGCCACCGTTCGGCAAACAATGGTATGCGGGATGTACCACGCTGATCATTGGCAACTCATTGAAGGCCGGAATTCGTATGACTGGACTACCTTGGACTTGATGGGTTGACTGGCTGACCTCGGCGCTAGGATTCGTTGCTTTTGACCAGTACAAGAACCTGCTCGCCGACTCGGAAGGAAAGATTTCTGGTCCGAGAACGGTGATTGCCGGATTTGGAGCAGGCGTTACCGAGTCGCTATTTGCTGTCACACCGTTTGAGAGTATCAAGACAACATTGTAAGACGGCACGAGACCCTCATGATGGTGTTGCATGGACGCTGACGTATTGCGATCCCCAGAATCGACGACAGGAAGAGCGGAAAGCCCCGAATGCGAGGCTTCCTCCACGCCGTACCGATCATCGCCCGTGAACGAGGAATTCGAGGTTTCTTTCAAGGCTTTGTCCCCACAACGGCCCGGCAAGCGGCGAACAGCGCTACACGGTTCGGTTCATACAACTTCCTGAAGCAGATTGCCGAGTCGTACATTGCTCCGGGGGAGAAGCTGGGAGCCGTGGGAACGTTTTCCATGGGAGGATTGGCGGGGTTGATCACAGTATATGTGACGCAGCCATTGGATACCATCAAGACACGAATGCAGAGCATAGAGGCACGATCGCAGTACGGCAACTCGTTCAAGTGCGCCACGATGATCTTCAAGCAGGAAGGCGTGCTTACGTTTTGGAGCGGCGCGTTGCCGCGGCTGGCGAGATTGGTAGTGAGCGGAGGCCTTGTGTTCACGATGTATGAGAAGAGCATGGATCTCATGGACAAGCTGGATCCCCAGCAAAGATATATCTGAGAGACGAGCAAGTCGGCGGCCGCGGCGAGAGCAGATTAGGATCGGCGTAGACTTTTTTTGCTACTTGATACAGATGCTGTACATAATACTGTACATATACGGACGCAACTTGAAGCGTCTGCAAATGACATTAGACCACGAAGAGCGCGATCGATTCTGATGCTTCGCCAACTGGTGATCGTGTGCCATGGAATCCCTCCCCGCCGATCATTGCACCCTAATCAACCCGGATATCCTCTCCGAGACTCTAGAGAACCAACTCTTGTTTGGCGCTTGCTCCAACTCTCGAATCAGATCCTGGAAATATGTCGGCTGACTCTTTGGGTTTAGGATTTCCCCTTTCAACGGATACTGGCCACAGTTAGCATCCACGTCAAACCCGATATCTCCGCGCCCTTGTCCGAGGTACCTTTTTCAAGTATCGATCGTCCACCAAGCTATACAGCGCGTTTGCCTGCGCGAGCTCATTCTTCTCATTCACAGCGGGGCTGTTCGCCTTGAATTTGTTGCCGATCGTCTCCTTGACCACATCTTGCAGCTGGCATGCCGGTCGGAGGTTGTCTTTCGGCCACAGTGCTAAGGCGCGCTGGTAGTGGTTGTACACGTGCTGATGAGGAGCAGACAAGTTAGTTGGTTTGACTATTGGACATGTCCGAGGGACTGGTGAATGCTTACGTTCGCCGGCCGCGCCATTGTGCCTATTGGGGAATTCGGAGAATCAAGATACAATCCGTGACATGGCTGAAAGCCCAGAAGAAAGCCAGCTGGATTGCGCACTGCTACACCCTCCAAGCTCTCGAAGACGTCAAGACTTCCAAAATTTTAGGCCTTGTCCAGCCCGCTGCCGGAGTATGCCGGAGGCTTTTGGGGCAAGGGGTCGCATTTCCAAGGCCTGTGATTGGCTTACGAATATTTGGCCTGAGGAATGAGGATTCGCCTTAGGCAGCAAACCTCGTCTTATGCTCCGCTTCGCTTCCAGTGCCTTCGGTCTTTCGGTGTGCGACATTTGATCAGCCCGCAGTATCACCCCATTGCATTGACTGGCGTGGCAATTCGTGGCTCCTTCTTCATTCACCTCTCCATCCTTTTTGACAACGTCCGCTCCTTTTTTTCTTGCCTAGGTTCTTGCCCTGCGTAGCAGCGACTCTATCTTTTCTTTAGTTTGTTCATTCTTCCAATATCCTACTTGTCGAGTGGTAGGCTGGTCCGGTGGCGAAAAGGGGAGACCTGCTCTCTCGAAGACCACCCAACACCTCAGCACCGTCAAATCGTCACGATGACGGGACGATATGAGCGGGTATGTCTCCTCTATTTATTCTTTCGGCCTCGTCGCCTCGCTAACCTCCAATTTACAGGTCAACGCTCACGATGACGATGAACCCGAAACTCCCCTCTCCCCCGGCCCGCGACATTCGCATCCGATACCCAGTTCCCCACCGCCATCATTCCATTCGAGAGCGTCATCAAGAGATAGATCTGGACGGGTAGATTCCGCTCTGGCCGATGCGTTTGATACCGAAGGAGACGACAGCGAAGATGAGAGCGATGATCGACAGCGCTTGGTCCGCGGCAATTCATTCCCCGTTTCTCGCGACACATCGCAATCGAGCGTCGGCATTCCCACTCCAGACTCTAGACCGTCTGCCCCGGATAGGCAGGTTACACAATTACCGCTGATTCCGGGTTTGGGCAGTCCCGCCACGGGGTCCCGCGTTTACGGGGGTGGTATTCAGTCCGACGGCGTGTTTTCGAACTTGACCGCGAAGCCTGAAAGAGGAGGAGCAGAGAAGGAAGAGCAGCCTCCTGTGAGTAATTCCGCTGCCTCTAATGCACGTCTCAATCCTGACGCAATTCAATAGACGTACGAACAAGCCGCAGCCGATGCCGCACCACCATACTGGGAGACCACGATCCTTGCGCCTGGGCTTGGAGGGCCGGATGAGGTATACATCGATGGAATGCCAGTCGGCTCCCTGTTCAGCTTCGTATGGAACGCCATGATCTCCATGTCGTTCCAGCTCGTCGGCTTCCTCCTTACGTATCTCCTGCACTCGTCGCACGCGGCGAAGAACGGCTCCAGGGCTGGTCTCGGTATCACTTTAATTCAATACGGCTTTTACATGAAGGGATCCAGTTCGGGTGGCCCCGACGCACCGCCGCAGATGACCGGTCCAGATGGATACGCCCAACCGCCAGACCCGAACGCCCACGACTTCGACCCAAGCACGGTTGGCACGGAAGGCGGGGGTGGTATATCGGATATCTCAGGGTCTGAATGGATGTCGTATGTCCTCATGATTGTCGGATGGTTTATTCTCATCAGGGCCGTGAGCGACTACCTTAGAGCAAGGAGGCATGAGCAATTGGTTCTGCAAAGTCCGGATCGTGGATTGCCAATCCCCATCATTGCGGAAGGCGAGTCGTCCGAACGAGTGGTATAGCATCCGGGATCCTTGAGCAGTATTTCGTTGTATTGTATTTTACAGTAAGCGTGCTCGTGCAATCAGGCGATGCCTCACCTCTGTGCGTATATTTGGTGTTTCTGATGGGTTGCTTGGGAATCTGCGAAATTCGAGGCGTATTGTAGGCTCCGACCGGGTTCGGGAACTAGTAACGTCCAATTCAAATATAGCAAGTCTGGCAGTGATTCAGACTGCTTTACAAACGTGTCGTTGGCTTGCTTAAATTGCTCAGTGACCTCTTGACTTCGCATGGCCGCTCGTGCAGCGTGATGGCATATGGTAGCTGTTGTCGCCCTAGGATGGTCTGTCTCCCTGGAAGCGAACTTCGATGCGCGTGGCGGGGCACGGGGAACCACCCCTCATCTTTGCCGTGGACTTACATCATTACACGTCAATCAACCTTCTTTGCGATTGAACAATCCTGTGCACTTCTACCTAAACAACAACCGAGCACTTGAACTTGGCATCAAAACCATGCTTATGCGCATTCATCTATTTCGCAATCCTCGTTAAATTCAGGTTACCTGCAGCTGATGGCAGCGCGACCTTGCGCCGGCTAGTCCTGGTTCTCGTTGCAAATCTGTCGCCACGAACAGCACCACTGGCCTTGAGGCTTCTGCTTCCCTCCATCGCTTCTGCCGTTGTTACTCCAGCTAGGAGTATTCATCAATCCCAGAACCGACAACTCAAAATGGCGTGGAGAAGCTCTGCTACCTCCAACCCGGACCTCGTGGAGAACCTGTGTCGGAATGGAATGATTAACGATCCCCGCGTCAAAGCAGCTTTCCTCAAAGTTCGTCATTCCTGCTTCCGTCTTGACCGACACTCTAATCAGTCTTTTCTAGGTCGATCGCGCACACTACGCGCCCTCCGCACCGTACAAAGACTCGCCCCAATCCATCGGCTACCAGGCCACCATCTCAGCGCCGCACATGCACGCCATAGCAGTCGAGAACCTGATCTCATACATGACGCCGACAGAGAATAACCCCGCACCGCGGGTGCTTGATATTGGCTCTGGTTCGGGGTATCTTACGCACCTGATGGCGGAATTGGTGGGGGAGAAGGGATTACTGGTCGGTGTTGAGCACATCAAAGAACTGAGGGACATGGGCGAGCGGAACATGGGGAAGAGCGCCGAGGGCAAATCTCTCCTGGAGAGTGGCAAGGTGCGGTTCCGGGTTGGAGATGGCCGGAAGGGTTGGGTTGAGCCGCCGCGGGATGGCGAGGAATCACAGGGCGAGGGGTGGGATGCGATCCACGTTGGGGCTTCGGCCGTCAAGCTACATCAGGAGTTGGTTGACCAGCTCAAAGCACCGGGAAGGTGTGTAGTCGCAGCCGAGACAAGCATGGTAGTATGCTGCTAACCTTGGAGCCGCAGAATGTTCATTCCCATCGACACGGAAGATGGAAACTTGCAACACGTTTGGACCATCGACAAAGACGAGCAAGGAGCCATCACGAAGAAGAAGCTTTTTGGCGTTCGATATGTCCCCCTGACTGACGCGCCAACTTCGTAAAGAGAAACAAATCAGTCTTGACTGTGGACTGGGCAGAGTCGGAACGATGGCGATATGCATTATCCATACCAAATTGTTTCACATGTAAGTGATCCTAGCCAAATTCGGGGAAGAACCCATATTGATTGTACTAGCAACGGGAAGAGTCCACGTTATTTGGTTGATAAACGAGTTTTAGTATGATGGTGGTACCCCTGAGGGTTTTAAGCATTACCATGTACCATTCGATTTAGCCCAACAGAATGTCACCTGCAAGCGAATGTACTCAACGCAAAGAACCTTAAACACATATGCATTGGTGTGGAATTTGAGCTCCAGAACGGCGGTTGATCAATTGGTCATACGATTTTGTTGAGTCCCGCCGTCTCGATTCGTTGGACTTTCCGGCTGCGCAAGGTATCAAACGGGCGTATCATCTAGCACTCAGAAGTAGGCTCAAGAAGAATCGCTAGAGCCTGGTATCGTCTATAACTTATATTGGCAAAGTTCTATTGTTAGGGCGAATAATACTATAATTGCTACCCATTTGGATTCCAGCCAAACCAGGAGCCTATACCATCTCTCTTGCGTTGGAAGCACTTGAGTACCGCCTGTCCAACTCCTTATCCCGCTGTGTATATGTGAGGATCGCGTTCGCTACCTGCGGCATCCCAGTGCGGCTACGAAACGTCTGCCCATGAACCCTCCCGTCCTGATATAGAAGCTCAATCTCGCCACTTCCAG
The DNA here is from genome assembly GCA_001557505.1 of Reticulascus tulasneorum. Classification (NCBI taxonomy): domain Eukaryota; kingdom Fungi; phylum Ascomycota; class Sordariomycetes; order Glomerellales; family Reticulascaceae; genus Reticulascus; species Reticulascus tulasneorum. The sequence goes on along the minus strand of LSAX01000013.1, from coordinate 545,139 downwards.
ACCACCGCTCCGGTGTCGTTCTCCACTCTTGCGCGTCATATCTGGTACCCTTCAGATCCCCAAAGTAGACGTAGCTCGCCACGGCAGCCACGTTCGTGACCGTGTCTTTACCTCCGAGGACGACGGTCGTCCGCCGCCCATCTAGCTGGTCCGTCCAAAGGGCAGACACGCGCCAGGAGGAACGCCGAGCAAACGTATGTGCAACTCCGGGATCGGTGGCTGTGAACCAAAACTCCCATTCGTGGGCGTGCTTGGGCTTCCGTCGGGTAAAGCTGTACGCCACGTCTGGGAGGTGGAGGAGGATGGAAAGAGGGTCGACGAGGACCATAGAGTTAATGCGGGCGCCCATGTCCAGACGTTGCAGCATCGGCGATACGAGGAGGGTGCCGAAAGAATTCGCGACCAGTACGAAGTCGTCCATCTGATGCTGGATCAAGACGGCGTTGATGCCTGACACAAGTACCTGTGTCGGCGGGAGTGGCGCACATATCCGTGAGGATACGGGGAGGAGTTCGATGGCCAGCACACCGACGTCCGATGGGATTGAACTGAGCCATTTGAGGTATGAGAAAAGGCCGATGCCGACTCCGTGAACGAAAACAATGGGCCGCCGACTAGCCGACTTGTGGGGCCGGTAGAAATAACTGATGTGTTCGGACGCCGACTCATTCAGGGAGAGAATGGTCATGGGCCTGAGCGGGAAGGTCTTGACGAACGTTGTGCGAGGTTGTCGGTAGAATTTGAAGCCTTTGATAAGGAGAGTCGCCGTTGTGACGAGGTCAAGGAAGCCAATTATCTAAAATGGAGGTTATCATCTGTCAGCCCCAGCTCTGCTAACCTTCTAAAGCGATCGTGACTTACCAAGTAAAAAGTCAAGCTTCGATGAGAGGTCACCACCGGATCAAATGCCGGGCGAATAGGGTTGGCGTCCCCGAATCCTCCTTTTATTTTGGCTCCCAGTTCCTCCTCGGCTTCCGCCACGTACTGTTCCAGCTCGAGATCGTCCGGCCCCGGATTTCCCTGCCTGTCAAAAAGCGCCCACAACAGCCAATCCTTCAGATTCTCCCTCCGGATGTCGGCCATTTGCGCCTTCTCGTGCCATGTCCGAAAATACTGCTCGGCATCGGGGAGATGGGCCAGCACTTTGCGATACAGTTGTTTCCGACCCTCTCTCGATAATGGCATCGGCTGGATGCCAGGTCGCTGGAGGCGTGATTTGTACGGCAGATACCATGCGAGGTAGAAGATGATTTCGATTACGCCGACCACCTCAACGAAGATGGAGAATGGATGCGCGATGCCCCTTACTCCTGCCACGGCGAGGAGGGTGAAGAAGTAGTTCAGACATGCCAGGCCCAAATACTGGAAAAAGAAGATGAACCCTCTGACGAGGATGAGATCCCCATTTGAGTGACCGAGGAGCATTGTAAGAGCCGCCAAAATCCATCAAGGATTCAGAAAGGAAGAGAATTGCCAACACCCGCCATCACGAGCGTTGGGAATCCGCAGCGCATGTGCGGTCCTGCATCTTATCTAAACGTGGGTGGCGCCAACGAGGCCCCGATGGGTGCTTGAAGCTAGAAACCCACATGTTTGGCAGTCCGTTCCTTTGTCTGAGACCTCTACCCCATGGCATGGTTTTTGCTTGTTCGGATTCGCACTTCAATCGCCGCGACACCTGTGGCGGGCTGTTAAAGCACTGCGTGGTGGCCGGCCCTAAACCGTCTGAAGAAACGAAACATGATCTGTCGGACCAGTCCGCACACTCGCAAGAGGGAGCCTTGCGAATGGCAGGCGGGCGAACGCCTTCGGACTCTCGAAACATCGTCCCATGTGCTTCGGCTTGCAGGTACAATTTAGGGTAGGGAAAACATAGAGTAGGGGGCGAGGAAGCATAGTTGAGATGGGCCGAGCCTGGTTGACATGAGGTCTCTCGAAGCACCGGCGCCTACCTACCACAACTTTGAATGTGGAGTTTCAAGTTCAAGTGGTGACTAAGCCTCGAACTGGTGTCCAAAACCGCGGGCGGCATACCCCTTGTTCATCAAGGATGAAAGAAGCCTAAAGGAATATGCAGCTCATCGGGACAGGTGACGAAGATATCGATTATCAACTGCCTCAGCGACGCACAGCACTTGCGTACGCCCCCTTGAATTCGACGAAAAGGAGCCCATGTCTCGGTGCCTGAAACCCAAATCTGGAAGCCATCGGTCGGGGGGTGGAAACCTCTAAAAGTGAATCGGTCCCAAGATCTCCCCGTGGCTTGCGCTAAGAGCGCCACCAACCTTATCGCGTCCCCGGATTGGACGCCACCGGCACAACGTTGCGTCCCGGGGGGCTCCATAACGAAGCCTTGAGACCCATTATCCACGGCGCTATCCTGAGGGATCTTACTAAACGGTCTGAATATTGCGTCGTGTCCTGCCATCCATCACCGACTGAGCGGCTGACGGAGCTCCTTCTCTGTTGTCTCCACGCGCTAGCATGCGTTTCCAGCTTCTCGGGATGATCTGGCCCCTCGAGGCTTGCCAGAAAATGTCGGAGGTAGGTGGAACGTGTTCCCAGTTCGAGATGACTCCATCCGATCTGGAGAGGATAAAAGAAGTCGGGTCCTTCGCATTCATTGGTAATGAACTCGTAAAAGCATCCAGGCACCAAAACTTAGGCATATTATATCATCCTCATCACCTTATACCAGTCAAACTTGCCGAAGCCGCAGCAAATCACGCACACCGTACCCTCACGACACAAGTCCCAACAGCCTCCAGTCCTCTTATACACTATGGCTTCCCAAAAGACATTGTTCTTTCTCGGAGCCAGCGGCGGCTGTGGCCTGTCCGCTCTCCGCCGGTCACTGGCCGCTGGTCACACATGCATAGCTCTGTGCCGCAACCCGTCCAAGCTGACCGCCATCTTCCCGGAAGGGACGCATCCCAATCTCCATATCAAACAAGGCAATGCCCATGATAGCGCTTCCATGAGTGATGGCCTCATCTCCCCTCTCGACTCCAGCAAGTTTGTAGACGTCGTCATCTCCTCCATTGGTGGAGCTTTCGATTGGAAAACGCTGGGCAACGATGACCCCCACGTCTGTGAGAAGGGCATGTCGACACTCCTCAACACCATCAAGTCACTTCGTGTTGAGAAGCAGATAAAGGGGCATCCTCGTATAATTAGTGTGAGCACTACGGGAATCTCTGCTTTCGGCCGAGATCTACCGTTTGCCATGATCCCGATCTATCGAATCCTGGCACACGCGGCTCACGTGGATAAGCGTGCCATGGAGGAGCTGCTCTACTCCAATAAAGAAGAGTGGACTGTCGTCCGAGCGAGCTTGCTGACACAGGCCCAAGAGGCATTGGACAAGGAGATCCGAGTCGGCGTTGAGGATCCCGTGAAGGGTGTCGAGGAGTCGGCCATTGGATATACCATATCCAGGGAGGATGTTGGGAGGTGGATCTTCGAGAACATCTTGCAGAAGAATGGCGATGACCGATACGTCGACAAAGTCGCTAGCATCACGAACTGAATAGAAGAACGGGCTGGGAATTTGATAACTGGTATCGTTTTGTAACTTTTCTCTCCTTCTAGTCGTTGTTATGCCCGGGATATACCACTATATATAGAGTCGACTGGGAGCTCCCCTTCCATCCTCCTACCTAAATTAATAGAACACGCCCTGGTTGGATCCGCAAATCCCCAGATTTTCAACATGTTGAATCCAATCATTCTTAGCCATCCCATGGACCTTGTGCAAACAATCGGCTTTTCGTATGTAATGCTTCCATCATCCTCCTCCCCTCCTCGGAACGATTGCCAAGAAGCGTCGTCCTCGCGGTTGGAACAGCCCAGTGAACGACAGGCGAGGGATCCGAATCCGAAAGCAACCTTCGCATCTCGTACTGCGGGATACAACGACAGATTTCCAAGGCCGCCAGCCGTTCCGCAGCTATATATTCGTTCATGGTGTGTTCTTCGGAATTGTCCAGAGACCCAATGCCCCGCAATGGGGTTTGGGTAGAACTCTGGTTGCAGCGAATGCCAAGATCGTTGGAGTGGAGGGGGATAAGGATCCGGAGGACGTAGATAAGTGCCGTGTTGTAAAACATCAACATAATCCCTGCGGAGTCGTCTGAAAACTCGAAGGTGGTGACAGGAGGAGGAGGAGGGTCATCTCTGCAGAATTCTTGAATCGGCTCAAGCTTGCCAAAAGCTGTCGAAGTTTCGACGTATGAATTCTTTGTATCACTATCCCACCGCTTCTTCCATGTACGAAGATGATCTAGCAAATCCATCGCCTCTCGCTCGATTTCATCTCGTTGGTGTTTAGCCCGCTCGGCATTCGACTCCCAATTCGCCACCATATGATCACGCGTCGCAATCAAGACTGTACAATCTGCCAAGACGTCAAATAAGTCTTGTTCCTGTATCTCTTGACCAGAACAGTTGGCTCTTAAGACTGTCTTCCACTTCGCTCTTGCCAGCAGCGATGGCTTCCCCGTGCGCAGCGAAGCGAAAACGATCATATGGCGCACGCTCTTATAGAGCTCACATGACTTCGGAGAGCAATATATCTCAGGGTCACGGAGCTCAAGTAGTCTTTCCAGTCCAATCATATGTTCAAGGTAGTTCCTTGGACCGGTGGGTACCGCGCACTCCAATATGGCCAAAGTGGCAACGGAAAGGATGACTTCGTCGCGGGTGTAGCATTTCGAATCTGATAGGGCACGATTAAGCTGCGACAATGCCAGTCCATGCACAGCATACCCATGGTTGACAATATTGGCCTGCACATGTCGAGTACCAAAAAGAATGACAGCTAAACTCAGAATAGCTTGATGGAAGATCTGACCATTCGATGTGGCTGTTCCCGCTGCTACGATGTCGCTGAGCTGAGTTTCCTGCAACACCACGTCGATAGAAGCGCCACGACGAAGACGTGTCCGAGCATGGGAGATATATATCTCGAACTTGAAGCCACTCAGTGAAAGAGACGGAGCTATGCAGCCATCGGCGGAGTTCCTATCTTCGACAGCAGATTGCATTGGCACGGTTACTCGTTTAGAAGATCTTCTGGACTTCAGAATTGTGCCTTCAACGAAGGTGATGTCCTTCGGCCCGTCGCATTCGAAGCCACATCTTTGGCACCGTCTGCATATGGGACGGGTTTCGTCTGCTAGAGCGTTTAGCTTGGGGGCCCTTTCACATCTCAAAATGCGTGGCTTACCGCATTTGACTCGTCTTCTGCGACATGTCGAGCAACCTTGCGACCTCCCACCAACATTCACCATATCCTGCACTGGCGTTGAGAGATATCAATATCCAAGAAGCATGAAGAACTTGGTGGTACGGGCTGTCGAGGACCGCCAAGTTGGTCTCTGGGAAATAGGGCTGTACTTTATCTGCAACCGACCTGAAGGAGCATGCTCCGCGGGTTGAGCCCCGCGGATCGTGCGTAGTTGCACCGAAAGGGATTCCAGGGCCACGCAAGCCAGAACCTCATTGAGCCCCACCCAGCTCTCTGATGCACGCTATACCGCTTGCGGCTCATTGCGCGAGTAACCTTGTCGCGCTTTCCCACGAATACTGATAGACTTACTACTACTACGAATACGTAGCGCTACGTATTCGTAGTACTGGATCCTGCGCTATGCCTTTTGTGGATCATGTATGATAACTGTGGCGTTGAGCTTTTGGTAAGTCTCCGAGATGTAGGCTCCAACGACATATAAGAGCTATGACTCTTCATGTATTCCATGAGATAGAGCTCTTCACGTATCTGGGCCATCATCGGCGTCTCAAACGCGTGCCACATCGCAGTTTTATTTACACTTTGTCATGTGGCATAATTAGATTATCAACTCCAAACCCCTTTCACGTCCAGATCGTCCTTCGGCCTTCCCCCAAAATGTCCAAGCTTTACACCAGCATTGAAATCGAGGCTCCTCCTGAAGTTGTGAGAGAGAAGGTAGATTCCTTATCATTTCCTACCCTCGAACTTCAAACCACAATCTCTGTGAACCCTTCACAGCTAACTGCCTTTCAGTTCTCAGACTTCTCACAAATACCAACTTACTCTCCAAACGGTTTCTTCCGGTCGATCAGCCCACTCATTCCTAACAAACCCCTCGAGATCGGAGATAAGTTGCATGTTGTCTTCGACGGGTTGGCCGTCGATCCAGTCGTCCTTGTAAGTCTACTTATCTTTCATGTGCCTTTAGCTTCTCCTATGTGTCAACGAATTCATCTAATGAACTCAACAGGAGAACTCCCCAACCAGCTTCCGATGGCGGGGCAGTTTGTATGGGATATTAATTGCCGAGCATATCTTCCGTTTCGAGCCAAGCACAAAAGCTCGAGGTGGGACCACGTTTGTCCATGAGGAAACGTTTGGGGGTATTGGAGCATTCCTGATGGGTGGTGGATTCATTGGACGTTCACTTGGACTTGAGGAAAAGTCGATCAAAGGCTTTGAGGGTTATAACCAGGATTTGAAAAACTGGTGCGAAGGATCGAAGAAATAGAGATTGAACCATACCATGATAGAAAGCCTTGCAGCTCAGCTGCCCCGTCGAATGATTCGACTCCAACCCTGCTAAGCTTATCGACGATCACTCTGTGGCGCCTGCATTCCTAGACACGATACAACTATTGATTTATCTGCCATACCGAGCCATAAATAGCCTGCCTGACTAATTCAATTTCTTCATGTGTGTTCTCATGTCTTCCTCCCACGCCGCCTTGACATCCTTCAACATCCCTTTCCTTGTCAAAATATCAGCGGCTATTCCCGCCAAAGCCTTCCCAACTCTTAAAGCCCGGTCAAATGCCTCCCTAGTCCCGGCATCCTCCGCGAACTCAGGATTATGAGGTCCTTGCCCTCCTTTGCCAGTTGGAATCGAAAATCCGGGGCTTAAACTCGGCATTGCATAACTAATATCGCCTTGGTCCGTACTGGCCATCGTCCGCCCACGAATCTCATCCATATCCTGGTCCTCAGATATAGCATTTGGTGGGGAGAGAGCATTAAAGTACCGAGCATAGCTCGCTCCTAGAACTCGATTGGGCACATGATCTGCGTATGCCATATCGGGCGTTATCTTCAGCTCAGCACCCGTGGCCTCCGCTCCAGCCTTGAAGCAAGCGTTGACTTTCTTGCGCAGTTCTGTCAAACGAGACTGTGTGTTTGCTCGAGCTACAAATATACCCGCGGTGTAAGCGTGGATAATATTTGCCGCTGTTCCGCCATCAGTGATGTACCCCTGAATCACATCTCCAGGCATGGTTTGCTGTCGCAAAACCGAAAGCGCGTTATAAGCACTTATGAGAGCATCTAATGCGTTAATACCCAGCCACGGATTGGAAGCGGCATGGGCTTCGCGACCGAAATACTCGACCTTGAAACGTGTGTATGCGGTCGTCCGTACGAGAGCGCAGTCCGGCACGATTCCAGGATGAGATATGAGGCTAATGTCTACTTTGTGGTCTGTGTATGCTCCAGCTTTGAGAAGCCGAATCTTGCCGCCGCCAGCTAAATATGGTGAGCTTGGATAATTGGAAGTATAAGAAAAAGAATGTACGAACTTTCCTCAGCCGGTGTGCCGAAGATCACGACTTTGCCTGGAAGTGAATGGCGTTTTAGCATCTCCGCAGTGGTCAACGCGCCTGCAACTGATGCCGAAGCAATGAGGTTATGACCACAGGCATGCCCAATGCCAGGAAGACAATCTTGCTATTACATCAGCTGCTGATCCTCAAGCTTAAGTTTGGTAGGCTCAGGGCTCACCCATCTCGGCGTTGAAAGATATCACCGGTCCCTTGTTCCCGCTATCGTAAACCCCAACCCAAGCAGTTTTCATGTCATATGCTGACCGAGTGACTTTCCAGCCATCGTGACTCTCCATGAAGGACGTCAGAACATCATGTGCAATATGCTCCTCGAATCCCAGCTCGGGGTTATCGTGTATCTTCTTATTGATTGGCCACAGGTGGTCCGAGATGCTATCGGCGATGTCGCTAATCTCATCGAGATGTTCAGGACTTGATGTGGATTGAGTAACGGGCCTGAAGTCTTCGGCGATCACAATCACAAAGTCTTCTTCGGGGTTCATCGCCATAGTAGAGTATTCAATTGATGACTGTGATCGTTTGATTTATTGGGAAACGCAGTGAACGAGTTCACGGTGGATTTGATTGACGACGTTATCTGAGCGTTGCCCCGCATCGGTGCAACCTCTCCCGTCCGGCCGCACGACCTAGGCCAGCGGGACCGACTCTTAAGTCCACATCTCATATGGTCATGATGACGCTGCTAGCTAACCCTCATCTGGAAAATTACCTGGTATCCTTAATTTATGGATCATCATATCGCGCATGCTATATTATTCGGTAAGCCTCCTGTGTAGCGTCATCGAAGATTGACTGTTGAAATATGCGGTAGAATCCAACTCGGCGAAAAGTCCCGCCAGTTTCGTTTGGTAGAAGTATTAGTCCCTCGACTAGTTCACGGTTCATGATTTCGTGGAGAGCTATCCCAAGACAGGTGAACTTTGTGTTTGGCGGTAAAACTGCGTCCAAAGGGTCAAAGGTACCGTAGCCGACGATCGCGGGCTCTCCTTTGGACATATTACCATCATCGACGAGGGCCATGTCAGCAACATCCATCATTTCTGGGCTCTGATCGAACTTCCACCCTAGCTCGATTGCCTTGCCCCTGACTTCAAGAAGTCCAGACTTCACACTGCCAAACCGGAAGCTTGCATCGCCGTCAACCTCCACCTTGCAGTCCAATATTTCAAAATGAAATGGTTGCTGGGCTTTCTCGTCGTCCATGCCGTTGATCCTGCCCACGCCAACGCTAGCCCAGCTCCAGCTCGGGGCGAAATATTGCACAGCTCGAGCCTTAACCGGTTTGATGAGAAAGTACTCCCCTTGGCTCATAAGCATCGGTGGGTCTTTCTTAATACATAGCCAGAGGAGGTCTTCAAAAAGATACTCTTTCCACAATCCAGCGAGGTATACCCAGTTGGTCCTCCTTGCCACTTCAGCGGCTACGGCGGAGATGGCAAGAAGCTTATCATCGACGAGACTTAGGTCCCTTGACGAGTAGTTGAATCGAGTGTCCATCCAATATTGACGGATCAAATCTTGATTTACCGAGTTTCCTTCAATCTCTAGTGAGAGAGATGCCATGCTGGGAGGTCCGAGTGGCCCTGAGACCGCCTTAAGATTAATCGCAGGACGCCATGGATTGATTGTAGATTTCACACACCTCCACATGACCCCAGCGTGCGAGAAGATCAGAGTACGCGACGAGAGGAGGTGCTCTTGAAGGGTCCAGGCACGGTAATATATCGGCTCATCCGGCTCAGGACCGATCGTCCGGTATCCGAGACGCATCGGTACATTGCATCCCATGCCGACACCAAGGCGTATTTTGATCGGCCGGAAAACAAATTCTAGATCATACGGAGATTGAAGGAACCCATCGTCTGCAGTAAACGCTCTTGCAGCAGATATTGTTAGTGCGCTATGCCGATATATGCTGGCCATCTGAGGGATTTCCATTGCCTGGTCCTCGGAGGAATCTTGAATAATGCATATGGCATCAACCCAGAGGTACCTGAAACCAAGTTGATGAGTCACATGGATAGCGTCTGTTATCGTCCTTGGCAACTTGGAAGGATCTATGTTGAGATGCATCTCCTGGAGATTCGCGATTGTCAAAATATATGTTTGCGCCTGGCCCCAGACATAACTCAAAGTGACATATGCGTGTCTATCCTTCTGATCGATCTGCGATGTTACGAGCTTAACGTGAGAAGGATCCCCGACATCTATCAAGCGGGTCGGTGTAAATGTATCATTTGATTTGCAACTGGCGTGGCCATCGCAAACGTGCAGCCAGGCTTGCGCCATCTTTAGCCACTCATCAGAAGCGGCGGAAAGCCGGCCCCCGTCTTTTGGGAAAAGCCCGTTAGATTAATCTGACGAAAATTTAGTTCTCTAGCCGTAACGGTTCTAGGCGGAGCGTAGCTACCTGAGGACGGTTCAAGGGCCAGGGAGATAGCGTCATCCCCGATCAGTGGTGGAAGTACACAATCTTTGTCCTCGGTGTCCATCACTTCAATTTCGACCTCAACGAGATTGAAAAGTTCACTTCCATTGCGTTTCATGAATCGTATTGTGACAACCAGTGTGGCCGCACAGTTTATCAAGTCAATTGTGAACCAACCCGGAATATCAACATCTTCGTCGTCGCTGCTATTCATCGTATTGACATGTTCAGCGACCTCTCGGACAGCACAACCTATAAGTGAACACCAGCGACAGGTCAGGAGCATCGATTCATAGACTTCAGAAGCCTTGCGTTTATAGATTGTCTCATAGGATGGCTCATCCTTAGCCGCTACCAATCCCGAATAGACGCTTCGCTGAAAGACCACGTTTGAACAGTGGTCGCAGAGGGTTTCAACGTCATCGTCGATGTTTGCAGATGTTCTGTTCATGTATTTATAAAGAAAAGCCGGTGCGCCATAGTCGCCACGCCAAGTGAGCATGTTTGTTATGATGTTGTGAGGAAGATTCGGTCATCATGTAGGAGTACAAGAAGACCATGACACATTTTTTTGCTGATTTCCCCGCGTCTGTGCTAGCCTCAGGTACCAAATACAGAACACAGAGGCTTGAGACATGCTACGAAGTTAGATCAATCCCGCAGCGTCGCCTGACTTTGCCTCGTTCTCCAAGGATTTCTCTGTCCTTGCTATCCTCGTCGCTAGCTGCTATTTCCCGTACTGCCGCACTGGTGGTACTCTGCGTAACAGGCTCGTCGGGTTGTTGTGGTCGAAAAACGTGAGCTGGGCAGGATCGAGTCCTGGACCAAACAAAAACTTGGTCCTTGGGGATCATGATTGGGCAGAATTGCTTCAACTTCGTGCATATTTATGTAAAACAACTACTGAGTTGATTTGTCACTAAGACTTGAAATCGATGCTAACTCCCATTGCGGCGGCAAACGCCAGAAGGATCTTTGAAGAGGAATACTTCCACGCCGTCGCCGGGGAATGAGGACACGCTAGGCTGTTTGAAAGACGACCCCGACCAGAACAATGTTACCACTGTCAGGAGAGCGGCCATAAGGCGTTCACGTACAAAAGAGCGCAGAGATGCGCAAGGCGCGCCTAGGAGGGCCACAGACACGAGGACTGTCGGGGGACAAGTTCTCAAGTGCGTCTCATGTGAGGGACCTCATGAGTCCTTCAGCAGGAACTGCCTGAAGCTCTACCCTGTTTAGCATGAAAAAGGACTCTAGATGCTGTAACTTAATGTGGGGAAACAGGAAGGAGTGCACGAAAGCATTATGAATGATGACCAATCTAAGGATCTCGCAGCGATAGCCATAGAGAAGTCACCAGCCAAAAACGCATGAATCGACAATCGACCTAATCTTAACCTCGGCGGGCCTGGCTGAGCCCCTGAACAAGTGTACTCCACACGAAAACGATCACTAGTCAGACCACCCAGCAATCGTGACAGTACTGGACGTGGCTGTCCCGGCGACCACATCAATGCCGAAGCTTCTCTTAAAGAATGCACCATGGAGGGACATTCAGGCAAAAGTTGCCCATACGGTACAAGCAGCAGATACTGAAGGTCGGTGGAACAACAAGCCAACATCCTCATCAAGCCGTTAGAGACGCGGCCTATGAGCTTTGCTAAAGTCGAAAGCATCACCGGACGCAACGAGATGGCGGACGTCAGATCTGACTCCGCTACTTCGCATCTATATCTATAAGATAAGGCGAGCTGGGCCGGAGATAACAGCACCAGAGGATCAGCCGAAGATAGAGCAGACCGCGAAAGCGGAGTCCAAACAATATAAGGAGTCTGATAATTACAAAGGAGTCTAATACAAGAATTCTAATGGAAAGAGTCTAACACAAAATAGTCTAATACGAAGGAGTCTGATACGAAGGATTCTGACGTAGGGCTAGCCTGTCGTATGCGAATTTGCTACCTGTTATACTGACGTATGCAACGGTCTCGGCTTCGGTGAAAGATAACCATCTGCTAAGACTTGCGTCAACTGCTTCATAGTAATTAGTGTCTCTATGCGATGCGTTATATTCATTATGAACAGATGCCTGTCTGTTTCCCGCATCTCCGCACGCTAGCTGGTTACAAGTTATTACTTCCACTAATGGGACCTTGTCTCTGGAAATTATTAGATCCATCGCGCAAGCCACAAAGTCGGATTACCAAACCTATTCAACGAGAGGAAGCAGTAACTCGTAGCATTCCCTGGTTGATCTTGTGCCGTGGACATCGTCGGTATCCGAGGGGAGACCTGTGTCTGGATATTCTCTACTCGTTGATTCTCAAGTCGACTTATTAGGCAGACACTTAACGAGAGTAGGAACTTTTGTAAATGCTCCACTATCTCCACCTTCAAGGTATAACTCGTAGCATGATAGTTAGCAAAGGGGTATGATATTTTGACAAGTTTTGATCAGACCTGCTTTCTACGGAGGTGGAGCCGTCCATCACGCAGAGTGATATATAAAGTCTCCTCAGTCCTCTTTTTGAGATTAATCTAACTCAGTCTCTTGTAACCCGGTATCCCATAAACACAATGACCACTACAATTGGAACTTCTAGCTACCGCGCTAATACACAATGCGGTCACTCCAAATTCTCTTTGGCTTAATAGCTACTGCCTCTGCTATTGACATTCACCTCTTCGTCGATACTACCGACTGTTGGAACGGCTCTCCCAGAGTTACCTGCAGTAAAATCAACCCAAACACATGCTGCAGTGGCACAGACTACAATATTTATACCGCTGTCGAAATCAATTACATACCATCCGACTGGAGGCTCCAATGCAGGGGCCTTTCGGGAGGCCGTTGCGGTCCATACAAGGAAGTCCTGTCCTCGTCGGGCGCTAATGGCGTCTGTCTTCACAACGGGTGGTTTTCAGGTGGTGGTTACGGCTTCTACGCTAAAAAACGCACCGATGAGGTTGACGCGAAGGAGACTGCCTGCCAACAACCTGACACCTTACAGCTCGGAGATGGCAGCAAGTATAATATTACTGCCTTGGAAGAGACTTCTTTCAATGAACTGGTATGTAACATTCTAGTTTGAATTTTTCCCAAAGCTATATTCTAATCTTTTGCCGCTCTACAGTAAGCAAAGCCTTGAACCCGATAGAAGAAAAACGAGATGAGCTCCAGGTATTCATATTATCTCTATTGTTACAGTTACTAATACTGTTATTACTATAGGCTCAAGTTTATAGCAGGTGGCGTAAATTCTACCGATATCCCAGAAGAGTTCAATATCCAAAAGATCGAGTGAAGGGTACAGGGATACGTCTGGACGTTTATTTGTGAAAGTGTTGAAATAGTAGAAGAGTAGTAGGCTATCGAAGGAGTGGAACAGGATGTCTCCTTACTTGTCGTCTGATTTCTTCAATTAAACAGTCTGTCATTATCGATTCAATATTACCAATCTGCATATGTCCGACCTGGCGCTGGTTGCTGGCTTCTCTAGCGTTTTGGACCTGATATTACGGGAAGGAAACAGGTCAAGCCCCGTATTCTAGTCAAGTACTGCAAAGACGTAGTGGAATATGAACGATTTCTCGCAAGCCTCAATGAGCCACGCTGTCCATCCCAGCCGACAATCATGCTCCCACTTCTACGCTTGGTTAGCTGAGCTATTACACGTCAGTCCAGGATCGAGGTCAATGGACCTGTGTCGGAGAAGCAGAGCCTCCCGCAGGCTGGGCTTCCCAGGGATCACCACTCTCTCCGAAGTTATATCTATTATATTCTTCAACGATGACCTTGTGTAGGATCGAGGGAGGGTTGATAACATTCGTGGATGATTACACGGTATTGGTTGGTCGGGCCTACAGCTCAGTCCAACCGTCGAGGATCCAGGACATCATAACCAGCGCGCTCGATTGGGAAAGACGGAGCGGGCCACGTTTGAGGCCAAAAAAAGATTGCCATCATCCACTTCTAGCAGAACAAGGAAAGGCTGGCAAACGCGTCGTTTGATATCAAGGGGCAAAATGTGGAGCACCAGGAGAAGGCCAAAATACAGGGAGTGATCAAAGACTAATAGCTTAGCTATAAGCAACATATCGCCAGGGCAGGCATATAATTTCATTGGTCAGAAGACAGTTGGTTAATCCTGATGTAGATCGGTTCAACCAGAATTTGTCTCTACAATCGATTGAGCAAAAGTGAAGGACGGAGTCTACCCAAGGAATAAAGACCTTAAGCTATGTACTAAATTTACTCGCCTTCACAGTACTACCTTCTTCATGATGTCACGGTTGGACGTACCACGTTAGGATCTGAACGCCACATAATGTAATCTCAAATTTTTTTAACATTTTCTTACATTGGAAGTGTATCCCAGGTAGTCCAGTGGGCTTCTCTCCAGATTAATGGCTGTTCCAATGAGCTTATAAGCATTGTGATACCGAAAGCACTGCGCGGCAAGGTGTCGACACATTTCCAAAACTTCCTCAAATTAATTCCCCCCACTCTCGGAGGCAGTAGGAGCCAACAAAGGCAAGCTGTTAGCGCTGGCTATGTGCTAAAGCTTCGCCTCGATGCGCAGGAGCAGGTTAGGAGCAGCAGCTCTCCTACCCAACACTCTGATTCGTGACGGTCGGCTTAACAATTCTACTAACTGTCCGAAGATGAGATATTATCCTCTGACTTTCAGACAGCTCCTGGTCCGAAGACTGAAGCCGGATACCGAACTGCCTGTGTCTGCGGCGGACGGTAATGCGGCCTCATCGAACCTCAAATTTAAACCATTGGGAATCTGGATTTCATTTAGAACTCTCGTTATCAACTGACTAGCCAATCGCGGCATGCCGTATCAAGTGCGGCGAGGACTAGATTACTCGTACACCCCGTCTCCATTGGAGTGTTCCGTTTCGAGATGCAGCCTGTCGTGGTGGAAGAAAGTGACGGCCGGAAAAGCGGCACTGATCCCTGCAGCGTGTCAAGCTTCCCAGAATATGCACTGTAACGCATGCCACAAGGAATTTATCCCCGGACTCGAGCGCAATAAATCAAGTGCACATCCTCCTGTCCCGTTCCATCGGAACCAGAACTTCATACAAAAGTGGGCGCCGTTCCAGCTCAAATTAGTAAGCGACATCGCGTCTTTCATTTTATCGTCTCAAAGGGTTTACATATAGTGGACGAGGCCTCCAGTTTACGGTACCGACACCGAATCTGACGCCCACGTACCTGAAGCTAAATCTCAGATGAGCAGCGGCCGCCAGCTGACAGCATAATACTAGTACTGGAGGCGTTAGACGATCTTATTGGGGGTTTGAGAATCCGCTGGTTTGGCTTTCCAAGCAACGAACCCTCTTCCATCCGACTGGCCCCCAAATTATCATTTCACTCCTTCGTGACATCAATATAAAGAACAGGTAGTCCACTTGTCCAGGTAGGGCTGTAAGGAGCAATGGAAATCGTATCATGGCAGCTAACAGGGAGCAGATTGGCAACGCCGTTGCCGAGGCGTTCACCTTGCACACATCGCGTCTATTGAGCGACTATCTGCCACTTCGGAGCGGGCCACCCATCATGAAGGCGCTTGTTCTGACCCCAAAGGACCGGCAGGTCACGGTGAGAGACTTGCCGATTCCGGTCCCCGGCCTAAACGAGGTGCTGGTCAAAGTGGTCGCGGTCGCATTGAATCCTGTCGATTCCTTGTACGTGGCCAATCCAATCGCAACACAAGACCAGCGAGTGGTTGGTACCGATTTCGCTGGAGTAGTAGTCGGCTCGGGTGAGAATCTCGCCAACTCTGACGATGAGAGGGCCCAGATCGGGGCGCGGGTTGCGGGGTTCCTCCAGGGTGGCAAGTGAATCCACTAGGCAGTAAGCGTGTATTGAGCTGACGCGCTGAGCATAGCGTGCTCTGTCAATGACCGCCCGGGTGCTTTCGCCGAGTACATCACCATCGAGTACGATCTGGTGTGGAGCGTACCCGTCACATTGACGCTCGAGGCGGCCTCTGCCGTCAGCATGTGTGGCTTGACAGCCGCCCAAGGAGTGTTTGACCGGCTTCAGATGCCCTCCCCCTTTCACGCAAAGGACAGCTTCCAGAATCTCACCAACCCATCTACCAGCAACCCCATATATGTTTTCATCTATGGCGCTTCCACATCTCTCGGCATGTACGCTGCGCAACTCGTCAGACTTGCAGAGAAGACATCGGGGCGGAAAATAAATCTGATCGGAGCAGCCAGCGCATCAAAACACAACCTTTTACAAAATGCTCCTTACAGCTATGATGAGCTTGTGGACTATCGGAGCACAGACTGGCCGGAAAGAGTGAGAGAAGCCACTCAAGGGAGGGGTGGCCACTACGCTATAGATTGCATATCAGAAGGCGCGACTGTCGAGAACGTGCATAGCACACTCGGCGAGGACGGACAGGGCCTTGCGGTGTTCCGTAGCCCAGGTGGTGGGAGGTATGACGTTGGAAAGTTACGAGTCAAGCCAATCTACGGTGCGGTCTGGGAGGGCCTAGGGGTCGAAATTGGATACAATGGTGAGTTCTGTTCCCTGCTAACACTTGACTGTTTACCGTTCTAACAGGGAATCCTGTCAGGATTCTCGCTCCCTGCCAGGCCAGAAGCCCGAATCTTCGCCACCAACTTTTACAAGTATTTGGGCTCAGAGGCTGCTGCTGGAATAGTGAAGCTCGAGCCTAACCCAATCCGTCTGATGCCAGGCGGCCTGGAGAGTATTGTGCAGGATGGCTTTACACTATTGGGAGCAGAGACGGTATCTGGACGAGCTGGCGGCAATCGATCTGAGCAGTATATGAAACCAATCAGCGCGGAGAAGTTGGTCTACAAGATCAGCGTTGTGTGAGACTTTCACTATGTGCTGAGCATGGGAAGGAAAGCTTGCAAGAAAGGGTATGGGCAGAATGATTGTGTACCAAATCTGTTGATCTAATGAACTTTTACAACTATCACATGCACTCAAACAATATCAAAACAGCACGCCCGCTCCATCTACTCGCCACCACTGACGGCAATGTACTGTCCGGTGATCCACCTAGCATACTCGCTAACGATCAAAAGCACAGCATCCGCAATTTCCTCCGGGTCAGCCGCCCGCTCCTCCAACATTGCTCGGTTAAGAAGATTGGCACCAACGATATTGAGCATCTCGCCTTGGGGAAACCACGTGCCGGCATCCGTCTTTGTGCCCCCCGGCGCAATCGTATTGACGGTGATGCCCTGGCTGCGGCCTAACTCATATGCCCAGGAGCTGGTGAGGTACTCTTGTGCCGCCTTAGATGCACCGTAAACGGAAACACCGGGCAGGTTATGGGTGTGGGTGACCACAGTCCCGATGTTGACGATGCGTCCGCCGCGTGGCATGTGCTTGCTCGCAGCCTGGGTTACGAATAGCCCGCTGTAGACGTTGGCCCTGAACGCCTTTTCCATATCGGCGACAGAAGTCTCCATGGCAGTTGAGCCCTGCCCGGCACCGCTCCCGGCATTGTTGATCAGGATATCGATCTTTTCCGTCTTGAACTGAGTCAGGGTCTCGTTGATCAGCTTAGCTGCTCCCTCGACAGTCTCGATATCGGATTGCACTACGATGGCTTTACCGCCAAGGGACTCGACTTTCTTGGCGACCTGCTGGGCTCGAGTGGCGGAACTGTCGGAGACATGGTTGATTGTTACGGACGCTCCGTTGCGGGCGAGGGCGAAGGCGATTGCGGCCCCGATGCCGTTCTCACGACCGGAGCCGGTGACGATGGCGACTTTGCCGGCGAGGGAGAGTGTATCTGGACCTACAGCCATTGCTACTGAATTGAAATTGACGGCGGGGGAGAAGTGGTTTAAAAGTTTTAGGAGGTGATTGGAGTTGATGATGATCTTATTGTTGGTCTATTACTGGAGTTGAGATGAGTGTGTGATGCTGGCTTGCTGTTGTTGTTGCTGCTGCTGCTTCTGTTCCAAACATCACCACAATCATGGCGCATCAATTTACTTAAATACAATTTCAGGTTCCAAGCAAACTTTCTTCCATCGTCGCGACATTGCAATGATTGGCTTTCTGCTCTGCGTATTCTGCCCAGGCGCCAGAATGGTCGTATGCCTCATGTTACTAATTCAACACGATGAGATGAGCACCAGGCGGAGTTACGTTTGGGTGGGACAATAGCTCCAACTCCGAGCTGCTGCGGGACACGCTTCAGGGTGTTGCAGTCCAGATCTGAAGAGGCATAGGCGACAGTCACGCCCCACCAGAAAACTCCACCAGAGCATTATCCAGATCGGGTATCTAAAGCATGTGTGCAAAGACATTAGTAATGTCACTTCAAATTTCCTCTTCAAGAGTAACAGGCCGTTGCATCGTCCCCACCAGCTGGCAGACAGGCGGCACGGAGTTGGCGGCTTTTCGAGCTTCGGGCGTTCCATGGAGGGGTAGTCAGCCTAAGGTTAACCACCCAGCACTCCGCGGAGATCTTGACATCTCCAGATCTGCTCACAAATGCAGGGCAACACAACTTCCAAAACGCCCTTTATTTCCAGGACACAGCCCTATGATGGTGCGCGGTGACGTCATCCCGAAGCTGACATCTCCGCAGTCAGGTTTAAGCTTCTTTCCGCCTGCTCTTCGTGCGTCGAGTTTGCGGCCGCCCCCTGCAAAGCCAAGCCGTTGTTCCATCTCCCGCTTGACGAACGGCGATCCGAGAACCGTTCGCTGAGCGGAGTTTGGAATCTAGTCAATATATCGGGAAGGTGGATATTATTATTAATGATTCAGATGACCTAAGTAGATATTCTAGATTGCCATCCGCAAGAGAAGATTGAAGCACTCCAAGAGTTTGTCGTCCTCCAGCACTGCACATTAGCCTAAGCTTCGACTCAACCAGCCTCATCACGCAATTTACAACCAGGGTCTTACTCACTCAGACCGGCTTCACACAAACCTCTTCTAGTGCTGACATCTGCCTCGTTATACCTTCAGTGTTCGGGCCGGGTCAATCAATTGACCAACTGCATGGGAGTTCAAGATTCCAAAGCATACACGGGAAAAGTAAACACTGATGACTGTGGTGAGGATGAGGATGGGAGAACCGCAGGAAGACTGCATGCTTGGGGAAGAAGGCGGTTCGCCTTCCGAGTATAAAAGATGGGACTAGCAACTGTGGTGCCACGCTGAGAAACCTTCCATAACGAAATCCTACAACCTCAACTAAGGTCTGAAAAATTCTTCATATTCCATCATGCAATTTTCCTTGTCTCACATTCTCCTATTTGCGGCTGTGACGGCTGCGATTCCGAGTAGACTTGCTGCTAGGGATCCATCCCATGAAGTCGAAAAGTCCCCATTGATCAAGGCAAGGAATTTCAACCACTCGGGTCCCGGAAACACCTTGCCTCGCCTTGAGCCACTACGCTACGTGAACACCACCCGTCTAAGAGTTGCCTACTACGAAGATGGACCCATAGATGGGCGGGTTGTTCTCCTGCTTCATGGGTGGCCGTACGACATCCACAGTTACACCGCTGTGGCTCCGGCACTTGTGAAGCAAGGCTATCGTGTCATTGTCCCATACCTCCGCGGCAATGGCCCGACAACTTTCCTCCGCACAGACACGTTTCGATCAGGCCAACAAGCCGCCTTAGGGTCAGACATTATTGAGCTCCTTGATGCCTTGGACATTCCACGAGCCATCTTCGCCGGGTATGATTGGGGCGGCAGAGGTGCCAATGTGGCCGCCGCACTTTGGCCCGAGAGGTGTTCCGGCCTCGTCTCAGTCAATAGCTATCTCATCCAGGATCTCTCCAGGGCGTGGGTCCCGCTCGATGCAAAGATTGAAGCGGGCTTCTGGTACTTTTACTACTTCCTCACTCCTCGAGGCGAGGCCGCACTACTCGACCACCCGAAGGAGATTGCGCGAGTGGTGTGGAATAAGAACTCGCCAGAATGGAACTATACCGAAGCTGATCTGAACCGAGCGGCGGAGACATATATTAATCCGGATTATGTCACAGTCGTAAGACACGTGTATCAACATCGGCTCCTGTATGCACCTGGCGATCCGGATTATGCTGAACTAGAGAAACAGCTTTTGAAGCAGCCTGTGATTCAAGCTGCTGCCGTTACTCTGGATGGGTTGGCTGATGGGAACTTCCCTGCCACGAATGGGTCTTCGTCAGCAAAGTACTTTGCCGGTCCACGAGAGCACTACCAAGTCTCGGGGGCAGGGCATAATTTACCTCAGGAAAGGCCAGACGCTTTCGTTAAGGCTGTGTTGGAGGTAGCTAGCTTGAGCCACTAGTGGCAACTGTCTATTGGCAGTATCAAATATGAACATGAGCTTTTGCTTGGCAGTTAAAGTCTCTATAACTATGCCGAAGCTATGGGACGTAAACTTGTGCTCACATATTACAGCGGCAATTCGTGCATCCCGGCAGTGGATGCTGGAATTCGTGCCCGGAGATCCAAACCTAGAACAGAGAGTATCGTGCTACCCCTGGACAACTTAAAGCCAAGCAAAACATTTCCATGGACGCCAGGCCGGTTGTCCGGATGATCCAGCTCTGCTTTGACTGTCCAGTTCCTGGCCTATGGCCACCGGTATATCCTACTAGCCTGTCTAGCATCTCCGCCGTAACCTCCGCTCCATCCCTAGCGCCGGCTGGGGATAAATGTCCAGTGATTACTTTGCGAGACTCAAGGCCAAAAGAGGACTATCCAAGCCCCCAAAATTTATTCCAGCTCGTACTCTGCAGGAGCCGTGTGAATTCCAAGCCTGTACAGCTGCGATGGTATTTCGCGATTGTGCAGAAACACGCGTCCCAGAAGGACAAAGCATGCCTTGCCCGTTTGCCTTACGGCGAACATGTGGTCATCCAGCAGAGAATTGATGTCACATATAATATCGCCTGGCGACAAGGACTCCGGGCCCAATCCCAGGTAGCCCTTCGTTGTGACCAATGCCCGACGGCGGTGCGAGACGCGGCCCATTAGACGTAGATGCTTTTCTGCTTCCTTGTTAAGCCTGTGTCCTGATCCGGCTGAAGAAGAACGTATTTCATGTACAGCTGTCAATAGATCGTCAACTGGGTAGTGATCTCCGAGCCCATCGTCCCAGTTATCGTCGTTGTATTGGTATGGTGTGTAGATAATCGCCGTCTCAAGCTCTTCGCCTAAGTATCGGCTTGGGTTTTGAGACGTGAGGGCTTCCAACTCATTGTAACATGCTGCAGCAGTTTCTCTAGTAACATCCATGCTCTCGGGAAACCAGACAGAAGTCACTGCTCGTACCCGGTCCAGGACGTGAAGCTTGACCTTTACACGCGCAGGCGGCTCTTGGGAGCGAAGATGCTTCGACGGTGCACCGCCTACATACGTAGAGGTCGTAGCCTTCGTTGGTTGATCCCCGGCCATGCCGAACGACCATGACGGCACAGACCAATCGGGGACCCAGGACGGTAGGCCGGGCATGCGTGGGGCTCGACTGCCGGCATGCGCTAATATCTTATCTTCCCCGGCTAGCAGCATTGCCCTCGCCACTTGCGTGAAAACATCCTGAGCCGATGCGGTGTAGTCAATCTGAACTCCAAGTCGCTCGGCATCCTGGGACAAGCCTGCAAGTGCAAAAACCATGTCTCGCGGGTCCGTTGAGCAGAGAGAGTCCCTGCCCTGATCCAACATATCGAAAAGCTTAGAGCTGTACGGATTTTCTCCGAACACCAACCGCTGGGACGCGAGACCAAAGGCGTGGGAGATGGCTGTGATCATTTCAAGAGATTCGTCGGCATTATCCGCATTCTGCGACGGGATCTTAAGGATGAGAAAAATCGCCGGGAAGAAGTTCGGCCAGTCAATCGTGCTCCGTCCGCAGGCAAAAGAGAGATTCTTGGCGAGCGCCATCTCCTGCACGATCCACACGCGGCTCCAAAACGGGCGCGAGAAGAAGTGCAGCAGATTACGGCGAAGCGAGGCGTCCACGTTGACGCCCTCGGTGAATACGTCAGACACGATCTCCTCCCGATCGTCTGGGTCCTCGTCGTAGAACGCCCCCAACCAAGTCTCCTGGCCGAGCTCGTTGGCCTTCTCGCCGACCTCTTGGAGGCCACGGATGATGCGGTCGCTGCCGCTATCCGCCTCGCCCAGCCAGGCTACAACGTCAGTGGCCTTCTCATAGATGTAGCGCATCTGCTGGACTTGAGCGGTCTTCTCCTCGTCATCGCTCTGGTTGATGCAAAGTGCGTCGATCCAGACGGCGACGCCAACTCGCTCCTCGGCCAGATAACGGAGTGCATGTAATAGATTCGAGGTGACTTTCTTCTCATAGCCGTTGACCAGGATCGAAGCGGCGTCAATATCGCTGCCCCAGCAGTACGAAAGAGCTGTGTACTCGTTCTCACCGTGCAGTGCGGCCGTTGTCAGCCTGCAAGTGAGTAGCCTTGTGGCTATATCTAAGGGCCCCAGCCATAGTAGCCGAAACTCGCCGGCGCCAACGGATTGGTAAATGGTGCCGCGGGCGGGCTGGAGATCTGACGAGTGTTGAGGCGGTGGACTTTGCTGTCGTCTCAGGACTTCCCTGCTGCGTGTGTAGATTCTCGACTTCAATTGCCGGAGGTAGCCCGTGATGCCCCGTCTCTCGGACATTTGTCAATCTAAGTGTGAGGTTTTCTGATCCGGGCTGGATTGAGCGAGTCTGACTTCTGGATTTCCGATTTCAGGACAGGGAAGCTTTGAAATAGGGGCTGCGGCTGGTTTGACTAGCTACCTGCTAACTAACGAAGTAATGGTCTTGTGATGTATCATGTGACATGTGCGCCACAACGATATTTTACACATATTCCACAACTCCTAATCAAGACTGCGATTATTGGCAGTTGCAATGTGGTCCAAGACACGCCCAGATACTTCCAACGAGCCCGCGCATAAGCCTGGAAGAATGCCGGGGATTCCAGGCCTGCTAGCTTTTGCCCGCACTATGCTAGCTAGAGTCTGTACATATTCAATGTCATATATGTTAATATCTTACAGTAGAGATATATACTTACCACTTCTTATCGTGTTTTTAGATCCGAGGCATCTCGGGGTATTGTGTTTCATGTTGCATCTCCCAACTACGTATCATTGTTTTCAGTTCTCTGAAACCTTTATCATCCATGGATCTAAAAGTTCATCCCATGCGAGCCTTGCGGTTCTGCCTCGGCATTGAAGGCAGCGCAGCCTTACACTGCGTGTCTGCCTAGCACCAGCGCCAGCCCATGCAAGCTCATCACTAGCGACTTCTGAAGCTACTAGGAGAGTCCCGTTTACATGTGGTATGCTTTAATTGGGCGAAATATGGAGCTCGGTTGGATGTGCTATTCAACCGATTTTTATTTACTGAAACCGGCCAGGCTCACAGCTTCGGTCAAATGTCTTTATACAATTCGGGCGCCTGGGCGACCCCGAGCCTTGCTGCTACTGAGTGGCATCTACCCCTCCACCTCTCACTTTCTATCTTTTGTTTTTTTCCACCTCCTTCTTTCTTTTCTATCATCTACTGGGCAGTATCACATCAACTTCGCAAACTGATAAGATGTCTCAGAACGATGCCGTCAGCGAGGCTGGAACCTTCACAAGTCGGAGATCTGCCAGATCTCTCGGCGAATGGAGTAACGTCTCTCGAGGTCAAACGCTTCGTGTTTACGTCCAGCTTCACAATGGTGAAAGGCTCATCATACCAATCCAGGAGAATGCAAGGATTCAAGATCTTCACGCTGCTGCGCTAAGGCGAGCGGCGAGTGTTGGCTTTGATGCTACTCTTGCCGACACTGTCATGAGAACGTCGGGTACCAACCCAGCTACACTTTTCGCTGAAGATTCAGTGGTGGACTTTATCGATATGACAGCCGAAAATACTTTTATTCTGGACTTCCGCGTTCAAGTAAGTTTGACTCCACTTGCCAACTTGGTGATAATAGCTCACAATTCCAGACCAGGTCCACAACTGTGGTGAATGAGACGGCTAATCAGCCTTCAACATCCTCGGCGCCGATAGTCTCCTCCCTTACTAGACTTTTTGGGTCCAACCAAGTATTTGTTCGATGGATCACTACCGCCGATGCCGCGACCGCCGTCAACCTAAGTGCCATTCCCTATGACCCAGTGCCATTCTGGAAAGATACCACGTTGGATGCCTTCTACAACGAGGCCATTGCGCGCCTTGCTAACAACATTCCTACCAAATGCACAAACCCAACAGGCCTGAACATCTGGGTGAAGGAGTGCCAGTTGGTCGCGAAAGGCAACCCAACAACCTTTAGGAACCTTGAATTGAAAGGATCTCGGGATCGCCCACTCGATATATTTGTGGAGTTAGTAGGGCCAGAGTCGAGGTCCTCCCTTGCCCAGCTCTCCGAAACTGTCAATCCTGAGCAAGCCTGGAGCTTTCGATCGTCGTCCAAAGGAATATGCACATTCGTCACGAGTCTCTCAATCTTACTGGAAGAGATTTACAGGGGCAACTTACAGCTTGAGAATGTTGTTGACTTCCTCGTCCGATTGACCAACTTTCCACCAGCGGTAATGGCGTTTAAGAAGATCCACGACACTGGACTTGAACAAACCTATACCGTGGATGTTGGCGCGTTACTCCTGCTCGCTGAGACATTCAGCCACATTTGCGAGTCCATGGTCCCTGACTGGATATGTGGGACACCCGATACTAAACTAGAGGGCTCTCGGCAGGTATTAGGATGGATCAACACTTGTTGCTCGGCGGTTAACAGTGAGCTTACGGTACCGCAATACTTGAAGCGTGTACAATTCCTCCAGCATAACGCGCAGTCATCGCCTAGTGGCACCCCTTCCCCCCCGGCAGCTTTATTTGGCCATACTGCGACTCTCAAGCTACCTATGGGAGGGGAGTCGCCAATCACAACCATCAACGGGGGATCGAGTTTGGGGCCGACTCGAGAAGTCATTATCAGTCTCGAAGCGCCCAAGCCTGGTCTGGCTACACTTCTTGGACAGGGGCTTGCATTGTCTTCCACGTTGTTTGATCGGTGGAATTACTATTTTGACTGTGATATCCCATGGCAGCAGTTTCTTCTCATCCCTCGAATTCATCGCCCGGAATTCGCCGATTTCGATAACCTTCTCTTAGAGGCAAACGGATCGGATGCATTTCGAGTCGTTGATCCCATGAATCTAGGATCATGTCTCAGTGCAGATCTTCCGATAATCACGCTCAGTCCTAAAGGATACTTGTCCACATATGACCAAATTGATGTCGATTGTGGAGAGCGAGAATTCTACTTGTGGAACTTGCTGGAGAAAAAGACAGTTCTGCGCATGACGGATCCTGGCCAGTATATTTCTCAACAGTTAGATCCTATCATTACGGAGAGGAAGAAGGGCGGGCTCTGGGAGGTCGATGCTTGGCCGGAATGGTCTGCGCATGCTACGCATGGAGACCCAGATGAATCCATCATTGTTTGCATCGATCGGAGTGGCAGCATGCGCCATGAAATGGCGGACAACTGGAACCCGTCGCACACCTCTTCGGCTGATCCAACGAACCCAACTGACCAGACCGCAAAGTCAACGCGAATGATGGAAGTCAAGGAGTTCTTCAAACACTTTTCCACGCGGCTTTCGTCGTATAATATCCGCATCCACACTGGCATAGTTGTGTTCAACAGACATGTGGAGATCATCCAGCCGTTGAATGACAACCAACTTAACTTCAGGGAGAAACTCGACAGCATCCAAGGCACGGGCGGCACCTCCATATTTGATGCTTTGTCCACAGCGAAGGAGATGCTGGCCGTTCAGAAACGAGCCTATCCCAACACCAAGTGCCGCATCGTTCTTCTTACGGATGGGAAAGACAACAAGTCACGTACCACGCCAGCTCTTGTGGCCACAGACTTGTTCAACAATCAAATCGTACTGGACGCCATCGTCATTGGAACGAATCATACTGCTGATCTCTTCAAGATTTGCCGACACACTGGT
The DNA here is from genome assembly GCA_001557505.1 of Reticulascus tulasneorum. NCBI lineage: Eukaryota > Fungi > Ascomycota > Sordariomycetes > Glomerellales > Reticulascaceae > Reticulascus > Reticulascus tulasneorum. The sequence continues at coordinate 519,082 of LSAX01000013.1, read as the reverse complement.
GGCTATGCTTTCAAGCCCAGTACTCAAGAGGTGTTCTTCCAGACTTTCCTCTTAGAGACCATGGTTGATATCCGCACTCGGCCCGACATTCTGACCTGCCCGTTCACGGACTGGACTACTTTCATTCCCAAGACACCCGATATGCGCACCTCCTTCGACTTCCCTCCATGTAGGCCCCACCCGAACCAAGCAGACTACTTTGTCGCATTGGCGGACGCGAACAAGTTTCAGCACCAGAAATTCAGGAAACTGTTCACTCCACCTGCTTCTTTGAGCTCAGCGGTGTCAACCACGAGCACTGTTTCTGAGACCAGCATCCTGATGAACGAAATCAACGCCATGATCCGCAACCCTCACCCGGATATAGATGTTTTTGTCAGTAGCAGTAATATGCGATTTTGGAAAGTTGTTATTCAAGGACCACAAGGCTCGCCATACCAGAACGGAGCCTTCCTGCTCTTCATCGACATTGTGCCGGAGTTTCCACGTCTGCCTCCGGCTGTTCGCTTTATCACGCCGATGCTCCACCCCAATATTTCCAAGGTAACCTAATAGCCTTGCTTGGTGTTTGACTCACAAAGACTAACAAGCTCTAGCATGGCCGAATCTGCCATCCTATCTTTGATAGAGAGTGGAATACCAATATCCATATCTACCAAGTCCTCCAACAGATCTATGGCATTCTGATGTCGCTTGAGGTAAGTAACATTATTAATCGACACGAAGGTCCTGCGCTAATCCACTGACCAAAAGGCTCGAGATGCAATTGATCTGATCTCAACTTTGAAGTTCTACACTGATCGCGAAGCTGGTGAACGGCTTGTACGAGACTATGTATGGATAACCCCTCCCCCATCGAAATTGCAAGTTTCCTAACGGCTTCTAGGTTTCGCGATTTGCTTCGAGGTCTCGTCAGCGACTACGGGCTGACATTGTGGGAGATGATGTCTCTACTATCGCATCCAACAGCTCGACCATCACAACTGATTCGACTCTCACGACAGATTCTGCAGCTTCGGGGAGCACCATCAGCGCAAGTCTCCCCAGAACCCCTAATAAGTCTGCACTGTTTATGCCCGTTCCGCCGAAAAAAGTGTCACAATCTTCCTTGGCTTCGTCCAACATTCGAGACCATCTGGCAAACCAAAGACGGGCTCCTGTAACCGCTCGCCCGCCCCCACTGATCGTTGGACTCGAGTCGACATCAACATTGAATCCCAGCACTCAGAGTCTTCCATTGTCAACCGCCAACGTACAGGGACTTGGAGGCGCGAGTAACAGCACGACGAATTTCGCTCAGAATATATCGGACAATGGGACTCATGGGCAAAGGCGGATTAGTAGGCGGGCGAGTTTCTTTGCAAGACTCCGAGAGTCTGTGAAATCTGAGAGGTCTGACAAGTCTGGATGAGTATCTCGTGAAGATCTCAATGTTCATGTTTGCTTTGCTGAAGGGAGGCAGTCTACTGTGATTCTATTCCTATTCTTTCCGTTGTTAGTTGAGAGGGACCTGATTGGTAACTTGCGAGCTTGCGGCGGATAAACATAATAGTTTGCTAAGAAAAAGAGATTATAGAATGAAACATTTAGCTTGGTAGTCTGGGATTTCGATAGTGAAACCAAGAACTACTACTGTGTTGAATTGAATCGTGTCGCTACGTCGCAAACTTTTGCGTATTCCTGCAGATGGTAACCAACATCTCCATGCCGCAAAGAGTTCCAGCCATCAGAAGTTTGCTGCCGTCCTTGTCGGCTATCTGGCTGGAGACTTCGGCAAAAGGTTTCGAGCGCAATGGGGACGGTGGGGATGAGCATTGTATGAAAGTATCTCCTACGAAACACCTAAAAGCCTTACGACACTCGTCGACACTCTGATATCGGCCAATCATTGTACAAGGAGTTACTTTATTACTCTAGGATATTCCCTCTTCGAAGAATATTCTTTGGTCCCCACATCCAAGTAACCGTGGAGGCGGAATGCTGCTCGCCCAGCGGCTGGGTCTAAATACCCGATTTTCGGATAAGATGTACACCCCCACCGCTCTAAGGGGCGTCTGCAGTGCGGAGATTAATTGATAGTATAAAATGCGGTTATTCGGTTCTCCGTGCTTCGCAGGAACCGACAAATTAGAGCGTTGAAGATCTACCGGCAGATGTGGGGTGCGCTGATCGAGACCCTTGATAGTTCATCTAAATCAACGCGGAACCACGACGGACGACTTGGCCCGCTTCGGATGGCTGTGTTAAATCATATCGCAACTGGCGATAAGAGATATGCGTCAGTTAAATCATGTATACATGGGTTGGTAATATACGGTGGCAATGTATAAATCCCTCTCGTGCCACCGGATGGATCAATCGCGCAATGCTCAACCTCGGGTCCTCGTTCGACAGCGCCGCAAGCACCCCTAGGAACAGTTTTCTAACTGGTTTCACTGAATCCGTACGGTGACTGGTCTGGTATACCTTTCAGGATGCTTTGGCGAGGCCTTGGAGCGGCCGTCTTGGCCATTGTCGCATGCGCTCACGGGAAGTTGGTCCCTGGGGCCTTCATCGTCGAGTTGCAAGATGGCCACGTGAATAGTCCCCGTGACCCACTCTGACACCTATCTCATGATGGTAACTGATATCAAAAGGCGTGATTAGGACGCGGACAGCTTCTTCCACTCGGTCTCTGACATTGCCACTCCTCGGCACACTCTGAGAGACCACCGTGACATCTTCAACGGAGCATCTATAAATCTCCGTGATGTCTCCAAAGAGGACGAGCACGCTGCTGCCATCAAGGAAATGCTACAAGTCAAGCAGATTTGGCCGGTCTCAATAATCCACCGTCCGAAAGTCGATCGTCAGCTGTTCGGCAAAGTAGAGGGATCGCTGGAGAAGAGGGATATTCTCCAAGCTGCTTTGCGGCCTCACCAGATCACTCAGGTCGATCAAATCCAGAAAGACGGCGAGAAGGGAAAGGGTGTTAAAATCGGTATCATCGACACGGGTGTAAGTAACCTCGAGCATTTTATTTTAATATTTGATCGCGCATGGCGTGAAGGGAAAGCTAAGAGAGGTTCTTATTGCGGATCTAGATTGACTATCTCCACCCCGATCTTGGTGGGTGCTTCGGGCCAGGATGCTTAGTTGCCTATGGCTGGGATTTCGTTGGCGACTACTATGAGGAGGGCAATGCGACTACAGCGATTCAAGATTCGGACCCGATGGACTGCGACGGGCACGGCACTCACGTCGCCGGCATTATTGCAGCCCAGGGCAAGGGCCCGTACGGGGTTCTCGGAGCCGCCCCTGAGGCAACAATTGGCATGTACCGAGTTTTCTCCTGCAGTGGCGGCGTGGACGATGACATTGTCGTCAGGGCTATGCTGACAGCTGCCTCGGATGGCATGGACATCATCTCAATGTCTCTCTCCGATTCTGGGGGTGGGTTCCCTGGCGGTGCACCCGGTACGGTCGCCTCCCGAATTGCAGCGAGCGGCATCCCCGTGGCCAGTGCGAACGGTAACGATGGAATCGGCTTGTGGAAGGCCGAATGTCCGGCATGTGGCGTAGGAGTTACGGCCGTTGGCTCTACAGACAACCCGATATACCTGACCAGAGGCTTCAGCATCAACTCCACTATCGACGGAGTGCCGAGCAACAGAACGGTTCCATACGCTGTAGGGATTCCACCATACACGAGGAACGTGACCTTGCCGCTTTGGTCACCGGCTTACAATCCCAACGACACCATATCGTTTGGCTGCGATCCTTCGGCCTATTCCGACAATATTCCAGACCTTACCAACCGCATAGTTCTCCTCCGACAGGGAAACTGTACATTCGTGGCCAAGGCAGCCCCCCTAGTGGCCAAAGGCGCGAGGTTCATCCTCTTCTACACGGATCGGCCATTGTACCCACCCAATGCCTCAGGCGGAAAGCCAGAGCTCCAGGGAGCCGCGATGGTGTCGATTGCTGCGGCCATCGAGTGGCTTGACGCGATGGACGCCGGAGAGACCGTGACAGTCACAGTCACTGGACAACCGTGGTCCGACGCGCTCCAAGAGCAGAACAACACGCTAACCCCGGGCTACGCCAGCTCCTTTACTACCTGGGGTCCAGATTTCGGGGCCGGAATCAAACCTGCATTCCTCACTCCGGGAGGGGATATCCTGTCGACTTTCCCACAAGATTTTGGGGACGGCGTCAGCCCCTGGGTGTACGAAGTTCTATCCGGGACGTCGATGGCCACCCCGCTGACCGCAGGCATTCTGGCCCTTCTCGGCAATATCCGCGGCACATTCGACCCGGCGACGCTCGAGGGTCTGCTCACGACCACCGCCGAAGCAGGTCCGTACAGATATGGAACCGCCGGCACACCCGACATGCTCGCACCAGTGCCGCAGCAGGGTGGTGGCGCCGCGCGGGCCCACACGGCGGCCCTCACGCAGACACTGATCTCGCCCAGCGGGCTTGCTTTCAACGACTCGGATCACTTCATTGGCCTCAAGACCTTCACGATCCGCAACAACTACACGGAAGCGGTAGAGTACACCATCGGCCACGTTGGCGCCTTGACGGGCTACAGTTTCCTTGATGGTGACGACCACCTGGCACTGCGCAACGACGTCGAAGTTACCGGCAAGACGGCGAGCGTGACCTTCACATCGGGCACTGTGGTCAAGGTACCTGCAGGTGGTAACGCTAGCGTGTCATTGACACTCACGCCGCCCGAGGGGCTCGACCCGCTGCGCCTGCCCGTGTATAGCGGCTACATTACCGTCAACGGCAGTAACGGCGACGCGCTCTCGGTGCCGTACCTAGGTATCATCGGTAGTGAGAAGAAGACCGCCGTGTTTGACACCGACCCAGAAGTGACGTACCTACGCAACTCGAGCACAATGCGGAAGGTGCCCACGGGCTCGTCCTTCGTGCTGCCCCCACAAGGCGTCAACTTGACGGAGAGGTCCACATGGGGAGTCCCCGCGATCAACCTCTACAACGGCAGCCTCTTCGGCACGCCACAGGCCAACATTGACGTGGTGCCTACGGATCCTAACGCGACAAACACGAGCATCGTGTCCGGCGTGCGTATTCTCGGGTCCATCGACGAGTTCCCAAAGTTTTGGAAGGGTGTCTTTGACTCTAGTAGCACCTTCAACTGGACAGGTCGCTTGAGCGAGGCTGGTTACGCGCCCCCGGGCGAGTACAAGCTGCTAATCCGCTGTCTTCGCATCTATGGCGACAACACAACTTCCAAGGACTGGGACTCGGTTGAGACTGTACCGTTCAACATCTCCTATGCGCGTGCTGGTAACTCGGTCGGGCCTCTATAGGTTACCTCATCAATGTCTACTTGGCGGTCGGCCAAGAGTACATCAGCGTCGACAAGAGCCCCGAAGCCTGAAACTGGCGGCAAATCCACTGTCGTGCTGTGTACGAGCTTGCTCCGAAAGCAATGGGGAAGCGGCGGGCTCGCGCAGAGTATATGGCTGCTGTTGGAACCACGTTGACTGTACATATCCTCAGGTAGTTGAAGTAAATGCATTGACTGGTACGAACTCAAACATTCGCGCATTCGCGCATTCCGTTGTAGGCACTGGTGTTGTATTGCCATCATCTCTACAGCATATAAGCCCGGTCACCGATTCAAGGTGTTAGTGTTCTGGATGTGGAAACTATGAGTACTCACTGATCACAAATTGGTCCCTCTGTGAAGTAGCAAGCACCTCCTATCGCGGGCAACACGCCTAACAAAGTCCCATAGTTAAGGTCGAATTTCGGTTGACTTGCAGCGCGGTATTGCTCACGGATCACATGCTTCATTGTACCATAGATACCATTTTCCTTGGATATCGTGGCGACTGACTTGGCGTCTGACTTGGCTTGTGGGAGAACAGTTCAAAATGTTGAGGAACGTAATTGTTATAAATTATTCCAATCAGTCTCAAACAATAGACATACATTGGGGTATACCCAAACTGGCGATGACGCCCTGATATTAGATCATTCTATACGGACCCAACCAATAACGGTGCACACTCTGCCGTGTGTGTTTTGCGTGCCCAACACTCCATGCCCAAACTGCCCCATAACAAATATCACGAAGCGCTAATTTAGAGGACCATGGCTGCGATGGCGAACGCCGGGGCGGCCATACCGAGGACGGCACCGACAGCGGTGGGCATGGCGTACGAGGAAGAGGTAGATGTCGAGTCTGAGTTGGAAGTTTCGGTAGGGTTGGGCTGTCCGGAGGTGGTGGTTGGGCCAGCTGCAGTCAAAAGGTCAGTACAGGGGCTCCCGATGTTGCATTAGCTGGACCGAGCGGGGGTTTTCTTACTTCCAGATTTGGTGATCTCAAATCGCTGGGACTGGGCAAGAATGCCAGTGTTCAGAGTGTCCTTGCTCATCAGGTTGATCTGGTAGTTGGCTCTGCAGGAGAACAGGGCGTTAGTATATGGGATGGTCCTCGCCAGAGCTGCTTCCCGGAGCCACATGATGGCTCGAAATGGCAGACTTGGGGAACAACTTACCCAGCCTTTGCGACGAAGTTGGAGAAGGAGAACTTTCCATCCTTGGTCGTGACGGTCTCTGCGAGCACGATGCTCGCAGGGGGCTGCGCCGAGTTATCGACGAGGAAGATGGACAGAGTCGGGGTATCGGTGCTGCACGCGAGAGTTAGCTCCAAACATCAGGAATTGGACAGAACTGGGTTCCGGCGTACTCAACGGTGGACCAGGTGATCTCATTCGTCTTGGAGAAATCCAACTTGTCTCCCAGAGCAGGCTTGGTGACTGCCAGGGCAGAAACAGCAGCCACAAGGCTGGCGAAGGTGAAGAGGGTCTTGGACAGCATGTTGGAGGAGGTAAAGAGTGGTGGGGGTTTTGGTGGTATGAGTGAGTGGTTGGATGAAAAGAGAGAGATTGAGCAAGAGCAAGCAAAAAGAAAGAGATTAAGTTTGAATGGTAACAAGACGTGGACGTGCGAGAAGAAATAGGGAACCCGAAGTACAAAAGGGATCTTTGGACCGAAGACGTGCGATGGGTTTTATTATTATGAGCATGCTCCTGCTTAGGACCCTGGAGTGCCTCCAAATTGCGTTAAGGTTGACCATCAGCGCTAGCCGGGCTGTGTCATCTCTAGCGTCTGGGATTCCCGCAGGCATCGAAAGGCCAGCTGAAGCCACGACCAGGAGGGTCTTGTCGATAGTTGAGAGGCTTATTCCAACGTGCGGCTGAGCCCCAACGCACAGGATTGGTAATTTGAGCCAAGCCATCACGCTAGGTCGGCGGCGGCGCGGGCTGACAGAGCCAGGGTGCGAGGGTGAGGATGATTCCGAATGGAACAACGCCTACGAGAACCCAACAATGGGCGTATGCGCAGTCCTATCAGAGCGCGTCTTAAGATGCCGGGGTGTAACCTGGGCGGCGCGCCATGTGGAGAACACAACGCCGCTCTACTCAGCTGAAATGAACGAGGACCGCCCAGCTCTCCACCGGCTTGCTGGGATTTCGCTTGGTGCGTGCAGCACGCACTGCGGCCGACTCTGGCTTGGCCCGCTCCAGTGCACGATGGGACTTCCCATGCCGCACATCTATCTCACCTCATACTTACGAATTACTTGGAATGCAGATGTGGCTTTTTATAAAGTTTCCCGGCGGCCATGCCGATAACATCCCAATGCCGGTCGATCGATAGTCTCCGCTGAGTGTAATCGGGTAATTATCCTGCCTATTATATCACGGGGAAATCTCACCATGAGGAAGTGGATTGACGTTTTCCGACCGGCGTCCGCTCAAAACCATTGTGCAGTATTATTATTATCTGCCCGATCATGTGTAATCTACTTCCTTATCCCACCACGAGACGCCAAGCACAGCCGATCAGCCCTATGTGCATAATCTTGGGCCATAATGTTCGGGTACTAATATACATCCGTTCATCATCCTCGACCAAATTTCCGAAATAACTTCAAAGAGCAACGACCACTTTCTTCGCTGACACGCCGAGCTGCTGGTGGTCCATCGCTGGCTGTATGCTTTCCAAACCCTTCCCAAACACCTCTGGCTCTGGAGACGGCACAAAGGAACCTTGCTCCAGAGCCTTGGGTAGGTAGTCCGCGAAGATCATTTTCCCGACCTCGTTGAACGCGATGGATGTGGAAAAAATGAAGTTGGACCTGATGCCTTTGACCAGCCCCTTCACCTTGTAGGCAGCGATCCAAGAGACGAAAGCATATGCCGTCCGCAGCATGACCAGACTCTTTGGCTGCTCTTGAGGCACCGGGTACGTCGCCAGCGCAACAAACTTGTTGCCGGTAGAATTGTCGAGCACCTCCATGCAGGCCTCGGCCCCGCCTTGCCCGATGGCGAATGCACCAGCGGCGGTCTTGTCCTTGAACGCGGCGATGATGTCGGGAACGACCGTCTTGCTCCTGTAGTCGAAGACCTGGCTTGCGCCGAGGCGCTTGACGTGCTCGAAGTTCTTTGGTGAGCATGTGGTGATGACCTCGTAGCCGGCTGCGACGCCAAGTTGGATCGCATTGCAACCGACACTGGTCGAGCCGCCCCAGATGAGCAATGTCTGGCCCGTTGGCTTCACGGGTATGGAAGGGTATTGTAGTGCCAGCTGGGATTTCTCGAACAGGCCAGCGGCGCCAGTGGCGACGCCCAGTGGGATGACAGCTGCCCTCTCGTACGAGATACTGTCCGGGATTGGCGAGGTTAGATCCGCTTGCAGGACGGTGTATTCCTGGAAGCCGCCCTCGGAGGAGAGGTTGACCTTCTCGTCGCTGCCCCTCACGAATCCAAGAACACGATCGCCGGGCTTGAACCGCGTCATACCAGGGCCGACCTCGACCACCTCGCCGGCGACATCAGCGCCCATGATGAATGGGTACTTCAGCCACCCGTACATGATGTCGCCCTTTTGCTGGACGAGCCAGTCGAGAGGGTTGATGGCGACTGCGGCATTCTTGATGACGATTTCATTGGCCTTGGGCGGTGTATACGGCGCGGTTCTGACTTCGAGGGCCGGGGCTTTCTTGGCTGGGAGGTAGGCAGCTCTATTGGTAGGCATTTTGAGAGAAGAGGTAGGCTATCTTGCCAAGGATGTGACGATTCAACAGAATTTGTGATCCTTGGTTGAGTGAGATGGCTTGAGGCAGGGGGATGTTCTGGATGCTGGCTTCTAGGTAATGAGATTGTTGCTTCTGAAGTGACAGTCATTTCACCGATACTTATACTCAATCTTCTGGCTCACTCGCACTCGAGACGTGGCCGGCGACGGGCAGTCTCTTCTTCCCATCGTCACCCCACGATCCACTCGGTGTAAATGCCATCGGATGATCGAAGAGGCGTGGAGAGGGTCACTTTTGGCCCGGTAGGTGTGAGATGCGGCATGGAAACCTGCAAGTTTGGCTATTTCAGCGGTCGGGACGATTCCACGGCGCGCATTGCCTCCCGATCTGGTATCGGGGCTGGCACCGGTGGGTCACATTGCTAAAGCAATGAGCCAGTCAGCCAACTCAGCCACTTGTCGAAGCTTTTGAACGAGATGAGCTATGATGGGCCAGTTTTGTCCGGCGGGATCGCGTCTGACAGCTTCGATTAGTGGGGCAGAAGGGCATTCCCTCGTACTCACAAAGTGGCCATATTTGGCTAGTGCAGGCCCGTTGTCCAATGGCAAAAGCAAGTGCTGGTTATTGTCGCGTCATCGACCTTTCGGATGATCGGAGGGTCGGACGATCGGGAAGACTTGGCTTTATCAAAATATCCTCTTCGGGCTTAGCTTATCGGCTCTGGATCGAGCCCGCGATCTCGTTTCCTGTGGACTTCATGGGGGCAGACATACTTTGCCAAGGCCAAAGTGAGCATAAGAAGGAGAAATCCTGCAGCTGGAATCCGTGCCCAGTGTATGCTTCTATCGCCATGAGACCCGTCGACCAAGACATTGGCATTTGTATCTTCTCTTCCCCTTTCTATTTCTTTCCCTTTTCATGATGTCGGACTCCGCAGAGAGAAGGGTGCCCATCCCAAGTCGACGAAGGGATAAAGCCCAACTCTCCTGTGACCAGTGCCGGCGGCGAAAGTATGTTAATTCTCTTAATTGTGAGGAGATACACACACGATAAAGCTTGGGTTGGGTTGCAGATATCTTTGGAATCTGGGAACCAGATCTCCGTCGGTGTACTTCTGGTGGACTGGGATTTCACCAGTATATGTTATCGAGAGAGATCTTCAGAAAAGAATGGCTGCCCAACCTAGACTCATTCCATTTGCATCATGGTTGCCGGCTTTTTGAATGACTTTCAAACGTGCAAAGTGTCAGTCGCTCACGTTGTTTTGCTAGGCAGAAGTGTGACAGGAATCAGCCATGTGGAAACTGCATTCGTCGGGGAGTCTCACGGTCCTGCATCTATCCCGATCCTGAGCAGACCGCTGTGATCAGTCCATCGGCGGCCTTTGAGCATGATCAAGATACGCACGGAGCTCGAGTGGGAGAAACAGCCGCGGCTAGACCTAACCGGAGCTCAAGAGACTCAACGACCGACGTGCCTATGAATTCACCTTCAGCAGACCATAACGCCGAAATTTGGAGTACTTTAGACCGTATGCCTAATGAGGAATCGATTCTGTTACGACCAGATAGTTCAACCGATCCAACCAATAAGTCCGGCATAATCCGTATGAATGACATTGGAACTACGTATGTCGAAAGCACGCACTGGAGCTCAATCTTAGACAAGGTATCTCAGCACGATAAACACTGCCACATGCGATGGAGAATCCATGGCTGATAAGGACAGCTACAAATCCCCGAAGTAAGAGAGGCTCGTCAACATAACTCTACTATACTCGATCTTCAGAACGGACTCTTTGGGCCGTTTTCGGAACCAAATGAGTCTGATCTGTTGTTTGGCCCTTTCAAACGCACTACTGGACAAGAAATACTAGCGTCAATGCCACCGAGAACAGTCGTCGATCGCCTGCTTGCAATGTTTTTCACTCGCAAAGCTACCTACACAGGTGTGTTGGCTCTGTTGTCTGCAATGGTGTCTGATACTAATCAATGCGATAGTGGTAATTCATGGGCCTACATTTCTGAAAGAAGTAAGCAACCTTTGTATTAGCTATGACAAAATGCGTATATGTGTGCCTTTGAGAGTTTCTGCCGACTTGCGATATGTTTTCTTCCTTCTCAGTTTCCCTAACATTTCGAGGCTGTACGCTCTGTTCTGCAGTCACTGACTAGACGTTAGTACGAGGAATTTTGGCAGCACCCACAAGAAACTCCAATCATGTGGATTGGTCTACTGTTCTCTGTGATGTGTTTGGCAGCATCCCATCAGCAGCTTCAAGGACGTCCACAGCCTGAAGAAGTTCGAATCTACCGAGAAAGGACTGCGCAATGTCTTGTTCTGGGGCAGTACCTGAAGCGTCCAACCTACACAATCGAAACTCTCATTCTCTACATGCACGCTGAATACCTTGAGTCCGAAGATTCTGAAGATTCAAAGACCCTAGCCATTCTAGGAGTTCTGGTTCGACTAGCGTTGCGAATGGGATATCACAGAGACTCGTCTCAATTTCCGAGAATCTCCTCCTTCTTAGGCGAAATGCGACGAAGAATATGGTCCGTCCTGACTCATATTGACTCATTTGCATCTGCACAGGCCGGGCTGCCTAGAATGATAAGAGAGTCGCAATGCGATACTCTTGAACCCCGAAACCTCCAGGACGAAGACTTCGACGAGCAAGTCACGGTGCTACCCAATTCGCGGCCAACAATGTTCAACACGCCGGTGCAATACGTCGTGGCAAAAACCCAATTATTCGCTGTGTATAATGAAGTATCAGACTTGGCTATCTCGCCATCTCCCTCATCCGAGCAAGTCATGGAGTTGGATGGGCTTCTCGACAAGACGTACGATTCTCTTCCAGTGAATCTCCATATGCGGCCCATGGCAAGGTCACTGATGGATGGGCCCGACATCATTATGCGTCGCATTGACCTGGCGGTTCTACTTCAACGAGCGAAATGTGTATTGCATCATCGAAATGAGCATTCTTCGAACAGCGATTACTCTCGGACGGCTTGCATTGATGCCGCCCTGCAAATTCTAGATTATCAATACATGCTAAATCAAGAAACAAAGCCTCCCGGGCGGCTGTCCTTGGACCGTTCAGAGGTTTCAACTCTCTTTATGAAGGATACTTTTCTTTTAGCAACCAGTATTCTCTGTGTCCGCATCAACGAGCTGGTGCAACAAAAGACACACCCAGTCTCCCCGCGGTCGTCTGACCAGATTCAAACTGAACAAAAGCTGGTAGACCAGCTGCGTCAGTCATATCGAGTTTGGGCAGAGTTCAATGCCTCATCTCGAGAATCTCACCAGGCAGTGCGCGCAATCACTGCTGTGCTTGCTCGGTTCGACAACATGGCGTTAAAGTCGGCGACTCTGCCCACGGAGATGCCGATTGATAGAATGGCCCACGGAAGTGATGCCTCCTTTTACAAACCTACCCGTGACAATCGTATGTGCCTTTCTACCATGTATCTGCTCTTTCTGTGAGTTTACTAACACTCAGTAGCAATACCATGGCTTCGCGGTCGAGCACTCATCACACCTCAAGCCTCCATCGGACCACAAACTTCAGAAAACCTAATTATACCCTCAGGCCTTCATCGAGTTTTGTCGGAGAACATAAACGATGACATTGACTACTCGAATACTGTACCAGAACAGAGTCAAAATGGTTGGTGAGCCCAGCAGCGGGATGCTCGCATCACCAGCAACACGATGGACTAGAAATTCCTGTTGAAGTGGACTAAAATGATCGCCAATGAAGATTCCTCCTCCCGAGCACAGTAAGAAGTGGGCGCTTGTCGGTTCCCTCAAGTCTCCGAGATTTAACAGTCAGGAGAGGCATGAAAGTCGGAACTGCGCTATCTTGGGTATTGCGATCGATGCATAGTTTTGAGGGATTCACACTAGTGTATATTTGCAACGGCTCCGTTGATATTTTGCTGACTGAGACTTGGAATAGACAAGCGTGCAGATAATACCACATATTGAAAAAATGCCAGGAACACATATCTTGAGCTTAATTCCAGCACCGTGTGTATTTACCGCTATTGGGAGGACCAAAGTTGAACAGCTTTCGTGGTAAAGAGCTCGGCAGTAGCCGCTCGACTGCCTCGATATTTACCCACAGCTACCTTGGCAGGAATCGGTTACAATCAGCACCCGATATGCAATCCGCATGTAGATCGCACAGTTGCACGATCTGGGTATAAAGCGAGGCCTCGCTAACAAGTATATATACATTTCTATACAGGACGCTGTCCCATACAGGAGGGCAGACGGTACTCATGTAGTTTGGAGACAGAACGCAGAAGTGAGCTAACCACATGAGCCCGAAATAGGGGATAGCACTTAACAATGTCGTTGCTTCGATGCAAACGGGCATTCTGAACTCGCTGTACAGTGCGACATGGCCACAGATGTGCGTCAATCCTCGTCGCATGAGGCAAGTAACTCCTTCACGCCACGCTAATGAAAACTGCCCTGCAACGGCACAGAAACGCTGAAGGAAATCGTTTGGTACTTCAGGCGAAATTCCTTAGGGATTGCCGTCGCCACGATGACAAGCAAAGGGATAGCCCAGTTCCATATTATCACACCGTTCTTCAATCAGGCCCAGCAGAGCCATGCCAAAAAGGACGCCACTGCCAGAGCTCCCGGATATGCCAATTTACTCGCAGCAGAACCTTGATTGATCAGCACCACAACGGGCACTATGCTGTAACCCGAGAACCTCGGCTCCGGGTCGTCCACAAAATCTCTAGTTCGAGTGCTCACTGCCACCGGTGCTGTAGCTGTAAGCGAGCCTATCAGGCCGGTGACCGTGGTTCCCGGGAGGGTCAATGTCTCAATCCCGATGGTGTATGCGCCTCGTTCAATAGCTTCAACACAGCCTGTTGTCAGGCGGTAATCCGGTAGAGTCGAGTAGCAGTACGATCCTCTGCCGCCAGGAGTCATTGAACTGTGCAGCTGGTTAGACGGGTCGATCAGTCGACGAGAGTTTGGGACTGGGGGGTATAAGACCTGGGGCAACAGATTACGGCCGTCTCCTTTGGGCCCATCACCTCCACGAGCTTACTGTTCCCCGGATTCTCAAGTGGCTGCACAGTTGCGTTTAAGAGCGGAGGGCTCGAGATGAAGACGCCTGCGGTGCTAACAGACCCGTTCTCTGCCTTTTCCGCCACGCCAACAGTTGCCCAACCGCTGGGACAATGCAATCCGGGCGAGAAGTATGGCTGATAGTTCCTGATTCCGGTCGTTGTTGTGTATGGATGTTTGAGAGTATCCCAAGTGGCACCGGAGGGTAGACACTCCCCATATGTTTGGGGGCAATCCGCATAGTAGCCGAATCCAGCTCCGGGCGTGTCCTTGACGCCAATCGCGATGTTGCGGGCTTCTGTTGCACATGAGGCTGGCGCGGTGTACGTCGTGGTCAAAGGGCCTAGGTTGACGAACAGCGCCTGAGAAAGGGACGATACGGTCGGCATTGCGACTACAGTGACCGCGGTCAAGGACGGAGAATGTGGTCTGGTGCTGATTGACGCGTTGGAGAAGTAGACCAGTTCCCAGGCTGGCTGGGAGGTCAGAATATTCGTCGTCTTTATGAACATTGACGACTCGGATGGCAAGAACTCAGGTACCTGAATGTCACCTCGCGTGCATGTGCTGGGGTGGCACAGTCCAATATGTCGCTCCATTTACCCCAATTTCACCACCTATCATAGCGATGTAGACGATTGTGGTAAATGTTGGCTGCGAAATCGGTGCCCGGCGCCCGCTACGCCACAATTGTAGATTTGCCCCGGTTTCACCCTTGACTTCAAAGAGACCTGTAATCTTGGGGCAGCTGCACTTTCAGAACCCCAATTGGGTCGGCGAGATCTGAATCTATACAGCTAGGCATATTTAAGAATACGCGCAGCTGAGATTCAATGCTCAAGATGTTCAGACGTGAGCTTTATCGAGCTGAAGCTGGCAGGTAGGTACGTACTTGGCTAAGATAATAGCTCCTGGCTTTGATCTTCTGAATGAAACGCGGGGAGGGGTTGGAGGGGGTGGCTAAAACACAACCAAAAAGGACCACTGACGGCAGCGAAAGAGTCATCAAATTGTGGCTGGTGTAAATTATGCACAGGC
Organism: Reticulascus tulasneorum; assembly: GCA_001557505.1. Taxonomy (NCBI): domain Eukaryota; kingdom Fungi; phylum Ascomycota; class Sordariomycetes; order Glomerellales; family Reticulascaceae; genus Reticulascus; species Reticulascus tulasneorum. The sequence goes on along the minus strand of LSAX01000013.1, from coordinate 503,871 downwards.
CATTTTGACTGCCCCGTCCCAATTATTTTTCTTATCATAGCAGTGACTCAACCCAAGACAAACACGATCAAGCACTTTCCCACCATCATCTTTTCCTCACCTGCCACGCCCGCGGCCTCTCCCACGATGGCGACCATCTATATCGACGATGCCGTCGGCAAGGACGAATCTACCCAGAAAGGCACCGAGGAATCCCCCTACAAGACCCTTCAATTCGCCTACCTCCAGCGCCCTGCCGAGGCCGAATACCTAGCCCGCACTCCACAGACTGCTGGCGAAGAGCCAACCCAGGAGTGGAAGCCCGTGGCAAAGTCTGCTCTGAAGAAGGCTGTCAACTACCATCAGCAGCAGCAGAAAAAGGCGGCACGCGAGCAGGAGCTAGTTATCCAGCGCAAGAAGCAGGACGATGATCGCAACGCCGTATTGGAGGAGGCCAAGGCCATTGTGCTCGAGGAGGATACCAGCCTTCCCGCCCCGATCAAGATCAAACTGGACGAAGTAGGCGACCATATCAAGCTGCGCAATGAGCAGGATCCGGAGAGCCGGGGCACCAGAGTGCGCGTGGTCGGTCGCGTGCACCGTGAGCGGAAGCAGAAGGACATTTTGTTTATCACCTTGAGAGACGGCTATGGCTTCATGCAGGTCGTCATTTCCGGCAAGCTGGCAAAGACGTACGACGCCCTCACCCTCACCCGTGAGACGTCCATGGAGATTTTCGGCGAGATGTGCGAGGTACCCGCTGGCTTACGGGCGCCTCTCAACCGCGAGCTACGCCCCGACTTTTATAGGATTCCCGAGCACTGGAAAGCTGCTGGCGGCGATGATGCAATTACCAACAGGGTCCAGGCGGGCGCGGAGCACTCCACTCTCCTAGACCTGCGCCACCTCACCCTCCGCGGCGACGTTGCCTCTTCGGTTATGATTGTTCGCGACGCCGTCGAACACGCATTCAACCAGGCGTACAGGGAGCTGAAGGTCCGCAAGGTCAGCCCACCTGCCCTCGTCCAGACGCAGGTTGAAGGCGGCGCAACGCTTTTCAAATTCGATTACTATGGCGAAGACGCATTCCTCACTCAGTCGTCCCAGCTCTACTTGGAGACGTGTCTGCCCTCGATGGGCGACGTGTACTGCATCGAGAAGTCATTCCGTGCAGAAAAGTCCCTCACCAGGCGGCATTTGTCCGAGTACACGCATGTTGAGGCTGAGCTGGACTTCATCTCCTTCGACGATCTTATGGTGCACATCGAACACATGATCTGCCGCGTACTGGAGCTGGTTATGGCAGACCCCGTCACTGCCGAGAAAATCAAGAGCCTCAACCCTGAATTCAAGATGCCGGAGCGGCCGTTTTTGCGCATGAGGTACACAGATGCAATTGACTGGTTGCGGGAGCATGAGATCCTCAATGAGGAGGGCAACCCTCACACATTTGGTGACGACATCGCCGAGGCTGCCGAGCGCAAGATGACCGATATCATTAACAAGCCCATCTTCCTGACGCATTTCCCATTGGCAATAAAAGCCTTCTACATGCAGCTGGACGTTGATGATCCTCGCGTTACGGAGAGTCTAGATGCTCTTGTTCCTGGTGTTGGCGAGATTGTCGGTGGCTCGATGAGGTTGGACAAGTACGAGTCGTTAATGGCGGCATTCAAGCGCGAGGGCCTTGATCCTGAGCCGTATTACTGGTATACTGACCAGAGAAAGTAAGCAATCACAAACTAATCATGCCGATGACTATCAATTGCTAACTAGATTGCGTAGGTATGGCAGCTCCCCCCACGGAGGATATGGTCTAGGTCTGGAGCGTTTTCTCGCTTGGCTGTGCAAACAACATACGGTCAGAGACTGCTGTCTGTACCCTCGCTACATGAACCGCTGCAAGCCTTAAAAGAATTGTGGCTCCCAGCTGCTACCCCTAGCAAAGAGATACTAGTGTGGGTGTCGGTTGTATCACATGCCACATGGCACGGGTCGGACTTGACCTACAGATAGCTAGCCACCTTACTTCGTTCGAGATAGAGAATCAACCATAAATCATGGACTTTCACAATACCTGACGTCACACACATGGCCCAGTGTTTCGAAACAGTCATCAGTGACCAAGGATGACTTGATACACTTTGACTGATGTCTTCTTGCTATTCATTGATCTACACAGTAAGGCAAATTTCCTTGCCTATCATCTCCTCTGATATGTTGAACGCTCCATAAACTTGGCGGCAACCAAATATCGAGTTTTTCACGGAACAAAGCCGTGAGAAAGAATAGTTGGTCTATCACAATCTGTTTTGGTTCCTGAGCTTGTGAGTAAAGATGCTTATGCTGAGTACAGAGAACTAGATTTGAGCTACCTCTTGCCGCAATTTACCAAGCGCCCGGTCCTCCCTCCCGTCCGACCAGCTCTCAGTCGCAACTATTGCTACTCGATTGTGTAGTTGCCCTTGCCCCCTGACATGAGCCACAACTCTTCCGGTGTCTAGAGATGTTGTCGCGTCGATTCTTGAGAGCCACGCCACAAGGAAGCTCGACCGGTGGCGCATGGACGCTAGCCACGTGCCTGTTTAGATCGCGCCTGCTGGTTATGAAGGTCGCGCCGCAGATGTTGCAGCTATACGAGCATGGGGGCCGTTGCGCAGGCTGGACGTTCTTCTGGACTCTAAAGGCGTGTTAGTAGAGTAGAAGCACGGGCTGTGGAGGCAGAACCTTATAACCTACCCCTTCATATAGCCAAGTTGTCCATTATCTGGAACGACAGGATATGGTTCGCTAGATGTGGAGAAAGTCGCAAGAGCTGATTCTTGGCACTGCAGTTGGGATTTGGCGACATGCTGTGATGTCGCAACAACTGTGTCCACTCTTTTATTATAGTCGATGGCGAGCCTGCTGCTGGACCCAGATGCTGAACCAAGTGGAAATTGGGGTGCCACAGCTTCTGTTAGATATGTATCAGCTGATGCAACAGTGGCCATCAGCTGTGGAAGAAACCTGCTTACCCTGTAGGTGTACGTGGCCAGGCAGCGGACCTGCCAGATCCTCAAGGTTGATTGCAAACGGATCAAGCTGTTCAGAAACGAAGAGACCGAGCCATTCATCGTATATATCCCATATTTCAGGGTATAAATACTCCATCTCCTGACAATGACGGCGAAAATATCTGTATGCACCTGGACACAATGGCACAAAAGGAGGGGAGCATACTCTGGGTAGTTTGGTTTTTGATTACCATGCTTTGGACTTATATACGTAAACTCGGAGAGGATTTAACTGGTGACGGTTGTAACTGCTGTGGTGAGGCCATGCAGCAGACCGGGGGTGATCTGCACTCAGCTGCACACCGTCCAATGAATCCGCGCCATTTGACCGCAGGCGGTGCAGGCGTTGCCGTCGACGCCGCCGTTCCGTCTCTTGAGCAAACAGGGGTGTAAAAAACACCGGAAAGTCTTCAGTGTATAAGGTGGGGTTTTTGGGCACCGATTTTTCACACCTGTTGGCAAGTTGGCCAAAATCTCTCTTGGCGTCACTAATTAGCGTCCGGAAAAGGAAGGATCCTTGTAGCCGCCGGCCCTTGTCCCCCTGGGACCACTATAGGTTTGGCCGCCGGACGTACGCCCACGCATCTGCAATTTGTTTTCTCGGCCCTGGCTCGTCTATCAGTCCTTTTCAGATCAAAACCGGCGTAATTCATGGCCCTACCATGCATCGCCACCTTGACGCACACATACAAATCGAAAGACGAAGACAAACAGTCCAGGGCTTTCCTGTGACCCGCCCTCAATATTCTCCCAACTGTTGTACATTCATTTCTGAAATCAGTTAATTCTTCGGGCCGATCATGCCCTTAGTATATGATAAGAACGCGGGTATGCGTGCAGTACACAGGGTGTATTGAAGCCGTGGAGGCACGCCACAAGCCATGCGCCTACGAGGAACTAGCATCCAGGCAGAGAGATACGTATCAAGATGGAAATTTGAATCAGATGAGCGATTAGAGTTGTCCTCCGGGGTTGTTTTGGTGCTCTGCAGCCTTGGGGATCGGTTAGAAAGCAGCTAATCCCGCACAGAGCCAAGCATAAAACCCAGATGTTCGCTCCTTGTATGGAGCACGGATAAGAAGCTGTTTTGGCATCATATTTCAACATATTCAATCATAGGCATTTAGATCTCGCCTTGGCATATATTTAATCTTATAACAGGCGAAAGCATAGAAGATGCCCATCTATAACAAGCTCAGTGGGGATATCAAAGAGGTTGATATCATCATTGCTGGTGGAAGGTCCCCCGAATTTCGACTCCTACCACATGCCGTCTCGGTCTTTGGCAGTTAACTAGTACCATTGCTAACACTCGTTCCTACAACAGGAGGCACATCCGCTTGTGTTGTGGCTGGGCGATTGGCGGCGGCAGATCTGACTCTGTCAGTGCTGCTCATCGAGAGTGGCAGCAACAACTACAATGTGCAGAACATTGTCAATCCGGCATTCTTCGTCGAGCACCTCGCACCGAATAGCAAGACCTCAATCATCTACAAAGCCAAAAAGTCCCAGCAACTTAATGGCCGGGAATCCATCGTGTCGACTGGAGGTGTTCTGGGTGGCGGGTCATCTATAAACTTCATGATGTGCGGCTTCTGCCATCACTGCAAGTATCCCAACACGGCTGATGATAGCAGGTATACTCGAGCGCAGCGGTCCGATTACGACTCGCTGCATACCCCCGGGTGGTCTTCCAATGACCTATGGCCGTTCCTCAAACAGGTTAGTTGCTTCATCCCGCCATGATGCACCAGGCTAACGACGGATGTCACAGCTTGAGACAAATCATGGTTCCGGAGAGCCCGAACATCACGGATACACGGGTCCAGTGCATATTTCGGATGGCGGTTATTGTGCTGAGAAGACTGCGGACGAATTTATACTTGCGTCGCAGAAGGTCGGACATCCAGAGGTAAAGGATCTTCAAAATCTCGAAGCCAACGACGCTTTCGCACGATGGTTACGATACGTCTCTCCTGAAGGTAAACGCCAGGACGCGGCCCACACGTTCCTGCATCCCTTCCTCCAAGACGGAAAACACCCAAATTTGCATGTACTTGTTGAGTCGAAGGTTGTCCGAATATTGTTTGACCAAACTCGAGCTGTTGGTGTGGAATACACACCGAATCCAGATTACCTGGCGCTTTTGCCAACCACTCAGCACCCAAACCTTTCCGTCAAGGCTCGAACGATGGTTATCCTCTCATGCGGCGCCATTGGGTCACCTAATGTGCTTGAGCGCTTGGGGGTGGGCAACCCAGAAATACTGGCGAAGGCCGGGGTGCAACTGGTCGCTGACGTCCCTGGAGTCGGCCATGACTATCAAGACCATAACCTGATTATGCATTCGTACAAGACGACAATGAAACCAGAAGAGTCTATTGATGACATATTCGGCGGTCTTCTTTCCGCGGACGACGCACTGTCCCAGAAAACCAAGAAGACGGGATGGAACGGAATCGAGGCGGCGGGTAAGGTCCGGCCCACAGACAAAGAAGCTGCGGCACTTGGGACGGAGTTCAAAAAGCGTGGGATCGTGATATAAGAACAACATCAACCGACCCCTCGCGCTTGTCATACCCTTAAGCGGACCCTGTATATCCGATGTGATTTTCGAAATGGCCGCAAGCTGAAATGTCGTGTTTGTTACTTCGAAGGCACTAGCAGAGTGACATGTCAGCTGATGCAAGTACACTAGATCACCAGGCTGTGGACGTACCCGAGGGCTACCAAAGCAACTGTGAATCGTGTCATTAACCAGCAATCATAGACGCCATTATGGCGTTGGCCAGATCCGGAGGTCTCTTTCGCCGTTCCGGTCCGGGCTGTCCCCTCGATTGCCCCGTTTGTCCGTAACCGACACTCCATTTCTATAGCTTTCTTCTGGAGCTTATATACCTGCCAAGAATAGACAGCGTTGCAACCACCCCAATGGCTAAGCTCAGCATCAATAGGTCGCAGGTATGCATCTTCTTGGTCGGCGGTAAAGTCCAGGGTTCTTACAAGGCAAATCTGCCAGCAGAATGAACGCTACAAAACTGCGTTGCACTTGTTCGGACTGGAGACTTGTGATGGCAATCAGTGGGAACAAAACTGAGATGATCTTTTCCGCTTTGTTGAGGATCTTGAGCGGACACTTGAGTCGAGGCCTGGCAGAAAGGCCATACACGGACTGTACAAGCTGTATCGCCCTGTGTAGGAAAGCGTCGGGACTGGATAATCATGTGGCTCAGGGGCAGAGCTTACCAAAACATGACAAACGTTGCCTCCACACTCTAGGAATAGTACTCTGCCGTCGTTATGAGAACCATACCAGAGCAGAACTCTCAGATCACCTACGTATGTAGTACAGGACCAAGTCCATTCCGATAGATCCACTAGAAATCGCCAGTTCCGGGTTATGAGGCTTGTCCTTCGTGTCCTTCCGCAATGACGACATCTTTATAAATGTGGATGACGTGGGATTGTTGAATAATCGATCCCGTGGTGCTAAAAAGTATGAAGTACGCGATACAAGCAACGTCTGAAAAGAGGTCGGCACGTTATTATGTGATTAGATTTGGAAGCACGGACAGCTTAGCCTTTCGCTATGAGTCCAGGTCAACCATATGAGCAAAGCGGTACAGATCCACCCGACGACGGAATAGATTAGCACACCAACAACCACGCTGACCGCGTCGATGGGTACTTGTGACATTGTATGATATTAGGAAAAGAACCAGCTCATGGCGGGATCAGCAACTTTGTAATGACCACTAATTAGTGCGGGAAGTGCGGGAAGAGGACGAGAAACATCAACGTATTGCTTGGGCACGGGGAGGAAGCGCAGTCTTACAATGTGGACACCTTGGGTCGAGTCTTGGAGACAAGGTAAGATCTTAGAGCAGGGCATGATACAGTCGCCTAGCCCTAGGAATCGCCAAGTAGCGGAGCCAGCTTGAGATGAATCTAAACGTCGGATAGAGGCCCAAAAAGGAAGTCCCACCGTCCTCTCACAAATGGCTTGGTGCTGTAACACTGCCAGTAACCCATCCCGTTGATCATGGAGACGCGCTGGGTTAGCGGGCCGCTCGAGTGAGAAGAGCGCTGGAAACATGGCAGCCAGGACAGGGTTCAATTCCGGCGTGAAATGAGCCGGCGCGGGAGCAAAGAAAAGCTTTTGCTGCAGAGTGGGAGATCCGGCGATGATGTTTTTGAAATGGCTGTGGACGGATTGGACGACGAGGAGATTTAGGATCTCCAATTCGAGGAGGTTGGCTTCGAATATCTCCACGGTGGCAAATACTTTCTGCATGGCTCTGCGGGTTCCCTTTCCAAACCGCTTGCTTTCCATCTTGACTAGGGAAGAGCTGGTTCGGTTTAGCAATCATATACCGAGGAGCGCGTTGTAATGTCTGATTGCTCGTCCCAATGATGCAAGGATATGTGTTAAGAACATGTGAGGAAGCACGTGTGCGGCCGAGAATGCTGCACCGTAGTAAACTCGTACTCTGCCCTCTAATAAGATGTTGAAGAAAGCAACAGCACATTGCATAACCCGAAAACTGAGCAAAGAAATTCCCTCTCTAGGCCGAGAGCCTGAGCTGTCTTGAGTCAGCCTGGATCAATGCTGCTTTAACCTAAGCCAGGTTGAGCAGCCTGAGTCAAAACAAGACGCTCAGGGGGCCAGGGCTACACACCAGCTGAAATAAGGATGCAGTGCAGTGTAATGCGACCGTGCAGATTGCACCGTTGAGTGACATCTACTTTCGGGGAGCTCGGATCACCAGGAACCATACGACCTCAACTCAAAGGCCACTGGAGTGGCGATGCAGCAGGTTTACTTCACCCATATTTAGATGATCACCGACTGCCTAGATCTCTTTCAGCGTCCTAATGCCAGGTAGGGTTGCAAAATAAAGGTAGTTGGAGAGTCTAATGCAATTATGCGCTAATCTCAAACGAGAAATGAATCACAGCAAAACCAAACAAACCAAACAAGACAGAAAAGGAGAAGACAAAAGGGGAAACAGAAGATATCAGGGGAATAGCCACATATTCGATACCCAACCGCCGCCAGTTTATCTAGAATTCGAAGCTCTCCTCTTCGATATAAAAGATGCTCTTCGTGGAGCTAACCTTGTACGCCGCTTCTCGTGCATCATCAATCAGTTTGCGCGGCCCGCAAGCGTTCACTACTGCATCTAGCCCTTCCCGTGCCATGGCTATGCTCTCAAACCACTTCAGCATATTCGGCCTCCCGTAATTCACCACTCCGGGACCATCGTAGCTAGCTCTCTCATTCAGGACAAGTCCTTCTTCGGTCTCGAGATTTCCTGCACGCGCGGCGCCTCCACCTGTGACATAGATCGATATGTCCAATGTTACAGGAACCGCAGGATCATCTGCAAGCGCTTGCAAGCTTCTCAGCTCACCCATGAACCACTGCGTATTTTGAATATCTCTCATCGTCCAGAGCAGGTGAATATGCCATGATCGACCGCCCAGCGTTGCAACATCCACCGATGCAGCACGCTTGATGATGTATCCAGAGATGCTGATGCCCGGTGTGATGCCAATGCCGCCGGCAATGAGCACAGTGAGTGGATGCTCGCCCCAAAGGACACGGCCGACACCGTGCGGTCCATCCAGCCGCACCTTGAGTTCTGCCTCCGTCGAACTTTTGCGCAGAGGCATCGAGTTAGGGGATGACGCCTCGGCCAGGTCTCCTGTCAGCTGTGCCGCAACCCCGTCTGTCAACAGGCGCTGTGTCTTTTTCGTGTAGCCGCCCAGACCTCTTATTGCAACAGTCGCGTCCTTATCCCCAGGAGCAGATGCAATGGTAAACGGGTGCCAGTTGAAGAAGGATACACCAGGAATCTGCACCCAAGTAATCTGCCCCGGCCGTCGAGGTTTCATGCCCTCGAACTTAATTTTCAAGACCCCGCCTTCGTGTTGCTGTGCGGAAGTCACAGTGATAGGGCGGAAGTTTTGGTAGAAGCGGAAGAATCGGTCGCAAGCCCATAGCAACAAGCCAGGTAGGAGGAATTCCGGGCCGTTAGTAGCATGGAGGAGGGCACCGACAACGAACACGAAGAACAAGGCGTGCGAGTAGTAGAATGCCTCGAAGAAGCGGCGACGGATGAATGCGACGGAAGTAACGGCCATTAGGGCCAGCGCCAGCCAGGCCATGACACCGACCTGGATCCGCATGTTGGAATACGAGTCGGCCAGTTGACTTGTGGCGATGTAATGCTGTGTGTTGAGGGCGAAGTGGATGGTTGCGTGGACCATGGTCGCGAGGCCGATCCAGCGGTGGTACATCAACAGAATTGGCGACGGGATCCGTGTGATGATGGCGAAGAGGTTGGTGCGTGCCGCCATCAGGAGCGCAAGCCCACCGTTGGCTATTGTCAACCAGCCATATAGCTTATAATCCGTCGTGAATTCGTTATCGTTCCATCCCCACAGAATGTTGAGGCCGATGAACACCGCAAACCGGACGAAATCGGCGACATGATGTGCGGTGATGAAAGGAGCCGGCGATGGGAGACTTAGGAATTTGTGCAATGCAACATATGCAATCGAATGACCTGAGGAGGATTTTAAAAACGGCCGGCCTTACACTTTCAGTTCTGCCTTTCATCAAACTCTCAGCCTCCTCGATCGCATAAACGTACCATGATGTTGGAGGTTCCGAATGTACGCTGGAAGACGGACAGCACTTTCTACGAAGAGGACGGCGATAATGCAGAGGAAATACGCTCTGGCCGCAAGGTACTGGTCTTTCAGGATCGGTTGCATTATAGTGCTCGATTGCCAGAAAAGAGTGATAGGAAGTAGACTAATTGAAGATTGTTTTAGTAGCTCGTACGGATGATTGAGTAGTGATGTTCGATTGCTTTCTTCCAAGCCGTACCTCCAGCGAGCCAGGACAACCGACAACTTTGTATTCCCACCAAGCGCCCCGTCTCGATCTTTGGTTCGCCTGCTTTCCCATCCTTACACTGCCACCCTGTCAAACATGACAATTCCGATTTCAACGGTTCCAGAGAGGTCCGGCTGAGTTGCACACCAACCTTGCAATCTCGAGCCCCCTCCGAGTACTGCTCGTAGTCAAAAGCCGCAAAGCCACCACTGAATGGAATGCTGCGAGCTCAGTACCTTTTTCCTAGTCTTTGATAAGCCTCCGCCATCTGTTAGGCCAGGGATTCAGGCGTGCGTATGTGGAATCAATTGATTCCATGAAGGGCGGCACGGTGTGCCAGCGAATCAGCACTGCCCGCCCGCCCCCACATAAATTTCCGTTGTTCATTCATCAAAATTTCCTCTTTAGGTCGCAATGATAATCCGACTAAGGATGGGACACAGTCCCACCTACACATGGAACAGCGCCCGCCGAGACTTGGAATCTTGCATCAGGAAATTTAGATGAATGTACCTATGAGACTATGACGTTCTCATCTGGCGGATCTATCCCCCGCGCTTCTGTGTAATTCCTAGAGCTCATAAATCAAATCAGTAGAATGCAGATAGTCAGTCTATGAGATCAGTGAGACGATAGCTATAAAGACACGATCTCCCTCCAAAGTCTGTTAGGAACACCGTCTAACAAACTGAAAGCCACCGCTCATATAACCTTTTTCCTGCTCTCGACCGCACTGAAATTCTCCTACATCTAACCATACCTTACATTAACACTCTGCACACACATCTTTCCAATACAAATCATGTTCAGCAAGACGGCTACCCTCATCCTCCTCTGCTTAATAGCCTTCACCAGCTTGGTTTCTGGTGACACCAGTGACCCAAGTGTACAGAAGATCGGCTGGTCAGGCACTCTCTCGTCACTAGATGCCGGCCTCCAGGGTACAGTCACCGTCATTGACTCAACAACCGTCATGATCAGCAACTACCAGCTCAAGGACGCCAGCGCCCCAGCGCTCTACTGGTGGGGTGCGCCAGATGGTTCGATTAAGAACGGCTTTCGCCTTTCCAATACTCAGGTCACTATGGTGTCGACCAGTGATACCCTGACAATCAAGCTGGACGCTGGCAAGACTACTGCCGACTTCACAACATTCGGCCTGTGGTGCGAGAGATTTTCTGCCAACTTCGGCCAAGCAACACTACAGCCGCCCTCTGGCTCGGTCACATCGCCCTCGCCGAGTCCCTCTCCAACGTCTGTCGCACCAAACCTGTCTGGCTCATACGGTGCGATGGCTGCGATCCTTTTCACAGCCTCCATATTTACCGCTTGGATGATCTGAAGTGTATCTGTGGTGGGCTTTACTCGTGGTACATCCACTTTGTCTCGAAGACACAAGTAGCTATTCGATTCTCACTACTTAGCACTTAGGAGGCAGGATACATGGGAAGCAATAAGCTGCTGGATAGAGATGCGTGGCAGACGTGACGGTTCGAAGAGGAAGTTTGAGAATTCGAGGGGTGCTAAACATATTTGTATTTCGATTTCAAGTTGCAATTGCTTTCGAGTTTAGGATGAATTTAGAATGTACCCGATTGTCACCGCGTCGGATTTCCCCGCGTCTCAATGTAGATTATCGTCGTTGGGCTCTCGGACTTGCGGAGCTCCACGAGGATCTATCTATAAGTTGAGCTCTATGAAAGCAACGCACCCCTCAAGACAGGCCAAAGCCGCAGGAGCACTAGGTCACCCACGAAGAAGGCGATCCTTGGTGTATAGATTAACATGTAATAATAGGATGAAATGCGCGCATCAAATGCTAGATTCCGAGGTAGCTTACGCTATTCCTCTTTTGGCACGTAATCGCTTGAGGATTTGCTTTGCCGCTTTAACAACCTATGTATAGGTACTCTTTTGGGGTTGTATTCGCCTCCTTTCATGGAGGCCCACAATTTACTCTTTTTGGCACGTACTCGTTAAACATCTTCCAGACGCCTGGCTACCTATCGGTATTTGGCCTGGTTTGTTGGTATACCTACCTATGTAATTCCGTTATAGCTTACAGCTAGGTAAGCCTTTCCTCTTTTGGCACGTAATCGCTTCAGAAGTGGAGGCCCCACTATGTACTCTTTTGGGCACGTACTCGTCAACATCTTCTAGACGCCTAGCATACAACCTCTCACGAATAGCCGTGTAACGACATGTACTGGTCGACTGGATCCTGCTGATAATGATTTATAATTAAATTCTATGCTGGACTGCCTTCGGTATGCGGCTTGATCCCGCCATGCGGAGGTATAAAAGGCAATCGAGGGACGCCCTCGGTCTCTACACAACAGTCCATCCAAATCATCACCCCGTCCTATCCAACTATATACCTTATATATATATACAGATCATCCCCGTTAACCGAAATCAAAATGTCGGCGTCTACTGTAGCAATTGCTGGAGCGAATAGCAAACTGGCTACACTCATTGCGAAGCACCTTTTAGAAAACTACCCACAGATCAAGATTCATGGCATCGCGCGCTCTCCCGAAAAAGTGGATGCTGCCATCCGAGACTCTCCGAACGTAAAGATATTCGAAGCATCAGCTTCCGACACGAGTGCACTCCGCCAGGCGTTGAAGGGGGCCGAGGTAGCCATGTGCTGCTACCTGGGGGAGAATGAGCTCATGACCGAGGGCCAGAAGACCCTTATCGATGCCTGCATTGATGAGAAGGTGGCTAGGTACATTGCTTCCGACTGGGCCTTCGATTACCGCGGCTTGGAACTCGGAGACCACCCAACTAAGGACCCCATGATACATGTCAACGCATACCTCGAGCAAAAGGAAAGGAGTGGTGAGATCAAGGCGGTTCACGTGTTGAACGGTGCATTCATGGAAATGGTACTGGGCCCGTTCAATCCGTGCTTCCAGCCGAAGGTGCAACTGTACCAGTATTGGGGAACGGGTGATGAGACGATGGAGATGACAAGTTACGCGGATGCAGCTGTGTTCACTGCCGAGATCGCCGCGGACCCTAGCGCCATCGGGTTCTTGAATGGTGAGCTCCGTTTTCGGTTTCTTCCAATCACTGCTAATGACCATTCGAGTCCTTGGGGACAAGAAAACCGTGAAACAAGTTGCCGAAGCATATGAGAGAGTCTACGGAGAGAAGCTCAAGCTGGAATGCCTCGGCTCTTTAGACGACTTGAAGAACAAGATGACTACAACTTACCAAGAGGTCCCGGAAGATCCATACCGATGGATGCCCATGTATTACCTGTGAGGATTCCCTCCGTGTCTTTTGAAGTGCCCCAAGCTGATGCCTTTGTTAGATTTCACATGATAAGTGGAAAGACATGGTTGAAGCTATCGCACGCCTCTCGATACCCGATTGTCAAGCCCAAGGATGTGGAGGCATTTTTCAAGTCGCACTCCAAGGAGTCAATAAGCAGCTTTCGCTGATGCAAAGAGGTCACCCCACGGACAGAGTCGATAGTAGTGGCTGGGCTTTTAGCTGCTTGACCTGTATTGCTATTAAGAAACCTGTAATTCATATATATGCCCAATAACATTAGATAGATTCAAGGTTGGCCGAAGGAAACTTGAGCAGTCCTTGGAGATCGGGACTGGGGTTCTCGCGTAAGAAATTGAGTAGCTTTATCCCATCGAGTCTGGCTGAGTCAACCATCCACCATTGACCGATCCGAACTCCCATTGCGTACCAATAGCAAATCAAGAGTAATGCCTTAGGATCTTTGATTTCAAGCAACGATAGAAACCGAGAGTCAAATCCCCTGGTGAAGAAAAAATATGTCGAGATCATACCGTCTCCAACCTCGCTCAGCATCAGGCGACGCAAGTAGCTGAGCGCGGCGTCGTACACGCCTTCGAGCGTCGTGGCTCTCGTGTCAACTTTGCAGAACCTTTCCAGCCTCTTCACAATGGCGAGCTTCTCGGAATACTCGGCCACTGACTTCAGATAACCGAGCAGATCATTTTCGCACTGGCTGACCACCACGCTTTGGTCGAGCTTGGGTTGCAAAGCAGGCACGCCTTTGAGAATTTGAAAGCCGGCCATTGCCCGAAGCCCGGTGGTATTTGGAACCGGCTCCTTGTCTGCACTTGGATCGCGCCGTTGTGACGAGGAGGTGAGGTTCTTGTAGGCTATCATCGCGAGCAGTATAGAACATGCGAAGAGAGCGTCGACCTCTGCCGCTCCTGGGTTGTCAAGGGCAGTAGAATACGACTGCAGTGCGCAGTTGTAGTATATGGCGCCGGCGAGGTCGTACTTCTTTTTCATCGGCCGAACAGTCGCGAGGTGGTAAGCTGAGAAGGAAAGTACAGCAAACCGAAGATAAGGGGCCTCAACGGTGAGACTCGGCCCATGCTGCTGTAGAATCCTCTGGCACGACGGCCCGCCAATCCAAATGCGATGGTTTGTGTGCATGAAGTGGTCGAGAAGCTCCATAGGATCTACCGTCCCGGGAATCTTCTTCCAGATTTCCGTGATTCCAGTATAGTAGCCATTTAGGAAATCTGCTGGGAGTTGGCTTGGAGCCGCAGGGGCCGGAACCAACCACCCTCTACGTGATGTGGATTTTGACGTGACTGGCGAGGATGTGTAGCTACAAGCGCGGTGGCCGTGGATGCATTGCCCGCACATAGGCTTATGCTCATCGCACTAGATCGCAATTAGTCGGCCGGGTGTGAAAGGGATATCTTGTCCTCGTCACCTTTAAATGGCGAATCTTGCATGTGCTGCAGCCCTTGCGCGACTTGGTATGCGGCCGGCGTGCCTTGTATTGTCGGCTTTCGTCACTTGGCAAGTGGCCTGCCTTGTCGTCGATGGCCTGCCCAGGGTTCTCAAATACTATGGTTGCATAGATGGAGTCAGGCATGTCGGAACACGGGATTCTTGATGTTGTTGTGGGATTAGTGCATGTGGGCTGGGCTGACAGTTGGCTAGAGAGTTATCACCCAGCACTGGCGAGCTGGTCAGTGCTCAGCCTGGGTTATTATTAGAGTAACTAGCTCGTCTGGTGGCTAATTAGCGCCCGTGTACGGATTACCAACACACGATTGGGCTGGTGCATGCCGGCGAGCCATTTGAGGTGGAAGAGCTCGGTTTTCGGGGAAAGCAACAGACTATTGCATAACTCGAAAACTGAGCCGAGAAATTACATCTCTAGAACAAGAACCTGATTCATGCTGAGTCAGCCCGAATTATTGCTGCTTTAACCTGAACCACCTCAGGGTTGGGCGGCTTGAAAGAGAGCTGGGCTGGGCACGGTTGAATGTGGGGCAAGGCCTAAATGTTGGATCCGGGCTAGACTTGCTCTATTGAGAGGAGAAAGAAGTAGAATTTGGAGTCTATTGAGTACATATGCCATATCTCTACTGCTGACTAAGGTAGCTGTCATACCGTGTGGCCCTGGTAGTGGGTACAATTCCCAGTGCTTCACGGCTCAGGGCAGTGATCGAGGAAGCCCTCCGCGTTGTTGCCCCACCAAGTGGGAAAGGGTTTCTGAGGACCACCTGCACCAAATACCGCAAAGGAGAGGATGAAGAGTACTGTGAGACTGGCACCGTCGAAAGCGGCGGTGACCAAGTACGAGTAATCCCTGAAAATGCGTGGGCGGTAGTTTCGCAGATAAAACTGGGTGAAGAACCCGGTGAGAACCTGACTGAGGAGTACACACGTCTGGGACGCGTTGTAGGGTATGTAGCCGGCGTATTGGATAAACTGGGGCATGTTGATATCGTCGACCGAGAAGCCTCGAATTTTGGGAACAAACTAAGAACATCCGGAGTCAGCGGGGGAAGATCATCCAGAGCAAGGTACCAGCGGCACAGTAAGAGATTTGCACCTACATATGCAAAGACACGGTGGATGACGACGACACCGGCGCCAATAGCCATCCCGATGGGCACCATTTCGTACTTGGCCCCGGATTTATAGAGGTATCTGGCCAGTGCCCAAGAGGTTGCGTTTGTGTTATACGACTGGATGTTTGCACCGCTCCAGGAGGAGCTCCCGTTGCTGTTAGCGAGGAGGTCGCGATTGCTATTCACAATGGAGATCATGACTGCGTAGTTTACGAAACCTCCCAACACAGTGCCGTAGACTTGAGTAAGGAACATGACGCGTGGGGGGACCTTGACTGTATCGATGCGTTAGTACCCAGCTCCAGAAATTGCATAGAGAAAACGGCACATACGGTATTCGCCCATCTTCAGATCATTAGACAGGTTGACCGTGTTCGAGATAACGTTGTGCGACCAAGCGGCAAAGTACATGTTGCCAATGGGGCGTTCAGGGAGCAACAGCCCTGCCAGCATTTTCGACAGGTTGTTCGTGGCAATTCCATTACCGTAACGAGAGTAGAGCAAGGTACTCTGCAGGCAACGTCAGAACTTTCACGTGCGGCTAATTTGTGTATGTGGGTATACTCACGAAAGGGGCGATGAATATCCCCAACAACAGCGCTACAATATACGCCCAAGCCGGAAGGGTGATATTTTCCTTGATGACAACAACAAGACCAAGAACGAAACTGAAGACAAGCAGTATGATGAACCACCACCAGGGTGTTTCCTTATAATTATTGACCATGTGCACATGATGTCGGTCGTCGTAGCTACCTTTTTTTGCGTTCTTGAATGCTCTGACGACATCCCCGCCCCAAAAGAGGATGCAGTGGACGACCAGGGCGCCGATCTAAATACGAGTCAATTTCTGACGCGATGGGTAATCGATGCGTCCAAGGTTTGGGGTACTTACAGCAGCATTAGCCATGAACATTGCATAGGCGAAAGTCCCAGTGAGCACGGGGATTCCGTAAGTAGCCAATGCTTCCTTGTCGAGCACGCCACCACTGAAGACCTTGGCAATGGGGTACCGTTCGCCATCCTCTGATAGAAGGCGCGTCGCCATGAATGGTAGCGATCTTGCGCCCCAGCCGTTGGTGTAGTAGATACCGAGCATCGCCGCAAAGCAGACGATATAACCTGCGGCCGAATGGGCTTGAAGCGTGAGCGGAAGCGAGGTGTTGAAAGACGTGATCTGCGAGAGTTTAGCTTGGTCAGTATTATCCTCTATTGCAAGAACAACTGCTTACGTATTGCCAGTCGAAGGACAGACTGAAGAGGCCAAGCCCCTCATTGTTGATGGACCCGCCGAAGAGATTCTTGAGCACCGCTGCCTTTTCGCCGGTAGCATGCATTGCAGCAAGGCAGGGAATAGAGACGGAGTTAAGCCATGGGAATATGTAGGCCGGGAAGAACTCGTAGGCGAACATGCCTGCGAAACTATACCAGAAGAATCGCAGGGGTTTGGAGTTCTTCAGGTCCTGCCAATGGAGCCCTTGAAGAGTTTTGACAGTAGGAAGAGTGCTCCAGTAGACGGCATCGACATGCCAGACGGCAATGGGGCGCAGGATGCCGGCTACTCCATAACCAAACAACCCAATCGAGATGACACTCAAGACAACGGCGGTGGCGCTAAGAGGAAGATCGTAAAATAGTTCCTGTGCCGCGAACACCGTAATGCTAGCGGCAGCGTTGGAGGCGGCAGTGGCGGTAAGAGCGCATACCGCATGCTCTTTCAAATTCCAATGTCCATGGTTGAAGAAGGATATGACCGAGATCCATCGGGGCGGGTTTCCCTCCCCGCCTCGCGCCCTCCATCTTGCCTCGAATCGGTCGCCCCGGGGGAGGAAGCCGGCCCATGCCTTGCCAACGAAGTAGGCGATGAGGACGATGAAAGTCCCAGAGATAACAACCGCAGTAGGTTTGAACTAGATGATGAATTAGCCTATGCTGGCCAACGGGGCCACCGCCATCCATTTTGACTCACCGCGTAGATCTGGTTCATGACGGCCTGGAAAGCTGAAAGACAAGTGGCCAAGAAGAGACTTCGGAAGGTCAAGGCAGACTCGCCATCGTCCCGCAGTGGGAGCAGATGGTTGGACGCATCGGCACCCGTGATGATGATAACGTCGTCGTTATCACTGCCCTTTTCGGAGTCGTCAACCTCATACTGAGGGGGCGCGGCCGTGATTTCAGTATCCAGCGCATCCTGTTTCCCGGTCTCTGCCTTATCGGCAGCGAGGCGGATCTTCTCGTTGATGGCTTGGTGGCTTGGTACCGAGACGGCCTTGGCCTCGACGGAGTTCGGCGCCCCAACGACGACGTTGTCAAGGATAGGAGCCGACATACTGTGTGGAACCAATGGCAATTGCCTGAGGAATGGAAAAGCCGCACTAGAGAAAGCTTGTCGTCTTGGCGGCGCCCATCCTCTATAAAGCTTTTCGTCTCTCCCCCATCATTAATCCAGACCGACCGCACATTCATCCTCAATCCCTCTGGGGAGATAACGCGATCGGTGGTGTGATCCGGACCCGGCTTTTGTGCCATCGCACGCCTTCGAATGCTACAAGCAATTGGGAAGGTTACACTTTAGAGTGTTTACTTGAATCGATAAGGACTTTCCGCATGCGGCATATCCCTGGTGATTGGTTTTCCCGCACGTAGCAAAATGCATTATTATTGCCACGATCATAAGACCTCTCCCCGTATCCGGATCTTTCGCCTGCAAAAGTTCCAAAAGTTCTATTGCCGTACACCTGGGTATTTGCCTCCCGATTGCCTAAATATGGCTAATTGAATTCTTGCATCAGCCTTTAGTGAATCGCGTGATGTTGGTTCTGGGCCTAGATCGTCAGCTTACATGTGCTTACTTATGGATAGCCAGGAGTATCTGAGCACAAGAATTCGATTCTGAGAGACCAGTCACATGATTTGCTGGGCTTGTTGGGCAGCAGAGGCCGCTGCGATTGTTGGATTCAAAAGTTCGTGCATATCAAAGGGTAAATTCATGCATTGCATCTAATGGCAGCTCTTAGATTTACTCTATTGGGTCCGTCCAATCTCGCCAACGCACTTTTGAGAGGATCCCGGATAATGTGATTGTGTGATATCCCAATAAGGCAAGTGTGATTATATACAGCGATCTGTACCTATCAATGTGCCTCGCAGCCACTGGCCAGGCTCATGATTTGTTCGAGACTGCTTGGATTGAAGACAGATAACGTCGGTCCAGCAGCATACTGGTTGTATTTGAGGAAATCAGATTAGGTAGTCCTAGGAAGAATAGCAACTACAGTACTACATCACTTCCCACCCGGTGTCATTTTCCCAAGTCATCCATATGTGCGCGGGCTGCACCAATTCATACTCAAGCAAAGGGATGATTCGCAATCGGAACCGTTTGGACAGTTGCAACCAAGACGGCACCCGCCCCGCCCCCGGACAGGGGCATCACCACGTGGGTGTGAGAGCCTGGTTACATCTACATCAGCATACGACATTACCACAACGAGACTAGATAAAATTACCTTTGAAAACTTCGTCCTGAGCTCTGTGCCCGATTACTGACAGCGTCGTACTGAGCGACACTCGGATTACAAAGACGGTGCACGCCTTCTAATCCAATATCTGCTTCCAAACATCCGCCAGGGTACTTGAGGCCCTGGCTCCCGAAAAATGCAACGGACCTTAGTTCCTGCCTAGACCTCGTCCTTTGTCTTTGTTGCCCAGATTCCTCTAGCTGGTCGTCTCGCACGACCAGGCTTGAAATGTTGCACATCGCCTGGTCACCGGCTTCGTAGCAAGTAGCCAAGTCCATCCCATCGCCGACGCGAGGGAACACTTTGTTGGCCATCTTGGTCCCTTGGTGCAAGGTCGATTACCAGGGAATCAATGGTAGTCATTCCTCTAGAGGAACCGCCTAACCAGGATCAGGATTTATGTGAGGTGGCTATCGCATTGATTGGATAGCTGGACTCACAGCAAAGCCAGTAAAGGAATTCAACGAACACGGGCACCCAGACAAAGAGTGCAACAACTTGCCCAAAAGTCCACTCATCGTCCGTGTACTTCGACCCGGCAAATTGTCCGAGAGTGCCTCTTGCAATACCAAGAAACGAAAGGAGAAGCAAATGGATTATGTACGACGCACCGGTCACCACGGCGTACACGATTCTCGCTGTATCGCTGTCCCGGTATCGAATAATGGGAAACAACAAGCCCATCATGAGCCACATCAGCGAAGTGAAGATGATTGATATTAGAGACGCCGCGAAGTTAGCTAGAGGCGTAGGGAAGTCAACCTGGTTCAGTTCTTCGCAAGTTGTCTTGACATTGATAAGCCTGGTATTGGTAACTCCTGACTGTATTTGAACCATAAGCCAAGTCCCGAAGACGGCCACGCATTCAGCTACAAAGAATTCCGGTCGGTATAAAGCACCGAGAAAGCCGTACAAAGCATTGAGTGACGCTGCAGCAGTGCAATAGGCCAGCGACCCGATGAACATGCACTCGTATATTGACGGCGACTCGCGCAGACGGAGGAAACTAGCGATCTGGACTGGGACGCTGAACATCACCTGGCTGTCTACGACGGCGCGTTGCATCTTCATCAATGAAATGTATTGGGGTCCGTTCCGCACTCGTCGACTGACCGAAAGGGCTAAGGGAATCAGAACGAGTATGAAGTTGATGAAAAACTGGATGTTATACGAGACATACACCTATCCGGGAGTCATTCGTGTTTATCAGCCGACGTACCGTGACGTTGAATTCGTTCCTACTTACCCCGATCCCCGCGAGATCGGGTGCCCCGACACCGAAGGCCACATGGCAAAGCTCCCGACAGCTGATTGCGACTGAGGTGATATTTATGGATGAATTCGAAGAAAAGGCGTAAATATCGATGAGGGATATGGAGGCACAGTCTAGAGAGCCGTCTGAGAAGTAACGCATGGCTGCGGTTCTTGTAGTTGACGAATGATGACTGGATGCGGAAGACTCTCCGACCCAATACATGTACCGTCAATCCATCGGATGTTGCCGCCTAGTTTGCCCAAGGGCCGAGAGGATAGCTGAAGCTGGGTTGAATCTTAAGATGGGGACGGTGTTGGGGAAGAAAATACGGACTAAGAGCGGGACCAATCTCATATGTAAACGGCAAAGAAAAGCGCCACAGAAAGAAAAGAGGGGGTTGGTGCGTGCATACCGCTATACCACGCGCGGCAAGCAGGGACGCTGAGATAATACCCTCAGACCTAGGCCATGATGCCAGTCTATTAATATTTCTCAGTAGGAAAAGCATCATATACATCAGGGAGTGGACTTGATCTCTAAGTCCGAGGTGATGCTGCATCGGATAGTCCATTCGATATGATCAACGCTCAGGGAGTTAGTTATTCGTGGCATAAGTACATGGGAGACATTACGCCAAGGGGTTGGGCTCTTATTGCTTCGATTTTCGGCTGTCCCTTACCGCGCAACACCACTTTATACCAGCCAGGATATTTCACACGTTAGGACATGCAAGTATTGTCTTGAATTGCTAGTTCCACCCAAGGGCTGGAATGAACTGGAAGATCCGTTCTGTTCACCACTACTCCTATAACCCTTCCCTACGCTAAAAGATGTAACATGAGCTCGGATCAGCCATGTGCAACATCGGGTACAGCGAAAAGTGTGCAGTCCAACTCCTCAGACAGATGCTGCATCTGTTTACCTTTACAAAGGTAAAACCCCTTGCGAAGGCTCATGTACCTTGATAGGTGACCGCATGTAGCTACAACACGACCAGCCGCTTCAGTATTTATGAATAGCATCCAAGGCAAGCAGACACTCGTCAAGAACCTATTCAAGATGAAAAGAGCCCAAGCTCAGAACGTCTCAACCCTTAGATGACGTTGTAATTGCTGGATGCCAGGCTTCCTGCCTGTAAGATAACCAGGACGAATATACAGTTTGAATTTCGCACTTGACTTGAGCACGCGGAGGCTGTCATCATGAATGACTGACCCATCGACGGATATTTGGAACGGAGTTTTCTGCTGCCGTCACGTTTCATCGCTATTCCACAGCCACCGGGCGGCAAGATGGAAGTGAATGAGATGTTCCGCTTCTCGGCACACTTATTGGGTGGCTCTTGCAGAATGGTCTTGTTTTCACCGGTTTCCATGTCGGGTTGGATTTGTTCTCTTCCGCCTTTGTAGATGTCCGGTGTCGACAATAAACTATTCGTGTCGTGGACTTCTACGTCAGGAGCTACTGCCTCCATATTCAGCTTGAAGCTGTCCACTACAGCGAATTGACGCGCGTCTGCATCGTATGTGAGCCAGTGCATGCCCTGGGCAAGGCAGGTTCCTAGCCAAAGAAAGCGTTCTTTCCGTTGTTCAGTTATTGAGTCCTCGAAGTATTTTTCGTCGTCGTCGATCTTCTCATTGTGAAACCAGTCATTAGGATAGTACTTGTCCACCCAAAGTAGGCCTCGCATGGCAAAATCTTCCGGTAGCGGACGCGGGACTTCCATATGGGGTATAGGGAAGTCCTCAGACTCGATCCTGATTTGGGATCTATTTGACGATAACAGCGTCTTCAGAAGGACAGCTGCCAACTTCCAGGGAAGCTTTTCTCCAGATGCGCTATTGCAACATGAGAACTCGACATGTGAAACATGAGTACCAACGCTATGAGGATATAAGGTAGAATGGTTGGGTCCACAAGCGTCTTTAACCCAATGATAGGGGCTCGTGAAACTTTATGGGCCGTAGGCTGCCCCAAAAATGGTAGGAGGACCGCGTCGTCCATCATGGCAAACTCGAAAGTGCCACTTCCTTCTTCAACCCCTGGTCGTTCTGATTGAAGGAGACTGCGAGCCCCATTGACCTCGTCACCGTAGCCCATCAAGGCGCAGGCGTACGCTATGCCAATGTAACGACGTGCTTCGATCCGCCGCTTCTCGATTCGGCCGATACACACATCGATACTGGAGAGGAACTCGTCTGAAGTCATGCCAAGGGAGTCGCGGCATTGGTCTGTGAAAAAGAGTCCATAGGCCTTGATATAGGCCTTGATATAGGCCTCATCAACACGCGAAAGGTTTGGTAGTACGCTGGGGGTAGGACTGTTAAGAAATGAATCGAAAAGAGTCATGATTGAATCCCTCGCGGACTGGAACGGGATCGGAACGCAGAGGATCTTAGCGTAACAATGCAGTTGCTGGAGAACCTTTGGTCTGGCTGGAATAGCCATGTGATGATATAGTCGGCTCGTGGTTGGAGCTTTGTTGGCCGCTTTGCAGTACCAGTGACGAGACACCGACGCCCACACATCTCGATCCTGTAAATTGTCGTCTTCAATTGCCATACTAGAGTGGCAGGTCAGTGAGGAAGCATCGAGAATGAGAAAAAGACCAGATCGCTACATACCGGTACCTTGCCAAGTCGCCCAGGCACTCAATCCAGGTATCCTCAAATGCTGGTACCGCATCATATAGCAGCGCCATTATGCTATACGCCGAATAGATAAACGAAAGCATATGTTCTAGAGAGAGCGGCAGGCGATGGCGGAGCAGTCCGAGGAAAGAGTGAATGCCATGACGCCACATCCTGGCGGGCATAGCATATTTGGAAGCGAGTCTTCTTAGGGCTGGGCTAGCAGAGGGATGCTGCGATGCTAAGAAGAAGTCATGATGTTCGTAGAGTAAGGTGCGGTGAAGGGCAATCAGAGCCTGCCACTGCTCATTATTCAACGTAGCAGAGTTATCGTTATTTGAACTAAGGGTATTGTCGACTTCAATGCACTTGCTTTCCACCATTACCAGGCCGGCGTAGATGCCTTTGACCTCGGCCACTAATTGTTCTTGGCTGATTGGCCGGATTTCGGGCTCTTTGATGAGGGTACTAGTAGAGATATCATCTTCTGATATGGATTGAATCCTGGTAGTGGATCCTTGGCGGGCGGGTGGCCCTTGACGGAATGAAGTTCTCGGGGTGCTACCGTGGGGTGGACGAGACCTAGGGGTTATAGGGATGTTGGGGGCGGTGGGAGAAGGTTTTGAGTTTTGGGAAGAGCCGGCCTCGGGGGACCAAAATGTACACTTATATGTGCGACTTCTGCTTAAGTCGACGGACTGATCTTCCGGAGCCTGAGTGCCAGACATCGCCCTAGCACGGGTCCGGGCCGAGGGCGGAGACTGGGGGCCGCTCCCTCGCTGCTTCGGGTGGCTAGCACGGCCGTCTTCTAGTGTTGAAACCATTTTATACAATGTTGTTGGGCTGGTGTCGACGTGAATCGTTGTCGAGGCTCGGCTCGCGAGAAGGTGCTGGTTCGTCTTCGTCGGAAGGCGACAGCCTTCTCTGCAACTCTGTCCCTTCTTGCGCGTAATCCTTGGGGATTTGATTGTGCTTGGTATCGTATACCACGAGACAAGTGACACCAATCACCCCAAAATTGACCGCTAGCAGCCCAATATTTCGGAAGTTTAGCTCGAATCTAGAAGCGGCGAGTAGCCAGACTGCTGGCGGGAGCAAGGCGGCGACAGCGCTCCACGGGAGTCTCCTGAGAGGCGTTAGAGTTCATCGTGGCTAGGCTCGAATGGCACACCGTACTCTTGAAGGTAGCGTTTGTTGGCAAACAAAAGCCAAATGGCGATCACAGTCCAAAGGGCGAGGCCACTGGAGTCGTGGCTGTCAGCACATTACATAAATCGCCGGACAGAGGAAAAGGCTTGATGAAGCTCACCAGCCGGTAACAACAACTGCCCAGGCAATGCTCTCCTCTTGAGACGTAAAGAACAGATTGACGAAGGGGAGGAAGAAAAAGGGTACATATAGTATCTCTCCCAGCGTCATCGCTGCGTCCCTGGCCGTCGAGAGGAGCCGGATGCGGTTTCGACGATAATGGTGGCAACGGTGAGCCAGGGAGAGATACTATATGTACCCTCATCCAACCGCATGCCGAAGCAGCCTCAGGCCACTGAACTAAGGCCATCATTTGAGGGCGGCGCCAGAAGCTGTAAAACAAGGCAACAGGCGAAGTGGCCTCAGCTTTGAGCGAACAAAAGCGAACCACAGGCGAACCAGTACAAAAGCGTTGGCAGGCATGAAACCCCGCCATCGGCGTGAGAATCCGCACGCATTCCTGAGGCCATTCATACTCTCCAAATACATGTCAACCACTTCAGGCTGGCCACCTGAACTTCGCGAACTTCGCGGAAGCCAAAACCAATACAGTCTCCCAATATTCGTCGACAGATTCCGTTCAGGGTATCTTTTGCCAAAGACAGGACAGAATAGCAATCCAGACGAGCACACAAACGAGGTCTTCCTGGCCGAAAGGCAGAAGTCGGCGGAATCCGAACCCAGGCGGCGCTGGCTATGACGGGAAGCAGCAAGGCCGCGAAAAGACTTCAAAATGCCGTCTGTGGAACAATATCAACGGAAGAGAAGACAGCGTCCTGCAATCGCAGAGGACACGAGGAGCCGTTGTCGCCGGACGCAGCCCAAGGCTCGACGTGGAGGCTGCGGCCCGCCTTGCTCCAGGTCATACTGGCTTGGATAACAACAGCGATAATCATCGCCATTCTTCTTTCCTTCAACAATAGCGGCGCTGAGAGATTGCTGGCGAAATTTCCTGTAGGTTTCACTTCCATTGCAAACCATTTGCCCGATGCTAAGTTTGGCTTTACCAGACATGTGATCGATCAGCGACAGCGCGATTATCAGCGTCGTTTCCCGAGGCCGTCCGGCCGTTCCTATCCTGCGAAGCTCTCATACTCGAACTCGCGCTTCTCCTTTGTGTGCATTGGTGCAACGTGTTCGGCCTGTTTTGGAGTAAATGGGGCAGGGAGCGCCTTCACAATGTGGTGATGGCCACCGTGCTGGTCACCATAGGCATGATGCTAGCCGGGCCCTTGGTCATTGACCCGGTCACTCTGTTTCTGGTGGCGGTGCCCTTGATACTCGATTCTGTGATGGCCTTCTTCCTGGCGGCCGATGCCTTCACGGCGAGGTCGTGATCCTAGGATGTATGACCGAGTCTTTCACGACAAGGCACTACTGAGGAAGAGGGCCAATCAGTATGAAGGATGAAGAGGAGTGGCCGACGATGAGAATGCTACCCCATATGCTGAGTCAGCGCGTTCTCAAATTTGACGTCGTCTCCACTCAGAGAACGGGCGTCATGGTCGACAGATACTTTAGGCAAAGCGGAATGACTGGATAGCAGCTCCGTAAAGGATGGGTAACCTTAGATGCCGCAAAGAAGTCTTCGACACCCGATTGCCTTTCCGCCTCACGAACAACAGAAGGGGTGTCATAGATTGTGGTAGTGGGCAATATTATTGATAGCATGGGATTAATTATCAATTATCAATTATCAATAAACCAACATATGCCGTCCTCCACTGCGGTGATCTCACCATGATCTGAGGTCTCTATAACTATCGTGTAGCAATCAAAAGCTTGTTATAATACGATGTTAGGCTTAAACTGGTTATCCCTGGGAACTATGATATTTCACTTAATCCCAAGTGGTAGGCTAATAACCTTAACATGAATAATGAGTTTTTTATATAGAAGAAATACAGCGGCTGGGGCTTAACGCTCATAGCATACTGCGTACTCTTCTAATGTGAAGATCCCAATTTTGGCGTCCCGTCAAGGCTTTATTAACACGCTCCCCACGACGATACCCCTTTCCTCAACCTCGTAGCAAGCGATACCATTCCCGTCGGAATAATATAACCCACATTTATACCAGCCCTTCTCCTTAGCTTGGCCGCCGTCTCCATCACAGGCCGATGCTAATACTATTCCCACTACCTTGCCTTCCGGCCCAGTTGAGACGCCGGCAGGATATGACTCGGGCATCTGTTGAGCAGCTGCCTTCGAATAATAAGGATGTACGACCTTCATAAGTGGTAAGAGCTTCACCTCCATCTTCACCTCCATATCCTTCGGAATGTGTGCGAACGGATCGTTGTAGAGTTTCTTCCCCTTGACGTATTGGTCCGCCTTCTTCCACCGCCCGTACGCATTCATCACCTTCTCCGACGCCTCTTCTGCAGTGGTGACCAGACAAGGAGCTCTATCCGAATTCAAAAAGATATGGATTCTAGCGCCTTCGAACTTCTGCATGATGGAGCCAGTGGTAATGTGCAAGGCACCGTCATTAGAGATGGACCACCCTTGTGCAGGGAACCACTCTATGTCGCCGGGGTAAGATTTCCGAGCGTCCTTCTGCCAGGCATCCGGCAGCATGTCTACGAAGACGTAGCATGAGTTCCAATTAGAATAAAACCTTAAGACATCGCGCCTAGGCTCATTGAGGAATAGCCGCGTCCCTTCTACCTGCAAAACCTTGTTCAGTAGGGATGGTGGGAGTCCACTGCCAGTCACCCCGTTCTGATCGAAGGCACCGTCGTACTCAGCCACCTTCATGGCCGCTAGGATCGCTTCGCCTCTTCTGCGAGACGCGTCCCGCTTAGTCGCGGCGAGCAGAATGTCGGCCCTATCCGCCGTAAGACAGACATCAATAGCACACTTTTCGTTCCAACTACTCCACACGTAGTTTGGCGCCGCAACATGGTTTTCGTGTTCCCATTTCAATCCCAATCGATGTCGGGCGATCAAGAGCCAGGCTGCCGATGGGTCGGCAAAGGACCGTATCCGGAGGTTAACCCATGGCCAAAATCCTTCAGTGTTCGTCTTTACTCTTTGCCTTAAGGCCGTCATTTTCTTTCCCAGTCTAACAGCGGCCGCTATAGAGGCTATAGTAAATGGACGCTCGTTGACTGTACAATAATCGCCATTTTTCGCTATTAACACTCCAGAGGGACAGAGCACCATCTCTTGTAGGGTCCAAAGAGAGCTAAACCAGGGGTCACCCTGCATAGTTTGTACGGGTAGATATAGATCTTGATCTTTATTACCTTTGTTAGTATAGGAAACAGAATTCAAAGCTCTTACCGGAGAAGGGACACTTAGTGACTCTAGGAGGCCGTCGCCTAGGTGGCAAAGGGCAAGAGCCAGTTGATGCCCAGTCGGGATACTCCAGGCGTAGATAATTGACCCCTTTGCCTGGGCGAAGATACTCCCCTGTTTGCTGATCTCTTCTTGCTTTTCGCGTGCGTTAGTCTGGTCGATACATAAGACGTCGACCCAGAAGTAACGGTTACACGGAATTCGAGACAAGATCGGTAAAATATCAACGACGTCACAGCCACCCCGCTCGATGGCCTCAACGCCCCACGGTACGCCAGAGATACACCTAAATTCGCCTTTCCTAGCCCAACGGCCCCAAGTATACGAAACAGCAATATAGCCCTCACGTAAGACATCTTCCGTCGCCAAGACAGTGCGGCCAGTCTCACTATCCCAGAGCCACTTAGGCGATTCCCGACTCTCTTCGCCAATCCAATCGTAGGTACCGCCATGTGGTCGCCGGGGCGGAAGCACGATGAGATCCTCCGGGGCTTTACGCTCAATCCGCCACTCGTGGCGCACGCGGCGCTCATCCTCGTCCCAGAGGCCCAGGTCACTGCAGAGCCCCACCGTCACGGCCAAACCCATTGCCGCTATCAGCTCGTTGGCCATATTTCCCGATGAGTGGAACATCTCGTCGATGAAGGTGAGGTTTTGGAAAGGCCTGCCCCAGAACTGACGCCACTCGGGCCGGGTGTTGCCCGGAGTCGGAATCAGCCTGAGACGAGCACCTGGGCGAATATACCAGCCAAGTAACGACGACGTCGCTCGCGATGTGCGCCAGATCCCATGTAGTCCCGACCAGGCGAACATTTTTGATCATGTACTCGATTTCAATAGAGTCGTAATGAGGCTTAGTGTCGAGTAATTAATGGTGTCGGGTCTCATGGAAACATGATCATTACAGGAAGTGTGGGGAAACGGTGTAGAACTAAGGCCTCTATTAGACTAGTGTTACTTTAGGTATAAGATTATTAATAACTATCCCTTCGGGTGCGGATGGGCTCCACAGAGGTACCAAGCAGGGATATTGGCCAATTACAAACTGGTCAATCACTGCTACAGGGCATTTAGCGGACTTGACCACTGAAAGACCATGTAATTCCCGGGCATTACAGAGCAGTATGCCCTGATTTACAGAGCCTCTGCCGCTGGCAATAACGCATTTTGCGCGGGGCAGGGTGTGCCCAGTGGGGCGAACACATCATATCGGATAGAATAAAAAAACATTTTATAATAAGAATAACTAGTTACCTTATTTAGAACTAAAATTGAAAATCTTAATAAAACCTAAACTATTTTTAACACATAAACCAATAAAAATTACAACAGATCTAAAGAAATTAAAATTTAACATAAAGAAAGAGAATGTTGTTGACAACGTTAAGATTTATTAATTTATTATTATTATTTAATATAATTTTAAACTTAGTAAGCTAATTAAATATTTTAACATTCTTAATAATCTTAGATATGTTATATATAACCGTCAGCTGAGGTTCTACCATACGAGCGTGTTCTACCGTTTATGACCGCCTCTAGAAAGGTTATATCTATGGCCGTGACATATAGATGCCGTTAAACCTAGCGGACATGACACTGAACCCAGAATAATAATAACAATATACTGAGAGGATTGATGCCCCAGACCTCTCAACTATAGAAGAACTGTCTTCCCACCCTCTGACACTCGTCTTCTTCTTCTTCCCCTGAGCAGACTCGACAAGATTTCAGTTCTCTACGCGCTTGGGAAAGCTAACCACCCATCAATTACCTCTTTGAACCCCATCGCGGCCAGTTTCCTAGAGACAAGACGCCGCCAGTCCGACTTGTGCATATCCTCCACATCAGGGAAATCCATCCCCGAAGAGAGGTGAAACTTTGTCCGAATCCACTCTCTCGGAACGTACCCGGCAGTCTCCCAGTCGATAATCCCTATCGCTCGGTTATCATCCGGCTCAACAAGAATGTTTCCTGGCCCTAGATCGCAGTGATAGAACACCAAAGAAGTAACATCCATGCCAATCCTAATGCAATTCTCTTCGAGGATCTCGGGATCTAGAGTTTTGCCCTTCCTCAAGTAGAGTTCCGTCAGCTGACCTCCGTCGACTCCACAGATCGCTTCGCCTTTCCACTCAGTCATCTTCTCGCATATCTCTGCAATGCGATGAACATAGTACTGCCGCAGCTCCTCGTCCATAGTAGGCCAAGCCTCTGTCAGCGTCTGCCCTGGTACGCGAGAGACGATTATATAATACCGGCCATCCCACTCGCTATGGTAGAGCACGTTAGGGATCTTGAAGTCGAGAGGCTGTTTGCCCTGCAAGAAATCCAGTGTGATGTGCTCTCGGGTGCTCTTTGGGTCCGAGAGGTTTTGCGTCTTGATGAAGGCTTCTCCAGCGCGCCAAACAGCTGACCGGTCTCCGGCGGCGTAGACTCGGGGCAGCTCGGTCGAGTCGGCTAGGCGTGGTTGGCATTGGGGCAAGGGTGAAGGGGCATCGGAGAGGACAAAAAACGCTCCTTTACCATCGCTCCATGATAGCTGGTTGGGGTGGGGGGACGGAGAAGCCTGACGAGAGAGGAGGAGCTTCTGGCCAACCAACCAAGAAGTGCCGTCAACAGCCTGGATTGAATCGTTGACATCGATTGGGGACGACATTTGGAATTGTGGTTATCCGGGGGCGCCAAAATAGATGGGATATTTGCAGCTTTATCCCAGTTCTCCCAGAGTTCGTGGACACGCCAATCCACAGCAGCTGGCTGAGTGGAACAGGGCGGTCGGCCAAGAGGCAGATGGGGGCGGCTGGGCGCCGCACTTTTCCCGCACGCCGAAGAAATTGCGGCAGCGAGGTTGCGGAGAGTTGCCAACGGGGTGTCGAAAGCTTTGGAGGCTGAGACTTCCAGTCCGGAGACACCAAGGGTTTAATTAAGGAGGGGAAGAAGAAATGTGAGGACAGAGAGCGACGACAGGATGAGCCATGTCAGTTGCCTGAGGCACAGTGCGCCATGTTCGCCGATTCGCTCCAACATCCAATACTGGCCCGCTGAGAAGGGCTGGCTCATAGTAACCTTCTGGCCCATGATAATCTCGGCATGGCGCACCAGCGCAAACTTTTCGGTCTTTGCGCAATCGGGAACAAATGCACCTGGAGTTTATAGAGAGCTGCCCATACCCAATCATTTTTGGGCTGCCTACTTTAGCATTTTGGGTCTTCACAATGGCAAAAGCATGTGTACCGACGGGCTATTACTGCTGAACAATGTATAATTAACACATCGGTGACGACCTGAAGGAGTCCCCAGACACAAACTCTGAGCACCAACGAGCATATGAAGGCGGCGTACGAAGATTCAGGAGGCGGGTATGAGGTTGTCAACCATATTGCATGGCCATTGTGATAGCAGGACGTAGTGGACGGGCTGGAAAGGAAGGTGTGACGTGATGTCCTCGCAAGAAAGGAATAACGTCGATGTCGTTTCAACCAGCGCACCCGGAACATGTAAGGTCAATGTGCAAATCCGGTATAATATTCCACACGGATGAGCGCATTCGAATCCAATTATGTGATTCCTTGCGTTCTGGGAGGGTATCATGATAGGTAGTTACCTAGATAAGGGATTGAAACGACATTCGTTCGCACAATACTTCTACCCGTGAAGCCAAGATTTCGGTCCACATGAAAGAATCCAATGCATCCCGCACTTCCCTCCACGAAGCTAGCCCACATATCCCGGCATTGGCTCTTAATTGCTCGATTAACCACGAGTTGTCGGGCTCAAAAATCGAGACGGCGCCAATCATCAAAAGCCAAGTGAAAAGCCGAGGCGGTATGCGTCCTGCATCCTCGAGGCGAATCAAGCAGTCTTTGTATGCTTCGGTTAGATGGGT
The DNA here is from genome assembly GCA_001557505.1 of Reticulascus tulasneorum. Classification (NCBI taxonomy): domain Eukaryota; kingdom Fungi; phylum Ascomycota; class Sordariomycetes; order Glomerellales; family Reticulascaceae; genus Reticulascus; species Reticulascus tulasneorum. The sequence continues at coordinate 472,207 of LSAX01000013.1, read as the reverse complement.
GTAGTGAAGCTTAACTAGTGTCCCCTGTAGGAAGATGTGGGAGGACAAGGCTAAAAGAGCCAAACGTATCGCTTCGTTAACGGAACTCGGGTCGAAACGCATGCGAAGAAGCCGATACACTACAGAAACCATCACGTCCAGGAACATATTCCAGGTAATCTTGCCCTTGGCTTCCAGAAGCAGGTCGATGAGTAATAAAAAGTTCTTCATGACTGTCCAGGCTTGTGCCAACTCGGCATCCATTCCATCTGGAAGGTTGCCCGTTTCACAGTTGACGGTCATGCTTTCCGGGTAGGGAGAGAGAGGTTCGGAAGGAAGACAACGGTGAAAGAACAAAGGCGTCGAACCAGTGTGCATTGCCATATCTATGTCGCACCTAAGTCGGATTAATTTAGCATTCGCTGCACGCCATCCTCGGGCCCACTTACCGGAGAAGCTCCATCTTCTGCTTTGTCTGGGTGATTTTGGATAGACCTCCTCTCAAATCCACAATCCTGCGTATGCCACGGAGATGATGCTTGGCAGATTCGTCCTCGCCGTGGATGCGCGCATACATAGCCAAGGCAGCTACGGCAAACATGATTTGATCTGAAGCTTGGGATTCCCCATTACAAAGTGATATTTTCTCGCGCAGAAGGCGAACAGTCTTCACTACAATGAGCGAGTCAGTATGACAGACCTCTGGACAAGTTGGAACCATCTTGAGATTTGGCCCATATCTGAAAGATAGAAGTCTCTGGTGCTGGAGAACGGATTACACAGGTACGGTGGCTGCTTACGATGCTTTGGACTTGGATAGGTACGAGTGTGGCCCCCCACAACGTCAAAATGAGTTTGAGCTACCAGAATGACTGACTGGAGGATCAGACAATCGGCTGACAGTTGTTCGATAACAATGGCAGGATCAGCTGGGAAGATAAGGCAACTCGCTATGACGTATTTGGCCCGCACAATACTAGGTATGACTGGGTGTGCGTCAAGTCAGCGGGGGTTTGAAAAGATGGCACGGGAATGGCAGCATGGGCGTACATTTTATAGCCTCAAACGCTGCCTGTGGCTCTACCGAGTCGGGAAACCGAGTGAAGGCTAGGTCTGACCCGACCTTGGGAGGAATCCCGGCATTGTTAGCCACATGCTCTAATGACCTCATCTGTTTTGGTTCGCCATGTTGATTCTTTCCGCGGTTCTTCCCTCTCATCACATAGCTCCTGATGCGTTTCCGTGTCTCCACGTCGGTCTTCCCGGCGGAGGTCAAGACAATGAAGGGCCGACCGGCTGCTGAATAAAGGTTAGATATGAGATCAGGCTACCGACCCCAAGAATCAAAGTGGCCAATCTACACTCACCGACTGTGTCGATATGGGGCATGCCCGCAAGAGGGAGAGAGTCCTCGGAAGTACGGTCAAGTTAAGATTGCCGAACGGCCAGCAAGTGCTGATTGCTCGGGAGACCTGCTTTCTTCGTGTCGCTCCGCGAGTAGGAGCATTTCTGGCTCAAAGTGGAAAGGATTGTGGTAGAAGTCGCATAGAAACTCTTCGTCGTTGATGTCTTTTGGTGGTAGTAAAGAGTATTCGACCCCACCCCTCTTGGCAATTGACCCTGCTGACACAGGACTGCGACTGCGAGGATCCATCCGCCCAGACTTGATTGGCACGCTCATTCGAGGACTGACTGCCGTAATAGGCATAGCTTTCGGGCTCCCGGAGCGTCTAAGATTGGGTGACAAGAATCCACACTTGTCCTCAAGGCCTTGATTTTGATTGGCTCGCTGACTGAGGATTGGTTACCGTATTGGGCATAGCTTGCAGGTTCTCAAAACTATTTCGATGAACCATATCGGTGGACGACCTATCAGCATGCGCTCAAGCACTCGAAAGCCGACGACGACTTGAACTTACCCCCTGAACAGAGAATGCATTACACAGATGCAGCCTTCATGATCTGCTTTGCCGCATTATCATCTGTTAAATCCGCAAGCTAACTCCGTCCTGGACTCCGATTCAGTCTGGTTGGTGGACGGTGTCTACTTGTCTTATATATAAGATGTCTCGCCCTTTGGACCCATCCTTCAGCGTGGCATGGCATCACACTAAAGATCATCAGTAAAAGCCAGCCCACCATGTCTTCCAAAGATCTAAAACCCGCCACGGCCTCGGTCACGAGCATTATCTACAACTCCATGCGCGCCAAACCTCGGGTTCCACCCAAAGGCACAGATCTCTCTCAGAAAGTCGCCATTGTCACAGGGTCTAACGTCGGGATTGGCTTCGAATGTTGCCGTCAATTACTTGCGTTGAAAGTTTCCACCCTCATCATTACATCTCGGAGCGAAGAAAAAGGGAAAGCTGCTCTGTTGAAGCTTCAAGCCGAGTATCTCGGTGCAAATGTACAAGTGTGGCCGCTGGACATGACCTCGTACGACTCGATTCAGGCCTTTGCGAAGCGTGCGGCCAGCCACTTACCTCACATCAACATAGCAATTCTCAACGCCGGCGTCACTAACACCAGCTACCAGGTGATCCCTGCCACCGGTCACGAGGAGGCTATGCAGGTGAACTATCTCTCGACCATGCTCCTCTCGCTTCTCTTGCTTCCGGTACTGAAAGATGGATCGTCACCTAGATCGCCGGGAAGATTGAGCATCGTCACGTCCGGAACCGCTCTGTTATCGACATTCCTGGATGCGCATCAAGGTCCGGTATTGAAAGCATTCGACGATGCTAAGACTGCCCCGCCTGACGGAATGCCGACATATTCTACATCCAAACTTATGGGTCAGCTGTTTGTCTACAAGCTCGTCGACTACGTGTCGCCCGAAGATGTGGTTGTGAACCTAGTGGATCCTGGGCTAACCAGGGGAACGTCGTTCGATCGCAATATGCCCAAAATCGCGCAGCATGTGATGAATCCTATCATGAGGGTAGTAGGTCGCACACCGAAAGATGCTGCTTCTACATGTGAGTACTCAAAACAAGACGTAGTTTCATTGCTTTCACGGATTCAAGAAAAACAAAACACTAATCTATTTCTTGCCAATAGATCTGGATGCTAGCATAGTCAGGGGGAAAGAATCTCATGGAAGCTTTCTTGTGGACTGGGAGGTCAATCCGTAAGTTTTCTGCGCTCTTTTCACGCCGTTCAAATGACGCTAACGAGTTCGCCACTCTTGAAGCTTCCCGTCTCTTCTATATACGCAACACGGAATTGACCTCATTGAACAGTTGTGGGAGGAGACAATGGAAGAGTTGGCTTTCGCGGATGCTCGGGGCATAGTAGAACGTATCAGAAGAATCTAGGATCGGGTTTTATTGCAACCATGTAACAGACGCCTCCTAGCAGGATGTTTTTATGTACAACGCTCTATTAGAGCTGCATAAGTCAAGAATTACACCCAACGCCTGGAAATTCGGGTATCGGTCGATTCTGTTATGTCGAGAATCCTCCAGCCTGATATACGCGGAACCAATGAAGCGAGATGTTGTTTTGCAAATCCAGTCCGAGATGGTTCCTATTTGACTGTCACGAGTTGGTCCTGACAGTGCAAACCGTCGGGTAGTTCGTGCGTTGCAACGCGACACAAACTATGATCGGGGCCTTCCATAGCCTCAAGATATGTTATAGTCTTCCCTAACCATGGGAGAAGAAACCAGCGGGCAGGAGCTTGCTTCATAATTTCGCACCATTGGACAAAAATTTCGATCGCGAAGGGACACCCGCTTTCCACAAGGTCAAAGTATCGCGGTGGTACGGTGGCTGGCCAGGTTATGAATTCCCTCCAGACCCTGGGGCTCCCGGATACCGACGTCGCCCACTGCTTGAGGGCGTCAATCGTCGCGAGATATGTCCAAACATTTTGCGCAGTCTCAGTCCTCAAAGCTGTCGAATGAAGGCAACGTTCGATGTCGGCGAGCCTCGAGAAGGTCTGCTTAAGGACGTAATGGGATGACGGGCTGGAGGGATCAGAATCAGCTGCTAGTTTTTCCCACACATCACTTCCCGCTATCAAGGTGTCGATGTCTCCGACCATCCCACCAAAGCTGCGCATTATCCGCAGCATGTCCAAAGGCGCAAATCGAATTGATGAGTCAATCTGCTCGGAAACAAGGGAGACGGAGAGGCCAAATATCGCGGAGGTGATGGAAAAGGCGGTAGTCTCTTGCCAGTTGTTTCGGGAAATCTGGGTGGCGGACTCCCGGAAGTGGCCGGAAGATTGGACGGCATATTTACAGGCCATGGCGTAGTACCTCGCGCTATCCGGGTGGCCAAGCAAGCAGAGGTGGATAGCAGAGACAGCGAGGATGCTCTCTCTGACACAGAGACTCTTTTCTGCCATCTGAGGGATCAGAGTGCGCCAGATTTCGCATGTGCTGGGATCCTGACGAAACGAGACTGTGAAGCAAGTATTCGTGAGGAAGTGGTGCATGACTTGTTGGTCAAGCGGGGCGCGAAAATTAGTATATTGGGATAGCGACCGGTGAACACGGAAGACCGAGGTTAACCCCATTTCAGTGGTCATGGATGGACGGCGGGTGGCTTGCCCCGATACAAACGAAGCCTTGACATATTCGGAGCCAAGATAGCTGCAAGAGTCGCCCCGTTTACTACAATGCGAACAAACTGGGCCAAGGCCATCGCACTGAGACGAATGCCGCCCGAAGTCAGTAAGTTCTGGTGGCGGATCCGACTGTCTTGAAAATGCATACCTTAATCCTTCGCTTTTTGCACTGCGCACACCCGTTTCGTGACTTTTGGTGGAATCTCCGGGAGCCGCTCGACATGCTGACGGGGCGTTTATGAACGAATGGAGAGGCGTCGAATGAGGTCTAGTGAACGAGGGCTAAATGGCCTGCCCATGGATGACTACGGACTTTGACGCGCAACACGTATGAGGGCGACATGCGTGAGGTTGCGCGATTGTTGCTGAAGATATGTCAGCGAGTTGCCCGCGAAAAAAGGTAAATGTTAGCCCCTTTTGTGAGGACCCGGCGTCCCGCTGTGGGCCTGTGCCTGTCCATTTCGGGTCTAGTGTACGGTAGCCGCATATGAGGTTCCCAAGAGCATGAACTGCGCCTTTCTGCCAACCACCAAGACCACGCAACACAACTTCGCATTTGTAAAAAATGTCACTGAATCCATGCTGTAGTTACGTCTCAGGCATCGGCAACAAGCCTATGTTTGATGGCCCCTCCGGAGATTACACGAGTGGAAATACGCCTAAAAGCCCGGGATAGGCGGAAACAGTTACCAGATAGCGTCTTATTTAAAGTCGACTACATCTTCTTCGCTGAGATAGAAAATCCAATAACTTCATTCTTTCCTCGCCCCATATAGTTCCTGGATTTATCTTCCCGATCGCCTCATTGTATTCGCAACTCTCTGCCTCCGGCAATTCTCAAAACAAGATGAAAGTACAGCAGAGTCTGGCACTTGTTGCCCTGTATGTACCCTACGCCTTATCATGCGTAGGGCATGGGGAAATATGGCAATCAGCCGATAGTGTGCACCAGCAATTGCGTCCTCGGATGGAGCAGCAACCCGTCAAAACCATCATTAAGAACGTCCGCATCTTCGACGGCGAAACCATGACGGAACCCCGAAACATCGTTCTGAGCGAAGGGGTCATTTCCGAATCTCGTAGCGCTTGCGATGCTGAGGTTATAATTGATGGCACCGGGAAGTTCCTCATTCCAGGGCTCATCGACAGTCACATCCACGTAAACGACGTGGCAACCCTGGAGCTTCTTACCTCCTTTGGGGTGACCACCGCGGTGAACATGGCCTGCTACGATTATGCATTCTGCTCGGCTCTCAAATCCATTTCTTCAGGGATAGCCTCCTTTGTCACTGCGACTCACGGCGTGACGGTTCCGGGCAGCCCGCATGCCTCGAACCCCAACCTGGGACAGCCTGACGAGCTGCTCCTCCATCCCGACGACAACCCAGCTGAGCTGGTCTCGAGATTCTTCGCCGATAATTCCCCAGGCACATTCTTGAAGATTGCCGCCGAGCCTGGGGGTCCAACCCAGGAACAACACAACGCTCTTGTCGCAGCTGCACACTGTCTAGGCTACCCTGCGGTCACACATGCCTCTTTCCTTTCCGCCTACTCCGAGGCGGTTATATCCGGAACCGACGGAATCCAGCACATTGCCTCCGACGGGTACCTTTCAAATGGTATAATCAGCCAGATCTCTGCTGGAAATATGTTCGTTACACCAACCATGACGATATTCCGCATCGCAATCAACGACCCGATTGTTAAACAAATCCTGAATGGCGGGGCCAACGACAATAGGACGATGGACTTTGATGTAATCACAGGCAATGTTCGGGCACTCCACCTCGCAGGGGTAAAATTGCTGGCGGGAACGGATGCTGCGAAGATAGGGAACATATCCATCCCGTACGGTCTCTCGCTGCACTGCGAGCTGGAATACATGGTCGGGGCGGGGTTGACACCTGCTGAGGCTATTGGGGCGGCGACCCTCGTGCCTGCGCAGACACAAGGCCTGGGGCTTCGGGGAGCTATTGCTCCGGGGATGCGGGCTGACCTTGTGTTGTTGAATGAGAATCCTTTGGCAAATATTTCCAACACGAGGGATATCGCCCGAGTATGGGCCGGAGGTGTGGAATATGGTCTGCTGCCTGCCAGCTCTTCGACTTTCAATAGGATAATGTACGATGTGTGAGGGGCTGTTAGAGGCTCCAGTATATATGTTTTTGATACTGGAGAATATCAGGCTGCTTGATCCCACTATTTCTTCACCTTCTATGACACAGGGCGGTGAAAACGCAGCAATTTGCGCGAAACGTTGTCTGTAGCTCGTCTAAACGTGGCACTCATATTATCCACGTTGGTATTCGGTTTGACAAGACGAAGTGCACTCGGTTAGAGTAATCCAGGAAGCCAAAGCAGCATTGCAGGAACGTCGTTCACACATATACTAGCCAAAGGTTTGGGTACTGAGCTGCAGTAAGGTTGATTTGAGGGCATCGACTTTTATCTGCATAAATTACGCCTCGCCTCTCATATGACAAGACTTGTTCTCGGTTCTGTCATGCGTCTTTCTCTTACCCTATTGGCTTCCCTCGGCTCACATGGCAAAACTAATTATTTTGGACTAACCATGTATTTCCTTTTGTATCCGCTTATGTATGCCTAGTTTTTTAAGTCTCTACTCTGTCCACGGCTGCCTCTAGCATGGCCAAAGCATGTTTGGCCCAAAAGAATGCATGGGTCTACAGACTTTCTTGTAGCAGATAAGAGTGCACAATGTTGAGAAGTGAAGAATTCTTGACAATTTCTAACGTACAGGACTAAGACAAAGCTATGAACAACGTATAGAAATCTAAGCCAGTGTCGACGAGCCTTGTACGATAAGAGTCAAAGTGCATTGATGACTAAGTGTACCCCCCTTGGTTCCAGCAAACGACTAAGTACGTATATTTCCTTTCTAGCGGCAAAGTGCCGCCAACAACCCAACCCACCTAAGCTCAGGCGGTACTAGCAGCTATTGCAACTAGATACTTAAGCCCTAACCAGCGTGAGGCCGTAGGTCGACAGAATCTCGTTGACGGGCTGGAAATAGGTCGTGCCGCCGCTGTTGCAGTTGCCGGAGCCTCCTGAAGTGACGCCCTGAGCCTGGGCTCCAGCATAAAAGGAACCACCCGAGTCGCCGGGCTCGGCGCAGACACTGGTTTGGGTGAGGCCGGTGACACTTCCCTGGGAGTAGTTGACGGTTGCACCCAGTGCGCGGACTGTGCCGCAGTGGACGCCGGTGGTGGAGCCGGAGCGGCAGATGGCGGCTCCGGGTTGGGCCACGGTGCTGCCCGACACAGGCAGCCTACCTCCGCTGTAGTTGTTGATATAGCCTGTGAGGGTGGACCCACTGACAGTGCGGATGAAGCTCATGTCAGCGCTGCCTGGGAAGACCGAGTTTGAGAAGGTTCCCAGCGCTGCGCCGCCACTAGTGGTGGCAGTAGCACCTGCTCTACCGCAGTGACCCGCCGAAACGAAGCCAGTTGTGACCGAGAAGCCAATAGAGCAGCGGGAGCTTCGGTTGATGAGGTAGGCGTCGCCGCCCTGGACCGTGGCGAAGGTGGTCGGCATCTCCGAAACTGTTCGTACCTCGAACTCGGACTCGACGAGCCCGACCTGCGTGGCCAAAGCCTTGGCATGGGCGATGCCGCCAGAAAGTGCCTCCAGGACTAGCTTGTTGGCGGCGACGTCGACGTAATACGACGCGATGCCCGAGTTGGCCGAGGGTCTGTTGAGGCTCTGAGTTTGGCCAACAGTCACCCCGTCGAGTGCCAGCTTGGCCTGTTGGAGCTTGGAGAGGCTGTTGGGCAAGATCTCCGGGGTGGCGCCGGCAGCGATCACATCAGCGGCCAAGGCCTCGTCAGTAATGCCGAAGTTGAGTGTTACGCCATCCTCGGCGATCCAAGCGCCAGCGAACGAGTCACCCACCGTGCCGCGCAGCTGCTCGACAATATCGGTGGCCTTGAGGTCCCGGGCGACACGGGCAGTGGCCTGCTCGGCGTCCAGGCCCAAGTCGCGCTTCATGGCGGCCAGGATCTCAGGGTGAAGGCTGGTCGCGGCCTGCGTTGGGGCACCGTACGCAACGGGCAGGATGACTGCCAGGATGGCAAGGAATCTGGTGAGCTCCATGTCTGACGTTTGGAAGGCAACACGTGAGAGAATGGGATATTGATCTTTTGAGATTCAGGCAGTAGTGAGATGAGGCTTGGATGCTGCTGTAAACTGCCAGACTGGATGAGAACATGAATGCGTATTTATACTTGTCCCGGATCCAGTGTCATGACTTGCATCGCGCCTGTTGTTGCTGGACAGAACAGAGCCCTACGTTGCACCATTTGTTCCCAACTTCCTCTTTCCAACTATTCCCAATCCTTCCCAATCCGACCCGTGATATCAACGGTCGTTTCACCAGTGTCAGCAGGGTAGTCCTTAACACGGACTTCTAGAAGACGTCCGCCGCGTGATGTTACAGTATCATCAGTACGGTAGTTCTTAGGAGACGCGCTTGAGCGATGCGACAGTGTTGGCTTAAGAGGAAGGAGAAAAAAGAGATAGGGATTTGGTCGGGAGCTGTAACAGATAAGGAAGGTGCCAGCCGGCACAGCTCGACCAACAGCTCACGCTTTCGCACCACATCAAGCTTAGAAATATGCCAAGTCATGTCCAGAAGATCGGGTTCAGACGCGGCGATATCTTCAGATTTGGCAAGTCAACGGTGAGATTCTGGCTCCTGTCTTTCTGACCTATAGACCAGGCAATCGACGCGGAACGGCCAGACGATCATCATGCGCTTTGGGCTTGGCCGGCTCTCCTTTGAGACTAGCATAATCGTTGACGGGGTCGAGAGTATTCGGAAGGCAGAGTTGGGCCGTGTAAACATCGACATGCGAGCCCTTCATGGTCAAGAGTATTCGGAAGGCAGAGTTAGGCCATGGAAACATCGACATGCGAGGCCTAAATGGAAGACATGGAATCGAGACGAGACAGTGCGGGGGTATTGGGAAAGACGGTTTCTCGGTGTTTCATTTCTCCACCTCTTAGAGGTTGGCTAGGCGGCCGACTTGCCAACGGCTCTGACGAATGACTTACTAAGGATGGAGAATATATCTCTAGTTAAGGCTTTGTCTTGCTGATCTCTGTCACTCACATTCCGCAGATATAAGCTTAGTAAGTCGAGCACAGAGATCCGTGAGAGCTACCTTAGCAGGAATCTGGGCTCGGAACACGATCCGCCTTGTGCGCTCGCGGGTGGCGGGCGGCCGTGTCCCAAAACCAGGTTCCTAGAAATTAATATCTGCTGAGGCAGTAGCAGTGAAAGCATCAGCGAGAACTCGATATCATGGGCCACCAACAGCATCTCGGGCCCTAGATTAAGGTGGAGTTGGTGAATCGGGTTCTGGTCTGTGCCCAGGAGATCGCCGCATGCATCATCTTGAATGCCGGAACGCCGTCGCGGAAGAGATTGGGGCATTAGTGGGAACAGTCAGATTCAATTGCTTCATAATCGCCCCGCGTTATCGTTCTCACTGCACACACATTGCCACTCTGCGACCAGATTACAGGGTACCTTCCTAAGAAGCTATAATATGCCGTGGTGGGGCGACGTGGCACAGAACAGCTCCACCGCAGCCCTAGTTAGAGAGCAGACCAACCTCATCAGTGAGCTGTGCACTTCACGACACTAATGCCGCAGGGGTTCCCACGAATGCCGCTACGGCATGCTATATTGCCCAGTCTTATAAGCTGCGCGAGCGGGATTGATTCCTAGTATGGAGCTTATCGGGTCGGCGGAAATCTTTAGCACGTCGGATCTGCGCTTGTCCTTGGTAGCATCCAATCAGATGATGCTACGAAGCTCAGCACCACGCAGCCTACGTATATCATTACCCTCTAGGCCCCGACGAGGGGACCGCGCCAGTTACATCGCGCGACCTTCTCCTTCCTCACGAAGCTCGATTGCCTTCTCACGTCCTATGCTGCGCAGACACCGACTAGGCCTTTCACTGATCTCCTGGGGGCGTCACGACCACTCGCATGTCGCAGACGTGCTGTGGCTCACAATCTCGCAGGTTGGGCGATCGCAGCCAAGGAACCGATGCAACGCAAGCGGGTTGGGTGTCATGCATCCGCCACTTGTCAGCCCAGCTCAGAAAGGCAGGTCGGCATAGAATCGGTTGGCCGGTGCGCCGGAGGCGCCCGCCTCCACGATGCACTGCCGAAGGAGATGTACCGAACGCACGAACGATTCACGCGAGGCCTCTTCCGGCTTAAGAAGGTGAATAGATCGGCAACAAGAGCACGCTCGAGTGATAGGTCCATCCGTGGCGAGGACAACCTCCACGAAACTTCTACTAGCCTACAGTTAGCCAAACGTATTGTTGGCATGGCTCTAGCCAAGCTGTTTCATCGTGACGAGTCTCTGCGCACCCAACTCGAACGGATGCGTCCAACCCCCATCATAGATACGAAGAAGGCTAATGACAAACTTGATATGTCAAAACATGCTCATTCTGCCTGCTCCAAAACTCCGATTCCGTCACCCCCGCGATAGCTTTATTTCTGACCCCTCCCTATTTAATTATTGTCTTATTATTCTTTGGTCTAAATATTAAAATGCAATTCATCACATTTTAAATAATAACAACAACAACAATAATTATAATAATAATAATAATAATAATAATAATAATAATAGGTTTATAACTAATTTAGCTATATATATTAGCTTCTTCCCTGATCATATCCTGTCAAGCGCCTGAGCGAAAGCGGCAAGTGGTGGTGTGATTAGCCCGGTTGACGAGGGTAGCATTCGCCAAGCGCCACAGAGTTAGTCGGGGGCCGCGGGGCAACTCTACCTCTCAATTTCAAGACTCGCTAAACGACAGGCCGATACATAGTTCAAGAGGTGCCATCTCATTAGTAAGTGCGCAGCCGATGGCGGTGACTCGTGGCCCGGCCGGGTTTTGGGTTGAACTGACTCGGATTTCTTGGACAGCCCTCGGAACCTCGGAACCCGGTGGCGGCGGCGGCAGCGACGACGACGATGGCTTGGTCTGTGATCTGGACTCTAGGTGGGGTGATATCAAGGGTAAGAATGGCTCTAATCTAAGCTTGACTCTAGCTCAGCTACGCTTCCCAATATATCAGAAAGTGCATTACGAATTCAGGCTTCACCACACCTCCCCCTCAAATACTTCCCCCGTTCACAATACCCTATATATACGCCCCTCCCACAAGCACATCCGAGCCATCCGCTCTTCTACGTAGAACCAACGGGGCACACTCCTCCTTAGCCATGATAATACTATCACTTACCTCCGTCTCCCCTAGGAGGAGGCAGAGCTAGCTATCGGCGGCTCGCCCCAGCCGCCGGTGTAATGCTCAAGCGATATATACCCAGAACTCGCCGTAGAGCTTTCAGTTACGCTTTGTATACACGGCGATAAGGTGTTTGTCGTTCAAATGTATATATTTTGTGAGCAGCTTTCGAAGCAGCTATAGGCCGTCAAACCATTACCTGAATCACACCCTATTAATCAATATGTTGCGATCTTTTCTTCCCAGAGCGTCCCACGCAATCTAAAACATCCGGAATATCAAAGCTCGACGGGCACTAAAGACAGCTAATTGTGAACCAGAAACCACGCTAATTCTATCACGCAGACAAACGCATTCTGTGTACCCGGGCCCTGACAAGTTGATACCGCACCCTCTGCAAATCGTCCTGTCTCCGATGTCTGCCAACTGGCTGTTGCAGTTCTATCGCTCTGCAAATAAGCTACTGCCACCCCTCAAGTTCGGCAGCCGGGAAAGCTTCATACCACTTCTGAGCTTGAAAATCATATCCAAAATTCACTAGCTTCCCAGGCTGGCCTTCAGATCGCATTTGGGCATAAACGTGGCCTCCAGTCGAAGTGATTGAATGATACTCTTTGCCATTCGTCCCTGACTCGGCCACGGAAGGGACACCAAGACTAAAACTGGACCAATCTGGTAGCCGAAGAACGAAATTAAACTTCGTAAGGGCGTACCAGGACTTGAAAACGATCCCGGATTCTGCAATCCAATAGACATATATCAACGACCAGAACTCTCTGTTATCAGACGAGTGACTTTCATCACCCGGTGATGATTTGAACTCGTCGAGGTAAGTGGAGTAAACTGCAAACGAGGCTGCCGGTGGAATGATATCAAGAATTTGCGTGCTCCTGGGAAGCAATGGGATGATTTCTCCTAAGAACTGAGGTATTAGCACAGATAATGAATGAGTAACGTGAAAATAGAGACTTGCCATCATCAATTGTATCGGGTTCCCACGTAGCTCGGATCAAAGAGGAATTTGTATGCTGATAGAATACATCCAATTGATAAACAGAGGACCCGTCGCAAAGTTGCTGAAGAACTACCGTAGAGCCTCGGAGACTCGGGGCATCATCAAAGTGTGCGAGGTTCCAGCCATTCGATGTCAAAGTGGCGATCTGAATTCCTTGATCGAGACCTTGGAATGCCACGGTAGTTCTGTTTCTGCAGTCGGGGCCACACCTCCGAGTTACTGCGCTAAGGCTGGACTCCGATGAAGCTATGAATCCGCTCTCTCCCAACGTGCCAGGAGCCCACACGTCACTATCGAAGACAATTTCTTGCAAGATGCCATCAGGGTCTATATAGAAGAGATAAATTGTCTATGATGATGCGTTAGCCATATCCATCGCGGTTTGGGCTCATGCAAGCAAGGTTTTCTTACAAAAGGGTAACTTGGCTGCGCATCCGGAGCTGGAAACCTTGATTCCACTGGAAAGCCTCGCAAATAAGGGGAAACATTTGGTTTGGTCACTGCCGTGGCAATTGATGATCCCCTCTTGGCGAGGTATCCAAGCTCTGTGTGGTCCCAGCCGCCATCTGGTCGATCAACCGCCTCCATAATCATCCCTGAATCGGCTAGGTAATAAAGGCGCGTATTATCAGTACCTTTGCCGTCAGACCACTGGAATGATTCAATTGCACTGTTTGCTAAGGGTGGCGTTGAAGTTGGAAGTGAGGTCGGCGTGGTCTGGGCCGTACTTGTCGTTGTCGTTGTGGTTAGGAGGGATTCCGCGCCCCGATCCCCATCGGCTTTGCGTCTCGTGCCAACAACAGACCCCACGATGATGGCCGCGACTATCATGCAGGTCAACCAGATGAGGATGAGCTTCTTGATTGTGCTTGTCCAACGGCGCGGTGTAGGATTCCGATGACCTGCTGTAGATATCTCTGGCGGGTTGGGCACAGCCTCCAATCCCTCGCAAAGATATAACTCCGGTGATTGGTATGGCACAACCTCCGGTGACTGGTCCAACACAACCTCCTTCTCGTCATCGCCGGTACCATAGGCTGGGATGTATTTTTGCGTGGTTGCCATAGTTATCGCACACTAACAGTGATCGTTGATGTGTCTCTATCTTCTAAAAGAGCTCAATGTTCGCCGCCCAAGACATTCGAGAAACGAGCAGTATGAATTTAATTTACTTTGGATTCAAGGATAAGACGGACAGTGACATCGGGGTGGGTTTCAAACCGGAGGATGGGCACGGCGCTTACAGGGAATGGCCACGATTGGTGGTGTTTGTTACTGCTGTTGGTTCATGAAATTATGGCGCGACGTGAGTGGCAGGCCGTGTGCCCAGACCCAACCTACGACCAACATCCATGGCATGGTAAGGTGTTCCAGATTCCTCTGGACCTGACGAGCTTCACAATTTTTACGCTCTTCAATCGGATGAAGAATTAAGGGATAGATATGAGGCCTTAACAAGTGTCTGGAGCTAGGGAAAGTAGAGAGAGTAATTGCTCCATCCCATACAGCATATGTTTGACGCCATGATGAGGGAGTGGCGTAGGACTCAGGTGTATCAAATTGATATTATGAACTTCGAGAACCATTCCTGGAGTGCAATTAGGATTTTATTCATCCACGACTTGTCCCAATTTTCTTTGCGTCATTTTTATTCAATCTCGCAACAGTCTTCCAAGCGTGAAACCAACACATGGCGTCCGATAGCATCCACTTATTATCTGCACAGCATTTATGTCCGCATCACATGAGGTTAAAAGATTCGACCTAATATTACTATTACCCAAGAACTGCATTACACCATCACCGACAGTCACGCCTTCGAGATCTTCTTTTTCAATGCACCATCTACTACCAATCTGTGGGCGCAGCATTAGACTTGACGCGACGTATGCGGAGGTGCTTCCAGTGAGCAAATTTGAGATTATTTTCTTCCTTTTCTTTTCTTTTCTTTTCTTTTCTTTTGCCCAATTCTTGAACTCCGAGGCTTCTAGCAGTCCAAGTCAATGCAGCTACCCAATGAAGGCATATTGTGATAACAGTTAGCGCTCCAAAGTACACCAAAAGAACGATGATAAGTCGTATAGAACAAATTGAGGGTATCGCGATCGCGATCGCGACGGAAGTGGATTAAAAGATCTGCCACTGAACTCTACGGATAATGGCATCGGCAATTGATGTTTACGCTGAACAACCTCTAATCAACGAACTAGCTCCTGGAATTTGCTTCGCACCTCTATCTTGTTTTGATTCTTGTTCGGTGGACGATAATCCGGAACACTTTCCTTGATATACACCTTGGACTTCACCCGAAACTGACGAGATGAATATATTTGATATCTTGCTAGTAGATAAATGCACTAGATGGTCCTGGGTAAGCTATCTCACAGGCAAGAAAAACTTCGCTACTTTGCGCAGCTTTTCTTGCTGCAGACAGTGTTCTCATGGATAAAACGGATCTGCCCGGCCTCGACCCTTATGAAGTTATTGGTTTGCGTTCCCGGATCCCTGGGGATCGCTTTATCGAGGAACGGGAAGTTGTGGAAGACGTCCACCGCGCCCAACTCCTCATCAATGGTGTACGAGCGCTTCGAAACGTTGAATGGCGGGGGGAAGGTCAGCTTGCAGTTGCCTGTTAGGTATGATCCGCCCTCGAGCCGAGCACACTGCGAGCTGAAAGGAGGCTTGACGGCCGCGTCACTCCATGCGTCGATGTACGCGTCTCCAGCGGCCTTGATGACCTCCCGTTTGTCGCGTTTGCCTTCGGGGATTGGGTCCCAGTTTTCGCGCTTGTTGTAAGTTAGAGAGCCGCTAGCGTTGAACAGCCAGTCCCCGTCATCACAAACGACTGATTCTATTGACGTGATCTTATTGTCGGTGAAGGCTAGGCGCGTCCCAATCACGTATGCGTGCTTAGTGGTCGCGACCACCTCCGTGTAGGAGGCGCATAGGGTCGTGTCGTAGATGCTACGGCTGAAGTCGATCTTGATTCCCTGTGACAAAACGCCCTTTGAAATGTCTACAGCGACATCATTCTCCCGATAAGACACGACACCTTCTGCCAAAGCTGGAATGGTGGGCTTCCCGGCAGCAAGTGCATCAAGGTATCCCGCCGTGGCCTCCTGGAGCATTGCTCGAGTGCATGCCGCAGAAGCGTGTGAGGCGAGGCCCACAAACGCAAGAAGAACCGGGGAGAACATGACGCCTGTTTTGGGTCGCTCGGGTTATCGTTAGAAGCCCAGTGAAACGACTATGGCATCGAGTCCAAGGCTCGCATTTGTAGGAACGGGTCGGAGACGGAAATGAGGGGCCATTGAATGCTTCCCCCCTGGCTTGGCCTATTTTCCCGGCGCTCTTGGCTACGGAGCTGGGATACCATCCCGCGGAAGTTTTAGCCGTGATCTACGCTTGCGGGGCCGGCGGCACTTCCACCCACGAATCACCACGTATTTGTCAGTATAGGTCAATGCGAGGGGCATTATTGATATAGAAAGGCACTATCCCAACAAGCGGGGCAATTGTTAACATTCATTCGCGTAGTTTATGAATGTCCCGGCATTTGTAGCTACAAGTGTCCCAACTGCCGCACAGGTGATAGAATGAAGCCTCTAAGTCCTAACAGAATGCCCAAGGCAGCTGCTCTCCGGCTTCACTAAGGACCAAAAGGCTAAGAATCATCCGGTAGAGGGTGTAGACAATGATCTAAGGTCTCGGTTAACTCATTATTGAGCCTGGCGCAGGTTCACGTTCCAACAGCGGGTAGCCTGCAACTGCATTATGGCGAAGTAGGGCATTTCCGAGACATCTTCCTCTCTCATTAAAAATCAGGCTATTTAGGTTGTCAGTCGTACAGATTAGCACTGGCTAGTATCTACTCCTCCATATTCGCTACCAAGGCTTTGTCGCGGGCCAGTTGTGTGGGTTGAAGTTTCCCGCGCCTGCAAGCCAATCATTGTCATGGCCTGGGTCTAGGGCTGTGCGGTATGGTAGATTGACTGTTGATTTTCCAGTCCCACTTATCTCGAGCATCCAGCGGCTTCATGCCTTTTGTTGTGGTCTCAAGACAAACCATTCAGCTGATTGAATGCACCATCATGTCTTGACGATTCTGAGCGATAGCCTAGCTATGTTGGTGAGAGAAAGGAACTAAGGCCTTTGCGGATCGCGATAGCCATGGCCATCAATGACTATGCTAGTGTCGCGTCGTTTGAGTCCGTTGCATCTAGCTTGGCAAGAGATTGGCCACCAACGTACCAAAGGCGCCGAAAATAGCCACACCTTGTCTACGGATTAGGTCACTCACTTCGCGATGACCAGTCTAGCAGGCGGTGTTAGTCACAATCTGTGATACGGTCACCAGTGGTGACATCGGCGGCGAACTCAAGGGGTTCATAGCTGCTCGTGAGCGCTGTGGAGGTTGAGATCAATTAACTAGGACCGGTTTTTTGACGATTGAGGATATGGACCGGGTGCCCAGGATTAACAACTATGGCCGGTCTCACCCATAGCCCCATCCCCTACAGCATTATCAAGGACAAGATCCGGCTTGATAAGACGAGAAGAGAGAGAAACAGGATGCGGCAGAGTACCCACGATATGAACATGCTATCCCGTGAACTATACTAGAGAACTCTGCTAGGCCGTTCAAACACTGTAGCATCTATATTCACTCTCTTGAATCTGGCAAAGAGTCAATTGACGTAGATAGGCAGACTCTGTAATTAGAATGCTGATGGGAGGGAAGTTTCGGCGCAGAATGGCAATCATGTGCGGCGCTTATTAGTCACTCTGCCAACTCTCATCTGCCCCACTTATGTATGTCAAATCCTCTCCCAAGGGTTCAATGCAATCCCCGAAGTACGAGCGCACCACAGAATCACCCTGTCCGTAGGTTCTTTCTCTTTGAGTCAAATATTTACATTCACCACTGTGCAGCACATCCCTGGTATTCATCTCCTTGCTTTCCGAGTCTGCCAGAAATCTCTTGACATCACCACATCAGAGATGGCAGTTCGCCTGCATTCCGACTACCTTGCCTGGGACCGAAGTGATGAGCTCTGGGAGGAGGCGCGAAATCGAATACGTTTGAAATCTACTACCTGCAAAATTATGGATTTGGCTGAGAGAATGTTCGGAGAACCCGTGGTCTTTGTTCCTCCATTACTAGTTGGTGGCTTCAACGTGCTCTACCCTTTTCGCATCGAAGGCTCTGCTGCTGCGTTCCCCGTCCTTGCTCGGCTGCCTTGCCGAGCTGAGGCACTCTTCCACGAAGAGAAAATACTTGCGGAAGCTGCAACAATGGCATATATTAGCCAGCACACTCAACTCCCGGTTCCAGGTATGCTTCACTATGGTATTGATCCCGACGTCGGGCCATCCATGATTGTTCAAGACCTGGGCACGCGACGGGATGGTTCTGATTCTCTTCAAATGCCGGGTCAAGATCCTGACGAGTCGCCAATCTTGGATCCCGAAAATTTCCAGCAGCACTCTTAAGAGCATGTATGGTCAAATGGCACAATGTCTGTTACAGCTCGCTCAGCCAACTTTTCCTCGCATTGGATCTCTTACGAAAACAAACTCAGGATTCAGTGTAACGGGACGACCAATTACTCTCAACATGAGCAATATGGTTCAACTCTCCAACGTACTCAATCAATCTTGCCATCAACAGCTACGACATACAAATCTGCTAATGATTGGTATATGGCATTAGCAGAGATGCAAATGGCAACACTGCTTTTTCAGCATAATGATATTGTCCTATCAGAGAACGATTGCAGGACAAAATACGTAGCCCGTCAATTATTTCGCAGACTAGCCAAACAAGGTCGGCTGTCGACGTTTGGATTTGCTGGCCCTGAGGCGGCCGGTGCGACGTTACCGGCTCCTCATAAAGTTTGAGCTCGTTCCGACTCTGGCCTGATGACTTTAGACCAGCCAATGTCCTCGTTGATGATAATGATCGAATTTCCGGGATTATCGACTGGGAGTTTACCTATGTGGGACCGACGCAGTTTGTTTTGGACCCCCCTTGGTGGCTCCTTATTGAAATTCCCGAGATGTGGGAGAATGGTATTGATGATTGGGCAAGCGTCTATGAAAGACGACTAGAAGCTTGGCTTTGGGCAATACAAAAATCTGAAAAGGACATGAGTCCAAGTTCTCTGTTTCTCTCTGGATATATGCGGGAGAGCTGGAAAACGGGCCGCTTCTGGCTTAACTATGCTGCCAGGAAGAGCTGGGCCTTTGACACTATATATTGGAAATATCTTGACGAGAAGTTCTTCGGTAAGCGGGAATATCATGGCCCTACAGAAGGACTGTGGAAATCGAGGGTACATCTGTTAAGTGAGCAGGAACAGATGGCGATGGAGCCGCTGGTTCAAACAAAGATGGAGGAATCAAAGGAACGGGGCTTGGTTGATTGGGAGGCTTCAGAGGCCAGAAAGCGCCTGTCATCCTTTCTGTTCGAATGAGGAGAGAACTGCCACGTACTGCCCTTCATAAGCCAAAATGACGAGGTTTTTAATGTACTTGTATTGGGTTGTTACTTAACTGGCCTCAGTGGAGTGTTGGCGTTTTCTGGCCCCAGTAATTCGACCCATTTTCCGTCAACCATTAATGCTCTACAGACTACCTAGGTACTTTAAACACCTGTGTTAAATCCCCACAGCGACTTGTTCTAATAATGCTGAAGCTGAAAAGCGGAAGCTGAACCTGAATGTTATTGTAATTGAGATCCTCGATGCTGTGCAACATTTAACTTACCCAACCATCTCGCCCCCTGTCGCTGGGCATTGCAAGGAGAAGCCACCCAACACTCTGGGCGTAGTGTTACTCCGAGCACCAATTAAAATGCATTCCGTAGTCCACATAGTGGATAAACACTTATCATTCGGGAATGTTCAGCCCTTAGATTCGGTATTTGACGGCCAAGTCTTTGCCCAGTGCGACAAATATTTAACCCAAAAAGCTCCAGCAGATGCAAACTTTATCACGATAAATAGTTCTCTTTGACCTCGACCTTAAATTATCAAAGAATTCACGTCTTGGGGCAGTCCTGGTTTCACTGTACACTTTTGTAATTAATCTTGCTTTCAAATGGCCGATTTCCAGTCTCCCCCAATCAAAATTGCTATAATTGGCTTCTCCGGCCTTATAGGTGTCCGGCACCTCAAGCATGTTATCGCCAATCCATCGACTAACCTTGTGGCCTTGGTCGATCCTTCTCCAAATGCGGAGCCCATTGCTGAAAGGCATGCCATTCCCTACTTCTCCAGTGTCAACGGCATGCTGGCTTCGCATGATCACGTCTGGCCGGGTGCCGCTATTGTGTGTACACCGAATCAGACTCATGTACCTCTTGCGCTGGAGCTTGTCGAAGCCGGCATCCATGTGTTAGTCGAGAAACCTGTCAGCACCGATATCATCTCCGGCGAATTGCTCGTGCGTCGTGCAAAGGAGAAAGGCGTAAAGATTCTCGTAGGGCATCACCGACGCTTCAACCCCTACGTAGTAGCTACCAAAAAAGCAGTCGACACAGGACTTCTAGGCGATGTTACCGCTGTGTCGGCACTATGGACTGCATACAAGCCTGACTCCTATTTTACGGCCGACCCGAAAACTGCGTGGCGGGCAAGCAAAACGAACGGTGGCGGAGTGGTCTTAATCAACCTCATACATGAGGTTGATGTATTGCAGTACTTGTTCGGACCAATCATACGTGTTCATGCCGAGAAGACAATTTCTAGGCGTGGGAACGAGCCGGAGAGAGCAGAGGAAGGTGCCGCGATCACATTTCGGTTCAAGAACGGTATCGTGGGCACGGTCATTGTCTCCGATGCCGTAGTTAGTCCGCACTCTTTTGAGGCCGGGACGGGCGAGAATCCGATGTTGCCCAGAGCGCGAAGAGGAGGAGGGGAGGAGATTGACGTTTATCGCATTTTCGGCACCGAAGCGACACTCAGCGTGCCAGATATGACACTTTGGGCACATGCTGAAGGAGAGAAGAATTGGACCAGCGAGATGAAGTGCACGAAAGTGGATATCGATGATGACCTGCGTGTACCATTCGATAGACAGCTGGATCATTTCTTGAGTGTTGTGAGAGGGGACGAGCTGCCCAGATGCAGTGGAGAGGAGGGCTTAAGGGCTGTGGCAGTCTGCGATGCTGTACGGAGAGCTTTAGATGATGATAGCGGCACGATTTCGCTGGATGAGAAGCTCGTATAAGAAAAGGTGCGCTTTATGACGCTAGCAGCCTTCTTGCAAGGGCGGGGCATCGCATGAAATAACAAGATATGCCTCTCGTTAAGTGGTATTAAAAGCACTGCACTACAATCCGATGATGAGTTTTCTATGTGATTCAGATCCCCTCGAGCGTTGGTGACTACAACTACACGACAACAGTCAACATAGTTAAAATTGCCAGGTCATTGGTATAAACGGCGCTTCTTCCTCCCCTAGCATGTCCCTAAGAAATAACTTTCGCTTCGAAATCTCCGAACTTTGCGTGTCTATGTCGTCTGTAAAGCCCACAGATTGTGTTCCAGGGCTTATATTCACGCCCGAGACTGGCTCAGTCAGCATCTCATCATCTAGCAGATCCGCACCGTTCCAGTTGGCAGAGTCGCTTCCCACGTAGCGACTACTGTCCTGCATATCCTCATCCGTATCCCCAGTGTCACGTTGTGACAGCTCTATGTTGTTAGCTAGCAGGTTTGATGCTCCCAATGCCCTCGACGAAGCTAGGCTGGAAGCCCAAGCTTGAAGTCCACGAGATGCAACTTCTTCTGCATGCAGTGCAATATGATCTCCATGATCCCACCAGCCTCGTGATATCCCCGGATCGTGTTCTTCAAGGGCTTGCGTAACAATCTGTATGGCCTCATCTAACGCATCGGCTTTGCTGACTATGGGATTTGATGTGGTGATAGTGACGACACACTCCAGCATTGCGGTTGCAACATACTTTCGCCATATTTTGTAGTTATTATTGTTGTTTGGAACTCGGGGTTCGTACAAGTCGCCAGGAAAGTCAGTTGTTTCCAACTCAGCAATGAATGCGACAATCTCACTTGGGGACTGCTCTTCTGGATGAATGACTGACCGATTATTCTCAATTAGATCGTTGTGGTTGCGTCTATCCCACATGGCTTCGTCTTCTGTTGTCCAGGGTCGGTGCGATCGAAGGAGATGTGCAACCGCTGTATATCCGCCTCTGAAAGCATAATGGATTGCCTGAACGTATTGAAACCGTCCATATCCCTCCGTATGAGTACCACGATCTAGCAATAGCTGGACACTATCAATTCGACCACGAGCTGCGGCTCTCTCAAGAGCCGTTAGCTCTATGTTCATTCTTCTGGCATTGACGTCAGCTCCCCGGGAAATCAGATGACGTAGAACGCCTATATGACCCTTCTCAGCGGCTTTTGCTAAAGGGCTATTTTCCCAGGTGACCCCTAGCCAAGATGCTGGTGAGTTGGGATCCGCACCTCGACTGAGGAGGAGCTCAATAACAAGCCAGTTGCTCCGCTCGATGGCTTCGCAGAGAGCAGTGGTGTAATAGAAAACGACTTTTCGGAAAGCATTTGCATCCGCACCATGATCTAAAAGTATCTTCACTGTCTCTATGCAACCATTTTGGGCTGCACAATGGAGTGGCGTGCCCCAGTAGTCTAAGTCTTCTTCGGCAAGAGCGCATGCGCAGTTTGCATTGATATCGCTGCATTCCACTACGAGCCTCTCAATCGTACGGACGGAGAGTTCGCAGCAAATGGCGGCTCGTAGCACAAAGCCATCAACGTGGAGTCCAGCGTCCAGTAAAAGCTTCAAGATTCTCTCCCTCGGATCCTCGGATATCTCACTTTGCTCGTTATTGTCGCCCCTGTTTCGAATAGCAAACAAAAGAGGGGAGGCCTCTGTATATTGACTTGAGTGCCAGTAAATTTCATCTATAGACATGTAGCAACTGAGGGCCACATCCGGGCTCGTCTCGTCGCAGGTGACTGGATTGGTTGGGATGATGGCATAGTGCCTGTTCCAAGATGACGGCCGATTTGCCAAAAGTTGTGAAACAAGGTCTGAGCGAGAGGCCCAAGCCGCAACTGATACAGCTGTATTTTCTAATGCAGGATCTATATCGAGGCTGTTCAAGGAGTTATCTCGTCGGTGTAGCAGCTCCTTTAGCACAGGATCTACATAGGAGATGCCAGCTCGAATGCTATTGATCACCGCGGCGCACAGAGCGCCTGAATCATAGGCGTCGTCCGCCAAGTTTAGAGCATATGATACGACATCTTGATCACGGCTCAAGATCGCCATTTCTAGCCAGCTTCTGCCATGTGCTTCTTTCTCCTGAGCTCTAGAATCTCGAAATTGCGGTGGCAGAACTGTCTGAATCTGTGCGATATCTGGAAGCCACCATACCGATACCGAAATATCTGTGGCTGTCTCAACAGCCGCAAGGTAGCTCGAAACTTGCCAATGATTGTTGTATGAAGCAGCCTGGTATGCAGTGAGACCATCCTTGGCAGCGTCACTCGGCTTAATGCCTATATCGACAAGATGCTTTACGAGCCCGAAGTGGCCCTCCTCGGCTGCTCTAAAAAGGTCATCCGCTGTAGCAGTTGCTCCCAAGGTAAGGAGCAATACAGCCATATCATCTTGGTTGAAAAGTATGGCTAGGCGCAAAATAGAGACCTCTTCCATGACGCCGTCGTCCATGTCTTGTAGGAGCTTATATCTCCGTGCCAATTCGCCTTCTGTTTCGACGATCTCTTCAGGGTACACTTTTGTGACTGGGCGCGAACTGATTGTGATAGAGCCTGTATTATGGATAAACGGTGCCCAGCCAATGAGTATGACTTGTTCTCGTTGTAAAACCCCGCTGGTTTCGCTAAGATCGGCTCCATATTGTACCAATAGCTCTGCGATCTCCAAGGTACCACGAGCAACGGCAATCTGCAACGGAGACGGTACTCTCGACCACTTGGATTCGTGAGATATATTCCCATTAGTATGAGGAGATGCTCCGAGCTCAAGAAGGAACCGGCAAGTTTCAACTTGTCCACAACCAACTGCAGCATACATTGGCGAGAAAGAGCCACTCGTGAAGTCTAGACTGGCTGGGACTCGATCGTGCAGAAGGGACACTACCTTCGTATATCCTCGGACTGCTGCCATGATTATGGCGTCTTTCGTCGTAAGGTTAAATGCATCATTCCCAGGAGCATGCTTGTTGAGAACTTCTTGGCATAAGCTTAGAGCAATCCCTTGGTCTTTTAAAAATCGGGATGGCGCATCGCATAGATCTGAACCGACATCGCAAGGATCTCGGGAGGAGAAAAATGCCGCGAATCCTAGACTGCCAATATCGTCGAGGTAAGCCGTCATAACAAATTGGTTGGTAAACATGTCTCGCCGTCGAATCATAGATCCGGGGTTGAAGATGATACGAATACTGAGATCCGCTCCATTATCAACCAACATGTCAATCAAGTTGGCGTCGCCCATTATAATGGCAGCGTGAATAGCCGAGATAATCTCTATGTCTCCGGAGATATTGATATTCGCTCCCCTCTGAAGCAGCATTTGCACTATTTCCCTTGATCGACTAGAAGAGAGTGCAAATATCGCAATAGCCATAAGTGTCAATATACCACACTCCTGGTGGATGTTGGCTCCAGCATCCAAAAGAACGGTGATGAGATCGACAGAGCCACGAACGACAGCGAAGACAAGCGGTGTACGGGCACCCGACCAAGAAAACCACCGTGGAGCGGTCTCGAAAGAGGAGTAAAACATTGAAATTCGTCTATCAGGGTTATTTCTCGTATCTTTTATTAGCAGTACAGATAAGATGTCCGCAGCTTCAGTAAAGAGGGCCGCTTCGAATAAAGCATCAATAACCGCCATCAGCGTTAGACTTGAGCGTGAAACTTCGATGAGATTGCATAGTGTACGCGGTCGCGTTAGTCCAGAAAGACGACAGATACTAACGATGAGTTGCGAGTTCTCAATAACTCTTGAGCGATCACTGACGAGTAGGTGATTTGACGCAAGGTATAAGAGGATTTTGAGGACTTCTAGTTGAATTTCTGATTGGGAGTTGCCGAAAAATATGCTCACTCGCTGTAGGTTTTCGCTCGAGTAGGTTTCGGGCATGGTCAAATCAAATAGAGCAGCAATGCGGTCAATACTCTTCCTAGCAAAGAGCGACATGGCCATTTCCTCAGATCCAATCAGAATTGTTAGGCTCATTCGGGCAACTTTCCAAGCAACGATTGGCAATAGTTCCAGCTGCTGCGGCTTAGAGAGGGTTGTAAGATTATTTCGTGCAAGCTGGGACAGAGTAACAGGGTAATCGGATGCCGTGTTGGAAACCAGTGGCGCCCTTCTCAGAGATGTGGAAAAGTCGACATTTTCCAATATCTTGACAAGGTGAGTTTGACAGAACCGAATCCAAGGAAGACTTTCTGGCCATGGAATTTCGTATGCGATATTTGTCGATGAACCTCGAGGCGTGCAGAGGTAAAGAGGAAGATCCACAGGGACCGAGATTGGCTCTCGTTCTGTAGAAAAACATTGTTTAGCCATGGTAAATGCACTTTCTCCTTTTGTCCAGATCCGTAACCTACCAGATTGCCAGGTAACGAGTTGGCTCCGTCTCGTTTTCCGGTCCACTTCTTCCACGGGAAGACGACGTCCTGAGAGGATTACAAGCGTCTTCTTGCTTTCTGCACTTCGATACTCCATCACGTTCCCTACGTATCGCCAGATATTTGCTGGAAGGTTTCGGACACACTTCCATTGCTTCAGCTGATATTCAAGCTGCGCTTTCCTGCAATTGTCGGGTATTAGCACTGAATACAGTTTGGTGCAGATCATAAACTTACGAGACATCAAATCCGGCACCATGAAGGTAATTGAAGACATCTTTCAGTGTCTTGTTTTCGTCCAGGAGCATAGTGCGAATCTGATCCTTCCAAGATGTCCAGTGGGGGCCTTTTTTTGCCTGACACGGCCGTTCGATGGGCCAAGTGGCCGTACCTTCTGCTGATCCCATACTTCTTTTCAAACGGACTTGATAATATCGGGGGAAAATGTTTTGATGATCACGAGAGAGAAGCCTGCCAGACTTGTTATCGATTGCGGGAGAGAGGTCAGCAAAGGAAGATAGTTGCGGGTTCTTCTAGTATTATGTATGCGCTGCAGAAGCAGGTGCATTTTGATTGGATTACAGCAAAATCTGAATCGCCAAATTTACATAACAGTAGCGTGCCTCGTATGTCCAATGAGCTGCTAGTACCTTATGTACCTAGATAGGTATCATTGTTTTGCACATTATCGTGTCACCACTTTCTTGGCACGCCAAATTCAAGCCGCCTTGCCAGGAAGAAATGCAAGCTCGCCCTGCCCATCCACTTGTTATTGGGTCACTATTTGGCCTGGCAGACCCCGAAGAAAGGTGGCACACTCTAATTGGATAAATGCAAAACCTGAACCCAAGGACGAGGCGATGAGATTACAAGTATCTTCTCTTCTTAAGATGATGTTACATAGCCTCGCCGTTAGACTTCAAAGCGAATTCCCACCTTGACTTTCTATTCAAACGACGGCAGTAAAATGAAGCCTCTATCGCATTTGAAACGGCTAACTTGGTGTCACACCCTCCACTGGATGCGTAAACTTGTCCCTTGCAAGCCACGATGGAAGTCGCCCAGGTCAGCCGCTTCGTCACAGGAAAAGATAAAAGTGACTTCATGACCCAGTGACGGAGCAGAACACGGAGGGTAGAATCACAGGGGATGTCATAAAAGATAAGCCGTGTCTCATTTGCTTACCGACTCCTCTCATAATCCACATCAAGACGCCATGTCAAAGCGCAGCTGGTTACACTAGGCAATCATGTTGCTCCCAACAGACCAGAATAAATAACCAAACTAAACTATCATTATGTCCTCTTCTTCTGATTTGAACACTCAGCCAACTAAGTTCGGATGTAATCAACCCCAGTCTCTCAAACTTCCTGAGGCCACCCTCAGCCGACACATGGGGTTCCGGAGTCAAGCGCCTGAGAAGAAGTGCACACGACCTTGCCACGACCTCCAAGGCGGCAAACGTACCCTCTTCGTCAGCAAGCGGACACCTTCGTCCGTCCCAAACGTCGGGCATTAGTTCGTTGTGGAGCATTCTCATGCCGGGGTCAGCTTGAATCTCGGCAAATGGGCCCCAGTGCTGTCCGTCCCGGGGATTGCGCCGCCGTTGGTGGAACACTTGAATCACTGGCAATAATCGGCCTCTGACGATAATGTATCCAGAACCGGCCTTCACTGGTCCGTAGGGGTTCGACGGATCTGCGGAAATGCAACCCACATCTCTTACATCTACACTCCCACCCAGGATGAACTCCACTCTCCCCGTTACAGAAGCCCAGCTCCATGACGGTGCTTGGTATGCCACTTGAGCACGCGCCGGGTCTTCCGGTCGGAATGGTGGCGGTCGGTCGGTTCGTGCTCCAGATATCGGTCTAACGAACCAAGCAAGTAGACTGCCCAGCTGAGACCGCCATATACCAGACAGATAGGGATCGGATGCAAGGATTACATGGAGCTTGGATTGTGCTTGCGGCCCTTCCTCTTCATTCTCCCCAATCCGTCTGGCCAGCCCCAACTGCCTCCAAGCGGTCGACATGCGAAGTGATAGCTCTGGACGTGAATTCTTGCAGGATCTAGGCCAGTCCGTCTTATTGACTTCTCTGTTGTTGATTTCGACTCTCATCATGTCGCCAGACACTGCAGCTGCATGTTGGTGCATGAACACATTTGCGCTACTTGACACTGCCATGACAACTCCTTAGGACCGAAGTTCAGAATGCGGCGCGACAGCAGCTTTTCCTGCAAACACCATCCTCGTCTCTCAAGCATGCTTCCATCAAGCAGATGCGATGCATGATCGCCCTGCTTAGGAACACACCGGAGGTGAAGATGGACCTTGTCCTCGCGTAGCCCAGGACAAGGAATGGCAACGTCGGCCTTGAAAGCATCGCGATTACTGTTGAATTTGAGAAGCCTTTCAAAGGCATTTGCGCAGTTGTGGGCCGCCAGAGTTACCCAAGAGTTGCCGTAAATGTCAGACATCCTCCCTATTTCGGAGTTTTTATCATCGTCGGAGTCTTGCATAGTGCATACAGAATCGATCCAGATGTGGCTGATCCCCATCTCTCGAGTAACAACCATTGCGTCTTGGAATAACGGTGGCAGTTCTGGCACCGGAATTTCGCGCTGGCGCTGGAGAAAATTCGTTTTATAGTAGAAATAGGCCACTTCTTCTTCTCGCCCAAATGCCAGCTGAGAGCCACATACTTGGTGGCTCCATAAGGGGTGATGAGACGCGAGCCCTCTAGACCGGGCCCAATGTATAGCAACCTAGATGGTATAACGTGGCTCCAAGAGCTCCTCCAGTTGACATGGGAGCTGGAGCAGACAGACTGCCACTGACTCGCCAACTGTCCCGCGATATGAATCTCATGTTCGGAGAATGTGTCGTAGGATGGGGGAAATGCTGGCCAGATTGTCGGGCGTTCTATCAGGGTCACTCGTTAGCAGTGGAGAGGCGGATATGAAGAGAACCGATCTACCTGGATGAGTGTAAAACTGTAACTTGAGAAGCCCGCCATTGAGTCCCTTCAGGCATTTATCATTGGTACATAGACTACTGCAGTCCGACTAATAAACCCCCACGAAAAGACCAGGTTCGTCGTAGTTGGTGGGGTTCAAATCCAAGGCTTGGATTTCCGAACTCCCCATGAATTCACGGACAGCGGACAATCTTGGGGCATGTGACTGATTTGGTCTGTTTTAAGCAGGATGCTGGATGTGCGAACAAGGTCGTGGCACACCAAGCAGTTCGCCGCAAGTGGCTGCATCATGGACAATCGTCGGCTAGGAGGCATCAATGGTGGGCTGCACCAAGACGCGCATAGGGACAGAGTGATTTTCAAAGATGGCAGGTGTAGCCTATAATTAAGGAATCTGCTTTCTCGTAACACTAGACATTCGAACAAGGATTAGCGCCGAATTGGCCGATGTGTTCTTTCCCAGCGTCAAACAGGTCGACCCAGCTAGAGAAGCAGGTGGCTATGAGGATGACGAGGGCGTGATGGAAGTTGTTTGTGCTCACCATACAGGCTTCGCTCGTTAGGCGATGGTGAAAGGACGCCAAATCGAGCCGTTCGTTGTTTGAAGTATGTGGTCGCAAATGGGTGCGATTGAGGCTCTCATTCGTCGCTGCCTAACAAGTTCGCCCAACGAGACGTCAGGCAGATCCGTATCAAAACATCCGATTGTCCTTCGGGATGAACGGCAGCAAAATGGAGTGCAAAGCCTGCAGACGTCGCAGAAAACGTAACTTCTTATTCTATGAAGGCCTCAAGCCGCCGTCGTGTAGAGGAGTATGCGAGTGCCATCTGTTAAATCATGTGAGAGCTACGGAGAGAAGAAATGGCTTTGTTTGGGCAATTAGCTACATTGCTTGAGGAAATGGAGGCCAAGTGTCTTGCAGGCACACGAGCCACCCGAGGCGCATATTTAGCACAGGGTTCATCACACGGCAGGCCACTTTCCCTCTTCCTCCCTCGATTTCCTTGATAGTCAAGTAGGTTGTAAAAAATGTTTATTACAATACTCCCATGAAGAGCTGAGTACGCACTTGAATATCCAGATGACAAAGCGGCACTGTTTTTTACGACCCTCTTCACTTGATACCTAGTGTACATTCTCAATCTATTTCTCGTCTCTCGGGTACGCCCTCATCAAGCAGCATCCAAAGTTTCCTCCATTTCAGCACACACCTCAAGATGCGTTTACTCAATTCCAAGTCTTTGGAGCTGCAACAGTTCGTACATTCCATCCCATCGTACGCGATTCTGTCACATACGTGGGGTGAAGAGGAGGTCACGCTCCGAGACATGCAACGCGTCGACAGAACGACAATGAAAGGCTACAGCAAGATCCTGGGCTCCTGCAGCCAGGCGGAGAGAGATGTGTTCAATTGGGTTTAGATTGATACTTGCTGTATGGACAAAACTTCCAGTGTCGAACTCTCGGAGGCTATCAACTCAATGTACAAGTGGTACTCGGATTCAGCCGTCTGCTACGTCTTTCTCGAGGACGTTCCAGCTGCGAACCCAGACTTTCCCGAGGTCGACTTCAAACAAGCCCGCTGGTTTATACCTGGCTGGTGTCTGCAAGAATCGATCGCGCCGTCGAAAATCGAGTTCTATGCCAAGGACTGGTCCGATATTGGCACAAAATGGAGCCTGACCTCTCAGATTGAAGATATCACCGGTATACCCAAGGCCGCCCTTTTTTCACGATACCTGAATGCATACTCAATCGCCGAAAGAATGTCGTGGGCATCAAATCGAGAGACGACAAGAGTAGAAGATATAGATTACTGTCTCCTTGGTGTCTTCGGAATCAACATGCCCCTGCTCTACGGTGAAGGGGGAAATGCATTTCGTCGCTTGCAGGAAGAATTACTCAGGCAGACTGAGGATTTTTCTCTCCTCCTCTGGTCTACCCCGGGAGGACAGGAGGACCCATTCTCATCGTCGATCATTGAGGAAGAAAAGACCTTGTCAGTGCTGGCACCCTCCCCGGCGCTCTTTCATAAAGGGGGACCTTACGCTTCTGCGACACAACGATGTGACTATGGCGACCTTGTATCCTTTTCTGGTATTCAGATGCCCCCCCCCCCCCCCCCCCCCCCCCCACCCCCCGGGGGGTACAATGGCGGCCTCCACAACTTACAAGCCGTGGACTCTACATTCAAATGCGTCTTGGAAAGTCCCCCCCAGGCAAAACTCCCGTATTCTTTGATCTTATGGACCGGGTTCCTACACCAGAGAAGTTATGTTTGTATCACGGTGAACCCATATACCTTGCGTGCTTCTTCGAACTACTGGAGATGCAGCCCCTCACGAATCTCACTCCTCAGTCTGAAGGATTTCCAGTCCCTCAAACTTTCGGATATTTACTTGAACACAAACGGACTAAACTATCTCTCATTATTGGCGAGGAAGCAACGTCATTTCCGTCCGGATCTAGAGATAGTATTGCCGCACGGTCAGGAGACTACAATCAGCTTTGTTGAATCCTTGCCTCCCATCAACCTCTACAAAGTCCAAGACACAAATCCCTCGAATGTGACCAAGTCCCCCTTAGTCTCCCAGCTGTATTGTCCGGATTCCGTGACACGAAGATTATTTTAGAATCACGTACTCATTTATTGGTGAAATTCAAAGTCGGTCGAAAGGCAGGAGGAACGACTATTGATCATTACGTTGTTGTGGGTCTTGAACCGAAGCAGGGAAGTCCAACGTGCAGTGTAACGACAAGTTCCAACACCGATGTGCTGGCTACGACAACTGAGGTTGTTCGGGGAAATGAATTATCTGATCGAGCAATCATTCAAATGCCTGATGGATCCATCATCTATGTCATCGCTAAGGGGAGTCTGGATCCCCAACTGCTAGTGTCAGATGTAGCACGGAGAAAGCCGGCCTGCTACACACTTCAACTCTCGCTACTTGCTAGAGAGGGGCCGATAAGCTGATACAAAGGAGATATGTTTTAACGTTTATCTAATTAGTCAACTGACTTGCAAGGCTTACTATAATGACTGCGTGGACTTGGTGGACATTCTCCATACTGGGAAAACCAGCCGTTGCAACAGGCCGGACAAACCCTCTCTTGTACATGAAACTTCCGACACAATCTGGAGATTTAAGATATGAAGGTAGCAAATAGAACCTTCAGAAAAACCCACAGCCTGAATCGGAACCGGAATGAATCGACCTATGACGCCCTCCGGCGTGCTGAGCGACCGCTTCGTTGTCGAAACAACGGTCCTTCACTAAGATTGGCGTGTTGAACTCGGCCTTCCACTCCATGCCATTCGAGTCCGGCATAGCGTGGTAATCGAACCGCCACATTGTCACACCGAGCCCGAGACACCACTTGATGCTGGGTAGCAGCGTCTCCTGACCCCAGTCGTGGCCAGCCCAGCCAGCGCCGTAAATAACGAAACTGGACCACACGGGGAAGAAAAGAATCCAGTTGTCGACGCTGCCGCATGTGCCGCGCGGCTCTGTGAGCATTGGCCAGGGGCGGTCGCGTTTGATGTTGAGTTCATAAGTGTACTCCCCACGCACGTAGCGGCCACCAAATTTCCAGTTCATGGGATTGTCCGGGCCACCGTCACAGCCATGAACCAATCGGTTGAAGGAGTCCAAGCAGGAGTCGCGGTGGAAGTCTCGCGCGTTCTCGAGATCTATGACGAACGTGTGCTCTTCGGGAGTGTCCTTGAAGTAGGTCTTCTCAAAACGCCATCCCGCCTCGTTTGGCGGCTGTTTGACCTGGTTGTTGCAAAAGTCTTTGTAGTGCTCGTCCAGGAATGAAGCGCTAGCATACTTATGGCTGCCCTGCTGTTTCCAGCATTTGAACTCATCTTCTATCACGCATGACGGCGCCTCCGCGCCGAGAACTTTCGCGCGTTGATCGATTATAGTGTTGAGGGCA
Organism: Reticulascus tulasneorum; assembly: GCA_001557505.1. Classification (NCBI taxonomy): domain Eukaryota; kingdom Fungi; phylum Ascomycota; class Sordariomycetes; order Glomerellales; family Reticulascaceae; genus Reticulascus; species Reticulascus tulasneorum. The sequence goes on along the minus strand of LSAX01000013.1, from coordinate 439,749 downwards.
AACGAGGCCATGGTAACATGCCCAAGTGTGTTGGGGTGGAAGTTCTTGGAGAAGGAGTCAGGCAATCCCATCCCTAGGGTAGGGTCAATCCAGGCGTCATCACCGGGACAGGACGGAGGTGACGGTGCTCTCGGATCCAGCTTCTTTATGGCGACGGCTCGGGGACTGGGCGACTTGTAGAGCAGGCTCTCGTACCAGTTGTCTTCTTCGCGCGTGACACCCCGGACCTGATCTTCAATAATCTTGATTTCCTCCTCTGTGTAACCGTCCCAACGCTTCTTCAAGTTGTCGGGATCATGGCCCGGCCGGTCTTCCTTGCGCGTGGACCGCTTAAAAAACTGGAGATTCGGCTGTTCGGGGTCGGGATACCTTCCCGTAGAACTTGGATCGCAGTATTGGCCACGAACATCCGACTCCTGTGCCCACCCATCCCAGTTGGAGAAGCCAAGCTTGAATTTGTACTTCCCGCGACTGTTGGCGTCATCCACTACTGTCTCAATGAGGCGGTTGATTCTAGAGACAAGATTGTTAAATTGCCTCCGACGATCAATGGTGAGCTTGAGGGGGCGGTCGTAGAATGGCCAGATCTTCCACCAGGCGAAAGCTTCTATCGTCCAGTTCTCGTCGTTGGTGCAGTGGTCGTTCTCAGTGTTAAAGAACTGACCGTATCCACTGTAGACTACCACGCTGTCCTTGGCCATGCGAACGTTGAGCGTGTCCAGAACGCTCTCAATGTTTGGTCGCAGGATGGATTCAAGGTTCTCAATCGCCTTGTTAATGACATTTTGGCACGCAGCCTCTCCGTCAAAAGGGAGAAAGACACATTTCTTAATCATCATGGCCTGTGATACTGTCTGTTAGCACGAATCTAATAAAAGGTTGTCTTGGTGTCATTTCCATACCAAGCAGAGGTCGTTCCCTCCGGCCGTCATGATGACAAGGTCCTGCTCCGGATCAAGAGCTAGTGCCTGGTCATGAATTTGCATTGTCCTGTCGCCGCTACAAGCAAGAAAATCAAACTGGTTCGGCCCTGGACCGAGAGCCTGCTCGATAAGCTTCGGGTATGATCCATCGTATCGGGAGCAATCCACATGGGTCAATTTGCCCTTGTTACGGCCTTCCACCAACTTACCGGCACCAATACCGGCGGTGAAGCTGTCGCCGATGGCTGACCAACGCTTGATCCAGCCGAAATCTGCGGGATCACTTGCACGCCTTCGCAACTCGGCGGGCACCTCTACTTGTTTCCTGTTTTGAAACGAAGTCGTATTGTTCGAAGTTGGGTCAGCAAGGGCCGCCCCAAATCCGAGCAACGCGCAAAGCCCATAATTAAACAAAATTTTCATCTTGACTAACACACCAAGATTGCGAAACTATGAGAGAAAACTAACTAAATCAATAATTTGGTGCTTAGATGTCGGGTGTTAGGTGACAAAAACTTTCGTTGAAGGAAGAAGAATGATTCTCACGGCGACACTACGTGCTGGATGTGAGTTTCCCATGCAATTGTTCGGATATGTCATTAGGCATGTCCTCCACAACACGGGGATTCCGGCCCCAGCCTCTCTCACGAGGACAGTGCGAGCAGTGAAGCGAATGGATGAGGTTGTGGATGAGGTTTGCGGCCGTCAAAGGTTCCAGGCCCCAATATTTTCGCTGCACGCCAATCCTATAGCCAGTATGCCAAACACCGGCAATTCACAGCGCTTATCTTTGAAAACATTAATAATATCGTAGCTCGAGTCAACCATCCCGGAGCTACTAAGTTGATAGAGCAGCTAATAATAAAGCTGCTGAGTAGCATCACAGCAGAGACCCCCATGTCGTATGAATATATAAGTTATCTCATAATGCAAGTTTAGCGTTCGTGTGCCTCGAGAAAGCAGGTTGATAGTGTTCAATAATACGACTCAGTGCTTACTGATGTAGAAGGTTGTGCGACCTCCGAGGCGTGTATGTTGCAAAGCCCGGCACCTACACGGCCATCCCCGCTTTACCGGGACAAGGGTGAACGGAGGCAGGTACAGGTACTTACCAGTTGAGATGCTTTACACATAGGTGCAGCCCGGTAAATAAATCGTAAGGGTCTCCCCCGGACGAATTGTGTTAGTTGATATGCAGGGTAGTCCTTCCCATAAGGCACCATAGCGTCGTATCGCAGGCGGGGGCCAAAGCGGCAACGAAATACAAGCAAGGCACTAACTACTCAAGCAGACACCATGCATGGAATCTTGTTCTTAACGGTCGTCAGTCGCGGCCTGAAGACGACGTGTGTAACAACACCATGCCCAATTACGCGGGCATTCGGTTACACAGCCAAGGTATGCCAAGCACTTCGCTAACATCATACTAGCGCCGTATGTAAGCACTCTCGTCTGCATAGACGAGCAAACTCAAATGTGACCCTATGGCAGTGGAAATACACACCAGGTCAAGTGATGAATATGCGGGCGACTGGTGAATCTGTTTGCCCGTCTTCGTTTATCTCGGCTATTGAGAAAACCAATACGAAGCCGAGAGAAAGCGTCCGACATTCAGAGTAAGGAATAACCTTTGAGCTTCTGTTTCGTTCAGCTGTAAGATTTACCTTCTCTCTTGCTTTCAACTTACTTGCTATTCTTTGGTATACGAGAACAGCATCTATGCGTAGCAGCGTGACAGTCACGAATATGTTTGCGAGGCATCTGCTTTTCTTCCTCAGTCTCGGCCAGTTGATGCTTCATGTGACCTTGGCCAAGCATGCTGTTGGAGATATTCTCTCTAGGGAAGAGGGGTTTTTATCCCTTGCTGTTGATGAAGCAGATGAGCCAGACTACATTTGTTCCGCCACCAAGGGTTGCAAACTTGGATGCTGTGGCCCACTGTAGGTGCAACCCGTTTCTGTTTGGCTTGTATCCACGATGCAAAACCAAAGTCGCTGATCATTTTGTCACAGGGACTCTACTGGTAAAGGTGCATGCGGAGCTGGACCTACTTTCTGCGGAACTGGTTGCACTTCGCAATGTAGTTGGAAGAGCGAATGCGATCCTGGTTGGGGATTGCAGTGGTCAAACGCATCTACTTGTCCTCTCAATGTCTGGTATGCCTCATGGAACTCTCGCGAAATTTTTGCCAGCAGACTAAACAACCTGTCTTCCAATAGCTGCAGTCCATTTGGCTTCTGCGGCACGACCGCCGACTTCTGCCAGGGGAAGACTGTGGTCTCACCGTCGTGTCCCGGAGGTAAGAGTGTCGAAAAGAGGGTCATCGGCTATTACGAGGGATGGAACCTTCAGAGGCCATGCGGCAGTAAGTCCACTTACATTTTCATTATGGTGAGAAAGTCACTCAGCTGATGGGACCAAAGATATGGCACCAGAGGATATTCCCTTGGGATACTACACCCACATCAACTTCGCATTTGCATTGATTGACCCAATTACCTTCCGTATTGCCCCGATGGATGAGAACACTGCTTCCTTGTATCGCCGCGTCTCAGCCTTGAAAGAACGCCAACCCGGGCTTCAAGTCTGGATTGCTATCGGCGGTTGGGCTATGAATGACCCGGGCCCTTGGCGCACTGCATTTTCGGACATGGCCAAGTCAGAGGCCAACCAAGACGCCTTCTTCGAATCCGTTGTTAGCTTTTTGCAAGCCAACAACTTCGACGGCGTGGACCTAGACTGGGAGTATCCCGTCGCAGAGGATCGCGGTGGTATCCCTGACGACTTTAAAAACTACGTCACTGTCTGTAGAAGATTCCGGGAACGCTTGAACCGGAGCGGGAAACGATACGGACTAACCCTCACACTTCCAGCGTCGTACTGGTATTTGAGAGGGTTCGATATTGTGGGATTGGAGCAGCATCTCGATTGGTTCAATATTATGTCATATGATATCCGTGAGTCGTATTACCTCCTCAATATAGGAAATTTCTTTTCTGACTGTTTTCTCAGACGGCGTCTGGGACGCCGACATTCGTTCTCTGGGTCCTTATGTCTACGCGCACACAAACCTGACCGAGATCCAAATTGGTCTCGAACTGCTGTGGCGCAATAACATCAACCCGGACCGCGTGGTCATGGGCCTCGGTTTCTACGGCCGGAGTTTTACGCTCAAGAACCCGAGCTGCAAAGCCCCAGGCTGTGAATTCAGTGACGGGGCGCGTGGCGGCGAATGCACTGGTACACCAGGCGTGTTATCAGCGCGAGAAATCATGCAAATTATTGCGCAGGGTGCCGACGTGGCTTTTGACAGGACGGCTGCGGCGAAGATTGTCACCTGGGATAATGATCAATGGGTTAGCTGGGATGATACAGAGACATTGAAACTAAAGTTAGATTACGCCAATCTGAGGTGCTTGGGCGGGTAAGTCTCCCATTTACTTCTGGTTGAAGTATATCACAGAGCAAGCTAATACCTGAGGTCGGGGGAGAGCGTAATGATATGGGCTATTGATCTAGATGATGGGACGTTGATCGATGCACTGGGAGCAAATCTGGGTCGAGGCAAGTCGGCCGTGTACCCGCCTATGAGACTTCAACTCCCGGATCTTGGAACTGGGGCCTCCGATTTTCAGTACTATGTCTGAGTGGAATTAGATGGGTAGCTGATAACTACGAGTATGGAATTATCAAGTGCCCTGATGCAGAATTCCACCATTTCATCCATGACCGTCCTAAGCTGTCACTACACTTGATCCCTAAACATGCCATCCCTATATCTGAGAATTAGGCATTTTCGAATGGCAGTCATCGATTTCCGCCTAAAAAATAGAGTCCAAAATGAATTTTGTTGAATGAAAAGTCATGTTCCCTATAAAAACGGCTACAATTATCACTGAGGGATGACACGCATTTCATAATGATGATGCCTATCAAAACAGCACAATGTATTGTATTTTATTTTATCTGCTAAGTGATTGAAACGAATGTATATGAAATTATATCCACCCAATGAAACGAGAAAGAGCAAGAGCCGGACAAGTAAGGGACAACAGCTACATAAGGAACCTCACAATCTCACTCAGCCCGGTCTGCGTTGACCCTACGAGCATTTCTGCTTCCTGATGAACTTCTTGAAAGGATCGTACCACTTGGACTGTGGGTCGATGTGCAACGTCGGCGGCAGCTTCTCAATACCATACAGATTAAAAACGCCAGAAACATCCATTGAGCTCGGCTTCTTTGGACTACCGTACCGACCGCCGTTCGCGTTGCCCGGCTTGGTTAAAACGGGCGCCCGGGGATCTTCTGTTTCAAGATCTAGGGGCCGTTGGCCCTCTGCCGGAATCGGGACGTCTCCTCTGCCTCCTGCCCCGCTAGGATACAGCATAATGGACCACCAGTCGACAGAATCCGCCCCACCGCCAGCCCGTCTTGGATCTTCAACGTTGTTGTGGTAGCTTCGATATCCGGCTTTGAAAGGCAAATACTCGATGCCACCGCTGAATTTGTACTTGGCAGCCAGGTTGCGGTTCATGCACAATTCGTCATTCCCGTTCGGCTCGTCGGCTCTGAATTGGGCCCAAGGCTCGTCAAAATCCTTCAAGTTGTCGCAGTGCCATGTATCCAGATCCCCACTTAGACCCAAATTGTTCGTCAACCTTGCACCCCAGAGCGTGCCTAGCTTCCCGGAGAAGACCTGTTCCCAATAGAAAGGATCTTGATGCTCGTGGAAGAGTCCCCAAGCGTGGCCAATTTCATGCGCATAATTGGGAACGCGTTCCAGAAAGCCAACTTGCAAGCTATCACTCAGGTGCATCGTGGGTCCCGAGTATTCGGGATCGATCTTCTTGTTCACTAACTGGCGGCCGGCGGTGGTGGAAAGGATGCCGAGGTTGTTGTATTTGATCTTGAGCCACGTGTGCCTTCTAGTACCCGTGAGGCAGGAAAGAGCATTCTCCTTTTCCCATCTGTGAAGTCTGTTGTCCAGGCCAGCATCCCACCACAACTCAAGTGCAGCCGTGAGATCCTTTGACAGCTTCTCCTCGGATTCGGAATCTGCCCAACAGTACTTGACAGTCCTGTCTGGCCAGCGCATATCATCTTTGTCAGTAGGCTCCACGGTCACCCAGCGTTTGTCATGGACTGCGCGGTGCGTCGGCTCCCATGCTCTGCTGCCAGCAAACACTACCACTGCCATGGCAAGCACCACCAGTGAGATATGTTGGAAGGATGATCGGCAAGCCATTGTCGCGTGAGACTGAGAAACACCGGATACCATCCACGATCTAGTTTTGAAGATAGTAAGAGAAGAATCAGGAGAAGCAAGAAGAGTGGGAGGAAGGGAGTGGCGAGACGGGGATGAGATTGACATGGAAAGAAACTGTCGAGGCAAAGCCGAAGAACGAGAAGCTAGTTGCCCAGGAGCAACACACCGAGAGCAAGGGGCATGGTTCTTGCCAAGAAACGGCGAGGCAACCCACCGCTCAAACCCCAAACGGAGTTGCTTAGGCTATGCTAGTAAATGATAACTCTGCTATGTGACTGGGGTTTCCATAATAGAGTGAAGGAGCCATGGTGCATGAAAGACTCCCTCTGTATTATGAAGCTCGATAGATCTTCACACGAGCTGGCGCTTATTTACTGTTGTGTTACGCAATATATTGATTCTAGCTCTTTCGCAGGATATTGGCGCAGCTCTTGGCTTTCTTGTGCCACCGGCCCCAATCCTTCAACCAAAAAACGTCAACAGGCTTCTCGGATGCATTCTCGGGTTGCACAAAGCCTTTCGTGGCAGAAGCAAGCGATTTTTGTACTAGTACTTTTCACGGGGGCGGTCCTTGCGGATGCGGTGCAACACAGTGCGGCAGCACAGAAAATGTCTTGGCCTGCTCGATATGGATAACCCCCACTCTATCTCAGTCCACGAAACTTTGGGGTCATGGTGAAGATACGAGGCAAAGATGGAGGCAGAATCATCTTGTCTAAGGATTTTAGTCGGTGGGCAATATCTCGAGGAGTGCAGGAGGGCTCATGGATGTTTTCTCCCAAACCTGCGTACTTCCCACATTCCCTTGCCGTCCTCCTCAAGCCCCGACTTGGAAGTGTAAGTCGTAGTGCGCTTCTTTTTCTTCATTGTCCCCATTGCCTTAAGCTAAAACTTGACAAAGTCTTCACTCGTCAACGACTTGAGTTGAGCTGATCAGAAGCAGCAACCAGAATGGGTAGAATTAAAGGCATCGCACTCTTGCTACTGCTCACCACTTGCGGTGTAGTCGCGCAAACCCCTTCTCCTGGTGGGCCAACTTTCCCAGGGACAGTCAGGAATTGCAATGCCTGGCATACGGTTGTCGCGGGCGATTCATGCTGGTCCATAGAAACCAGATACAGCATCACCCACGCGCAGTTTATCCAATGGAATCCAGACGTGTCCGACAACTGTGCCACTAACTTCTGGGCGACATACAGCTACTGCGTAGGCGTCGGCGTCGTTCAGACGACCACATCCAGAAGCAGTTCCCAGACCTCGTCGCGAACAACATCTCGAGCAACGCAAACCTCCGGGACCGTGCCGCCTCCAGGTCCTACTCAGCCGGGTACCACAAGGAAGTGCAATCGTTGGCACATCGTCAAAACAGGCGACTCATGTTGGTCGATAGAGACTCAGTACGGCATCAGTCATCCTCAGTTCCTCCAGTGGAACCCAGCTGTCTCGGAAGACTGTGTGGCCAACTTCTGGGGAGATTTTGCCTATTGCGTTTCCATTGACCCGAATGCACCGGACCCGCCGTTGACGACTAGCAGTTCGCGATCTTCAACCTCCAGGTCCACCGTGAGCTCGAGCGTGAATTCCACCTACTCAATCCGGTTCCCCACCGTCACCTACAACATCACGACTCCAACCATCGGGTCAGAATGGCCACCGCGGGAAACACAGCCCGGCCAGCCAGCTGACTGCAACCTATGGCATTTGGGATACCCCTCTGACACGTGTAATACACTTGTCACAAGATACACAGACTTGACAATGGAAACTCTGTATGTGATCTGCATATTATAACACAGCTTGAAGAGCCTTGCGACCCCAAGATTCGGGCTAACTATTCTTTTAGTCTAGAGTGGAACCCAGCGATTCATGAGGACTGCTCAGGTCTATATGTAGACTGGTGGTACTGCGTCGGAACCAAGCCCCGTTCATCACTGTCCTTGACCTATATACCGCCTTCAACAGAGGTTGAGGTACCTGAACCAACGGAGTTCACGCCGCCTCCGCCAACTCCAACTATCCCGCAGCCCGTCACACCAACTCCTACGCAAGCGGGCATGGTCCTGGGCTGTAACGCCTTCCATCGAGCAATCGCGGTACGTAACAGTAGCCCAAGACTTTCGAAGATGTCAACATGACTTGATACAGAGCGCTTTCTCTTTGCTGACCACCATATAACAGGGACAAAACTGTGACCAAATTGTGCAGACTCATAGCATGATATCACGGCAGCAGCTCTTAGCTTGGAACCCGGCCCTGGGAGGGAATTGCAACGGGATCTCGGCGGGATACTGGTATTGCGTGGCAAAATTTGCTTCTATGACAATTCCCATGCCTTCCACAACGTCCGCGCTTCCGACCCCTGTTCCTGGTGGCTACCATAAAGATTGCAAAGCCTGGTACCAGCTAGGAAAGGCTCCTCTAACATGTGATCTCCTTGTTGCCATATTCGGAACGTTCTCTAAGGAGCAATTTATAACCTGGAACCCTGTAGCTGCAGGTTGCACTGATCTCTTGGTAGGTGACGTCTCTTAATTGCTGGTCATGAAAGGTTGCTTACTCGCTTTCACTCACCAGATCGCTGAGGCATATTACTGCGTCGGCATTCCAGGAACGCCTACAACGCGTACCGCACCGATCTCCCTCCCGGCATTCCCCACAGAGGCGCCCAAGCAACCTGGTATTGCAGCCAACTGTGGACAGTTCTGGCAAGTCGCTTTAACAGACACCTGCGACACGATAATCAAAGCGAAGGGTATAACCCTCGCGGACTTTCTGTCCTGGAATCCTGCAGTCGGGCAGTCGAAATGCGATAACCTGAAAGTAGACTTCCATGTGTGTGTGGCTCTCGAGGGTACTGGGACCACAATATCCTCTCGATCTAGCACCACCATCCTCACATCTACCCGGTCAACCTCGTCGTCATCTGGAACGAGCAAGGCGACAACGACCTCCCCTTCACTGGTGGTCTCGTCAACCCGAACAACTTCGTCTTCCTCAATCAGAACGACTCCGTCTTCCTCAACAAGGTCCTCCTCTGCCGCTATCACAACCCCAATGCCACACCAGGTAAGCATATGCTATAACCTGAGATTTTGATCCTTGCCAATTAGCTGACATCTCACCATTAGCCGGGTATGGTTTCCGGGTGCGTCAGGTTCTATTACGTCAAGCCCGGTGATGGTTGTTGGGCCATCTCAAATACGTATAGCATCGACCTAAAGTAAGCGGTACCTTTGTTGCCCTTCGTATCGTATTTATGTTGACTGTGTTCTCTTGCAGCGATTTTTATAGATGGAATCCAGGAGCCGGGACGGACTGCTCCGGCTTGTGGGCGAATGCTTTTGTATGCATCGGGGTTTCTGGACCAGCAACGACCATTGGGGCCTAGTTGAAAGTTGTAACTATCTGCTGTTAATTGTCGATGTTTATTGCTGAAGCAAGGACGTTCGAGTTTATGATCCGAGTGATGCGGGAGGCGTCCCGTGAGCCCAAACTATCCTAATATCGTAGTGCCCTTGCACAATCCAGTATCCGTAATGCGGATTCCTGGTGACCGCGGGCTCTTCCTTTGAGATTGATCTCCAGAATCTCTGACCGGGGTAGCCGTCCCACTTCGGTTTCTCTCCTTTAGATAGCTGGTAGAATACTGATGCCGGCACTGCGAGGTAAAACTCTTGCAGCTGTGGCGGCGCGCTCCGCAAAAACGCGTCTGCAGCCCTGTAAATCATGTCCCTCTTGGCAAGGTCCTCGGCATCCATGGGATTCTGGTGATGACTGAACATGAAAAGAGGCCCGTAGAGCACAATATGCACCATCTTGGCGTTGGGGAAAGTCGATCGAATAATCTCAAATGGGAGGTCTTCCTGGCAGGGTAGGTTTATGCCGCGTACACGCCGTGACGTTTTCATTTCCCACATGATCTCTAAAGAAGTGATAGCAGCTAGGCGCTGCTGGAGGAGTAGTCGCGGCAGCATGTTAACCATAGTAGGATTGTCCATGATGAGGATGGGAGATGAGTACAGAATCCCGATAGTCTCAGTGTACCTAGCCAAAATGTTATTAAGCTGCTCTTCCTTTGATAGTCTCGGTTTCACATTTTGCCAGAGCAGCCACTCCAAAGAAAATTCACAGCGAGGAAACACTTACGCCTGCCGACAAGAAAGCAGCCATCCCATAGCGCCGAGAGAGCATTTATTTGGGGCCTTTCCTGGCCATTTATCACACCACACGGCATTCCCTTCCATGCATTTATCCTCGGACACGTGCAATTGAGGCAGCGCATTACCAGGCCAATCCCGGTGGCACACGCAGCTCCTCCACCGCCACGCTTTGGGGACAGACTTGTCTCGCCGCGGACTTGGTTCCATCACGGGTGCACTTGTCCAGCCGCAGTGCGAGCCCTCCACGTGGATGGGGGGATGATCGAAGCTCAAGTCCAGGTGATAGCGGCGCGGTCTGAAGGCATCGGCGATGATTTGCTGCCGTATCTCAGTTGGAAGGAGGTTGAAGAATGGTCCATTAGGCTTGGTCTCCGCCGAAGATGAATCTGGGGTAATGGGGCGTGGCCGGACGAGAGGGAGGTAGGGCGGGTCAGGTTCTCGGACTCTGGACTGTTCTTTCGAGGAACGGCCAGAAGTCCTACCGCGGAACCACCGAGACAGCATGTCAGGCACTATGACGTTATGAGATATCGATTTTAGGGAGAGAAAAGAATAGTAACGTGGCAGGAAGGTCAAATGTAGCAAAGGAGGGGTTGAAATAAACATGGGTAGGCGGTCAACAGGGCTGCTGCAACCTAATAATTAGTCCAAAGTAGCTATAGCACTTGGAGCCCTGTATTTATAGCGGATAGGTTGCTGGAAACGACTTATTTACATTATAAATGCCCCTCGAGTTTTGACTGCCTGTCCCGTCCCTTCATGGCTTTCGCCAAGCGAATGGCCAACACCAACCTCCCTTGGCCCTACAATGCTCGTAATGATCATAGAATTTGAGCCTGCGGGTCGTCACCTGGCCATTGAACTTGATCATGGCTTGCAAAAATGCTAATCGCGAACAGCAATTAGGTTCCCTTTTAGCCTCAGCCAAGTGCATTGAGCTGGTCACAATGGACTGCCCAGACGCCCATGCATTTGCATGATCTTGATGCTTTCATGGCGCATCATCTGGAGGCATGATAGATTCGCAGTCACTGAGAATTGCCCTCTCCAATCACGTGCCTTCGACGCCCGACGAGCCCCGCCAAGGTAGTCGCACATGGTGCACATAAGGACCCCTTCCTAGAGGTCGGTGGCACTTTATTTGGCTTCGTCTCTCCTTCGCTCTTGGTCAGGCGCAGCCGGATCAACAAAGATCACTCTAGGTGGCACACACGTCAATCTAACGCTCAGTTCTACGTTAGCGAGGCGATGGATCCGTTCACCGCGGCCACAGGTGTAGCGGGCCTTGCTAGTTTGGCCATCCAGCTCGTCCAAATCACATCCAAATATGCGAGCTCAGTCGCATCAGCCTCGCAGGAGGTCACAGACTTGAGGTTACATCTACAGGCTCTGGCAGACGTACTGAAGCAATTCGAGGCACTTCTCCGCTCGGACGCAGCCGAGGATATTTCCTTCCCTCCCAGCTCGGGACTTGCTTTCGTGCTCAGCAGCTGTGACAAAAGGCTTGCAGGAATCCTCAAAAAGCTTCGAGTAAAGAGCCTAGATAATTCCGTCAGCGCCGATTCCGGTGACGACGCCAAGATGTCCCGCCTCAAAACCAATATTGGGCTATTTCAGAAGTTGGCTTGGCCATTCAAGAAAGACGACGTTATGTTCGAATGTGGTCGGCTGCGTGAATACACGCAGACACTCCACTTTTGCTTGTCCATTGCAAATTGGTACGATATGCCGGTTATCGTTCGATTGACTTACACCATGATAATTGATCCATATAGTAAAACCCTATCTAGAGCATCGCATGAATTGATGGACGAATTAAAATCACAGGAAGCCAAACTGGATGCAGTGACAGCCATTTTAAACCCAGTTCCCGAGCAAATCCTACGAAGCCTGAAGGAGATACGAAACGTCATGGAGTCTGTTACCCAGGCCAGAGAAGAGGTGCAACACATCGCAGATGACATTCGAGGCTTAAGAAGCGAGAGTGACCGTGAGTGGCGTAATATATTATTGAGACACGACACATGTGCATATTCTGTTTTCGTTCATTTCTTCTCTTGTCCAAGCTTCACCCTCAATCCCGAGTCACATTCAAACGTCGTGATCTCTAACAGCCTTGAGTAGGAAGACATGTCGATGAAATCCTTCGATGGATATCTCCAATTGAGCCTTCACAGAAACACGAATCGGTCCAGCTTCTTCGCCTAGAAGGCACTTGCCGTCATCTGCTCGAGTCTGCCCAGTTCAACGCCTGGAAAACCAACAGCCCTCACACTATTCAAGACAGGGAGGAAAACCCTCAATACAGGGAGTTATTCTGTATGGGTGATCCCGGATCCGGAAAGACTGTATTCTTGTAAGTATACGGCCGTCTCAAGACCCCCGCTTCCCTCATATAAACCAAGTAACGGTTTCACTAGCTCGTTTGTGGTCGATATCTTAATGTCAGACATATCTACCGAACACTCTCCAGGCCCGCAGCGTCTAGGTGTTGCCTACTTTTACTACGACTACAAGAATCAAACACAGTATTCCTCGCTTGGGACAGCTAAGGCACTTCTGCGTCAGCTCGCTTCACAACTTCCCGAACCGCCCGAGAAGCTCGAACTTCTCTATAAAAACGCTGCTGGAGGTTTGATTGGTCCTTCTGATACGGAATCACTTTTCTTTGAAGTTTGCAAAGACTTCTGGAAAGTATATCTTTGTATCGACGCGTTTGATGAATGCCCCGATCAGATTAACATGCTAGAAATCTTGAAGGAACTTCCTAACCATGTCAGGATACTCATCACCGGTAGAGAGAGTGTTGGAACGCTTATCAGGAGGTTCTTCACCTTTGCCACAAGATTAGAGGTCCGAGCTAGCAATCAAGATATTGGTGCATTCGTTGAGGCAACAATTGCACAGGATAGCAGGAGAGACCCCGAACTGATGGACGCCAAACTGGAGGAGCAAATCGTCAATCAGCTGAAAAGCTCATCCAACGGAGTGTAAGAAAAATCGGACTTTATTCTCATTAACCAAGTTTAAACATACTTGTTGGTTCTGACACCTACATCCCCAGGTTTCTTGTAACATCTTTGCAAATTACGAACGTCCTCGCAGAACGAACGAAGAAGCGACGAAGACATGTTGTCGACCATCTGTCAGAAGGGTTGAAAAGTGCGTATGACAGCACAATGGATCGGATCCGAAGCCAGGGGCCAACGAAAGCCGCAATGGCGATGGAGATTTTGGCATGGGTCCACCTAGCTGGGCGTCTGCTCACCGTCAAGGAGCTTACTCACGCGATTGCCACCGATATTGGTAGCGACGACTTCGACTCAGACAATCTTCCGTCTCACGATTTTATCTCAGATTGCCTCGGCCTTGTAAAGGTCAATTCAGGCAATCACAAGGTCATTTTGACTCACAAGTCTCTAGGTGAATACTTCACGGCTCGCGCGATGTTCTCAGGCTTTCATCAGATGCTAGTGCAGAAATGCCTTGCCTACATTTGCTTTCCTTCCGCGACCAAGACAGCAAATGAGAGGTCACCGTTTGGCTGGCGCAACCACCATTCAAACTTCGACGATCATCGGCGAGATAACCCCTTCTTGGAATACGCGAGTACATTCTGGGCGGGCCATTTCCACCGAGCCAATCCAGCAAACATGCAGACGATGAAGATGGCCGTGAACTACATCCTTTTGCCGGACAAGTATCTCCGTGCAAGCGTGGTTGAACTAGCAGCATGGATCTGTCCCATGTTTCTGGAACATGATTGGGTTACCCTGTCATTCGGTTGTAGGAGTTGCGAGCTAGTTACAGAGTACGGTCCTTGGAGAAATCCCAGGGCGCACATTCTGGCGCAATTTGGGCGCTGGGACGTTTGGTTGGAGGCTGAAGAGAAATGTGGCGAGGTGAAACTGTTTGAAAGTCCCGAGGCACTGGATGGGACGGGTTATACTCCACTCTACTACGCAGCGCGTTACGGCCAGGTCGAAATGCTAGAGCTACTTTTAACAAGGTACGACGTCAATGTCAACTTTGGCGGTATAGGCCGCATCACACCACTGGCAGCGGCGGCGGCTTTTGGTCACATCAGTGCCGTAGAATTACTTGCGAGGCACGGCGCAGATCTAAATGCACAAGGCGATGTCAGCTCACTGGAGGGGCACTCCTATTGCATGACACCACTTGCAGCATCATTGCATTGCCCCGAACTCGACGTGCTGAAGTTCTTTCTCGGTCAATCGACTGTCGATGTGAATCGGACATTTCGTCGCGGAGGGCAGACCTGGACCGCTCTGGCCCTTGCTGCTGACGTCGGAAAGGAAGATGCCATCAGCTTACTCTTGGACCATCCGCACATCCTAGTCAACTCGCGGCAGACATCTCACAATGGGCCTGTGTCTCCTCTCGGGGTTGCAATCAGGCGGGGAAATGCATTTGTTATCTCCGTCCTTCTTGCGGATGACCGTATCAATGTTAATCGTCTCGGCATCCTCCCCGACCTCGCAGAGACGCCGGCTCACCCACTACTAGATGTGCCTAAGCCAGAGTCGGCACTCACATTTGCAGTGGCTCTCAGTAACCCGGACGTAGTAGGTATGATATTACGCAGAAAAGACGTCAATGTTAACTTGGCGGACTTGGATGGGTGGACTGCTCTCCATAGCGCTGCTTATGTGGGGAATATTCACATCGTTCGCCAGCTGCTAGACCAAGGCAGACACTATAGGTATGCGGGAGCGGACAACGAAACAAGCGAGAGAATTTCCAGACATGATTGGAAGAATCACAACAGGTTCCGATTCAGGTCGCTACTTAAATTAAACGCTAAAACGACTCATGGCCCTTGGGGTCCATCCGCACTCCACATCGCAGCGTACTACAACCACTTTGATATTATGAATCTACTGCTTGAAGCGGGTGCGGAATCGGATCTTCGCAACAAGTACGGCTTGACCGCCTCAGACCAGGCGAGATGGACATGGTATTGGACCCGTGGACGCCCACGCCGTTTGAAATCCGGTATAATAGTGGTATCTGCCGACATCAGCGAATACCGTGATCGCGGTGCGGACAACTTCAATGCACAGGAACAGAGTATTATTGCGGTGACCGGAGGAGACACTTACTGTGAGGAGTCCGAGCGCAGTAGTGTATATTCTTCGCAGACAACAAGTGAAGATGGCAGAGATTTACCGACCGATCAACAGCATCCTGGCAGAAGTAGCAACGCTAGAGAGGAATCACGTCCCGGTACATCTCTTCTTGTCGACTCTTATGTGTTTGAAAGACAATTGGAGGGAGATGTGCAGCCGCAGCTGCAGCGACGCTGGAGTATCCAGCATGATACCAGCACGGAAATACAGCATTCCCGACAACGATTAAATAGGGCCTTGTCATTTGATGATCTGTTGGGTTGGCTAGCCTGACTATACAATAGGCTAAGGAAAGTATCTTTGAAATTGAGCCTGTCTCTAGAGATGTTCTTCCGCCCGTGAGACTGGCCCCAAACCAGACCAGTGCCAAAGCCAGTGCCTCGAGGTATATTGTCAACAACGGGGCTATCATCACACGCCATGGCTGCATTGATGTGCTAGTGGGACCTCTTTCAATGGCTGTTTACAATTCTAAGTTTATTTTACCTTTGGTGCAAGTCAGTCCCGAATATCAGTAGCATTGACGTCTTAGCATTTGGGTGGGGTGTACAAGGCGAAACAAAGGGAAACAAAGTGCTCGACGCCTAGAGTACTAGCTAGAATAGCTACGGAACCGATTCGAACAGATTGATATAACGAGGGATGCTGTGATAAGTAACGAAAAGTTCGCATAAAGTTAAATTTTGATGTAACACACCAGCTACAAAAACCATGCCGCTTCAGGCCAAATGGGCTTCAGGATCATCACCCGCTGCCGTGCAATTGCCGCTATTTAGATGAGCTGGTGGAGTTGGCTTCCCTGCTGCCCCAATCAAATCAAACTCTTGCGCAAGAGGGATGTAATCAAGGGAAAGAGCACTAAGTAAAGATCGCAGAACAGTTAGAGTCTTCTCTTGCGACGTACTGCCGGCAATCACTGCCAATGACGGCGACGTGGTGTTGACCCTTGCCCCAATAATCAAAGACCCTGCAATGCTAGTCGTGTCGATTGACAGATCCCTAAACGGCTCCGTCAGTGATTTATAATTCGCCGGGGTTCGCTTCGGCTGTAGCATACAGGTAGGACGGCCGGGCTGCCATGAGATAGGCACTGAGTTCCTCGTTGTATTTGGGCAATGTTTCAGCACTCCACGCGTTGTTCGGCGCGTTGCTGCATCTAACCGTAACATCGTGACCGAAGACAGGAGAGGGTTCCAAATCTCTCGGGATACCTCGGAGATTGTCGCCGGATTGGGAGGGGTCATGCTTGCCCGGGTCTTGTGCGTACGCCCACCACCGAGCATCACCCGCTCCATTCGCGCTGTGTCCCTGTCTGATGTAAATCGCCACTTCACTATGACAGGTGCAAAACACTCACCCAGCTCATGTACTTCACGGTCTCCTGGGACCCGTAGAGCAAATCGGTCGGGTTCGACCATGATCGGAAGAAGACACTGCTGTTGGCTTCGCTCTCCCAAGACAACTGTGACCTAGTCAAGATCGCTTCTGGTTGAAGTTAAAAGAAGACACGCACAACAAAACGGTCTGACACATTATAGGAGCGAACTTGCAAGCCTACGTGAGGTCTCGCGTCCACGAATAGACAGTTAACCAATCCTGTGTTGTCGACCCCCCAGATAGTATTCTTATATTTATTGGGGAGGTCAATGGTGCCGAATGTACCAGGTCGCAATTGACCCTGAGCTGGACGAGCCGGTGGCATGTCCCAGATGGGCTGACCATCCTGTGGTGTCCAGTCACAGACAAAGCCTGCCTGGATGCTTTGGAGAGATGTACCTGCTCTAACCAACTACAAATATTGTTAGATTGACTAGAGGAAGGGAAGTTTCCATCTCTAGAAGGAGAGATTTACCATGTTGTCATCATCAAACGACTGGGTTGTAGCAGCAATTTGATAGGAGCTGAGCCATCCAAGGACATTTCGAGCTGTTAGTTGTTCTTGCTGTACACTCTGGAATACGACATTGGCAGTCCCATTCACGCTTCTAGCCAGGGTCAGGCATGACAAGTCACCTGTATTCAGGAGTTCCAGCTCAATATATGCGACAAGGGTTTGCGAGGCCATGGTGCGGGTGTAGTCTTAATATGACCGTGCAATGAAGATATTACTGAAAGACGTGTGGGAATGCCGGATACTTATAGTTTCCGTTCGCGGTCAACCATCTAAAGCGATCTGGTTGCGAGCTTGGGTCTTCCCGGCCTACACCGCGTCCAAGTCTAGGTACAAGCCCCCTTGAATCACATGGCTGGTCTTTCGGAAAGCTTCGAAAGCCAATCGCAAACGTGGCTGGCTGGTCCCCTAGAGCTTTTCCCTTTCCGTAACGACTCCAACAGCCAAATATTAACCCACAGCAATTCGTGCCCTCACATCCCCAACCGATGCGGCTTACGCTTCAGTCCTTGTGAGTCGTCAATTGTGCTGGAGGCGTCGGGGGCGATTTGCACCATTGCTAAAACGCGCGCATATCTGCACGAATCTACTAGCGCTTGCCGCCACTGAATAAACACTGGCTGGATATTTGAAACGGAACGGCTTGATGCATTCATCTTGTCTTTCCTTGACTTGCAGTCGATTTTGCACAAAGGATTATGTGCTCCAGCTTACGCTGGTCCAATGATCAACAAGGGTATCTGCACATGAGCTGCTTGAATGGCCAGACGTTCCAAAGCGAGAATTGGATTACCCGAGTAACATCATTCATGTGACAGCTCCCACCTACACTCTCTAATCTGCAATCACAAAGCCACGCATGGCTGATTCGTCATCGCCGATGTGACCTGTGATAGAGTGGGCTCAAACACTTGGTCGGGAAAGATGACGCGAGCCATGAGCGCGGTCTGTTTGCCATGCTGCAAATGTCTACAAACGTTTCCGGACTAGCTAGAAAGTTTAATCGCCCTGTCAATAAGCCACTCTGCCCAGCTTGGGGCTCAATATCCTTTTATTCAATATTCACTATTACACCATTGCAAATATAGTCGAAGCCTGCCTAGATGCTTTGGAGAGATATACCTGCTCTAACCAACTACAAATATTGTTAGATTGAGTAGAGGAAGGGAAGTTTCCATCTCTAGAGGGAGAGATTTACCATGCTGTCATCATCAAACGACTGGATTGTAGCAGCAATTTGATAGGACATTTCGAGCTGTTAGTTGTTCTCTTGCTGTACACTCTGGAATATCTGTCTAGCTGTTTGGGGGGGTTGAGAAATCTAAACGCCGTTGCCGAGGAAGCTAAGCTACCGTGGCTACTTACGTCATTAAACGGGTGCTCCGGGAAACAGAAATCCCGGGAGAACCTGTAACTTCCAGCCACTTAAAAGGCCGCCCACTTTGCGTCTGTGTAGGACCTGGCCCTCGTCCGGCTTGACGCTGAGACCAAGGTGTCGCCTGACCTGCAGAGCGCCTTCTTCGCCGTCAACGGCGCCGAGAAGGAGGGCGCCCTGCTGATCATCCTGAACGACGTCGTCGGCATGCCCGTCGGCGTCCCGGACGGCGCCGGGCCCCTACCTGCTGTCCAAGAAGCGGAAGCGACGGGACCCGCAGGGCAACCCTAACGCCAGGGACAAGCCCACCGAGCACTCAACCATCCTCTTCGCCGCCACCAGGCACCACGTCGAGTACCTGGCGGCGCTGCTGCGCCACGCCGGCTTCGCCGTCTCGTACGTCTACGGTTCGCTGGACCCATGATGACGGCCCCATGCTCTGGTGAGATATCTTGTAAGTTGATGTCCGCCGGTCCTGCACCATCATGTTAGAGGCTTGTGGGAGTTATAGGCTGTGAATAAACGGGGAATAACTGACTAAGGGGTACGGCCGCCAGATATGCCTCTCTGAGGTCGTCCCAGGGGATCAGCCGCTTAGATCCGCACGCCATCAGGGGCGCGCGCCGGTTGAGGATGAAATCCTGCACGATCCAGGTGCGCGAGAACCAGGGCCGACCGAGGAGCGCAACTACGCCGGTTATAAACCGTCGCGTGGTATACTCGCTGGCAATCTTTCCAGAGATTACATCCATGACGTAGTCGCTGTCCCGTGCCGCCGGGCCGAGCTAGACGATGACGTTTGAGGCCGAGGTGTAGATCTGGTCTATGTGGCAGATCTGCTTTGTCTTCTCCGCGACTTTCGCCTGGCTGATGTATACGGCGTCGATCTAGAGCGCCAGCGGCACTCCTGCTGACACGTGCCGGAGAGCCACCGGCGCGCTGTGGAGATTAGGCAGCACGAGCAGGCGACGGTCTTGGATGATTTTGTGGTTCTTAGCGATAACTCTGCAGACCGTGACGGTTTCCATGGCACGAGACTCTGGGCCCTAACAGTATGACAGCGCTGAGTAGCTGGATGCTGCTCTATCGCACGAGATGCTCTGGAATTCGTAACTTATTGGATCCAACTCCCGTCCCGGTGGCAGCGTTAGCACGTGGATGTAATCTGGCTCTAACGCGTCGTACTCGAACAGAGGGTAGTATGGCGGCGGGAATGCAGCTGCTAAAAGGTAATTGGCCGCGATGAAGACAACATGTCCAAAAAATTCCATGTTGGACACCGCTAGACGGGCGAAATTCTTTTTATCTTTCTCTTCTTGGAGATTCTAGCACGTCTAACGACTCGACATGTTTAGACCAGATGCTCCGACGGAGGTCATGATAAATTGAGGGTACTTGCACTCCACTCAGTTAAGGGGTCGGTGCTAAATCCCCAAGTCGGTTGGCTTGCGCCTGAAACCGCACGAGGACATCCTAGCAAGGCGTCGTAAAGTTGTTTTATTTTATCATTTAGCAGTCGCTTGGCTATGAAATAATGATTCCCTAATTTGAACTTATAGATAAGGCTTTCCTATGAGGTTGTAAAATACCGATGAAGGCTTTGCGTCGCAACATAAAACCCGAATTTCCAAATACCAGCACCTAATCATCTATCCCATTATCCATAACCATTACCGTCGTGGCCATCACAAAACTCTCAACCACCCAAGCCAAAGCCCTTAGTTGACACAAGCACCAGGGAACCATGAGCCGCCCTGGCCAGGTTGAAGAACTCCACTGCCACCAACACCAAGCGGGCAGCGATCACCGAGCTGTGGCGGCGCTGGGCTCGTGCCGGCATTGCCGTCCGCGATGGCAAAGAAGCACGTGCCCTGCCCCGCGAAATAAGACGCGGCGACGCAGTTCTGCCGTCCGTAGCACGACTCGCAGCACGTCTGAGCGTCGGGCAGGTCGGTGGGATATTGGCTGTTTTCGATTTGGGAGCGGGCGGGGTATCCCAGGGCCTGGTTGTAGGGTGCGTTGGGGCCGGGCGAGCAGACGGCCAGACGGGATCTGGTTGCAGTTGCCGTGGTGACGGCGATGATGGTGGAGTATTGCGTGGTGAGTAACGTGGTGGTGGTGTAGGCTGTCGCGGTGGAGGTGGCGAGCGAGGTCGAGTCCACGGTAATGGTGGTGCCGAGGGACACGGTTACGGTGAGCGGGGCGGCGGTGGAGGTTGCGATGGCCGAGGCGGTGACGGTGGACGTGGTGGTGGTTACAGGGGTCGGGATAGAGAGGCAGCTGCAGGCCTTGGAGATGGCCGAGGATGCGAAGCCTGCGACAAAGGGCGGGAGCTTGAAATCGCGCGGGGAGATGGGCACCGTGTCGACGTCGTCCGGTGAGCGCTTGCGGCCGTTGACGCCGAGGCTGTAGTAGACTGTCGTGGTGGTCGTGGCAGTCGAGGTCGTCGTGGTGACGCCATTGATGGTGGACACTGCCTCGCCCGTGATGGTGGTGGTCACGGTGCCGGTTTGGCCTACGACATTGGTCGCCGTGCTGTTCACGGCTGTTAGTGCTAGGTCTGGGGTTGGTTGGATTGTTGTTGGCACTTACATTGGCGCCGAGTATGCCGTCGTCGTAATGGTCGGCCCAGGGACGTTTTGGGTGGACGTGGCGGTCACCGTGGTGTATGCGGTGGCAGTCGAGGTCTTGATGCCCAAAAAGCTGGAGCAGAATGGCGTCGCCTTGTTCAATTTAAGAAGGGTGACGATGACGTTGACAGCCTTGCAATGGTCGACCGGCGAAGGTGCAACTGGAGAAGCAGCAACGAGGGGAAGGCCGAAGGCCAGGACTTTGGGAAGATACATTGCAGCGGGTCTTGTAAGCGAAGCTCAAAGAGTGTTGAACGATTGAGGTTGAAGCTGCCCGATGTGAGGGTGATGTCCGAAGTGTGAGTGAGTGATGAAAATTGTTTCTGCTCGTCGAGGGATACCATGGTCATATTTGTGTCTTTTGAAGTCTAACCTGTGTATGGAATTCGTAAAGACAAGACGTAAAGGCCTCAGGTTGAGGCTATCGTGAAGCTATTCAGCTCCTCAGGAGGTCAAATGGTACTAAAGAACAAACCTAATGGGGCTAGCATGTCAGGCCATTTTACAACGCTTCAATTGAGGTCATTGTGCAGTTGCCGCTGTCAGGCACACTCACTGCCGATGGACTTGAGCCCTCGGGGACATAGGCGCAGAAGCCATTCCCAACTGGGCCCTAGCGAACTTTGAAAATACGAACATCCACGCCTCATTGACGCCATAAACATGCCACACACAAGCGGCTGGAAAAAGAAAAATTATCCCACACAGGCCAACCACAGTTAGTAGCAGGCCCTGTATTGGTTTTCCGGCTGGTAGGAACCCGTCGCGCTAAGATGATTCGCATTGTACAGAGTTCTCCATATCCCAAAATAACCTAGCAACCAAATTCAGCACAGCTACATACGCCACATGGTTCGATATTCTAGGGCCAGGCCAGCAGAACCTTCTCCTCGGCTTCTACAGCTTTGGGTGCCTGAGGCGCTGACTTGCCACTCAACACAATGTTTTACGAGTGAAGTCTGCGCGTTCCAATCTACCTTACAGTGCATTGTCTCTTTCCCAGCCTAGTCTATTAGCCAGACCCTTTCAGAGTTATAGAAATCAATTAATGCCCTCTTTTACCTGAGCTCCCAGGGACATGAGATTGTTAAGCCTTTGCTCTAACTATACGCTGAATTATTAAATCTACAGGCTATTTCTCATACGATCGGGGAGCTTTGTATTCCCCAAAGCCGGGCTCCGGACTCAGTGGCAAAGCCGCTAAGCTGTTGGTATGGACATCCTCGATTCGCTAGCGGCGACTCCGACAGCTTGGTTCTACTCCGGCCTGCCAGCCAGCGGTTAAAACGTGTCAATCACTTAGCGAGGCAGCCACCAACCGTGGCGTCCGTGTTATTGTCCTCATGCTCATTGCCCTGCCTCACTATTGCAGCGGTGTGAGGGGGATGCTAGTGCATGGAAATCATTACGACATGATGAACGAGTCCATTCTCGAATACGAAAGAGCTCATGATGCAGCCGGCAATGCCGTCTCCCCGAAATTGCACGTCTGGTACCACAGAGCATTTGGTCCCATAGCACGCTGGCAGCATCCTCCCTTTGCCTGGCATTGACGGACATGTCCGTCTATCTCGAATTGCTATCACTCTTGTTAGTTTACGAGCAAATGTGCTCGTCCAGAAATGTCTATGGCGCGAAATACACAGCGCGCATCGCCGTATAAGGCAAGTAGTTCGTCGAGATCGCGAAGCGGTCTCGTGTGGCTAGAACGAAGAACCTCGCTGGAATGCCGCCGCATTGGTCAACGAGATGCAAGCGGAAGAAAGATGAATTTCGACTCTAGACAGTACGGTCGTCATTGTAAAGGAATGCCAAGATTTCAAATAGCACACACGCTCTCCACCACTTGCTGTCATCCTTACGTTTGCCATGCTTGATTGATCAATCTGAAACTTTGCTACGGAGGAGAAAAGTATAGAAACGGCTGATGATTCGGTCTTATTACCTGTGATAGAGTGGGCTCAAACACCTGGTCGGGAAAGATGACGCGAGCCATGAGCGCGGTCTGCTGGCGATGCTGCAAATGTCTACAACGTTTCCGGATTAGCTAGAAAGTTTAATCGCCCTGTCAATAAGCCACTCTGCCCAGCTTGGGGCTCAATATCCTTTTATTCAATATTCACTATTACACCCTTGCAAATATATTCGAAACGCTTAACGTAACCGCTTAAGAGCCACTTTACGAAGTTGGACTGTGCAACAAGATTGAGCCATGGCAGCTACCAAGAGACCAGAAACCCAAGTAGGTAATATAAAGCACGAGCACCTAAAGATCGTTGATTAAAGGCCTGCGATGTATTTGTTTTCAGGCCATAATAGAATGGCCCTGCCTCCCGAGTCAAACCCAGGAGTTTGAGTATCTCCTGCTACGCAAAAAGCTCCTTCTGGCTCTGCAAAAACTCTTTCCACGTGGTTGGAGCCAGACCAACTGCAGCAAGCAACTCATGTCCCTCGACCAATGTCTGGCCCGCGAAATATCCCGGATCTTCGCACAGCAGCTCCGAATCCAGGAGCTCATCTGCGATAGGCGGAGGCAGGAAGCTCTTATACAAGTCCTGGGTGATTTGGACATACTGTGCCTTCTTGCCCGTGACCTCCAGGAATTCATCCATCATGCGAGAGAAAGTGTAGTGGTCGGTAGCGGCGTAGATCTGTTTTCCCAGGACTGTTTTGCGGTTCTTGACTACCGCGACCATGTATTTGCCTAGATTGTTGGGATCAGTTAGTTCTGTCTGTGCTATCATGCATGCCTTCTGAGTGAATCCCAACAATTCTATAGAATACTGCGTGGTGAGACTGTCGCGGAACAAACACTCACCCATGTCTAGATCGGGATGGAAGAGCGGCAGCTTGGCCTTAGTAGCACTGCTAGGCCCCATGAGTGTGTACGATCCGTCATCACCCTTCCTCAGGAGCTGCAGAGTGGTAAAGTTTGTCATGAAGTAGCCTGGCTGGATGAAGGTGGCCGGCGTGCCCTGCGATCGGATATATTGCTCGATGTCGGCCTTGCGGTCGAAATGCGATACGTGCTGTAGCCGACCGTTGGAGGCGTCTGTAAGATTGAGAAGAGACGAGAACACGAGGTGTTGCACGCCCGCATCTTTGGCGGCGTCGGCGACGTTTTTGCCATGCTCAAGCTCCGTACCCCCATCCGGCCCGATTAGGAAGTCCGGCAGAGTGACGAGGAAAAGGGTGTCAGTTCCTTGGAGTGCTTTTGTTAGAGAGGACTTGGAGTTCATGTCCGCCTAGAGACGAGAAACGTCAGCATCATGTCGAAGCCAGGCATTCTAGATTGCTTGAGTGACATACAACGACCACTTCAATGCCCTGATTTACCAGAGACTGCGCTGAGGGCTTGGATACATCGCGAGTGATGGCGCGAATCTTGAAGCTCTTAGACAGAACTGGGTCGGCGAGAACTGCTCGGATCACGGAGCCGCCCTGATTCCCAGTTGCACCAAAAACAGTCAGGAGTTTTGACATGATGAATTCCAAACCCCAATAATGCAAGTCTAAGACGAGTTTGTATAGCGTCGAAAGAGATGCTTGCTTGTAGGTAAACGATCTTAGTCTTCAATCACCAATCAAGGTATCTCATATAGGTGTGCAGAGAACATTCAGAGTTGTTCCAGTGCAGAGGTTAGCAGCCGGTCTTATACTCTGTATTTTCTTTGCCAGAAGATTTGGCTTCGATGCAATTCTTGCAAGACTCCTCCTCCTCCTCCCGTATTTCAAAGCTCGGAGTCCGAAGCGGGGCATCCTGGCAGAGTAGAGCCTGAGCGAGGATTTTGAGGTTTATTTCTAAATTCGAGCTCGGGTCCGATTGGGACCTGCCTGGCTTTTGCCTCCCGGTACGCCCTGTTACACCTTTGTTAATGGAAGTACGTCTCACAAGCCGGAACTACCGGGGAGCCAGTGGTCAACCTAATTATCGCGCTCCGCACAGGTACTCATTACCGGAAGCATCAAATGTACGGTCAAAATCCTGCACCCCGCATCGGACACCGAAGTGTCTGCCATTGGCTCTTGGCTCTTGGACCCGCAATTCCGGGGGCCTTTTTAGTCAGCCTTTGTATATCAGATGGTACCACGATGCTTCTTCTCGATTCCTTCGAACAACTTCATCTCCGACGTTCATCTAATTGAGGATTACCGGTGTCCCAGCTCTAGTCTGTTACGTATAAATCGGCCCTGGTGTTAGGATGCTTGCGCCTTTTTTGCGGTGTCATCCCCAGAGAGAGAGACACGAGCTGAGCCCATAATTTCATCATCATGGAAGAGCAGCAGCTCCCGCTGCGATCTGATAGACCAGAAAATCAGGGCGAGAGTGCAGCTGCCAGTCATCTGTCTTGTGTACCTTGTCGCAGTCGTAAGCTCAAATGCGGCCGGCAAACTCCGGTGTGCGACCGGTGTCTCAGGCAGGGCGATACTTGTAGTTATCCTGAATCGCGGCAGCGGGTGATTGGTCGACGGAAGACTGTGCGGGAGCTCGAGGAAAGAATAGGTGGGCTCGAACAATACCCATGTTCATTATCACCAGCGAATCATTTAGACTGATGCGTAGTGTTACACTGACAGAGCAGCTCGAGGACCTTTTGAGAGCTGCCAACCTGGAGGCTGTGCTAGACCCAGAACAAGCGGTGGGTGTCGGAAGCCTCGAGGAAGTACCTCCACTTCCGCTTCAGGGGCTCGATCTGTTCGGCATCGACCCTTTACCAGCAGGGCAAGATCTGTCATTCGGGCAAACCTTACTCTTTGATCCAGAAGTATCTGGTATTCCACAACCGTCGGCCAATCAGTTGATCGATCTAGGTCTCCTTGAACAGCTGCCCTCATTCGATCTAATTGATGAACTGTAAGATATCCTGAACTCATTTATGGTACCCACAAATTACAGCAGCTACTAAGTATCGTGCGGTAGAACTACCCTTTACTTCCAAAATGTTCACGCCGGTGGGCCAATGCTCCACCAGGCGACCTACACAGCTGCCCTGCGCCTCCCACCACACATGCGTCCACCTATGTGTCTTCAATATATAGTTATGGCCTCAGCTGCAGCAACAGTTGATACTTATCGGCATCTGGCAGAACCTTTTTACCAGCGTGCTCGAGTCTACGCCGAGGCAGACGAATTAAAGGTGTGTGTCAAGATGCGTCCCTGCTCAATGCACGTCGCAGGCAATGGTCGTATACTGATTGCCAAACCCGCGAACGAAACAGGGCCAGGGCGAGACTTTTACTACACTAGCTCATGTACAATGCTGGTGCCTGATCTCTGGCTACGAGTGCCACGTATACGCCATCTTCACGAGGGCATCCACTAGTCTCTGCCGCGGTTTGCGGATCGCGCAGATGCTGAAGTTACATCAACTAGACGTCCAAGAATCCGAGGGACCCCACTCAGATCTACCTCCGGCGAGGAGTTGGACCGAGGCAGAAGAGAGAAGGCGGACGTGGTGGGTCATCTTCCTGGCGGATCGCTACCTCACATGCTCCACGGGCTGGCCATCTCTGATTGACGAGCGTCGCGTAAGTAGCAGCTCAGACCAATAACCGCTGCAGCCTGAAAGAAAATCAAATTCAACTAATAATTCAATCAGATCCGCACCAACCTTCCTTCTACCGAAGAGTCATTCGCTAGCGGAATAGAGGAACTTGCAGCTCCTCTCTCTAAGGGTCTGCACAGGCTCGAGGAAAGCAAAGGCGCTCACATATCTCCCCTTGCATACCGGATCCTCGCTGCCAATGAGCTCCTCCACGCTCTCGACCACAGTTCACGCCATTTCCCGGACGACGCTCCGGAAGACATCCAGAACGGGGCATATTGGCGACGTCAAAAGGAAATCGACAGAAACTTGAGCAGGTTGACCATGTTCCTTCCCGAGAGACTACAGCTGTCCCGAAATGCAATGAGCCTCGACACCATCCTCGTCCACACGTGCACCAACATGGCCACGATCCAGCTACACCGCGCCGCGTTAGGGCTAATGCATCAACACTCTCTGCCCTCTTACATGATTGCCCAGAGCCAGGCACGCCTTCTCCCTGCTGCTGAAGGTATTCTCTGCATATTCCGCTCGGCGGGTGATGATGTCGGCCTTGCAATAAAGAATCCGCTCCTGTCATTTGCGGCGTACATGGCGGCATCGGTGTTCCTGGAGGATTTCCAGGCAGCAGGAGCTGCGGTGGACCGGAGCCGGCAGAGCGAGAACAACCTCGAATTCCTGGCTAGGATCTTTGTCTTCTTTAGCAGGAGCAGTCCGCTTGTGCGGACGACGGCTTTCCAGCTCGCGGCGGATATGAAGCGAACGGGGTACGATTCATCCATGATGGATACGGTACGTTTACAGTATGGAACGCGATAGGACTTTAGAAGATGTCACTAATCATCTCTCCTCGTTTACTAGGTTATGAACCAGTTTGAGACACTGGGTGGGTCGGCTTCTGAGATACTTAAGCCAAGTTCGATTGGCCTGCCGATGTTCTTTTGCCCTGCTTTCATTCCCATGCCCGGTGTGGCTTGGGACGAGCCCACGGCAGAACAAATACCTGGACGTTCTGCATTTGACTTGATAGGGGGAATTGGTTATTAAGGACCCTAAATTGATCGTCTCTCCACTTTCTGGCTCCTGGGACGCCTCGCCGCTATGCTCATCGTCGTTCAGCCCCGCTTCAGTTTCGGCTCAACTTGCCTTGTTCGAGTCGCGGAGGAGCCCAAAAGGTGGCTCTTCATTCAAGAAGGGGAGACACCTGGAGTTCTAATACGGCTAAGGGGGCGCAGCACTGGTAACTGAAGGCTTGACAAGAATGATCTGTCCGTTTAGCTGTCTAATGCAGAGGACTAGGCATTTTCTACGTCACACTTATTAGCTGTAGCGATACCGGTGATGGTGGTTTATCATGATATATGGGGATCTATGGTTGACCGATCAGTGGTGGTTTTACAGATCATTCTCTCCTTTCAAGACTGAATTACTTCAAACTGGGTACGCACAGTAAGCCGTACCTGCGGGCGGGACGGGGGAGCCTCATCGACGCCCGCTCAGGTACTGTTCTTGGAAGGATACAGCACTGCCCGGTTCATTGCCATGCTCGCTGGCTGCAATGCTACCAAGTCATGCAGATTCATCTCCGTGACGTTGGAAAATGTTGCTGCTAGCTCCATTTTCCCGAATGGAAGGGAGCACGTGGGCTCATTGCTAGGCTGTCAGCGAATCCCACCTGCTTGCTACGCGACTGGCGCGACTAGCGCGAGTTGACATGCTCTTTACGATTAAAATGACGTGGAGTGAGTTGCATTTTCACTGGCCCTTCCGGTTCCCGCAGAAGGTGAATGCGGCTTTCATCGACCGTCACAAAGATACATGCGAGCGTGGCCGTTAAAGTACATAAGCGCCGGCATCTAGTACTGAAACAGGGATAAAGTGGCCAAAGTGGGCCAATCAGGAGCCACAGGGATGACCATCAGGCTGGTTAAACTACAAGCAGGGCTGGATGTGGGTTCGGTTTACTCGAGGCTTTTATCAAGGTACCGGTCATTAAACGTATAATCACATACAGTTATTTGTCTCTCACTCGCATACTCAGATCTGCACAATGAGATCTCACATTGTGCCCTAGATACTACAGCTAGAACTCCCTCATCTAATCAGGGCTAATCGACATCATTTTCCCTTGTAAGGGCCTTGCGAGTCGCGTAGCAGGCCAATCTCTGTATATGAGTAAGGAGGTGAGAGTCCTAAGCGGTGTGCGTAGCCACAAGTGCCTCTAGCCCAGGCACTGTTCTAGCACTTGAAAGTGCCGGTGTCAGTAGTAATTACCTGAGATATGCCGGTGTCCAGATGGATTCCATTTCCAAGTATGAGCATGGGAAGCTTTTCCTACGGCACAGATATTTACTATCACTGAACGGTTGACCGAGGCTCCTTGGCTTTCATCTACTGTTGCAAGGCTTGTAGACCGTTCTGTGGCTTGTGTTGCAGTGAATCCTGCACAAGTCGCTTCATTGGGGTCATTCTATTTGCAACTCTGAATTGGATGAGATGATAAGTTCCGATTCTCGCTGTACCTGGAACGAGTTGTGATGGGAGTGGGGTGGGCCAAGAGAAACTGGCACAAACCCACAACGAACAACTCATTGTAACCAATACCTATTACCATGTGGGCGATTTTTAGGGCGCCAAGTGAAATTCAGCGGCTTGATAAAATTCAGTAGCTTGGCCCTTACCATTGAATGTGACGGTAGAACCAGCCAAGCAATAAGGTTGCCCTGACAAGGCAGTGTTCTAAATACGCTCGAAGAATGGTATATCACGTCGAACACCAAAAATTGATTTGACATTGATATATAACAGCCTTGATCCATCCAAAATTCGAAATAGAGGTACGGATTCTCCAGCATCTGATCAGGGTATATCACAATCATAACTTAACAACTATCATCTTGCTTCCGCCGGAATCCTTCAACATGCTGCTCCTCAAACTCTTGTTGGCATCCACTAGCGCGATCACAGCTCTTGCAATGGCCGTGCCTGAGGTCAACACCACATCAGACAACCCCGCCAACATCCTCGTTGAACGCGACAGCTATGACTGCAAGGGCAGCAGCTACTGCAAGACTCTCAACGTCGCGGCTTGCGATAGCGCTGTTAACAACTGGCTTATCCGCAACGACGATCTGAACTACGGCTCTCCAGCGTAAGTAGTATCCCAGAGGATTGAGTCGACGAAGTCATCGAATGAGGGAGAGCATGAATGCTAACAAGCCATATCTTGCAGGAGCGGAAAGAGAGAGTCCGGCGCATGTGACCAGGTTGCTTGGAACTTTGGGTGCGGTGTATTTATCCAAGGCGGATCATCGTGCGTGCGATCCGGCAACGCTATGTGGTGGGACTACCAGGAGATTCGCAGAAATGGGTGCCGGGTCTGCGGCTCCAAGCACTGGGGCAATGGCTGCCTTACAACTATCAACTACGTGATGGATTGTGCGGGCTCTTAGTCGTTAAACTCTTGTGCCGGGAAAGAAGATGCAACTCTCCTTTAGACCTTGCCAGCGGTTACCACATGTCAGATGTCGGGAATCAAATAGCATGGCACCTGTCCGAAAATACCCATTGGAACAGAAGCGAAGACTGCATTTTTGATCAATACAGCATACGGCCAATCCATAACTGTGGCAATTATCAGTGCGAGACCCACATGTGCATTCGCCTTGTCGAGGTCCAGTTTTCTTCTTATAATCATAGAGACCATAAATGGTAAAACCCTCCATCCGCTAATCTGCCCTCTTTTTGTCTGTCTCCCGAAAGCTACAGATTTGGTGCTAGATTGTAAGCAGGTTGGTACCCGAGGATCAAATCCGCGGCTCGATTCTGGTGATTAACTTGAAGCCGAGGTGCCTTACGTCGCCGATCGCCCATGAATTGTATTTGGTAGAAGCTTGAAGCTTCGACTATTGTATCATGCGTCGCATGCTATCGAGCGTTCTCTCTGTAGTTGATTTAAGCTACCTGTAACAAACCTTAACGGCTGAGGCAGCAATACAAAAGATGCATTACGACACAGCCCCGCCCGCCCATATCTCTCTCACAATACGCCAATAGCGCTCGGGGTTACTCTTTGCATGTGCCACATGGCCGCTGCCTTCGAATAACTCCCGCCCCCAAACGAAGAATCCCTTAGCCTCTGCCCCGTCCGCATGCGCCTCAATGGTCGCCGCCGAGACCATCTTGTCCACGTTGCTGTAGATGTAGGTCCGGCGAGTCTCATGATTTCTGACTGGGTCATTATGCGCCGCAGACCACGTGTTCTGGCTGTTTTCCACGATGCCCAGAACTTTGATACATACCCAGGATATGACAGCCACCAGATGCGCCAATGGAGTAGCCAGCAGGGCTTTCACTGGCCCGTTCTTAAGCCCGGCGATGAACACGTTGGACGCGAACGAGTAGGTCCAAACGCCGGGAGTCGAATCGAAAATGGTAATGTGCTGGGGGAGGGCCGTGCCATAGAGACCGTAGAGATGAGAGAGCGATGATGAACCGCCGCCAGAGAAGGCGTGGATGAGAAGGCGAGCTTCCGAATCTTCGTCGTTGGCCAAGATGGAGCGCAGCGCCGGAATAGCAGGCTGGGCATCCCTGCGTCCGACGCTGGCGAATGCCAACCCGGCAATACGCGCCTTCACAAGCACTATGGAGGCCTGTGGAAAGAGGGTGCGATACTCCTGAAAAAACCAGGCGAGGTGTGCATCACGGGCATCCATCCACCCAAGCAGAAGAATGACTTGGGGGTTTGAGTCTCTATTCCCGCCGGTTCCGGGTGCTGATGCAGATACGGATGCGGTTGCGAGTTCGGCCGGTCTGTAGAGGAAGACCGAGTCTGATAGCTTCTGCATAGAGGAAAGGGGGTGCGCTGGTTTAGTGGCCATTTTTGCTGGGATTCGTATTTCAAACTGATGGACAATGAACCAAATTGAAACAGTGCCTCGTCTCTGAAAGTCACGCCCAAAACAAGATGAGATCCGCAGCGTGACAGTGTGAAGGTAGGGAGATAAAGACCCAAAGAAAAGCTGGGGTAAAGGACAGGGATGTATGCGCACGCGGCTGCTGGATTCTGGGGAACGGATGAGAAAAAGTGTTGGTCACAACGGTTTTGTTATATTTTGGCTGCGAAACCTCTTGTCTCCAGATCGCATGGCGTTGGACGCATTGGCCAGCTTCCACTCACTTCTTATTGGTCATCCAGTCTCTTCAAGCTTGGCATGGCTCCAACTGCATACCAAAAGTACCCTATTGATTGCGACGGCTGCAAAAATCTGGGATTCGATTCCTGGGAGAATGCAAAGAAAGCGCCAGCCGAGGCAGTCGGTCAAGAATGCCTCAATATGAAGATATCCTGCCTAGGTACGTAGCGGTATTAACATGTGAAACATTATGATTTGATCCGAAGGCAATAAACCCGGCCAATGGCCCATGGTTCTACCCGACTGAGGCGTTGAGCCCAAAATGATAGGGCAAATTCAGAGGCGTGCTTGGCATCGTTATGCGCGACAGATATGTTAGGCTGCAGATCCTCAGGATGTTCTAGGCATGTATTGCCAGACGGTAGATCCACTTCTGGCTCTCGAACGACAGCATATAGACCGATTTCTCGTGATCATGACCGCCCCAGGCCGAGAGTTTTGCTAAAGTTTCGCCCAGGCCGACACAAGCAAATATCAACTCTGATGTTTCTGGACTCTATTCAGTCACGCGGCAAGCTAGAATATGTTAGAGACCCTGATATCCTCAAGTGTGGCAACGACGCGCCTACTTGGTCCTCAGCGGCCTTGTCTGAGATGCATTCTGCCATGAAAGGTCAGTTGAGACGTCATGTGTTTGGGTTCATGGCACGGTACAAACCACAAGGTTTTCGATGCCGGTTGGTCATTGTCAGGCCAGTAGATGCCCGCCTAAAAAAGACTCGGATGTGCTGAGCGCGCAAAGTGTCGTGACTCAGCTCTCATATGTCTTGCTAGATCCAACACTATCCAATTGAACGTCGTCTCGTGACTCAATGGGTGAAGGCGGGGAATCATGCCTCACAGGTTCTTCGCAGTCTCGTCCCCTGATCGGTTGTTCGTCTGCGGAGCCATTCCTTTGTTTCCTCGGTGTTGCGGTCCAATTCTCGAACACGTTGTGTTTGAAAAACCTAGAAATGGCGAGAAACAACGGAAAGCAGAACACAACATTGCTAACAATCATGGCGACGCACACCTCCCGCAAATACCATTTAACCCAAGTACTCGCGGTCGGTGCTGGAAATACGATTTGCTTGGTGAGGATTGCCGCAACCATCTTGGTAGGAGTCAGATCACCACGACGTTTTCGCAGGAGTGAGGGGAGGGCACAAACCACAAATATGCCTAAGCTGAATACGAGCGAAAGTAAAACCTTTCTAGAGAATGTTAGAGCGGGACAGAACAAAGCATGGCTCATGTGCGGCTGGAAAGTAGCATAGCATCTTAACCAGAAGGCCAGAAAAAAACCAGAAAAAAAAAGGAGAACACCTACTTAACAAGAGGCAAATTCAGCTTGGCAAGAAGGACCCAGAAAATAACCATGAGAAGGAGATCGGTTGATATGTTGAGCGCCAGCTGAATGATGTTGTAGCGGTACCAGGTTAGACATTCGTCTAAGGCAGTTCTGTCAGACCTATCCATCCCTAAAAAAGGGGAGTGAAACGCACGAGTGTTCGGCTCGAAAAGGAAATTTTGAGAGAATGGCTGACACTCAGTGTAGAGCACGACAATGATTACAACATAAGCTGTCAAAACGTAGATGCTCGAGATGATCAAGGTAAGATGACCCGCTGCAAGATGTCTGAATTCAGTCAGTAACTGCCTTCGTGGAACAAAACATGTTCCTTGATTGGAGTCGTTGCACCCACATCAAGTGCTTGTAAACGAATAGGAGGCATATTTTATTGCACCAAAGGGTAGTTTGTAGCGCTGTCTCGCATACAAGGATTAACACGCATAGTAGATGTTCGTAACGATTGTATTCTTCTTCGTCGAGTGTTTCCAAGTCGACCGTCGAATAGATATGGTCGTGGAGATACAGGCAAACGACAACGAGAGTATAGGTACACTGCGGCGCGGAATTAGTCTCGTCCTAGATTCTTTGACACACGGGGACCGGGCCATACTGTTGCAAATAACATAATAAAGCTATCAGGGCGGATGGCTTTCTGTGATCTGTCGTGTTTCTTGGCGAGACATTGCGAAACGCTATGGAAAGATTTATGAGCATTCATTCTTTTGATATGTATGGAGAGAGCGATGGGAGACGAACTATCTTGCAGCGATGACGCAGATCACTATTGGATACCAGACCCAATAGGACATTGCGATACTGAGTATGGCGCCTTGGAGTCGCGGTAGTTTGCCCGATTCTACAACATCAGGGAAGAAGGAATGGGAACGTTGGGCGAAACGGTACTTTCGTCATTTGAAAGAAATCAAAGAAGTACGGGGATTTTGACGATCGCGGGAGATGATCTCTCTAATCTTTTACTATTCTTGACATGACTCAGGCAGAGACGAAAGCCAGATGCCATTATTCCATCCATGGACATTAGAGTTTGTTCCCTTTAGTGAAACCTAGAAACCTGAAAGCGTCTCTAAACAGGGCCCAATCTCATCAACTGTGGGTGGAGTGTGTGGACCACAATGAGGGACCCCGGCTGCCATGCAGTGACCCACCACTAGTAAGGCCCCATCTTTTCAACGAGCAATGGTATCCATAATAGTGCGAAGGCTCTGCTGGCTTCACTAGATTTACAGGGCCTTGTGCAGCTAGAACCACTGTAAGCAAAGTAGGTTAGGTAATTAATACCTTACCTAGTACTAGATTAAACATTCACAGTACATGAGGGCGCCGGGGTCCAGGGCTGATTGGACATAAAACCAACACAGGTGGATTGAAGATGCATCCAATTAGTGAGGCTCCCACCCACAGTCGTGGCAATGGTCTTTACATTCTCAAAGTTCACGACCAATATGAATTGAAGCTTAGGACGATAGCGTACTGCTGAAAGCGGAAATATTTTCTTGTCGAGAATCGAACTATGCTGGTAATCAATTATCCACAGTGCCGTCGGCGTTGCTCCCCACGTGGTATCGCGGTATGCTTGTGAACCCCACTCAGGCACATCGAACACCGCATTTGGCGAACTAATAAATCTGAGTGCCGACCGAGGCTGGGCATTTATGGCGCGGTAAACTTAGCGGAGTGGTTCGCTTTTGTGGGGCCCATCTTCAACACTTCATCTTGTAAATCAACTCTCCTTGCATCATCTAGGACAGTCAGTGATACTGTACTCGGGAAAGTGCTCAGCTGGATCAGTTGTAATTTGAAGCACACTGTGATTTCGCAGCGGCCAGCGCTGAAGACCTGAGTGGTAACCTATTCTTCGCTGTCATGTACCTCGCAGATACGGCGACAGGGCCGTTCGTGGACTATATCCGTGGTGTAGAACATCTTGGTGGGCTCCTCCGTCAACTTCTGCACGATGAAGGTCCATCCTTCTGCGTTTCCCTAAATCTCACAATTTTTATATCAAGGGCAATAGCATATATATGGGAATTCCGATTAAACGTCCTCCAAGCTGTGTGATTTCAGTCTGCGTACTTATCAACGTGAATCCAGATCTAGGTTATATCCAGTTAGATCGGTTCCGCTGTGACATCTTTGGTGATCATTGAAACCTTCCCGATATCACCGAAAATACATGCGAAAAGTCATCCTACACGTTTCTAACTCTAGAGAGACTGCTTGTTCTAGTTGTAGTAGGCATTCTCAGCAATGTCGGAATAGCCGGCAATGGGGTGCGACTAGCGGTGAGAATTGGGCATGACGAAAATGTGGGTTCTTTGGCTTGTGGTTAGGTGCTTGAATAGGCTATCAGGATTTCTGTCGGGCCCATCGCGCTTCTAACCCTCAATATTAGATTCACCGTGACAACGAGCTACTGCTTACTTAAATCAACGGGACTACAGATACTCAGCAGCAATTTCCCATTCACTATCTGCGACGCCATGACACAAGACACTCTTCACGAGGACTCGTCCCAAACCCCGATTGCGCCATCTCTTGCAAGTGCGCCACCTAAAAATCACAGCGATGGACTGAGCAGTGGTGATTCGATACGCCGCGGGGCAGCATCGACTGGAGGAAGCGAACTTGTCCGGATCGCCATACCACCTATTTCGGTTGCTGCCGATCTGCCCTTGATGACCACTTTGACAGAACTTGTCAATGTCGTCTACTCTGCTGCTGAAGAAGGCTTATTCAGCCCATCATATCGCCGTACCACCCTGGAAGAACTCAGCCAGTTGGTCCGAAACGGTGAGCTCGCCATTGCCTGGCGCGCATCCTCTGGCAACGCCACGGAATCATCACCACCATCGCCGGAATCCTTGATCGGATGTGTGCGGATTCAGCAACTGTCTGCCTCGCATGGCGATTTTGGAATGCTCGTGTGCGACCCAACATTCCGCGGGTCCGGGACGGGCCGGGACCTGGTCAAGTTTGCGGAGGAACGGTGCCGGGAGCTGGGGAAGACAGTTATGCAGTGTGAGCTCCTAGTGTCCACAGAATTCGACCACGCATTCAAAGTGAGGTTGCAGGCCTGGTACGAGCGGCTGGGCTATAAATTGGTTAAAGTTGGGGACTTCAATGCCGAGTATCCCCACCTATGCCCGCATCTGATCACGAACACTGCGTACAGAGTTTTTGAGAAGGACTTGGGACAGGCTTAGGATTTGGGACAGGCTTAGGCATGTCGCTTGGTTTCGTCCGAAGGTCACAGGGCCTAGCATTCAGGAAGAGACACGTACAGTAGAATGTAAGTGCAATGGCAATAACTACTCGTGAAGTTATGTCTGATTCGTGGCATCAGATGCGATTGGAGTTCGCCGGCGAGATACTCATTTGGGAACCACTCACCCTATACGCCCTCTAGCTAGACCAACAGCAGTCTCAGACTCGCTTACTGCCAACACTGGCTTAGTCTATTATATTTCATCTGTGAAACCCACCGCTGAGAAAGAAACCTGCAGAGTCTCACGAGGCGGTAGCCGTTGTATTCGCTTAACGCTTTCCGCTTCGTGGCCGGAAAGCTCATATCCAGATCTTCTATTTTTGGCATAGAGATGGTGTAACACAAACATTTGGTCTCGGAACAAATGCCACGAAGGAAGTAGGAACACCACGCACAAATCCTATTAACTTGCTCATATACGCACCTCGCTTGGTTCGAATGACGAATGGAGAGAGATTGCTCCCGTAATGATTGATCCTCAGCATCCTGTGGCTGCTAGATTCAGCTGGCCGCATGATTGTCCATATTTTGCCGGCCGACCGAAAGAGGGGATGGCCCAATCTTTCTGGCAAGCCCTTCGTCTCAACGAGCGCTCTCTACTAGCTTTCTTGCAAATATAAGAGTCATCGCACATAACCTACCTGAAGACGGTGTTTGAAAGCAGCCTTATTCATAGCCAGGTTACTTACTCAATTATTTTATGGCCAGCACTTCTCACCTCCTCTGGACAAAAATTTGTCGGATCGTGAAAATGAGTCAACCTCCTCGCTAGAAAAGGTAAGTTTCATTATCCACACCGAAGCATACTACCCCACCAGGCGCGGCACTTAGCCGCCGAGCCAGTGGTGCAGTTAGGGGACCACGGCAGTTAACGTAAATTGCATTTCATCAGGAAGGGATTACGTTGCACTCATATTGATTTAGCGAACGAGTCCTTAAATGGTGGAGTCAAGTCGTAGTTCATACCCAGGGTGCCTCGACCTCTGAATTCTCAGTCAATGAGTGTAGCGATCTGCTTTAAAATGTTAACGACAATGGGATGCTCTCGTGGCTGGTGCGCAATCTTGGGCATCCTCGCCCTTTTCTATGGTACAGTTTTCGGTATAGCGGAATACAGTAACATCTTAGAGCGCACTGAGCAGGTCAAGGATACTTATGACTATGTCATTATCGGAGGGGGGACAGCAGGCCTCACTGTGGCCGACAGATTGTCGGCCGATGGCAAATGTACGATCGTCTCGATGGATGGGCGAGGTAAAGTGCTAACTCAACGTTAGACACCATCCTCGTTGTAGAGAACGGCATTCTTGACAACTCAACGTCCATAACCAGCGGTTCTGGTTCGCAGCCTAGTCAACTTTATAACATCACATCTGTTCCCCAGCAGTTCATGAACAACAGGACCCAGGCTGTGAATATTGGCAAGCTTGTTGGCGGCTCCAGTGCCGTGAATGGCATGGCATTCATGCGGGGAACCTCTGACGAATACGATGGCTGGGGAGCTGAACTCGCTGGGTCAAATTCAACATGGAACTGGGCCGGTGTCCTTCCCTATTTCAAAAGGGCATCTTATTTTACACCCCCGCGCGAAGAATTGGCCAATGCCTTCAACATGAAGTTTGACATCGGTGGTGCATGGGGTCAAGACCAGGACACCAGGATTTATGCCTCCTCCGCACCAAACCAGGATCCTGCGCTTTGTATGATTATAACTCTTCACATTGGAGTGTTTTGCTACAACTTCGGAGCTAACAGTTGAACTTAGTGCCTGTGTACAACGCTGTAGCAAAGATTCCCGGAGTCGAGATACCAAAGGATGGTTGTGCTGGAACCAACGGTCTATTTTGGATAACTTCGTCAAGACATCCCACGACGTATGAGAGATCCTACGCAAGAACCGGTCACTTTGACAACCTGACACGGCCGAATTATGATCTTCTACCGGGCCACAAGGTAACTCGAATCCTTTTCAATGGCACAACAGCCACCGGCTTGCAGTTGACTCCTGCTGGAGCTGGATCACCCCGGACTGGATCTCAAGACTTCACTGTAGTTAAGGCAACAAAGGAGGTCATCCTTGCGGCCGGCGCAATTCACACGCCACAGATATTA
The DNA here is from genome assembly GCA_001557505.1 of Reticulascus tulasneorum. NCBI lineage: Eukaryota > Fungi > Ascomycota > Sordariomycetes > Glomerellales > Reticulascaceae > Reticulascus > Reticulascus tulasneorum. The sequence goes on along the minus strand of LSAX01000013.1, from coordinate 400,879 downwards.
CAGCTAAGCGGCGTAGGGCCGAAGAATCTCTTGGAGAAAGCGAACATCTCAGTCATAGTTGACCTGCCGGGAGTCGGCCAGAAGTTCCAAGACCAAGCATATATTGCTTCTCTGGCATTTCGATGTAAGATCTTTTGAACCTGGATACGGAGGCGGAGTGGCTCGACTCCTGTGTTCTATTCTATTAGAATTAAGAATAATAACTTAGTTTTAGGGACTAATGGGAGACCGCCAGCTCCCGTACCCAACATCACCAGGGTTTCTGGTCCAACTGGATTCAATTACAACGTCGTTGCTCGTCTTGGGTTTCCTGTCGTCAGCGACCGATTCGAAGCCATCGCCGCCGCATACGAGTCCCAAGACCCGGCAGCATATCTCCCCAGTGGCACTGACAGCACCGTCGTTGCTGGTTACAAAGCATTCCAACAGCTTCACGCTAAGCAGCTCCGTAAAAAGAATGTAAGAACTTTTTATTCCTCGAAGAACCTTTGTAGCGACTAGACCCTGCAGCGAGAGTCCTTGTTCCGGAGAGTCGAGCTGCAATTGATTCCAGTGGGATCTGTAAACCCAACTTGAAAGTTTTACACTCTCCTGTAACTCTATGTTCTTTCCACTGAGGCAGATACGTTTGATTTACAGGACTACGATACTGATACGCTCGCTAATACGGGCTTTTTCTTGCTGAGCTGGCCCGACAAATGGCTCCCACAGGGGGCAGCAAAACAAATTCAAAACAGGGTCACTGACTGCGAGTTATTTAGGTATCTTTCTTTGGATTTTTAGTCAATCCAGGTCCTGGTGGTTCTTTCAATATACTACACACACTCAGCCACGGGACTGTCAATATCGACCCTTCGTCACCAGATTCGGAACCGATCGTCGACTACCGCGCTCTGAGCAACCCAACGGATATGGCGATTATGATTGAGGAGCTACGCTTCATGCGAAGATTCATGGCCAGCCAGGATTTTGCCGCGTCCGCACCAGTCGAAACGACTCCCGGCGCGAATGTGACTTCAGACGTGGATCTAGCGGCATGGATCAGGCAAGTATACATTCCGACGTTATACCACCCGGTAGGAACGGCAGCGAAGATGCCTCGCGATCTAGGCGGTGTGGTCGGAGAGGATTTGTTAGTCCATGGTATAGCGCACCTCTCCGTGGTGGATGCCAGCATTATGCCGGCGATGCCCGGCGGACCAACAAGCCAGACCGTGTATATGATTGCTGAAAAGGTTGGTCGCATCTCCCCTGGCTATTCTTCGTCCCTAATTTTCCACAGGCCGCGGATCTCATCAAGGAACGCCAGTAATCTTGTGCCACTACATAACAATATGAAATTATGGCATGATACTTGCCGCCATCTTCGGCCGGGACCATTCTACTGAACTCGTTCTATTACACAGAAAAAGATTCAGCTAGTTTCCATGGCCAGGTCATCTATTGAGAACTTCAGACTCGGAATGAATTATCCATCTTCGCCGCCCGCTTCGTCCTCTTCCTCGTCGTCATGATCATTATCATCGGATATCAGAATTACATCGCTGCAGAGGGGCTATTGTACAACAGATTGAGTTTCGTCGACGCGATCCAGCTCTGCAGCACTATTGCGCTCCCCTAACGAGGAGGGAGGCAATATTAACTTCTGATACTTCACGCGGATGTGTATTTAATGACTATTGTAGAGGACTAGAGAAAAGAGTTAACTCCTTTTGTGTATTTCTGGTATCTATCGATAAAGGGCCCAAAGGCAGTAAATCAAATTTCCAACCAGTTGGCCCATCCAAGTAATAACGCTAACGGATTGACGGAGAATCCATCCAAATATCGTACGTATCCACATACGAGAGGCATGCCATAAGAGCAGGAACGACACCAACTGAGCTCCTAATCCCGAGGCCACAAATGCCGGGTATCCTTTCCTCAAGTTATCTTCCAGCTTTCCATCCCAACTTAAGCTCACATATGGATTCCCACTCACCAGGCCATTCAGTCCATTTGACCACCCAATACATGAGTTCAATAATCCCGACGTCACGAGAGTAACAGTAAGCAGGGCACCAACGGCGATAATGACATCTTTAACACAGATCAGCCAAAATATGTTCATGGCCGTGTGATGTTTCAGTGGTTTATTTGACGCCAGCCAGCGATTGCCCAGGCACGTCATTCCAAAGGAGAGGAGCCAGGCCGTAAAAATAGCGAGCTGTACGACACACCTCATCGTGAACTCTCCCGTAGGCGTGATATATGAAATGCCCATGGCAAGCGTGAATGCTAGTACGACAGGTATAGTAGCGAGCACCATCGGCCAGCTATGAAGGATTAGTCGCGCCGACCGACGCCATCCAGTCTTCCAGGGCCTCTCCAGAATGCCAACACTCTCTTCAAAAGCTCTCCATCGTAGTTGCACCTTTTCAGGCCGGAAGCTATGGATCGCGCCAGAATATGGTGCCGAAGTAGGCGCTGCTTCTCTGCGATGTCGTCCGGGGAAGATGTTCGCATCGAGCTCCAACTCTTGTGGCAATCGACCAATCGTTGACAGGAAGCGCTCAATAGAGAGCCAGCACGAATTTGTCTCGCAGAAGCGATGACACGCCGTGCTTAGCAGCACTGCGGGTAGCATCCACGAAAATAATACCGCGAAAGCGACCCTATTACCTGGCTTCTTGGCTTCGCAATTGGAGGACTTGTAAGCGTCGACGAATTCGTTTGTGATATTGGTGATGAAGAAGAAAATGGCCAACAGGGCCGGCAACACAGCGGTAACCCTCGTACTGCGAAGTTCTATTCCAACCGTCTCTAAAGCACCGTGGACCAATGGATGAGCAAGGCATTTTTCGAGTTTGTCTTTTACCCTCGGCAAAGACCTTGCCTGTAAGTTGTCTAATCCACATGCTAGCTCCGCGAGATCCCTGACCCAGGCGCGAGCGTCGAGTTCATGACGGATGAGAGTTACTCGAGCCCAATTCTCGCACTCGTGCCTAACCTGGAGAGTATGCTGCAGGCTCAAGATGGAGTCGATGGGGTCCCCCATGAGATGCGTCAGCGTGAAGAACTTGACCCAGAAGTTCAGTGGCGGAAGATGGAAGTTGCCAACAAGAAGTAAAATAGGCAGCAGCCAGTGCATACGAGTGATGAACTCCTCTCCTGTGTACCAAATTTGACCTCCGCAGATTTGTTAGCAATCGCTCAGTGGTATGTTCCCCATAAAAGGCAAACCAATCGTTGCGTTATAGATGCCAAAGCAAACATCATATTTGTTAAAGCATTCTGACCGGTTGAATCCGAGAAGAAGCGGCGGTTTGTTCTTTACACATGTATTGGTGGCGTTCCACACGGAGGAGTCCCACATGGACGCGGACATGGCCTCTTATTAGCCCAAGCGGTGCAACCGGATCAGATGATAAAGATTCGCAGCAATCTATCGAGCTCATATCATTAAGACTTATATACACGGTATGTTAGATGTTCAGCCCATGCCAAAAAGTTAGCCAGACTGCGTGCCGAGAAACAGTTATTGAATATCACCATTATATTCCCAATAAGATTCAAGATACCACCCACGTGCGGAGCGTTGCAAATGGTAGTACGCAATTAATGTGTCCTGTTTTGGCTGAGTGTGGAGGCAGTGTAAGGCTTTCCGGGGCTTTCAGCTCTGCATAATATTCTCAATGCATGTAGTGGTGCCAAGTCGATGGCGTTGGCAAGCCAAAGTCGGTGTTGTAGGCTGGCTTGGCACGAATATTTATTAGCAATGCACTTCGACGTCATGTCTCGTAAGAGAGGCAAGCGTCACTCCTACTCTTTTTCTCGAGCCTTTAGGAATCCATATATCAATCGTGCGATCACCCTATGACTCTTTTGGCAACAGAGCTTCCTCTTTAACTCGGCCGCACTGGCTGATTTTCTTTGGCGCAGAAGTGTTGAAGCGCTGTCCTGGCTCGAGGCGCCGTGCGTCTTGGCATGGTTTGGCGTGGATTGTGGCACTGACCATTGGGCTCTATACGACCGGAGCCTGCCCGCCACCACCTCTTTCATGGTTTTATGGTATTGAATCTTTTAATCAAGACCCGATAAATGGTCATCGCTTGCGTAGATAGACTACGCGGTTCTTGCCATACCTCACCACGGTTTGAACGGCAGTGAGGTACCGTTGGCTGGATCTATGAACTTACAATTTTTCTCTAGGACTTGGTAGATTTGTGTCCGACTGTAAGCCTAGTCTTTTTCAGGATAAAGTAGGTTTGATTATTTTCTATAACGAATTCTGCTCATAAGATTACTATCTCTGGCGTTGACGAGAATTGAGCCCGGACCTCATCGGACACGAGCTCTCCGTACATGATGCCATGAACATAGCATTCTCCAATCATTATGTACTTGCCAAGACCTTTCGGTCTAAGTACATAGGGTGTCTTTGATCTTTCCAGTAGCCATATCTCATCTTCCGCTTTTGCAATGGAGATGCACATCCCGAGCAGCCTCTCAAACTTGGGGTTACCTCCCTGCTCTCCTTTGAGGATAAAGAGACGCCTTTGCTCTGCAGGGTTCTTAATGGTAGCGGTGAACTTTACTGACAGCTCTGAGATAGGCAACGCTAGAGAGTTAGTTCTCCTTTGCAGGTGGTCTGCGACGGATTCTAGGTTAGGAAGAAGTCCTCCCGTGTCCTGCACAGCCACACTTTGTAGCAATTCTAGCCACTCTTTGCTTGTCTTCTTCTTTTTCGCCGTCGAATGCCCAATGCAATCGAAGATCCAGTCCCTGAACCCATTCCGGTATTCAGGGGGGGCTGGAGTTTCGGCGAAGTGTACGCCCCAGCTGTCTAACAGCACTGTTCTTACTACGGCTTCGAGACTGCTCTCACCCGTCGCAGTATATGAGTCGCCGAATGCTACAGCCATTGTTAGATAGTGCCATGCCATATCCGGGTCCCAAACTTTGAATCGCTGGTCGGTCATCACGAGGCGGCCTACACGTACGCCTTTCGCATACATTTCAGTGCCTCGTACGGTTACATTTGAGCCTCTTTTTTCTGAAGCAAGAGCTGCATCGAATTTGGTGTTCCCTACTATCTCATATGGCCAGGAGCCATGTATATCCATGCACCACGAGAGAGGATCCGGTCGACCCCAGATCGAGATCCTTTTTGCCGCTACTGGGAGGAAGCCCAAAATGGGAAGATTGGTGATGATAAGTTCGGTCATTTCGCGCCCCAAGTCGCGGTGATGGCCTCCGACACTGAGTGCTTTCAGTGGATTGCTCATCCCATCAGGCAGCATCTTTTCAGCGAGTCCGAGTATCGCATTGATTTTGTCAACCTGGCGAGCTGCCTTCCTTGGCAGGCTCATTCTCAGAAGATGAGCAACTTCAGCATACCAGAGCTCTTTCTTCGACTCGGCGCCATACAGCTTATTGAACATCTTCCTCCGCTTAGGACTTGTTTCATAAGTCTGGGTTGGGTTTCGGAATAATGCACTCAGATTTACGAGCTCGAACAATTTGCGATGAGATCCCCAAAACGATTCGGTACTCAAGCGCCCGCCATAATATTTAGCCACTGTCGAATCCCAGCCTGTGTTATCCAAGATCGTGGTGAGGTTTCGCAGGTTTTCCCAATTCATCTGCTCTCTATTGCAGACAGCATAGGCTACCTTCCCAAGCACAACTTCCTGTGCAACCCAGGCGCGGCCAAACCACCGACAAGCTCCAAGGAACTTGGCGTAGGATCTCCAGAGGGATGACCAGGACTCGCCCGAAGGAGGTTCTAATTTGAAGTGGGTACTCCAGAACTGGGCGTCCAAAGGGGACTTTGCTGCCAGGCTCGGCAGATTTCGCAAGGATACCACTGAGGGGACCACCTGGCAGAGCCATTGCGCATTGCGAAGATCTTTGGCGTCGACACCGCGCCCGAGCCACACAATGACGCGTTTGGCAGCGACGTAGACGTCTCCCATCATCAGTATCTGTTCCGTTTTCTCCTGCTCGTCGTCTTGATTGATGCATAAGGCGTCGATCCACAGCCAGGACCTGGAGGGGTCTATGGCAGAGTCGAATTTCATGTGGCAGACGGCATCCAAGAAGTCGGCCAGGTTGTCAGTCAATGAAACTGGCCCGGCTGCGTCTGCCCTAGGACCCCAGAGTGGGCCCATATCCACCGTTTTCAAGAACTTGGTAATATACAAAAGTGGTGATCTAGGTCTGACTTGCATTGCACCTGCAGTTCGACTGCCGAATGCCAGGTCCCAGGTGTAGGAGAGGGCAAGAAAAGATGGACAGCAGTCAATGCTGAAATCTCCCAGGACAGCGTGGATTTCATTCGACTGTTTATCATAGCGTTGCAACTTGAGCAGCCGTATCGATCGAGGTGATGCGAGCGGCGCGTGTTGAAAGGTTGACAGTGCCAAGTTGGCCAGCCTTGTCGGCTGCTCTCCTTGTGGCTCTTCTTTTGGATCGTGTAATGACCGCTGTGCTCCATCGATCTCATTCTGTATTATTGACATCTTTTGGGCTGTATTCCATCGTATTTCGCCGGTTTGTGTGGAAGCAGATGGAGGCGGGAGCAATGATGTAAATTAAGAGGGACCGCTGGGATAAGGAATTTTGAGATAATCTATTGGCGATACTGGTAATGTGCAGGCGAGCGGCGCAGTATTCTTCACTGATTAACGGGCCACACAGAGCCTCCAATTAATTATTCAATTGCGATGTCCCTAAGACCGCGCCAGCCTGTACGGCCGCATGACTGATGTCACATCCATGTCAATGAAATATTCATCCAGGTCAAAAACACATCAGTGTAATAAAGAGCTGTACAGTTTCTCAACTTGATCCGGATACCCCTGCTTTATCATCAAAATATACAAATATACATGGTGCTGATGTTTGGTGTCCCATTCAATTCGGGCCGGACATGACGCTTGCGCAACGGCCAAAACATATAGCAGCCGATCGGGTAGCGCGCATCAGAGCGATCGCCTCTTGAAGTGCTATACTTTGAATGCGGGGATTGCTGCCTAAGGTAATTAAGCACCCTCAATTTGGTTCAGCTCGACGAAGCTCGCCGCCACCATCCTTCAACATCATTCGGTTGTCTCTCCGGTCGACGCAATCCTTGGCCACTATATTCCGTTCTGCGCTACTAATATAAATCGCAGGTGTTGGTTCAATTCGGTCTCTTTTTCATTCTGCAGTTGGGCAGCGGACTCCAGCCTTTGATGGCTTCACCGGCGTACTCCCGATCGTGGTAAATCGTAAGGCGAGTCGAGACATGTGCCTCCAGCAGGTACCTTACAATGCAAAGCATTACCCATCAGTAGAAGCCGTCTGATCGTACGCAATCGAGCCCATTACCGAGATGGGTGATCCGCTTAGCACAGCCGCTAGCGTCATCGCGGTTATTCAACTCTGCTCTGAGGTTGCAAAATACGTCAGTACAGCCCGTGGCGCAGCGAAAGAGCGGAAAGATATCCTCAGGGAGGTGCGAGCATGCGGACACATTCTTGAAAGACTTCATGACGAAGCCGATGATTCGGATGAGGGCAAGGCTTGGTCAGAGACAATCAAAGCCCTCGAGGCTCCTGGGGCGCCTCTGGGCCGACTTTTGATTACTTTACAAGCCATCGGAGCTACACTCCAGCCCAAACATGGTATAAAAGGTGCAGTGGAAAACCTGGCGTGGCCATTCAAAGAGAAGGAAGTTTACAAAATCCTCGCATCTATCGAGCGCGAAAAGTCAGTCTTGCATCTGGCGTTGGAAAATAACTCCAGGAAATTAATCCAGGAAATAAGGAAGACAGCAAACGATAACAGGAAACTGCTGGAAGTCACAACGAGGCTCCTAAAAGGAGGACTAGAGAAGAGCCAGAGCCAATCTGCGGAAGTGTCACGCCGGATAGGACGTCTCGAGACATCTCAAGGAGGCCTAAAGGAAGGCCTAGATCGGTTACAGGACGGCCAAGATAACCAACATGCTGTCGAGCTCCGCCGAAACATTCTCAGCTGGATTACATCGATTGATTATGCTCCCCAGCAGAACGACTTTATCAATCGGCGACAGGCCGAAACTGGGCAGTGGCTTCTGGATTCAGACAAGTTCCAAACTTGGCTAGAAAACGACAAGCAGACGTTGTTTTGTCCGGGCATCCCTGGAGCAGGCAAGACAATCCTTGCGTCAATCGTAATTGACGACCTCGTCACAAGATTTAGGGATGATAAGAGTATTGCTGTTGTATATATTTATTGCAACTTCCGGCGGCAGGACGAGCAGACGGCTGTGCAGCTCCTCGCGAGTTTACTGAAGCAACTTGCCCAAGGCCCGCAGACTATACTCGACAGCGTCATAGCCCTCTACGACAAACATAGGGACAAGCAGTCGCGACCATCACCCAGCAAAATCTTAGCAGCGATCCGGTCCATGACTGCTCTATATTCAAAGGTTTTCCTCATTGTCGATGCAATTGATGAGATTTCATTCGAAGACAGGGACGAGATACTGTCATCCGTATCAAGCCTTCAACAAGAAGGTAAAGTGAACATTTTTGTAACCTCGCGTCCGGAGGTCAGACATCACTTTGCGGAACATTTCACAGAGTATGCGACGACAGAAATCCGAGCCTCGGATCATGACATCCTCGCACATGTAAACGGCAGGCTAGCTGCTACTCGGCGTCCAAAAGTTTCCCACTTCCCAGACCTTCAGGATGCTATTAGAGCACGGGTTGTCGGTGCTGCAGATGGGATGTATGTTCTTTTACCACTCTCATTGTACTACTCTCGGACTCCGACTAAGTAACAATTCAGGTTCCTACTCGCCAAGCTGCACGTCGACTACCTGCTCAGCAAATCCACGCCTGGAGATATCAGAGATGCACTAGAAGATATTCCTCGCGGGATTGCGGGTCTCGATGCGCTCTATGATCACGCAATGGAGAGGATCAACAGCTTGAATGAAGGTCGGAAAGAAACTATGCACAAGATCTTATCTTGGATTACTCACGCCAGACGTCCACTCTTGATGACCGAGATCCAATGTGCGGCTGCCGTCAGACCTAAGGCGACTGAGCTGAGACATGAGTATCTGCATGAAGTTGAAGATCTGATTTCTGATTGCGCCGGATTAGTCACATTAGATGAGCAGAGTGGTATTATCCGGTTAGTCCACTACACAGCGCAGGAATACTTTGAGCAGAGACAGAAGAAATGGTTTCCTAATGCGGAGGCCGAAATCACGACAACCTGCATTACTTATCTCTCATTTGACACCTTCGATGGCGGGTTCTGTGAAACGGATGATGAGTTCGAGGAGCGACTGCGAACGAATCGGCTGTACGACTATGCCGCGCACAACTGGGGTCACCATGCCTTCAAGTCTTCAACTCTCCCCCTGGAGGTTCTGGAATTTCTGAAGTCGCAGAGGAAGGTAGAGGCGGCGGGTCAAGCACTACTAGCCTCTAAGCGATGGCCATCGCATTTGGAGTACAGCCAGGAGACTCCGCGACAAGTGGCGGGGTTGCATTTAGCTGCATACTTCGGTATAAAAGATGCGGTAGGATCTTTGCTGGATGGAACTGATCCGGATTTGAAAGACGGCTTAGACCAGACGCCGCTTAGCTGGGCTGCTAGGAATGGCCATGATGACGTGGTGAAGCAGTTACTCGATAGAGGCGCCGATACGGAGTCGAAGGATAGCAGGCACCTCCAGACGCCGCTAAGCTGGGCCGCGGAAAATGGGCATGCAGGCGTGGTGAAGCTGTTGCTCGATAACGGTGCCGATATTGAGTCAACGGATCTCAAGTTCGGCCAGACTCCGCTTGGCTGGGCCGCCGATGAAGGACACGAGGGCGTAGTAAAGCAGCTACTTGACCGGAATGCCGAGATGGAACCGAAGGATATCATTTACGGCTCGACGGCGCTGCTCTGGGCCGCAGAGAACGGGCACGAGGGGGTGGTGAAGCTGTTGCTCGACAAGGGTGCCAACATTGAGTCGACGGATAAGGATTGCGGCCAAACGGCACTTACCTGGGCTGCCATGAATGGACATGAGGGCGTGGTGAGGCGGTTGCTTGAAAAGGGTGCCAATGTTAATGCGATCGACAACTCGGGCCTTACGGCACTACAGGTTGCTGTTTTCAGGCACCACGATACAACTGAAGGAATTCTGACGTCGTACGGGGCTCATGTGTCAGATTGCTACGGCTTAGAATGGCTATTTTCTGCGGGAGAATAGGCATGCATCTGTTTCTGTATATTATACGGCGTCGGCGGACAGGGTCGGGGGGATCATCGATATCTCCAAAATGCGCTGTTGTGAGATATCTTGACCTGATTCCCGGTGCACTGTCGAATCCCAATTCTAGACCCTAGCATTGCCGTGTCGTCCTCGCAGAAGACATTGTCGCCATGGCTCAGCGCTTTGCCAGACACTAAAAGCTACAAGGCATGTTCCTGAGTTTGCTTGAACCCGGTCGACGTGAGACGAGCCCGTTCTCAGCTTCGATGTTGATCTCCTCGAGCGCTGGTGTGTGTGGTCGGCAAGTCCCGCTTTTGTTTATGCGGCCGACTCGGAAAACAGTGAGACTGATACGCCAGACTTAGCGCCCGCTTGCGATCCGACAGCGCTAACGGTTCACAATTTCAATACGCGTACGAAGTTCTGTTTCCGTAATGTGAACAGCTAAAACCTAGCCTTATCATTAACCGAGATTGTGGTCGAAGCCAAAGGATTCTGGAGTGCCGTATCGACAGCCGCTAAAATCTTACGTGTTACGGTGATTACAATTTTTCTTTAATAGTGCCTGCTTGCCCTCATCGACACCCTTTGCGAACATCTGTGGAAGGCCATCTTCAAGATGGATACTTCTATCTATAAAGTATTGCAGTGGCCTATCAGCGCCGTGGCCATCTTCACCGTCACACTCACCGCCATTCCCCCTCATTCCAGCAATCGAGTTGCAGCCGCAGTCATACTAGCCACCTTGACGTACAGCTTCCAAACAGCGTTTCTGGAATACAACAAGAATCGTGGTCTAACAAGCCTGGTACTGGGTGCAACATGGACTACCTTCTTGAATTCATTCGAGATCATACTTGTTTCGAAGCTCGGCAGGCAGGATCTAGGTGCGCGAGATAGCGATCGCCTCACTGCGGTGCACATCCTCCGAGCAGCCCTACTCCCGTTCAACTGGCGAAGAATTGGAACTAGATACCAGATTGAAGTTCCGCCTTTCCCAAAAGATGGCGCCTTACCGAGCCGAACACAGTTTCTTACTCGCAGCTTGCTGATTTTTGTGGCCACCTATGTATACCTAGACTTGTGCACTGCCGGACCGCCGCCAGATCCGAAAATGATATCGCCAGAGAAGCAGTCGCTCGCGTACCTCTTTGGAAGTAAGGATGTTTCTGTCGAAGACGTTGTTTTTCGCATTGTCTCAACCCTCATCTTTCTTGCGAGCGCAGCGATAGGTGTAGTTGCCTGCTACTATCTGTTGGCCACCGTTGCGGTTCTCGGAGGGGGCAATCCGAAAGACTGGCCGCCAGTTTGGTACGGTTGGCCTAGCCAAGCATATTCTGTGCGGCAATTTTGGGGGTGAGTTGACAGTCATCTAGTAACGTGGTCTATGGCTAATGAAGATGCGTAGAAAATATTACCACCAGGGCCTGCGAAAGGCCCTAACCGGCCCGGCCGACTACTTTGCGGATTTCATCTTCCCGCGCGGGACTCGGGTATCTCGATACGCACGGCTAATCCTGGCGTTTTCCCTCTCAGCATGTCTACACCACATGGCCGAAGGGGAGCAGACTGGCCAGCTGATATTCTTCAGCAGTCAGGCCTTTGGCATCATGGCGGAGGACGCAATTAAAGGCTTGTACAAGGCTTCTCCAATCCGGCTACCAAGGAGCATTGAATATGCGCTAGGCTACGCCTGGGTTTTGACATGGATGGTGTGCATTGGGCCGTACTGGTCCTATTCGACTATGCGCAACATGGACGATCCGGACAGGGACCAGATGACGTTTGGGATTTTCAGAAGGCTTATTCAGCAGAGCTGAGAAGTAGTTGTATTGCACCCCAATCTGCTTACCATCCAAAGCTTAAGGTCACGCGTTGGCTTGCTGCTTTGGCTCAGGTCTGCTCGGGAATGACTCAGCTTAGGTTCAGGTTTGCTCATCTAGCTCTACGTCTGCTCCGCTCTAAGGCTGTTTGCGCTTAATATATGCCATTATATTTGCGTCTTGGGAACTGAGCATTTGTTGCTTTGATCTGAGTCGAGACTGACCTAGATTGAGCGGGCTCACATTGTCTTTGGCACTTGGCGTTATCACAGCTGGTTTACACATACATCACTTTGGTGCAGTAAAAACAGGGGTCTAACCTACCTAATTAGGGCTAGATCCTGTGTCCCGCAGTCCTATATCCATGCTTAGGTATCTCATGTAAGGCGGATGGTCCTCTCTGGGCACCTGTATCACCGTGACCGTAATTACTGCTGCAAACGACGATGCCACAGTCACATGACTCCCTGCAGCTTACTGCTTATGACGAAGCATTTCATCTGAGCTCCCGGTTTCCAAATGGCGTGCATGTATTCTAATAGATCAACGTCAATAATTAACAGAGTGCGAAACGAGAGTAACCCACAAACGGAGCATATGCATGCAACCTCAAAGTTCTCTTAACTGTATTTCTTCCTCGGCGGGGCAAACACTAATTATTGCCGGGAACACAGGCTAATTGTGCAACTAACAATCACCGCATTGGGCACGCCGAATGAGTCAGCCGGTCGCATACCACATCAAATTTCGTCCCGTGAAACAGGAAATAAAGCCAGGGTCTTCAGATCTTCTAATAAGTTTTCAAATTTTGATGTGTTGAGTTCCCCTATTCTCACTCATTTATAACCTCATTGCATCGCATTCTTCAACTCTCCAGCTTCGATCCAGCTCTCCAGCTTCGATCCAGCTCTCCAGCTTCGATCCAGCTCTCCAGCTTCGATCCAGCTCTCCAGCTTCGATCATTCTATCATGTCTTCTCCGCCGGAATATGCCAGACCGTCTCACCAGGTTGTAACTCCTCGCATCATCCTCCGCAGCGCTCGATCCTGTGATGCCAAGCCATTTGTTATCATGATCAATGATCCCCTTGATAGTCCTTATGGGAGCAAGAAAGGCCCAGATCAGACCTTGGAGCAACAACTCGACTTCATCGAGAAAAGCGCAACCACCACGGCACAAGGCAAGAATGCATGGATGACTATACTACTAAAAAAAGAATACGATCAAGAATCACCAACTACAGCTTTTGAAGTCGATGACGGCATTGTCATCGGCACGACAGGCTTTAATTCCTTTAAGACAGAGCCGTCTCTGAGCGACCCCTCCAAAAGTGTAGTAACAGGCGACATTGGGGCGGTGATTGATCATCGATATCGGCGGAAAGGCTATGCAATCGAGGTTTTTTCTGCCCTTGTGGAGTATGGTTTCAATGAGCTTGGGTGCGGACAAATCTCTATGAATACGGATCAGACCAACCTGCCTTGGATAGCGTTAATGAAATCGATGGGGCTCGATAAAGTCGGGGTTTTGAAGTCGCGTCCGTCTCCGCACCAAAAGGAGGGCAATGGAACCATGATTGACGAGGTGATCTATCGATTTGATAGGACTACTTGGGACGAATCAAAGAAGGGGTTGATTGCTGGTGGAAAATGGTATCTGTGAGTTTGCGTTCAAAACGGATGTAATGGAAAGAATCTAGTATGAGATGTTTGCGTAATATCAAGTTTTTGGATTGTGGGTAGATTAGGGTAATACAATTACAACCGCTCAATCAACCATTTTATTCATGTAACTTGATTGGCCAATGCTTGAAAGCAGTTGCATTCTGCTCCATGTAGTATAATAGTAGGGGGCAGTGATAGCGGAAGGCTGGCTATTGTGCATACACTAACCTCTGTCACGACAACAGAGTCAACGGATTCTTGTTATGGCAGTAATTATAACGAACGTTCCTCCAAGCGCATTCCATAAGCCTCGCATTCCCCCAGTAATCCGTGATTATGCAAGATTTATCGTACTCTGTATCTGCGCTGGTCATCCCGGATACTTGGCTTCCAGCCTGTAATGGTTGCTATCAAGCACTTCATTTCCCGCTTCAAAACGTGAATGAAACAATAGACCATCTCTCATCAACGGGCTTCATATGTGAGGGATCTTGGAAGAACAGAGTTAAATCGCCATTCGGGCTTTGAAAAGGCCCCTGAGGCATCACGCGTACGAATTATCTGTGCTGGCTGGCCCTGAAGAGGACAGTCGTAAGTGCATGTGGCGTACGGCAATCTCGTCAACGACCACATCTCGTGGGGCTATCGAAAGTGAGATGACATATGTGTTTTGTTGCGCCTCCAAATTAAGAATTTCCCCAAACGCGGGCTCGGCGATCGCTCTTTTGACTCGGTCAAGGACCTCCATGTCCATCTCACGTTTGCCGAATTGATGGTCTTTCCCTAGCGCCAGCAGTAACAATGTATAACTCTGAGGGATGTTACAGTAGTTCCAGGTCCATGTCTTATCCATCGAAAGCGTCGAGACAAGGAGAAAGGAGACCGTGTCCCCAGAGCGAAGTTGCAAGTGAACGATAACACCTTCGGACGATGAGCCATCCGATCTCTCAACGAGGAGGTCATTCTCATCCACCATCCACTCAAAAACACCAGGCCTTCCGCGGTGATTATGCCTAAAAGAAACTCTGCCATCAAGATACGGGTGGAGGTACGGAGGGAAAGAGAAGATTTCTGCCAGCAAAGGTCGATCCTCAAAAGTGAGTAAAGCGGCTGTCTGCGCACCTATTGACCCTATCCGGGGTGGCGGGCCTCGAGAGTCTCCAATTGTCAGACCTAGACCATGGACAATATTATGGCTCTTGGAAATAAAAATATTCTTCTCGAAGCTCTCCATTGCTACATCACCCAGAGGGAGTGGCTCTGGAGGATCTCGCGCCCGATAGAACCGCCCAGTTTCAAGATCTCCGACCATAGGCAAGCCTAAAGACTTTTCACCATCAGACGTCTCGACTCGCAATACCCCGATGAACGAAGACCATGAGTGAAGGATTGGAATCGTAATAGAGAGGCCAGAGTTGGTTAAGAAGTATGGAGATGGTCTCGTCTTTTCCGTCTTCATGAGGAACCGGCCACTGTTCCGAAATCCTGCTGCGTTCGTAGCAAGTAAATCTCCTTGATTTAGGCTCCTGTCCCAAGTCCAGCAGAAGAGAGAATGATCATCCGAGGCTTTCATGATCTCCTGTTGGAGCCTTGCGAATGCCCTCTCGCCCTCCCCGTAAAGCAGGGGCATGTTTAAGTTGAAGATTTCAAGCATGCAGTAAGCCATATCCTCAACTCTAGTCGTTTCCCTTTTCGAAAGCCACGAAAATCTCTCGGCAACACTCGCCTTGGATATCCGAACGGAAAGCTCGATACTTTGAACGACCGGAAGATCCGTAGTGTTTCCATAATACCATTCTCCCTTAGTTTTTTGCCACAGGTATCGGGTATGGATACCAGTAATCTGTGATATTTCAGAGCGCAGGGAAACTTTCGTTCCGAGGGACTTCCAGTCCTTGCTGTAAAATACGACAGTTTGCGGTGCGAGAAGTTCTTGAAGCGTCCAGCCCCTCGTGAACCATCGACTGGAGAGGGGGCTAACAGTGCCAGCCTCCTCATTTTCGTCGGAGACATCGGCGAGGTATACATAGCAGACTTGTGCATTTTGGTACCACACAAACATGGAGATGATTGCCTCCGTAAGCTCGGAGGAACTGGTTTTGTCAATGCAGTTGGTGTCGACCCAAATGTAGTCGTGCCCTTCCGTCTTCGCCAGTCGGCATGCGCCAAGGATTTTACCAAAGCCCTTTTTCTTGGAGGCAGAGCTTCGGTCGGCCCAGTCTTGAAAGCTGACCTCTTCTTCCTCCCAGGTATGGGACAGGATGGCATAGAACGGTATTGACTTCCCAAAAAATTCCCGCAACACTAGAGTCGTTGTGTTGATGAGTCTCATAGCTAAAGCTGTGCTCTTTACGGACGTGATAGCGATTTTGGGCGAAGTGACGCCAAATCAGCAAGATATTGGCTGCACTTCAGCCGCATGTTGCTGACAAAGCAGTCTCAACCACCACCACCTTGCATTTGGGGTGGAGTGTGGCTTGATTTGCAAAGCCTGGTGCTGTCCCAATTCTCACACTATCCTACCATCAATTTCTCATGCTAAGTTGTCTTTAAGTTCCATAAATTTCTGGTTTTACCTCCCATCGCAGCCCATCCAGCATATACTTCTAACGTGACGGGTCATCCTGAGTTCATAACGGATTCCACAGCAGAAGAAGTGGTGGCAGCATTTAGTCACAGGGAGTATAAGAAAGCCGAAATCTTTGTTCAAGATTGCCGACCCACTGATGACTGCCAGGTCGCTAAGAAAGCTTATCATACGGAATCGGCGTCTGCTACCTGTAGACTTTAGAAAATTGCAGCAATAGTATCTGTGTCGCTGTCTGGACTGCCGTTTTTGGCAGCCTAGGACTTCAATTTCAGCAAGCCAAAGCAACCCCAGGATCTGCAAACACACATATACAGAGATTGATCACACTTCGAGTATGTAACGGAAATCCCCTGCCCATCTTGATACGTGTTCCTGTCTTCCGCTCATCCATGACTCCCCCACCAAAGCCCCACTAAAGCTACACACGGTCTTTGTTCACAACAGAGAGACTCTCCGTCCAGTCTCAGAATTTTTCCAGTCCGTTTAACAAGCGCCCGAATTTGGGTCAGATCTTTGAGGGTTCAGGGAAGTCAGTCTATGGAACAAAGATAAGACAAGGACCAGAAACATACTTATAAGCCCAATTTACGTATGATGATTCGCCACCCCGGTTGCACCCTATAACCTCCTTCAGGAGGCCATCCACACAAGCTTCATATGTGAGAGCGGTTGGAGCACTTGGAAGCAAATTCAAGATTTTGAAGTTGACTCTCATGTAGGGGTCGGGTTTGCCGAGGTTGAAACATCTTTGCTGTGGATTGTCAAAGTAAAATTGGTTTGGGATAACTTCATATCTGCACCAATACTCGATTAAGTCCTCAACTTCTATCTCCCACCCATCCCATCCCTGGCCGGCATTATAGCATGTGGCTGAAGCTAAACCAGCAGCGAGAATGTTGAGTAGAAATGATGGGCGCATTTTGAGAATAGATGAGGTCCTTTGGTATAATTTAGTGGAACTAGCAGGAGCAATGTGTCTGCTTTTGACGTCTAGGAAATTAACCATTTCGGTTCGGGGAGGATACCTCGCTTTATAGTAATCCGAGCACACTCTTTTCCCTCTCATCTTGGTTCGAGGTATATGTATATAGCCTTAATTTGATCAACAAAATTTGCATCAGCTACTTCCTGGTAAATATACGTACAGGCGTAAGGATTAGGGACATGCCAGCCGTAATTGCTTCGCAAGATAAGGTAATTAGCGTAAGCGCCTTGTGAGTTGACGATATTCGCACGACGCCGCGTTCCAAGTTAGGCAATCGCTGCTTTGGCCCAATTAAAAATGCTACAAACACACTCCAAAAGCCTGCCCAGACGAAGGGCAACTACTTGCAAGTTCTGTAGAAAATGGTTCGACGTATGGTTCGACGTATCAGCGGCCGTTCTTCTATCTCTCCGAACATATTCTATTCCTTAGTTAGAAGCACATAACCTTACTTAAAAAAGAAATATCATATCAACCACGTCCTAGTTTACTATAGATACAGGCGTTACGCTTAGGGAGACGCTGACCAGTTTCGCAAGACGATTGGAGTAAGCGGCATGTAATCCAATTTTATTGGCTACGACGCCGCGTCCAAATTAGGCAATCGCTGCTTTGCACCCAATCAGAACTGCCAAGACACACTCTGAACGCTAAGGCGGCCAGACAAAGCGATAACTAACTGCCTTATTCGCAAGTCTGCAGAGGCTGGTTCTACGTATTAGCACGGTTCTACTATCTCTTCGACTGTTGTAATTACCGTAATTTTACATGAATCCTGCAAGCCACAGTAATACGTAGAGGGGCTCCGGCACATAAGTCGAGATAAGCCAAAGGCGAAGCATCCTTGCATTTATCTGCTCATGGAATTCGGGTTCTTGTGGCCATCTTATCGCTCGATCTGCATAGAAACCGCTTCGAACATCTCAATGAGGTTGAGCTATTGATAACTTTGATATGTACATCAGAACAGATATACCTAGCCACCATGTAACAATAGTGAATTGGAAATTGACGGCCCCTTACGGCCTGAGGAGAGCTACCACGATTGGCAGGTGGATACTGCTTCGGTCCCTGTCTTGAAAGGGGGCCAAATTAATTAGCTCAACAGCTATAATCATCTTGGTATACGTAGGGGATATCCGAATAAGTTAGCAGATATTATCTGAAGGATGTGAGATCTGTGAGTTGAGTGATTACCTTGACTAGAGCTAGTCTATGGTGTTTTAAGACGAGTTAGCAAATAACAACGTGAGCATTATTGTGGGAACAATAAAGGCTTGAGTTAAATGTATCATACTTTGGGTAGTCTGGCTAGTTCCATTTATCGGGATGGGAGGGGGTAGTTGGTATGCAAAGAGTGGAAAACTAGCAAATAGTCTGCCATGTCTATGAAGGCCTCAACTGATATACATGCTCATCAACAGCAGTATAGATATGGTAGCGTAGCTATGTCACCAAGAAGCACTAGAGAACTTCGGGCAGGAGATTTGTTGTGCTCGAAATTTTATGAGATGGGACGTAGAGTCAACTCATCGTCAGCCAATCATGGCATCCCTTCAATCGATAATGGCCACAATTATCCTAAACCTACCTGTCCAAACAATACCCTTTGAAAGATTGGCGAACGCAAATCACTGCAACAATTCACAGGATCAACAAGAACTGCAGTGTCTCCTGATTCGTACGTCGTTCGCACGTGAATTTGAATTATGTATTGTGCACTGAGTCACTAGCGGGTCGAGCATCTGAGCATCGTCGACTACCTTGGGATGATCTAAAATTGGAAGCAGCATGCCTCTTGGTTAGGCTGTTTAGTAACTGAGTTTATAAAAAGACTCGATTTGTAATGCTCCGAATACTAGAAGGTTTGGTCCCGTAGGTACACGGGTAAATTACCTCGTCAAGACTCTACTTTGGACCCCCAGTTGGCATTAAAGTCACTCTAAAATCCGAGTAAGGCAGTCTGAATTATACTTTAAATCGCACCAAACCACTCGATGGTGTAGAGTCCACCGCAGAATGATCCTATGTGCACGCCATTCTCGCTGCCCCCAATTACTTTGCGGTGCATGCTAGAAGCCCCTCACTTTGTTTACCCGGCCACGAACATCATCTAATCAACCAATTCATTCGCCCGGGATCTTACAAGACATGCCTCTAAGTTCCTGGTTAAGGTGTCCATATGTATCGCTGGACTTATATCGTCACTAAGCTACCTGCAAGCGATGACATACCAAGTTGGATGTATAATATGCCGAGCTTGACCCCTCCAGTTGATCCAAGTCTAGTCATCTTGGTAGCTCGTACATGGGTCTGCATCACTTGAACTGTCTCTGTGAGTCGGAGTCAATATGATATTCGTTGCCGCTTCAGTGATGGCGCTGGCTGTCGCAGCCATGGCGGATTTGCCGGTTGCCGTTGCCCCTCACAGGCTTTGGGCAACGGCGGGTGCCTGCTCCACAACCGTCTCTCTGGACGCCAAAACAAACGTTTGGAAGTCGTACACTCTTCATCCTAATAAGTTCTATCGGGAGAACGTTGAAGCTTCTGCTAGGGCTATTGAGGATCCTTTGTTGAAGAGCAAGGCATTGAAGGTCGCCGGCATTGGTACATTTTTGTGGATGTGAGTGCCCAGAACACTACACAATATATGCCAATCATGACCAAATTGCAGCGATACGATCGGGGATCTCCCAAAGATCGAGTCGGCCAGCGCGAACGTTCCTTGTGATCATATCCTGGGACTGGTGATACACAATCTCCCCCGATTTAGCTGCCGGGGGGTTTTGGTCAACAGCGATCCGGCAGCGGAATCCATCAGATATCAGTCACAATACGTCGACGGTAGGTTTCCTGCTTATAAAATTGTTTCGTTACAAATTGCGATGACATTCCTGTGGAGACTAATGTTCAGCAGCTATTGTGAGGATCCTCACGAAACATCCAAACACCGCTTTTGCAGTTATCATTGAACCCGAGACTCTGCCTAACGTTGTTATAAATGCTAAACTCTCGTCTTGTCGGCAAATTGCAGATCTTTATCGTGACAATATTGCGTATGCTCTCAGGCATCTCAACTTACCTAACGTTATTATGTACCTGGATGCTGGCCACGGCGGCCTGCTCGGATGGGACGACAATCTTCAGCCAGGTGCTACAGAGCTTGCGGGTGTTTATAAGGCCGCTGGAAGCCCAATACAACTCCGCGGCTTTGCTACTAATGTTGCTGGATGGAACTCCTGGTAAGTTTCGTTTCTGTACCAGGAACCCGTAACCTGACTATGTATTCTCGCAGGGATGCCGTGCCTGGTGACTTTGCAAGCGACCCTGATTCATCTTGGAATAAAGCCCAGAACGAGATGAACTACATCCAGCTTCTGGGAGATGCCCTCAAGAGCGCCGGAATGCCCAATCATGCCATTGTGGATACCAGCCGTAACGGCGTCCAAGGCCTCCGGAATGAGTGGGGCGACTGGTGCAACGTTGATGGCGCGGGCTTTGGCGCCTTCCTTAACGCTAGCACTGGTCTTGAACTTGCCGATGCCTTCGTCTGGGTTAAACAAGGTGGGATATCTGACGGCACCAGCGATCCGAACGATGTTAATTATGACTCGTTCTGTGGCAAAGAAGACGCTTTCAAACCATCTCCGAATTACGGTGTCTGGAACCATGCATACTTCGAGATGCTCCTCAAGAACGCCAACCCACCAATCCAAGGATAGAGCAACGCCTGAAAGATAAGGAGAAGACACGGGGAAATCTATGTATTTAGGTATATACTTGACCACAATTTAGTTGTTGGAGTTGTTGAAAACAATCCGGAAATGCTTATTCCGCTTCTGCCTTATCCAGTCTGGGTTGAGGACTGGCGCTTCCCTGGTGTTGCGGTGGGCTCCTCGCATGATTGGCTCCCTACCCTTTCGTACACTACACCGCCGAAGCCCGTTGAAGGTTTAGGGATAATGGTTCAGATTGCATAAGGTAAAAAGCTGCAGTACAAAATTGGGAAGTTAGGCTCGGCACAAAACGGGATCACAGGCGGAAAGGTTCCTCTTAACATGAAGTATGATGATTTAGGGACAGAGTTGAGACAATTTATTATACATCATTTGATACAAGCTGAAACAAGCCCTCAAGAACGCTTGTATCGAGAAAGATACATGTCATAGTCTTTTGGGGCAAAACATCCAAATTCCCGTTTTCATACAGCCAGAACGGCATTTGTCCTTCCAACCGACTCTCGAAGACAGCTATTCTGTATCTATGCCGTGCGTTCCATGGCTATGAGTACCACAGGCCTCCATCAGTCGGTACGAAATGATTCTCAGACCCACTATTCAGGTGATAATCACTAGTAATATCCTTACTCAGGTCTTTCTAGTCGCCTAATTACCTCAGAGACACCTTCCCTGAACAGCAGCATAGCATATAGCTTGTGAAATGTGAACAGAAGTTCTGGTCTGACGGGCTTGTTGACCGTGGGATTGCAGGACGTGTGCGAGTATTGCAGGCAAATAGGGGTCTTTTCATCAGCATGTCCCTCTCGCATAACGGAAAACTGATGCACCCCAGCAAACCGTCCGTGTTGCGACCCGAAGACGATATCAATGCTGCTTTCGGTATTACCATTGACAGGAGAATCCGCAGTGCAGATGTGTGTGTCGGCGACCTGAAAAGTGCCGAAAAATTTGGAGTAGAGGGGTGGAAGCGAATCTCCGTGTAGTTGCGACTTGGACCAAATCTGAATTGGAGTCTCGGCGTCATCAACTTCTGCATGGCTGGTCAGATTGCATCAACGGACGGTAACAAGTGACTTGCTTACTTGGGAACGAGTAATGGACCAAGTTCATACGAAAGGTTCGAAGCATGATCCGCTCTATGGCAAAGACCCAACCCCCGAAGAATCCCTGTATGAATGTTGCTAGAAGAGCTTCATCTGAGAGCCCACGACGTTGCTGCGGGATATTGACGATAATCGACCGCGTATCATCAAGAGACGGATGGCTCTTCGGGTTCACAAATTGCTTAACAGTGACGGAACTATTGAACGAAGCCGGATTTTTGCCAACGCTTTGAATTCGGCGTTGTTCAGCTGGTGCTGTTCGGCGATAAATGGTCAGCGATAATACTCCGGCCACCGAGACAGTGGCCAAGGCAGCGCTGGTGAAGAGCAGGCCCATCGAAACTCAGAGTAGTGATTAACGATAGGACGTGTCTATGTGAAATTGCGAGAGTTGATCAGAAGGTATGCACTGGCCCTTTCTCATTGACTTTAAAAACCTGGGACGCGCTTGAGGGCAGGTATTTGAGGTCAAGTGAGGTCGGGAACAAGCCCAGCTTGGTGGGGCGGCCGGACTACTACCCGGACAATCCGGCAGCAAAAAGTTTCCGATTCTACCCGCAACCTCGACTTTAAAACCTCGTTGGACAAGCCAACAATCAAGACTGTTCGGGTGCACGGATGATCACTCGATACACAGGCCGCCAGAGTAGGCTGGACACAGAGAGACAATATGGTCCACCACACGCTATTGCCCGCAGATTATGGGGACGCTGTTCAGTAACATCATACAAAATGCAAAATTCCACCAACTTCATTCCCCCAGGCTAAAAACCACTTTCACTGACGAAGGGCCTAAAACATCTGACGAAAGGAGTGTGAGAGCTCTGCATATATAGCTATTCCCTAGGTAGAGACAATCAAGATGCTGACATTGCAATTGTCTTGTCACGAGTGTTCCTCTTCACAAGGCTCCCCCGTTTCCCTTCACTTCAAGGTAATACGAAATCGTTGCTAATTCTAGACAGCGTGAAAAAATTAGAACATCCCCATTCTGTACACATACTACAATCTGTAGCTAGTGCACAACCAAATGTCGCCTTGATCAAAATTATTGCCGTCGTTGAAGCTCCCACTAGTGAGCGAATCTGAAGTCCAATCTCTTGTTACCTTCGTCCTTTGTAGTCTCCAGGTAGTTCTGTCTCTCCTCATGACTCATCGCATTCCACTTCTTGTCCCTTGAAGAGTTCTTCCACATGTAGTAGAACTTTATTGAAATAATTAAGACAATATTCCAAGAAGTAATGGCCACCAGGACTCGGTTGCCTCGTCGATAGAATGGCTTGTCATCTTTTTGGTAGACGTTCGAAGCAATGATCGACGAGGCTTGGACGGACATATTGTAGAGCGCCGATCCCACCGTCCTCGTACGCACGGTTCCTGCATTGCGAGAAGTGATTGCCACAATGATAGCGTGAACATAAGGGTAGGCAGACAAAAGAAGCAGAATGGCGTAGCGAGACCAGGCGCTGTACTCAGATGGCAAGACCGCAAGAGCAATCAAGAGGGGAAGCATCCACAGCTGGCATAGAAGAATGATGCCAAAGCGGTTATTGATCTTTTCACTGACCCATGTCCAGAATATAAGTTGCAGCAACAAGAGTACCGATCCGGGAATTGTGAGCAAATTGGTTTGAAAAGTTCCAAAGCCAAGGCTGCGCAGCGTCAGAGTAAGATAGGCCTGGATGGTGGCGTGTGGAAGGGTCCAGGTTAGACCGAGTAAGTAAACTGGAAAGAGGTCCCAATCTGTGAGCGCTTGCCAAAGAAACTTCAGAGAAAGTCCTTGACGGTTGTGCATGTCGCCTTTCGAGGGGTCGTCGCGGAGGATGCGGTTCACCATGATGATCTCTTCTCGCTCGGTAAACCATCCGTCCTTGCCACGGAATCGGGAGGCAGTCTGTGTGGGAGAAGGCGGTAGATAAAACCTGATGACATTCGATATTAGCGCTGCGGAACATCATACCTCTGGGTAACTTGCAAAACCGCTCACCATGAAGCAATCCCAATAAGTGCTGTGAGGCATCCCTCCAGGGCGAACATCCATCTCCAGCCCTCCCATCCATTGACGCCCCTAAGTCGTAGAATGCCGAATGCAAAGAAAGCACTGACAACCTGCGTAAATATGTAGGCGGACCAAAAGAAACTGAGACGAATCGGAAGCTCTTTGCTCTTGTAAAAGTAGCTTAGACTGGGAATAATCAGCCACTAGATCAGTGTAGATGGGTCAAGAATGCTGACTAGAGTATGACATCCGGGATGAACCCTCCCTCAATCAGACCGAGCAGCGACCTTGTCACGTAGAAGGATGCCTGTCCGTTAAGCCTGCACTGACATATGGCGACAATTGACCACCATAACATTTGAATGGGAATCCAATTGTCAGGCCCAATCTTCTTGGAGATCATCTGACTGCAGGTAATGTCAACTAATAACAGGCCAAGAAGGAAAAAGAGAGTACATACGATGGTAGCTCCGCGCATAAGAAGCTGATATAGAAGATTGTTTGCCCGTAATTGTATTGATTCGTATCCAGACCGAGATCAGCTCCAGCCACGGTCAGCATCTACCTTGACCATTGTGGAAAATGTCACATTCAGAAACTCACCGAGAAAGTTATCCGTCAAGGCTTGGGAGATGTTTCCTCGATCGAGTTGCAGGGCAAAGAACATGAGACAAGCCCATGTACAGATCTTCCAGTCTAGTTTTCGGACAACTCGTTTTTCTTCCTCTTTGGTCCACTCCGCATTCGGGTCCCAGCGGTGTTTACCTTCGTAGGAGTCGATGGGCTCGTAAAACCGCGTGTCACCACCTAGCGCGAAAGCCTCTCCTTGGGCCTGCTTCGCTTCTCTGACAGTTTCAAGATCGTGAGGAGTAATTAGGCTCTTGCGTCGTGTGAAGTCTAGTTTCTCGGGGTCAACGATTTGCAGAGCTTGTTGGACCACCGAGGGGCGCCTTCCCCCAGATGCTGTCGAAGACTTGCGTCTTCCTGTCGAAGCGACAGAAGCTCTACGTTCGTTGTCTGCCAGGGCCGCAGACAGTCGACGCTCAACTTCACCCAGAGGCCTCTGGGTAATCAAGGTGCCGGCGCCTGCTCCCAAAATGCCAATGTCTGCCATGATGTTGGTGAGAGTTTTCTACTTTATCAGAACCCGATAGAATTCTCGACATTAGACCCGGGGAAGCACATGCCACTTTATCCTTCTTTTATGTTCATCCTTTATATGCGAATCTTATCAACATTCACATCACGCCAACCCCCTCCCAAACAGTATCTATGGCATGATTGAGAACTATAATGGCACAATTTCTAACGATCTCTACGATAAGAGAGCCATTTTTGCTTTATATCCAAATAAAAGGTGAGTGTGTGACGTGGGCTTGCTCGAGAAACTGCTGATCAAGCCCCCTGGTAGCATCGAGGACAACTACAATTGGGTGATCGAGCGGTATGCGTCGGACCTTTCAGCCACTTATCACATACGACACACCGAAAACTGGTGATGATATCATGTGTGGTTCTGTTGCAAGATTGTCTATCAAGGTCTACGGATCGGCTGTGATGTCGAAGACCGAAGGAAGTCAAATTAACCGACTATGAATTAAAGCCACTGACATACCGTGACATTCTACTCTTTTCCCATTAGTGGAACAGTTGTGTGTATGGTTGTGTGATGTCAAGTGGTAGCGTTTGGCTTCGATCACGCAATTATAGTGGTTTTGACGAGGGCGTTGTCAAATCGGAAGGAGGGTGCCCGATTCTGGTAGAGCCAGTAAGATGCCGAAATCAGCAGGCCTGGTGCATGATGCTGGTTATATGCGATATAGAAGACATTCTAATACTGAATGTGTTGCAGTATTAATTTCAATATATCAGTCAATCTAGTATATCCTCTAGTGGTTGTGATGTGTTGGTTTCCTAATTCGGAGCTCCCCAAGTACGCGCTTAGCCGATTTCGATGCTACAATATTTTCCAGCTCGTCATGCCGTTGATCTTCTATCAGCGACTACCTAAGAAAACACAATGTTGGTCTAAAGGAGCCTATCAAAGCAGCACCTGTCTGCAACTGTCAGATTGTCCAGGTCATGAGCAGAGTGAAAGGATTTAAAGTGCGTAGCCTCGTATACATCAAGTAGCCGGACATCAAGTCGCCGCTCGCCCCGTAAACTATTGTCACCACGACAAATGGCGCCAGTCTAGCGCATGTGAATCTATACCCTATTCAGCGCTGCTGGTCCAACGTTTGATTAGTCAGACCTTGTCTTATCATCGGGGAATCTTTCTTCTGGGAGTCATGCCGCTGCATTAGTATTTTAAGCTTTTATATTGGGATCAAGCTTCGCCATTTTGATATCTGATGTTTTGTTTAGAACTATACACCAAAGGACTCCGCCGTATCTAAAGCAATACTACAGCTCGACAGTAAGCCATAAATGGAGAAACAAGGCATCCTATTTCTTTGCGTCCAGTTGAGACCAACATCTGACCCCGGGCATTGCTGCGATGCGGGTATCGACGGTTGTAGCGCCATCCAGCCACGGTGTCGGATTTTCTACGACAAACTGCTGTACCAAGCTACCGATGGCAGGGAACCAAAGTACCTCGTCACATACGGTGTCAAGCCAGCTCCTATCTTGAGTACTGAATGTAGCATCCTAAATGCCGAAATTCTCACACATGCCGGAGCAGGGCTGTCATTCTGGGAGCTTTCCTTGCAGAAACTCTCCCCAGAATTCAATCCATCAAAGAGCCTTGCAGATATTAACTCTGAGGGAATTGTGCTCGGGGTTTCAGAGCTAGAATTGAAGGTCGAGCCTGACGCAAAACAGGAAGTGATTAGATGGTATGACAAAGAACACATTTTTATGGTATCCCAGATTTCTGGATGGTTACGGAGCAGGCTTTATTTTAGCTATGACACGAAGACTGAGATACCGAGATGTCTCGCTCTCCACGAATTCGCCAAGGTCAATGGTCTTGGAGGACCGAAGCTTAAGGAGGCTTTGGAGACTGAATGGCGCGAGGAGGTCTTCTCCAAGTACACGACTCTCAAGAGTCGTAGAGTTTATACTCAATTATAGCTGTAGTCAACTGTGCAGAAGATATGTGAAGTCAAGTACTAGATGCTGGCAATGGTCTTGTCAACCCAAGCTAAGAATGTACTGTCGGAAAGGATTGGTTGTTTAGACACTACGAAAAGAGTTTTGGAACTGCCTAGGCTATTTTTTTGAAGGACAATTTAAGCCAAAGTTCCTATTTAAACAACGGTAAATTAACCATATGAAATAGATATATTTACAAGCCCTCAATAACAACTACCTCGAAAAGCCCCAGCGGAGGCAGGATAATCTTGCCATCCTTCACCTCTAGCTCCTTATCTACGTTCAGCGCCCGTGCCTTGACGTTGCCCTTGGCCACCTTGATAAATCCAGCAGGAATAGGGAGGTAGGGACCAAAGTTCTGCCTCCGGACACCTGACATGTTGACAAAGTGAACGATGGTCCTCAAGCCACTAGTATGCACCGTTACCTCGACTTGTTCTGCGATGTCGAACGACAGCGGCTCGTTACTAGCGCCCAAGCTCGTCAAGACCAACTCGAACAGATCGCGTATGGCAGTGAGGCCTGTCTCACGGTAGGCGCGGCCGATGGTGAAGGGAATAACGACGCCCTTGCCGCAGCCGTAGACGGCGGCGCCATAGCCGCGCTGCTCGACCTGCACCTGTCCGTAGGCCTTCTCAGGGGGAGAAAAGGGAGCCCGCGCTAGCATCTTGTACTCGGCTTCGCTGTCTTTCTTCCACTCGAACAGGTGGTAGGTACCGTAAAGGGGCACGATGGGGCCATTGTAGACATGTGGGTGGTCGCTCGTCTGCGGGGGCGCAAGGTATGACGACCAGAGCAGCTCGCGCTTGCAGACGACAGCGCGCTCCCGCACCGAGGGGAGTGACTGGAGCTGGGTTGTGCCGTCAGCGCCAATGGCGCTCGAGGCCGTGGCGATGAGGCGGCCGCCTGCGTGCACCCAGCCATCGAGGACTTCGACGTCACCGTCGCCCAGTGTGCCGAGGTCAGGGAGGATGATGACCTCGTATCGCTTGAGCCCTCCATTATCTTGGGTCGCTACCAGGTGCTCGTGGGCAATAACGTCGAACGGGACGTGCAGCTCTTGCAATGCCGAATACAAGCCGCGGAATTCAGCCACGGCCGCATCGAACTGGGCGGTTGACGTGAGCGCACGATCGGGTCGAACCAGACCCGTCCTCGCGCAGGGCGTGAAGTCAGTGTAGTAGTCGATCCATTTGCTGTGGAAGCGCGTGAGCTCGCCCGCCGTGTCGAGGCATGGGTAAGGGGTTCTGCCCGGGACGCCCATGATGTATGTGGATGGATTGCCACCGCGCGAAATACATTGCAGGAGGTACTGGGAGAACTGAGCCGGCTCCTCGCTAGCCATACGGTAGGGCATATCGAGGAAGGCAACCGAATTGGATAGGACAGGGACCTCAGGTCGCCACGAGCGCCAGCTGCTTATAATCTCGGAGGTGGAGTGAGGCCAGAGCTCGCGGCCGACCGCATTGTTGGCCTCATGGAAGATCATATCGCACGTCTTGCCCATAATTAGGCAGGCATCGGGCAGCTTTAACTTGATGAATTCTTTCAGGCGACCTAGCAGGTCGTCGAATACGCCGCGGCTGAAGTGCAACCACTGGGCATAGGCGTCATCGCTGGGCTTCTTGGGCAGCGGGAGACCGCCCGAAAACTTGAACCAGGCGGCCGCACAATTGCTGCAATGGCACACTCCATGGTAACGCTTGTAGTAATCCTCCTCGTTAAACGATACCCAGTTTATGAAGAAGCCGTCAAGCGCGTAGCGTGTCATCACCTCGTCAAGAATCTCGAACATGCGCTCCTGGTAATATGGCCCGCAGGGGCAGACGGACACGAGCTCGCCTGAGTGCTCCTGAAGGTTTCCATCAGGCGATGAGTAGCACCAATCTGGATGCTCGGCGGCGACCTTAGCGGTGATCTTGGAGAAGTCTACGCGTGCCAGCAGCCGCAGGCCGCGTGCTTGCGCCGCCTGGAATGCATCCGCGATTAGGTCGCCACTCGTTCGGGCGGCCAGATGCGGGTTGCGCCAGTGGAAACTCAGGTCGCTGGGGTACTGGGCCTGGATGCCCGCCACACTGATCAGCCAGGCAGCGGCGCCATGGTTCTTGATGTAGTCGGCGCAGGCATCTACATCCATGTCGGCGTCAATCTCGCGCAGGTTGGTCTGGAGCATGCTGAATGGTTTGCGCCACCATTCGCCTAGAGGGAGCACGCTCGCGGGAGCCATGTCTGATAGATCGGGGTCTATTTGGGTAGCCGTCGTTATTTTGACCTCGTTGTTGGAAGGGTTTGGTAGGCAGGGTAGCACGTCGATTAAGCTTCAAAACACCTTCAACACTGAAGCAGATTCAGCAACGAGACACTTCTCGGAGAGCAGTCACATTAGCGATGGCGGGCATTGCCTTTTGAATGCTTGTCGACCGCCCCAGTCACGACCATGTCGACAGTGTTGTCCCGCGAGGGTTTCGGTAGCGCTGGGCAGACTGATGCGCGCCAAGTGTCTCTGGGTCTTTCCTAAAATCTGGTTGCCGGTTGAGGAGCTCCGCACTCTCTTGGACATTGCATCAAGCCCACTATTCCGTACATCCCTCGCAACTTGGCGATCAGCAACTTGGCTAATCTAGGTTACAGGTGCCGATTTTTTAGTTAGGGCGGAGTCAACGCATGGTCCCCGGAAATCTATTCGCCGACTACTAAACCAGCTAAGGGTGCCTCGAATATTCTGTTAGCCGGGGACCTCAGGGAACAAGCTAAGGCCAAACGAAACCAGGCACCGACCCGGGGTTGCACTAGGGGTTTCGCCCGGCTCAAGATAAGAGAGACATCACCAAGGAAATAAAGTATGACATGTATCGGGAAACATCCCCAGTTCCGCGCTTCTTCCTCTCCAGTTCGTTCAGCCTTGCCCACGATAGATCCCGGCACTGCGACGACTTGACTCTATCTTTACATCCTTCTAGCCTTTCATCATGTCACTTTTCGGCATCACCTCTCGGTAGGCTGTTCACATGCCTCGTACCATGGTTCATACTCGCGCGGATGCTAACACCACTAACCCTACCCAGCCTACAGGGAAAAAATGGTTCGTATACAGATCCCCTGAACCCAATTCTCCCCACGGCACCAAAGAGAGAAGCTACTGACTTTGTAGTCAGTCCTGATCACTGGTGCATCTTCCGGCATCGGGGCATCTACGGCCGTTCTCTTCGCCCGCTGCGGTGCCAATGTGATCATCACCGCCCGTCGTACCGAAAAGTTGGTTGAAGTACGCAAGAAGTGCTTAGAAGCCCAGAAGGAGAGCCCAAATGCACAGGGTCAGCTTTTCGTTCTACCCATATCGGCCGACATGACAAAGAAGGATGATGTAGAGGGTATTATTGGTAAACTTGAAGGCCGCCCGGTCGACATGTAAGTTCATAAAGGAGGTGACTAAGAAAGACAAAATCCATTTATTGACCTGCCATCCGTTAGTCTTGTCAACAACGCCGGTATGGTGCGTGGTAGAGAGCATGTTGGTGGTATGCCGCACAACCCCCCATTGAAGACTTGCACCAGCTGACAGTATCATTCTAAGACATCGGTAGGACATATGCGCTCAGTCCGGCCTTCGATTTATTCTGACGACCGACGTTCTAGCCGATGAGGATATTGAGATCATGATCCAGACAAACGGTACACCAAGCTCCCTGGTCCACATGTCTCATAAACCAAATTATCTCCTCAGGCTACTCCTGGATCGGTATGCACACTAACTTGAGCTAATAGTCATTGGCCTCATCCGGTTGACACAGGTCGTTGTCCGAGAAATGAAGAAACAGGGCTTCGGTGTAGGTGTGGTCATTTCTCAATCCTGTGGAGGTGCCTTGCAATCGGGAGCATTGTCTAACCATCGCAAAATAGTTCATTATCAATCTTGGATCCATTGCGGGTCGTGAGGCTTACATCGGTGGCTCCATCTACTGCGCTACAAAGTTCGCCGTCTCTGCTTTTACCACCTCGCTCATGAAAGAGCTCGTCAACACCCCAATCCGCGTCTGCGAGATTCAGCCAGGTCTGTTTTCCGTTCGGCATGTGCCGCAACTACATGGTGGCTGATACTCTGTTCTTCTAGGAATGGTCGAAACCGAATTCTCCGTCGTGAGATTCCGCGGCGACAAGTCCCGTGCCGACAACGAGTACATAGGCCTGACTCCACGTACGTTTCCTCATTTGGGAAGATCAGAGAGGATTATAACTCACGATTTCCCCAGTGAATGGTGATGATATAGCCGAGGAGATTGTATGGTGTGCCAGCCGTCCTGAGCATGTCCAGATCGCCCAGATGTGTAAGATACTACTCCTCAGATCACTCTGGGAATTGACGAACGAGGCTGATTTGCCCCAGTGATTTTCCCGACCGCCCAGGCGGCTGCTTCCGTTGCTTATCGCAAACCGCAATAATGGCTTTATCATCACGTACCATGGTGGATTTGTAGACTAGACTAAGCCGATCCCGTAGGTTAGCTGGATGGTATATTGCGTAGATCGTTACGGCGGGCAAACAAGGCATTGGGAAGATGATAGCACATATGAGTTCACGATGGAAGTTCGAGCAACCCTAATGCTTCACCTTTAGAAAACATCCTTTGTAGCATGACGTATCACACTTATGCAAGGTTGGTTCCAGGCAACAACATACGGCTGGAAGACATGTAGCTCGATTGAGAGGGCAGGAACATAAAGTAAGGTACTTATGTGGACAGCCACTACGGCATTCCGTTTCGGGAAACTTGTTTGGATAGCTAAGGCGATTTGGGGAGATAACCACATCGTTAATCGAATACATGAATTGCTTGTGCTATGGCATGTATTTCATCGCTCTGCCTCGGCGGTTCTGGAACAGATAATAGCACTACCAAGATCCCATGCCCCCTAAGAATAGAGAAGAAATTACACAGCCGCGACTGCTTTAGCTTCTGCTTGGAATTTCCTACTCAGGAGGCACATGCCCAGTCAGCGGGAGAGTTGCCAGTTGTGGAATGGGCCATGAATTTCATCGGCTGATTGTGGCACTTACATAGTATGCTGATCCATTAGCAATCCGTCCTTCTGATTGACCGTCTTGTTAAAACCGTTTCGCAGCTCAAATTCGGCAAATTCCTTTGTGCCTCGTCTTTGATAGATGCTATCCACGGTGCTCTCATCAAGACCATTGGCCTTGGCGACGGCAACCATGCGCCGAAGCTCGCCCTCGGCCTTGGCGCGTTTGAATCCCGCGTTGCGTGGATACCAGAACTTCCGCTCGCGGGTTGGTTTGAATTCGGGGACAGACTCACGGCCCAGATTCCTGAGCACCACTCGCTCCAGCAAGCTCTTGAAAGAGTAAGGGATTCAGCCATGTTTGGTATAAAAGGGAAAGAGCACGCAAGCTCTGGCACTTACATAGTTGCCATCTGCGCGATTCAGGCTCAGGGGGCTATGCAGGGAAACATGCGGGTTGCCTATTACGCGTGGGTAGTACAGGTAGTTTGGGCTGGGACAATGTGGTAGAAGCCCGTGAAGTATGATGACGTCGCCTTTTTCCGCCACGACAGTCGAGAACTCGGAGCAGTCTTTGATGTGCTTGCAATTGGCGCCATTGATAGGGGGATCAAAGCCCTCGGGGTGGTCATAGAGCCACTTGACAACACCTGTGAGTACACACATACGTTATTAGCAAAGCTCGGTCATCCAAGGTAATCAGTTAGGTCACAGAGCTGACCCACCCTCAATGCCATCCTCGCATACCCAGGTCCCACCGCCACGAGCGGGAATGTCGGCAAACACGTGGATGATGGTCAAGTTATTACCGCTCGAATCAAGGAACATGCGGTACCAGTCGTCATCCGTGTGCCATCCATTCTGATCCTGCGGCTTGAAGGCCGCCGTATCCTTGGTGTTTTCCTCACTACCAAGGTTAACGATGAAGGCATCCCCAAAATGCCTTTCGCGGACCGGGTCGATGTTCTCGATACCTCCGCATATATCGACAATCTTGCGCCAGGCCTCCGGAGCGAACTCTTCTGCGGGAACCTCACGATGACGCGGAAGATGTAGGTATGGATCAGTCCAAGTAGACTTGTCATGCTCGTCGTAGTCGATGCGCGTCCAGAGGTCTTTCATCCACTTATCAATATACTCATGCCTGATGGAATTCTTGACATGGAGCCAGCCCTTGGTAAGAAAGTGATCGGCCTCCTCTGGGGTAAGGTGCTCGTACGTCGGTGTCGTCCATGACTTGGGTATGGTGGTAAGGAGAGGCACATTAGCCGTTGTAGTGATCTCGGCGGAAGTTGACATTGGATATAATGTACTGATGACGTCAAGGATATTAATGGTCGTCAAAATTGGGTGTCATATGAGAAATACTGAGTTGTACTGCGCATGGTAAAGTCCATGTGCGGTCCGAACTTTAGGCACAAGACTTTATAGAACCTGTCTCGGCTACTAGATCCAGGGCTAATGGCCGATGCTTTACATGGCACCGCTCGTATTACGGTAGGACACTTACAACAGACTACGCTCTAAGCCTCTCTCGACAGCCAATTCCATTTTATGATTTCTTTTCCCTTTACATGATTCCTGTAAAGTGGTTTTCATCTGAAGTGCCTTGATCGTTTTTTGGAGCAGGTTTCCCAACCTAACCCCGGTTCTTTTGTCGCTGATCAGCGGAGCATCCAGCCACTCCCCTCATATTATGCCACAGAAGGAATACTTGTGTTGAGATTCTCACATGGATAGGACGGCGCAATGAACCATCGCGACGGGGGTATGGGAGAACTAGCCAGCTCACGCCGACGACTGCCCCCCACCATCAATTTAGCAGATCGGGAGGAAACTCAACAAGCTCCGCTTGGCACTCTCCCCCGCTACCCCGTGGGGCCCCGCATCCCAGAGCTACATACAGATGACCCTAGGGACAATGATAGCCGACGGAGGACGCTACTTGCATTGATATAATGGCGGCCACTAGACTTTCCAACACCAGCTCCTTGTATTCCCCAGCTCCTCCGTTCAGCTTTATGGATCCTCCTCCATGCAGCTCTTCCTACTCCTGGGCGCCTACCGAGTCTATTTGCCGTGACTTCACTTCATCGGGCAATGGGGGACACTTTCGTAGCCCCCAGTCCTCTCCATCGGCCGAGCCGGGCTTGCCAAGCGTGAGTGTTTCTTTGCCGCCTGTCTGACCTTGGAGAAGTTCCAGTAGCCGTGAAAAGGCCTGCTAACCGACTTGTTGCCACCAGTTGCCGATCGGTAAGATAATCGCCCGTTGCAGTCCATTCAGGTTGGCCGTCTGCGGGCCATTCATTCCCATTTCGACAGTGAATGGGTGGTTGATGGCAACGTATCTGATGACGTCGTAAGGCTAATTATATTGCTCCGATCAGGCCAAGACCAAGTGTGAAGTTCAAGATGGCGAGTTACGATGCCGTCGATGTATATTCACCTCAAGGCCGTGCCTTTTCACGGCAAGTCGGCGCGGACGTGTCAAGGGAAGCAAAAAGTATGTGTTCTACCACGGTGAGCCCGTTAAACGGGCACAAGATTGATTCTGAGCCGTACTGAAGTGCATGCAAACCAAGTTTTCGAACGCTTCAGCGACTGCTTGACCGCATCGACTCGGGCAATGCACAATCCTCGAGCCCGGGTCAATTCATTTCAAATGACAAACAACAGCACCAAGACGCAACAAGCGGAATTCGAGATAATTTCTCGCCCCGGTCTCAATCGAATAGCGAGGACGATGATAGCTCACCAGCGTATAGTCTCGATGAGACGGTCGATACTCCAGGTCAATCGCCACCTGGTAACGCCAGCGTAGATGCCGCGGGCTCTAACGTGTCGGACAGCCACGGAAGGTGCGCCCAAGAGACGTTGCGCCGGGACGTGCCTGGGGCAGAGAGGCTGCGGGACCCAAATACATCGGTGATGGATGTGATTGCGGATTCCCAGACATCACGAACAAGGGCGGGCCGCCTCCTTGCACACATTGTCAACGAGTTTCCCGTCGAGGGCCGCCGCAGCGACACTGTGGACTCTGGGTCCAAAGGTTTGCAGGATCCCATGTGGCTGCTCGCCGAGCTGGCTGAGCGAGGCTGGGATCTCCATGGCCGCAAGCGTTCGCGCCATCCCACGGCACTGTCTACAACTGATCTCCCAGCCGAAGACGCAACCCTACTGAGTAAGTGGACCCCCCAGGCCCTGCAAGAGGTCATGAAAGAGCAAAGTCGGTACTACGAGCACGGGTTGTTCGGATCGAAGCGTGACGTCGCCGCACCCCTCGACCCTGTCCAGCGTGGGTTTGTGACAGAGGAGAAGGCGGGCCGGCTTTTCAAGGCGTATGTAGGAATCACCATAATCCTACAGATTTATTGGTATTCCAAACGAAAACTAAATAAGTAAACTAGCTACTGGGAGTTGTGCCACCCTCAATGGGCTGTTCTTGACCCGAACCTCCACTCTCTTGAGTTTGTGCGAAAAAGGTCGGCCCTGCTCACGACAACGATCCTAGCCTTGGGAGCGACGGCACTCTCGACTCACCCGTCTCTCGGATCGGGGCAAGACGAGCAAGTAACCGAAGCACTCTGCCTTCATGCCCATGTTGAGAAGCTCACACTCGTGGTATTTGCCACTGGCGCGCGATCCATCGACATCATCCAGGCGCAGATTGTACGCACCCATGTCTTTTTCCCTCATGGCGATTGGCTTGCTAAAATTTGAATGAGAAAGCTCTTATCTAGATGGGGCGCATCCTCGGGGACATACCTCGACGAAAAGCGATGGATGCGTGCTGCCATGATTCCGAGAATGGCGGCGGAAATTGGTCTCAACCTCCCGCGACGGTACAAAAAGGACGAACTCGATGCAGAATTGATTGAGAAATATAGGTGGAATGACATTCGCACAAGAGGCTTCATGATTCTGAACGAGCACCGGTACGTTGTATATCATACCGAGTTCCCTCAGCTCGCACCACTTCCCTTCACTAATTTTCTCCCGTTTCGGACCATTAGGTTCTTTACACACTCTGGCCGCTCTCCCATAGAGTTACCCCAATTCGATTACAACGATGCCGACCTGGACGAAATGATGCAAATGAGTCGTGGCGGCCATGCCACTTCCCTGGGAGCATTTTATAGCCTTTTCCAACTTGATGTGCGTTACAGAATAAACACCTGACGGTTTGTTAGACTGATTAACTACTAATATTGTATAGCGCGACGTCCGTCGAAGGGTCGATGAGCTTTCAAAGAGTAAATTTCAGGCCGGCCGCACGTTGGATGCGGAGCTAGAGCACACACGGGAATACATTGAAGAGTGGATCCGTGACTGGTGTCGGCCAAATGGTAATCAACACCTGAGCTGGCATCTGAGGCACGATGGGATCAGCTGTTGGCTGCTGCTTGTTATCTATATCGCCAGGAATCGTCCTCTTTGGTCACTGTCGGCTCGCCAGCAGCAGCAACAACAGCAGCTCCTGCTCACACTGGCAACCCGTCTGTGCACGCAAGCGCTCGATGCGGCCGAGACGGTCATTACGACACATAGGGCTGGCATTTTTACGGTGGCGGCATCCATCATTCTCAGGTTCAGCTCCAGGCGTGATCTCGTCCTCCGCTTAGCATTGCGTATGACCGGGGACCCGCGCAGGACTTTCGTTCCGACATTCGTGCGCGACGCGGGTCTCGTGATGCTTGCCATGGTGTGGTGAGTCTAGCATTGAAGCATCTCGCATACTCATGCCTACTTTCTAACACTCTATTCCCAGTGCTAGCATGGAGCACACTCGTCCGTCATCTCCGGTACCCCATGCCGAATGTGAGCCCGTTGGCAGCCCACAGGATCATCGGGAGGCATACGTTGAGGCTGACGGCCTTCACATTCCAGGTGGGAGTGCCCAATCCACACCAGAAGAACCCGGGACAGAGCAAGCCACGACTTGTCGTGATGCCGAGTTCCACGACATGCACTGCTATGCCAGTGGCCACGAGCGGCCGGGCACGTCGCCGATGCAGTGCGACACAATATTCGGGTTTGATATCTCTGACTTTCCCTATGCACCAGACCCTATGGAGCCGGAATTGCAGAGCCATAAGCCCTGGCAGTTATACACTCCGGCCGAGATTGATGCGCTGACTGGGATGACACCATTCGCCACCAGTCTGGGCACGAGCTCAGGGCCTGGCACTGGGATGCGATATCAAAAAGTTCCTCTCGATAGGGGCTATGGATTTCCGCCCGACACCATGGACTCCACCCAGGGGGAAGCGCAGATATTTAGCTCCTACTCTGATTGGGCTACAGAGGTCCCCAACGCGATATTCAACAGTGGCAGTAGCATTGGCACCGGAGGCGATGACTCCAAGTTCATGCGGGATGCGCTTCTCGCGGCGGCAGAACGCCTACTACACCTTGCCTCGCTGTAAAGTGATGCGTCATGAGTAGGGCGGGCTAGAAGTGCACAGATCGGCCAGCATCAAGGAGATTGTCACAGCCTGTTTCCCAGCCTCGTTCTTCTTGGAGGGCGGCCGGACTCCAGATTGTATGAATAGTGTTAGCAGAAATTACATAGCTCTGCATCATCGAGTCCTAGCTCTTTCTAGGCACCAATGAATTTACTGCCACAATGCCATAGCTTGAGATGAGTGGCTGTGATTCGCGAACAGCATGACATGTGAGGAGTTTGCTTGTTTCCAGAATAGGCCGGTGCAACTCTTCTGTATGGATGGCGACGTGATTCAGCCCAATTGTTGGCGCAGGAACATTCTCCGACCGCCTGAAGTTGGCTGCGCAACTTCACTTGCAGAGCTCCAGGAACTGTATTACCGTCCAGATGGGCGGATAAACATCGGCCTCCGTGATGTAGTTCCCCTGACCCAACCATCAGGTGGCATCCGAGCATCTGGGGTCCCCGCAAACTTAGTTTGGTGGGCTAGATTTCGAGGCTAGCGCATGTTACCCCACAAACCCCAGGACATCTGGTCGCCGAAGCGGGCTCTAGATGGCAGTCCTCATCGTCGAGATGCTTCGCACTCTTTGCCTTGCCAGGCAGGACGCGATGAGTTTCTGTCTGACTATATATGACACCACCCCAGTGGCCTGAGAGACTCAAGTGGATAAGATACCTATTGCAAAGAGCCTCACCAACTACTAACTGCACAAACAACACTATGGGAAAAGACAAGACCGACGCGACTCAAGCTGCCTACCCTGAGGTAGTCATGGCCGAGAACATCTCGGACCCAGCCTCCACTGAGGTTGCCGCTGCGGCTGCTCCAGAACGCCTGACGCTGTGGCAGTGCATCAAGAAGTACCGTTATGCCTCCCTCCTCTGCGTTGGTGCCGCGGTCGGAACTCTATCGGACGGCTACCAAGTTCAGATGTCTGGCAGCATCATTGCCTTAAGAGGCTTCATGCAAACCTTTGGAGCTCTTCAGCCTAACGGGAAATATGTGCTAAATGCCCAGCATGTCGCGCTTTGGGGTTGTGAGTAGAAAGTCTCGCTCGTTATCCGGGCTACTTGTTAGTACTCTGGATTCTCACACTGACTCTTATCCGAAACAGCTCTCAAAAATGTGGCAGCTATGTTTGGCGCCGCTGTCGGCTCCTGGCCGGCTGATGCTCTTGGCCGGAAATGGATGATTCTTTCCGTACAACTTGTCATGATTGGGGCCGCCATCCTGGAGCAGTTTGCCACAACCTGGTCCATGTGGTTGGGCGCTCGCCTGCTAGCGGTAAGAAGAATCTTTACCACTTTTTCTCTTCTCACCATGTATGACAAGAGTAATGCGTCTAACTAACAAATGCTTCTTTTATTAGGGCTTCTCGATCGGTCTTGCTCAGTGTTGTATTTCTGTCTACATTAGCGAGATGGCTCCTACTGCCGGTCGTGGTGCTCTAATGAGCCTAACTCAGCTTTCCGTAAGTTGGCCGACTACAATTCCGACGATAAACATTCTTCAAGGTCTTAGTGTCCAATCATGCTGACTCGGAGGGTTTAGTATACCATTGGTGCCTTCCTATCTACCCTCGCCCTCAACATCGTTACCCGGGACAAGCCCGAGAACTGGCGCCGCGCGGTTATTTCCCAGTTTGCCCTTACCGGAGTCGCCATCATTGCCTGGGTGTTTCTACCAGAGTCGCCCCGTTGGCATTGCATGCACGGCCGGGAGTACGAGGCCAAAAAGATTCTTAGCAAGGTGTACAAAGGTGTCGAGGACTACGACGTAGACGCCGAGTATCGAAAAATGCTAGTCGAACTGGAGAATACGCACGAGAATCAGTCAGCCCAGAAGGGTGGTTCTTATCTAGAAGTATTCCAGGGCACCAACCTTGTCAGTAGCCCCTGCGTAGTTCACATCTCTGCCAGCTGCTGACCAATTCGAGTAGCGTCGGTTGTTTGTCTCCTTTCTGCCGTGGCATTGGCAGGTCGCAATGGGTGTACCCATAATCGGCACTTACTCAAGTTACTTTTACCAGAAGGCCGGCCTTCAAAATCCCTTCCTCGGCACGGTTGCTACCAAGTAAGTCGCAGCATGTTGCGCTGGGATTTTGCCATTAACACATCCGCGTAGCATCGTGTCTATTCTCAGCCTCTTCGCCGCTGTCCCTCTAGTCGAGCGCTTCGGGCGACGCACCCTACTACTGGCATGCTCGCCTCTCGCTCTTGTTGCGCTCCTCGTCATTGGAGGTGTGCTACGCACCGACAGCTCGGCGGTTGGTCCAGTTCTCGTTGTATTTGCGTAAGCTGCCCGCGCAGAGCCTACAGCTCCACTTCCTTCCATTCCGTTTATCATGTCAGTAAGCCTGGAGCTGACTCAATCGTAGTGTCCTGTGGGCCATTGGCCAGGCGCTATCCGCTGGCGTTATGGGCTACATTTACGTGGCCGAAACGCCGACCACACGGCTTCGCGCCAAGTCAACGGGAGTTGCTATCTTCTTTATCCAGGGCATGGCCACTGTCTACGTATATATAACCCCAATAATGTTGAATGCTCCGAGCATGGGCATGAGCAAGACTGGTGGGCAGCCCTTTTTCCATGGGATACTTTGCACATCTTTTTCATTACTCCTAAATTAAATCCTGTAATGCTAATGCCTTGTCTAGTCTTCTTTTTCTTCGGAACTGGAACATTCATCTACATCCTCGTCGCGTACTTCGTGCCTGAGACCAAGGGGCGCTCATTCGCCGAGCTCGATGAACTCTTCGATCGCAGGATCCCGGCCTGGCGCTTTTCTAAGACAGAGACTCACGTTTCCAATGTACCTCGGGGTGATCCGAGCGTCAAATTAGCGGAATAAAGATTCGGCTAGACAAAGACCGCTGGAAAAGGCCTTGTGGTGCCGCATTTTGATCTATTGGCCGCCTATGTGAAGTCATATACCCAGATATAGACTGAGCATAGAAACAAGAATTTCCTATATTTAGATCACAGTAGGAGCTTCAAAACATTCTGTAAAGTTGACATGTGCGGAGTATCACACTGCAAAGCACAGAAGATTCGGCCGTTGCTCATTGTAGGCACCTCGATGATATCAACATATCCAGGACGAAGCAAGCAAAAATTTAGGTTGATGAGAGTGGGATTCGAACCCACGCCTGTTACCAGACGAGAAAATTTATTGCCTCCGGGAAGCCTTAATCTCGCGCCTTAGACCAACTTGAAGATATTAGACAATATCAAACTGATCAGGAACCGCTGAACTACTTACCTCGGCCATCTCACCAGTTGTTGAAAGCAAATGCATTATTCATGAATTATAAATGTGTGGCAGGCTCATAGCACTCAGGACGTCTTTCATCTAGGCTGCTTGAACACAAAACGAGTGGGCGCGGAAGCGCGGGATGTGTCACTATATTTGTGATTCTAGACACTTCCGGGTCAAACATGAAACCCCAATGGTGTCTATTGAACCTATTATGCCTTAGGATTCTCATACCACCGTCTTCGACATCTCTGCATCCGTCCTAGCCAACTCTGACTTCATAATCACGGCCC
Organism: Reticulascus tulasneorum; assembly: GCA_001557505.1. Classification (NCBI taxonomy): domain Eukaryota; kingdom Fungi; phylum Ascomycota; class Sordariomycetes; order Glomerellales; family Reticulascaceae; genus Reticulascus; species Reticulascus tulasneorum. The sequence continues at coordinate 359,627 of LSAX01000013.1, read as the reverse complement.
GAGAGTTGTTCTTCTTCGATCTGTCCGTGCTAACTGTGCAAGCCGCTGCAATAGTTGCAATGGCACCAAAGGCAATGGCAATTAGATACACGAGGCTGAACCCCTTGACATATGATTGGCGTGCGGCTTCTATAGCAAGTTCGGTGAGTCTCGGTGTAATGCCGGCGACTGCATTGTAGGCAGCCTTCGTGTTCACTGTCCCAGCTTTGACAAGACCGGCGAGTAAGGTTTCGGAAAACTCAACACCAGCCTCGCTAATTGCGGCCGTCATTTCACCAGGAAGCGCTGAAGTGTACCGAGTTGTATAGATAGCGGTGTAGAGGGCTGTTGCCACGGCGCCGCCGAAGAGACGGAATGTGCCAGCGAGACCGACAGCAACCCCACTAGAGGCAGAAGCATTAGTATGTGCATGATTTCATCAAGGAAGATGTTGTACTCACAGATCTTCTTGATCCTCCAAACCGAAAGACAACATGGTGAACGACAACAACTGCGGTGGTGTGATGGTTGTGGCCGCGAGAACTACCGTGACAATGGCTTGCGCCTTATCAGTGGAACCGACGGAAGCCATGGATCCGATGAAAGCTGTCTGCACAATCGTGAAGAAAATGAGTTGCCACTTCTCGTGGTGGAGACGAGAACATATGAAAACAGTAATCAGGCCGGCGGCTGTAGGCCTTGTTAGCTAGACTCCATGCCCAATCAAATTGCTTGGATGCTTACACCAGGTGCCGCACGAGAATATTGTAGCATAGACTCCTCGCATGATGATCTCTTCAGGACCTACGAAGAATGCTTGCGATTGACGGGGCCAGAGCACATTCATACTGTAGTATAGCATGCCACCGACAAAGCAGACGACGATAACCATTACGAACCTAGGAAACAAATTGGTCAGTCTCCAGCTCTTAACTTTCAATGGATGAGATCGAAAACTTACTCTCGAACTTTTCTGAACAGCTTTGGAGGGAACAGTGGGTACTTCAAGTCTGCGTACGCGCACCAGAAGCCGACAGCAACGAAGAGACTTAACCCTACAACAATGGGGGTGATAGTAGCAGGATGACGCCATGGATAAGTTCGGCCGCCGAAGTTAAGACCAACAAGAAATAGAACACCTCCGCTCAGGAAGAGGAATACTCCAACATAGTCAAGTTGAGCGAGCAACTGCAGTTTCGTCTTTCCATCGGCTCGATGCTTCATCTCGAAGTCTGGAGGGTTGTAGAAGAGAAACAGCAGGATGAATGCAAAGCAGTGGAAGCTGAAGAGATACCAGTATGCACCTCTCCATCCAATGGGCTGGTAGGCAATGAACGAGTAGGAGACGAGTGGCGAGCTGAAGGCCAAAGCGAGTGAGACATCCAAGCCGCCGACGGCCTTGATTCGATGTCGATTTGGGACAAGTTCCTGGACGCAAGCATAGCACAGCTCCTGGAATCCACTTCCGATACCGAACAGAGCTCCGGAAATAATCATCTGGTTGATGCTCCTGCCGTTGGCCCCGACCAGTGTACCACAGATCGAAATGATGGCTCCGGTCATCATAAAGTACCGGCGACCAAAGATATCCGAGAGACGGCCGCCGATGGAGACGATGATAGAGGCTCCGAGAGTCCAGCAGATGGTGATCCAAACAGCGTTCGGACTGGGACCAAGTTCTGCGTTGATGTAGGGGAGAGTTGTAGCTGGTATCAACAAGGACATGATGTAGGCGTTGATTTGACCGCACATAGCCTAGAGGTGTCAGCGCCACACTCTGAGAACTCATAGAATTAGCATACAATATAAGCGAGAATTGTTTCTCTCGTCAATTTTCCATCAGCGTGGTCCTCGGTCAGAGGAGTCATCGCGTCAGAGGCGGTGACTTCGACATGTTCGTGAACATCCTTTTCGTTGCTTCCGTCCGAGAGGTCGTTCGATGACGCCTGAACTGTAGAGATGGTCATCTTGATAGTGGAGAGCACAGCTTCCAGTGAACTGGACACTAACGAAACCAGGTGAAAAGGCTCTCGATCTCAAAACTAAAGTCCTAGTTTTGCAGAAACCGAGTTGTCGGGAACGAAGCTTGCAATGATCGACAAAGCTATCCAGACGGGCGAGGTCGAGGCCTTTTACATTAGATATCCCGCAGGCAAGATCGCGTGCACAACGCATCCCCAGACCGAGATTGAAGGAATCCAGCTTTCCGGGAGCACATATCCTTTGTGGTTGGCCTGGTTGGGGGGGGGGGGTTCCGCTCTCCAAGCCATTAGCGAGCTGATATCTTTGCCAATTGCACACTAGAGAAGATAGATCTGCCATTTATTCAAGGGCCACTCCCGGCACAACCCTCCCCAAAAGGGCTAAGCTTAACATGGGCATCATCGCGTGTAGGTCAGTCTAAGCAGGCATGTTGTCCACGCATCTGACCCCAGGATTCGACCCTGTAGCTCCTCTGGCTGGAATACCAGATCCATCCCCGCAAGCTTCTCCAGAGCATCCACCCGCATTGTCGCCACAATCCCGTTTTGATTATTGAGATGGGTGCTCCACAGCTTGGCGAGGGATAATGCGGGGAGAAATGACCCGCGAAACCTTTTCCCTTACCATAACAACCCGCACTAGGACGACACACTGAATCATTAACGCCAGGATCTAGTATCCTGGTTTTGAGAACAAGAAATTGCGGTATGGCTATCAGATTCCGATCGACGTGAAAAGCTCTCAGAAATGCTGGCGGCAAAAGTAAAAAAAGCTTGCAACGATTTTATGGGATGGAGCTGATGTTGAGATGTCGTCCGGAAAATGTCACCCGCCCCTAGTCCACTAGCCTCTAAAATTGGACCAAATTGGCATATCAATGCAGCTACACTGAATTCCTCACACTTGATTTCTGATTCAGTTACCAACCCCCGAGTGTCTAAATCATGGTACGCGTTGTTGTCTTTGGAGCTTCGGGCGTGCAAGGTGCGGCGCAAGTGGCGGCTCTGGCTCGTGCTGGCCACCACCCCATTGCTGTCAGCCGCAACCCGAAACCGTTAGAGATCGACGGAATTGCTATCGAAACCGCCTCTGCTGAGTTCTCTGACGAAGTGGCATTAAATCGTACCCTTCAGGGCGGAGAGGTTGTCTTCCTCAACTTGCCTTCTACGTCTTTCCAGACAGCCGAGCCGGTTATTGCGGCCGCAAAGGCAATCGGCGAGGCAGCAGCAAAAGTTTCTACCATACGACTCTTAATTTTCAACACCAGCATGCCCGTTCCTGAAGTGAAGCGAGGAATTAAGGCCCAAGATGACCGGCACGACATGCGCCGCCTGCTCCGCGAGACACGCCTCCCAGTCATCAGCATTCAACCCGTCGTATTTCTCGACAACCTTCTTGAAGGATGGGCGTTGCCGCCGATTGTAGAACGGGACACCATTGTCTATTGCCACAAACCGGACCTCGACGTCTCTTGGATCTGCCATCACGATGTGGCACAGCTCATGATGGCAGCGATGGACAGGCCTGACCTCGCGGGGCAGAACTTCGCAGTCGGCGGGGCAGAGACGGTCCGCCTCCACCAACTGGCCGAGAAGCTCTCCCACGCTTGGAACCGGCCACTGAAGTACGAGTGCCAGACGGTTGACGATTTTTGCGAGAAGATAAGCAAGAGCATGCAAACCAGATCGAGTCTTGAGACAGATCGGATCATCAAGCAGATGCACAAGGCGTATACTTTCTACAACAACGCCCCTGAGCATCCTTTCAATGTCGACATGGGGCCAATATTGAAAGAGCTGCCGGTAACTCTGACTCCAATCGAGGAGTGGGCTAAACGGAGACCACCCCCGCAACGGGTTTGAAAAACATGTTAGATTTAATGCCGAATCCGGCATGATTGTAGAGAATTCCTAAATCCAATCACACATACTGTTATTGAATACTCTGATTATTTGTTAAATGCACATGGCTGCCACTTTCTGGCACATCTATATCTCATGGAGCGTTGGTGCAGCACCGGTTTGGCTGATGAAGATTCACATCTATCGCTCCAAGGATCCGGGAATCCATTTGCCCACATCTTCATGTCTGTATTCGGGATGTTGGAGTCAATAAACAAAACATCATACAGGAATACAACCATATATAATAGATGATGGCATTCTAGCTTTCGTTGTTGAATAACGAAGCTCGAATAAGTGTGTGCGACGATGGGATGCTGTATGCCAAGTAACACTCCATAAATGTGATGCAACCGTGTCTTGCGATCATTTATCCCGCAAGCTCCACCATTTCCCCTAATTCCTCATCAAAAAGCAAGTCGATGCCCAGAGCTACACATTCCTAATAGTGTTTCGGTGTGTTTTGTGGGCAGCCGTTAACTCAACGTGTTCCGAGGAAAGAGAACGTTACTGGTTGGCCAAGCGTGGTGGGACGAAGGACACGCCAGGAACTAGTCTACATTTATTGAGAGAGTGAATCACGCAGTTGTGGTCACCAAAGGCTGGAACAGTCTGTCATGCCTACTAGTCATGCATCTCTTCGAACATGTTCGCCTCGCATCCCAAGGACGCATTTCAGGGTATGAAGATTTGCCCGGGGCACGCCCGTCTCGGTCTTATTAGCAAGTTTCCCACAAAGGAGAAAGATACGCCATATACGAAAACAGCAATTGCAATGGCGTTCCAGTTCTTTCCACAGAGAATGGAGGGCCGGTCGGTAGGAGCTTGCGAGGATGTTGATCACCACAGACCAAACGTGCTGATGTAGATTAGCAACTCATCTCGAATCGGGCGAACAAGACCAGCAGTATCAAAGATGATTCTGCCCGTGCAACACTGTGCACACTTGCCTGCAAATGGATGTGTCTTTTTCAACATCCGGTATCAGTGCACAAATTGCCCCATGTTACACCAATCCATGTTTTCGGCCGCCATAACTCATCTACTTTCGCCCTTTCTTATCATAAGATATGGGAGCTACGGATATGATATCTGATTCGCTGTCTGGACTGCGTGTTGGCAGCTTCGGCCCTCGAATTTCGGCAGGCCAGAACACTGATAACCAGTACATCGCAGGTGAGGCTGCTGTGCTTCTCGAAGTCCGCATAGCATCTTAGGTGGCTTCGGGATGTTACTTCGATTGCCTCTTATTTCTATTTTATGTCACCAATCTCCTGTAGCACACCCCATCCGGAGTCTGCACCCTGTGCCAAACTTCCATCTCCAAAAAGTCAAAAGCGCAGGTCGTTGCACTGTTCGGGTGACAGCATAGCGCAAGGCAACTCCAAATAGCACTGAACTCGTGGACGAAAAAGTTCGACTCTCACAAGTCTTCTGAGATATCCATGTTGATGTCAAGTACGTGATCGTAATTTCTGATTCTTTCGTTCATCACGCGTCCGCCACTATCCCTTTCAATCAATATCCCAATTTCAGGGCTCGTTTGACAGATGCACTACCTATGCATAGAACCTGTTCAGGTATTGGGACACCCTGAGAACATTATAATCCGACATGAACTGTCCATATTAGTCTCTGCACATTTCTGCCTTACGACAGATGATGGCGTTAGGCTCCAAGCCTGGCACATCCTTCTGCTTGACCTCTGCAGGGCGCAACTTGCAGCCTTGAGCTCGATGGTCGTTGGTTGGCCGAAAGCAACGAACACTACCCCGCCTCACAATCAGGTTTTGCGTAACTCCGGCACCGGTGCAGGAAGGCAACGCCTGTCTATATAAACGCCTGCTCTCGCGTTTCCCTCCTAGACTTCATCATCACGCTGGCGTTCGCAAAATGGAGTTCCTTGAGCTAGTCACCGATCAACTGGAAAAGCCTCTGACTGATGACCGGATTTACTGCGTTGTGCGACTGCCAAATGACCTGGAAGCACTCTTGGTTCATGATCCCACTACAGATGAGGCTGGTGCTTGCATGGACATTGGTGTGGGTAGCATGAGCGATGAGCATCCTGGCACAGCCCATGCACTCGAGCATGTAAGTTCCATACCTGATTCGCAGAGAAACGACTCGGAGTCTCATATAGCCATAGCTTGTCCTCAGAGGCACGGAGAAGTATCCAGGGGAAAACGACTTCAAGGAATACGTCTCGTCCCACTCTGGCTCTTCGAACGCCCACACTTCCGGTACTCATACAAACTACCACCTCAAGGTAGCAGCCTTACCCAGCAATGGCGAGGAGCCTTCCGCCAGTAACCCCTCACCGCTGCTCGGTGCGCTGGACCGTCTCTCTCGGGTTGCAATCGACCCTCTGATTCACCCGGAAACAATCAACCGAGAGCTTCACGCTGTAGATTCTGAGTACAAAATGCGCCTGCAGGATGATGTTTGGCGTATATGGCAGCTCGAGCGGTCTACGTCCAACCCCAAGCATGCCTGGAATCATTTCAACATCGGCAACCTGCAGGTGTTTCAGGAGGACGCAAAGTCTCGCGGGATCAACATACGGGATGAACTGCTTCGGTTTCACAATACTGAATATTCAGCAAACCGGGCTAAGGTCTGCATCCTGGGTCGAGAGCCTATTTCGCTTTTGGCAACTTGGGCTTTCCAGTGTTTCTCCGACATCCCAAACAAGCACTTGAAGCCAAATCGTTGGCCGGACGAGCTTCCGTACACCAAGAACGAGCTTGGCTTGCAGTACTTTATCAAACCTGTTACTAGCTATCGACAACTGATCCTCACATTCCCTTTCCTCGATGAAACGGATCTTTACGAATCACCACCGAGCCAGTACATCACGTATCTCCTGGGCCACAAAAGTCCAGGTAGCATCCTGGCATATGTTAAGAAGAAGGGCTGGGCCACCGATATATGGGCGTACCCTGTGCGGCTCAGTCCTGGAAGCCCTGGTATCTTCCGCTGCAATGTCACCCTGACACAAGAAGTAAGTGAATCTGACTACGAATTCTGCCAGCTTCAGCATCGCATGGCGCTGCTTACATAGCTTATACAGGGCCTTGAATATTATAAAGAAGTGATCAAGATCTTCTTCTCATACATCGCCTTACTGAGAGAGAGTGGGCCTCAGAAACGCATATTCGAGGAGGCGAAACAGCTAGCCGACCTTCGGTTTAAATACAAACAAAAGACTGGCGTAGTAGACTTTACAAAGGCGATCGCTACACGCCTGCATGATCCTATTCCCCGCAAATGGCTCCTAGGTCCGGACTGCCAGATCAAGTTCAACCCTGAGCTCATCACGGACGGCGTGGATTGTCTCCGACCGGATAACCTCCGTATCATGGTAGTGGCGCAAGAAGGCACGTTCGATATGAAGGAAGAGTGGTATGGCACTGAATACAGGGCAGAGCCTATACCCGCCGACTTTATGGCCGGGTTGGTCAAGCTGGCCACCAGCTCTGCCGGTGAGCGCCTAGCTGAGCTCCATCTCCCCCGCCCGAACCCCTTCCTTCCCTCGAACTTGAGCCTCCACCAACCACGAGTACAAGGGAAGTTGCTGTCCCCGGAGGTGATTCGCGATGATGAGAAAGCTCGCATCTGGTGGACAGACAATACATTTGGTGTTCCTAAAGCCTACTTTGTGTCGCTGTTGAGAAGCCCCCTTTTGATTGGGTCACCGGACCATCTCATCAAGACCTATCTTTTGATTAGGCTTATCGAGGATAAGCTGACGGACTGCGCGTCCGAGGCGGAAGAAGCAGGCCTCTTCTATACCATCTCTCACGAGTCAAGAGGCTTGCTCATTTATGTTAATGGCTATAACGACAAGTTCGCAGATCTGCTAGAGCTTATTGTCACTACGATAAAAGATCTTGAGATACGTGAAGAGCGCTTCAAAATCATCAAGGATGACGCCATTGATTCGTATAGTAACATGGATTTCCGAGTGCCCTACAGACAAGCCATGGGCTACACGTGGAACGTCACCACGAAAACGTCCGTTGGCTATCAAGCCCAAGCGGCCCTGCTGCCACAGGTGGATGCCGACGCAGTGCGCCAGTTCAAAAATGAGCTCTTGTCTCAGTTTCACGCGGAAGTCTTCACCCACGGAAATATAGATCGAGCTGAAGCCCAAAAGCTGACCACAATAATCGAGTCAGCGTTAGACCCTGCAATCTTACCTCCTTCCTCATGGCCAGTGATCAAGGCACTAGCCCTCAAGCCTGGTTTCACCTATCGATATGAGAAGGAGCTTGCAGACCCTAAAAACGTCAACAATTGCATTGAGTACTACGTGTACGGCGGAGATCGAGCTGATGCGTTACTTCGTGCCAAAATAAAGCTCTTGTCGCAGATGATCGCGAAGGTGGCATACAACTGGCTGCGTACAAAGCTGCAGTTGGGATATGTAGTGTCGGCATTCTCAAGGCCAACATCCACGGCATATGGCTTCAGCATCATCGTACAGGGCGAGAAGACATGCGGTTATATGGAAAAGTGCGTTGTAGCATTCCTCAAGACATACTTGAAGTGGTTTGAGAACACCAGCGAAAGCGAGTTCGAGAAGCAGAAGCTTAGTCTCATCAACGCCATTCTCCAGAAACCGAAGAACTTGTACGAAGCCTACGACGCATTCTGGACCCAGATTGATGACGAGTATTATGACTTTGAGCTACGTAAGTGTCTTAACGGCCGAGGCATGATCACTATGGCTAACTTGTAGAAAATACAGCTCAAAACTATGCCGTAAACATCGCGGCTCTCACCAAGACCGACATGATCGACTTCTACAAGCGCTATGTAGACCCGTCCTCCGCTCAGTGCGCAAAATTAGTAATAAATATGACGAGTCAAGCCAATACGGCCTCTACGACCAACGGGGAGTCCTTGGCCTCGCCCAACAGTCTCGTCGGTACGGACACCGAGGCTATAAAGCAGCATCTCCAACTTAAGCTTAAGGTGAACGAAACCGAGCTGGAGGATGCGGTCGAGCTGTGGCGCGAGATCTCCTTGCAGAATCAGAACACAGAAGAGACCGAGATCAATGGGACGGAAAATAGTCGGGTGATTAACATCGGTGATTTGGACGAGTTCAAGGCTAGCCTTGAGGCTCTGGAGCCTCCCCACCTGGACTTGATCAAGTACAAGTGGCAAGAATAGTCCTGTTATCTTCATTGAACCATACTCTAAGGCCACTGAGTCATTTCGTAGAAGCAAATCCAAGTCCTCTACAACTTGCTTGACTTGGGATGTTGCGTACAACAAAAGTAGTTCCTGGCCGCGTGCTCACCTTTTGCGCGCGATTGATTACTGCCATGTCCACGAGTCAGTAGATAAAGGACTTCGCCTTGGCAGAGTTCAAAATATCTATTTCTAGCGGAACGAGCCAGACCCTGATGACCTACATAGCTCAATAAAATCATTTTGTAAATGCTTCCAAGACGCTAAATCCACTAGTATCTGACGCCAAAACCGAACCAAATCATCTAAACTCACCAGGCCAGTTTGCCATGGCAGCTAATTAGCGACCTCGGCCATACATGCATCTTCCAAATGTCTAGCTATTCGTTTCCCGGGAGTTGCGGCGTGAGAATGCTTGAGATGTTGGCGGAAGTGGTCGGCTCGGAAGAACTTCTTCGAAAGATTACACTCGTTAAGCTTGTGTATCTCTTGAAGATGACGAAGTCTCTCCTCCCAGTCCTGCTCAGTCGGAACCTTAGCTCGCAGATCACCAGTAGCAGAACCAGTCCGCGGGAAATCTTCCCCACAATACCCGCATGCATCGCAATCTTCACGACCTGCGCTGCTACGAAAGACCTTTTGGTAAGATTCTAGCACGGAACAAGACCAGAAATGTCGCCGCACGTGGAGACTGTTATGATGGCGCTCGGCCTCGTTCTTATTCTTGAAACGGCTCCCGCAGAAGCTACATTCGTATCTCTTTTCTGCCTCGTGTGCGCTGTGGGGCAGTTAGTCTACGCTCCCAACGAAACCAATTCCTGTAAAAGTTGATGGTGTCGAGGAATAGATCTTGGTGATGGTGAAATACTGCGGGGCTTACCTCAACTCTGCAGCAGTTGTGAAAGTCACGGGCTTCTTCGGACAGCATTCGCATGTGAAAGGACTGCTTGGTGGGCGGATCTTCACTGGTCTTGGTTCGCTGGAGAGGCTCTCGCAGCTGCTTATGTGGTGCAGCATGACTCCATGTCTTGTCAGGTTACCTCTGAGACTCGAAGACCTTGCAAACTCAGGCGTCTGATGGCGTGGAAGCTCGTTCAAGCTCTCCGAACTGCCATGCCAAGCAGGGGATCTATTCAAGTCATAGGTAAATGACTGAGCCGTCGACAGCGGAGACGCCCTCCCACTTGAAAACCCTCGGCGCAAAGGCTCCCCGGAAATATCGCTCATACTACTAAAACTTGTCTTCCGAGTCAGTGGGCTTGACTCAGTAGGCGGAGAAACAGCACGTCTTTTCGCCGTGGACTTTGAAGATTGGACGTCCCAAGGCGAGTCAATGATCTGCAAGGGCCGAATTGCTGATGGGACAATGTGGGCCATCTTCGATGGCACAGCTGGCAACGAGTTCCCGATGATTGGGTGTATGCTAGATGCGTCATCATGTAAACGTTCGAGATACTCGAATGAGCTGCGGATATTTGCTTGCGGCCAGGAGTTCGTCTGGAGCGCCCTTTGAGCAAGTCGATAATATTTCACGAGACGGAAGTCCAGATTAGGATCCAGCGGAAGGACTTCGAGAGACCAAGTAGAAATGAGCGGGTCATAAGAGGCTGACGCGGCGAGGAAAAGTCGAAGAGGCAAGAGGGAGTTTTCGAGTGAAGAGTGTTCAATCTTCGCGGTTGGTTCTCTTGTCGCTGCATGAATGAACCTCGTTATCCGCCGAATCAATGCCTGTATCCAGAGCGTATAGAACGCCGACAGCCACCATTTCCTTTCGTTTTGGCGATTTTCCTTCCTGAACATCACACTCGAGAGCTCTTCCAGGAGAAGTTTTGTGCTGAAGTTGAGAGTCTCAACGCATTCTAGGTCGCATTTGTCTGCCTGGCAGTCTCTGTGGAGTCGTGAGTCGAGCAGTTTAGAATGACAAAGTCGTAAACAGTCAAGGCTGTTTCGAAGACATCTCATGGCCAACGAAACCGTGGGTGACTAAAATGCTAGTGAGAAAAGGAAGGCCAGCAAGAAGTTCGAGATGTCCCCAGACTATTCTCAGTATGCTATCCTGGATATCGTCTCCGAGATGGAGAGAGGCATCCCTCGTTATCGACACGGTTGCTGTCAAGCACAGACTTTCCAGCATCACCTTTTCGAACGAGTCGTTCGGTTCGGATAGCAACGAGGTAAAACACTCTGTCGCCCTTTCAAGAGCCTGGCGTATACGTCTTCGTCTAGCGTTGTTGATAAGCCTCCAAGTGTGGCTAGTGTAGTCGGGCATATCTGATGAGGGCAGCCGAGAACCCACTTGTGGACATAGAGACATGGATTGCATCTGTTCCGACAGGGTTCCTCTCTTACAGCCGACATTTTTCCAAGCAGACTGGTATTCGGGACGCGGACAAGCTTTGCAAGGCTGTGCAGGGTCGCACTAGAACAGCAATGAGCAACATCTTGCGTGACGGAAGGCAGGGCACTCACCTTCTTCCGCAAAATCTTGCACCTCCAACAGGCACCCATCTCCGTGACCGTCTTCATGCCCGCCCTGGCAAGTCCATTTAACGATCCTGGTCTAGCCGGATAACTCGGCTGGAAGTAGGGGCTCCATGATGAACTGTAGTCAGAGCTCGTTATTGACGAGCTCAGTTCCGGGAACTGATTGCTGTTTTTACATTCATATGTACCAGTCATGTCTGAATTAAGTCCATCTTGTATCAGGCCCAGGTTCTCGTACATCAGTTCCAAATCGGCATTGAATAAATCGTTGTCCACGGCACTCAGATCCTCCAAGTGAGATGGCATCAACGGAAGTGTCGGGTCAAACGACATGAACGCAGGTCCGGTAGCCTCGGTACGGCTACCAGCCACCGGCAGACCTGAGTCTCTAGGACTTGCCACGTTTGGGCCCTTTGCGATCCGGGCGATCTTGGTGACATCGTTATAAGTGTAGTGAAGGTTGAATTTGACGGCAAGTGCTTTCATGATCTCTAGTCTTGCCGGAGTGCAACCCTTGAAGTCTATATGATTCATCGAGGTGTTGTTCGCAAAGAGAAGAAGAGAGCTACAACTACTTAATATGTCGGGGTCATTCATTGCTTATTTCATTAGGTATGGATAACCATATGCGTCATGTGTGGACTTGGACAACTCACCCAACAGGTCACCGTCACGTTGCTCTATCGGAGCATTCGCCTCCTCATCGACCATGTCGAACTGTGGGGTATCAGAGTACCATTCATTGGTACGACCTGATACGGGTAGCGAATCGACTTGGTTACTGGCCTGGCCGCCATGAGTAAGACTGGCGCCTGTCTGGTCTTCGGGTGGTTGGTAGGTCTCCAGCAGACTAGACGAGACGGGAAACCAAGACTCCACTACCTGGTCCAAGTCCAGGTTACCCGGAGCCATGAAGTCATCTTGGCTGCCATCGTCCACCATCTCGCTGTTCATAGGTGCTCATGCATGGTGGGGCAGAGAATTGCAATCTAACGCGCATGTCATTTGGGTCGCGCGATCCTTTGAGGTCTACAACGATGCTAGCTCGGGAAACGACAGCGACAATCGAAGTTTCTGCTAGGAATGAGGGGAGAGAATCTGACTGAGAGCATGCAGTCTGCACAAGGCTGAGTAGGGCTCGTAAGGCTTCCAGGCGGTCTTCCCTTTTCGTCTTAGCGTTGTCTCTCTCCGTGAATAGCCAATCATCACGCTCCTAGAGTTGGCCCCCACAGCTCGTTGCCGATCCTATCGCCAAGACCACATACTGCCTCGCATCGGGGATCGCAGCCATCAGACGTGAAAAGGACATGGGGCTGAGAGATGGTGGTCTTTTTGGGATGGATGGGCCACTGAGCTGAGAATTAAGAGGCTGCCTCCACCAACCTAGCTGGGTGACCGCGTGGTAAGGCCGGGGCTGGCATTCGTAGGGCTGTTGATCAGCGGCGTGAAAGTTGTGGGTGAGATGCGAAAATACCATACAAGCAGTACTTTTCACCGGCGCGAATCAAGAAATGGTCCTTGAGAATGAATATATAACCCTAGACGGACAGGAAGATAGTCTGCCCACATCACATTCCATGTTCCAGTTTCTACCAAGCCCTCCACAATCCGTCATCGCCTCCCATTCTATCGAACTGATACTCTGCCCATCATGTGGATCTTGGTCAATGTGCAGCACCCCCTTACAGATATCTGCAGCTGGATCCCCCCAGCCGGCGCGTTCGACCCCGATACCCGCTTCGGCGAGGATCAGATGGCGGTGCACTCGTACTGGAACGAAGCGAAAGTGATTGATACACCGGACTTTCTAACCCCTCATCATTACGGAGCTTGGAACACAGCAGTGTCGGCAAATTCTCATTTTGCCAATAATACATATATCAGCTCTTACAATCCCATATCTCCTGGCCAGAACATGGATCTTGCACAAAGCATGTCGCCTTCACAACAGAATCTAGTCTTCAACTCCCCCAACACACACCTTTTCATGCTTCCTGCAACAGTCGACCCCCATCCCCCATTGGGACCGGCCTTCGACTTCTCTGAGGCATTATTACTCTTCGAAACGTCAGCCCAGCACCAACCACTAGGAGTCGACATCGACTCCCCACCTCCATCAACAACTAATCTCTCAACTAAATATGAGGAGAGACAACTAGGGAAGACATCCAGCACCAACAGCAAGCAGACCACACACCGTCGTACGTACAAATGCGATATGGAAGGCTGCGCGACTCCGACCTTCATGAGCAGCAAAGACCGAAGACGGCACATGGAGTCCGTCCACGCGCCGGCTATCATTCTACCTTGCGGAGTCACGCACAAGAACAGACGAGATAACCTCCGCAGACACCATCGTCGATGTCGCATTTGTGTAGACAGCCTCAGTAATTCCAAGTTCACCGAAACCTACTCGAAGAAAAGAAAAGAAAAACGGAACCAGAGAGCATGAGGCATAAATAATAAACTGTTTCTATATGCATTTCAATACCTGAGCTAGCTGTTCCTCTGGCCTATTCTCGCATGCTTTGTTGAACTGCCCTGCATCGCGTGAAATCCCTTGCTCCGCATCGGAGAAGTGGTAACATGCCGAACCCTCGCCCCTAGACCCTTTGGACTGTATCGTGAAGGTGGGCTCAAAGAAGAATCAAAACTAAGCTTGAAATCCCGCCCAACCAGCTCTATTTACTTCTGGCTGCATTACTCATACGCTCGAGGTACCTCGTTTCGCCGCGTCGTTTCAGCTTTTAGAGGGTGGGAATGTGGCCCTCCACTGCACTCAGTGCCGCGAGATTGACCTGACCAATTCCCGATCCGAGACCTGCGAGCAAAGCCACACACTCGACCACATCTTCGGCCTCGAGCAGATGCCATCTTGCGAGCGTGACCTTGGTGCTGGCGCCGACCGTGACCGAGTAGACGTGCTCGTTCTGCACATCCTGGCCCGCGGCACTGTTCAGGGCACGGAACATGTCCTCATCGGTAAAGTCGTCGCCCATGCATAGGATGAACTCAACCTTGCTCGGCAGCCCGTCCTCTGTGGTTGTGTTGTTGTATGTGTTGATAAGTCGCTTGGCGATTTCACCTTTGTTGATAAAGGTCGGCCGCACTTCCAAATTTGCTTTGCCAGTCATAACGTCCACATCCCACTTCTGGGCCACGGTTGCCTCGAGTTCCTTCTGGCATTCTCGAGCCATGTGTAGGCCTTGCTCGGGATCAGCCAGTCGGTAGTGCCAGGTGAGAGCACAACGTTTTCGCTCGATGAAAGAGCCTGCGTTCTGTCAGCCAGCGTCACTTTCTATGGAAAGGCTCTGTCATATGTGTGCTTACCAGGTACCCGATCTGTGAACTTCTGGAACACATCAACAACCTCGGCCTGCCACCCCATGTCGAACTGCTCTGCCAAGTTCTCCCATTTGTCAGAGCCAGGGTTTTTCATGAAGCTGCCATGCTCTGCGCTGAAGCCTAGCTCAGTAATATGTCCGAGGTGCTGCTGTAGGAATTCCTGGTCGCGGCCAGATATTATCCAAACGGCATTCTTGTGGTCTGCTGCGAGAGTCTTGAGCGTCTCAATGACTTTGTGTGACGGGACAGCTGCACTAGGTTCACGGACGATCGGGGTGAGGGTCCCATCGTAGTCGAACATGAAGAGACGCTTGCCGGCGGCTCTGTAAGTCTTCAGCATCAATGAACGGTCTAGAAGTGGGGTGACCACAATGTTATTCGAACTTCCGAGCACATGGACGTGCTTTCTCAAAAAGTTGTTGATCCACGTTTGGACGGTGTGGGTAGTTACGTGCTTGTAAAGACTTTGCTGCATGGCCATTCGCTTTTCGTCTGACATGGTCAGCGCGTTGTTGATCTCGGAAGCCACGCCGCTAAGATCCCATGGATTAATGTGAATCGCATCTTTCAGACTGCCTGCGGTACCGCTGAACTCCGACAGGATCAATGGGCCGTGCCCATCTCGCTGGCAGATGACGTATTCCAGGCTCGTGGTGTTCATGCCGTCTCTGACGGAGGTGATCAAGCCGATGTCTGCGACTCTGAGCAAAGCAAAGTACTCATCCTGAGTGAGATATTGTGGGTAGTGCTGTACCGGCGAGAAACCCAAGCTTCCATGCATGCCGTTGATCTTCATCACCAGCTCGTTGACTCGGCTAGCAATCTTGTTTTCACTGTCCTCCGTGTCCTCCTCCGCGCTTGCGATGCTCGTTGGCGACGTAACCTGGATCAACACAACCTTTTCTCGCCATTCCGGATACATCTCGAGAAACCGCTCAAAGGCTTGGAGCTTCTGCGCGACACCTCTCACGCTGTCCAGTCGATCCCGGCCAACGATGATCTTCTTGCCCTCGTACATGCTCTTCAGGTTGTTGTACTTCTCGGTAACGGAGTCCGACCAGGCGTATGATTCCACCTTGGCGGCATTGATTCCAATAGGGAAAACACCAACCTGCACACGAGCTCCGTATGCATCGATACCCAAGCTGTCGGATGGGAAGCCCAGCACTCGAGTGCAACAGCTGGCAAAATGGCGAGAGTAGCTGTAGGACTGGAAACCAACCAGGTTTGAGCCCAACACACCCTCTAGAACCTCTTTCCGGCGCGGCAGGCATCGTAGAAACTCGCTGCTGGGGAAGGGAGAGTGCAGGAAGAAGGAGATGTACATGTTGGGAACACGTTGTCGCAACATGCTCGGGAGTAGCAGGAGGTAGTAGTCGTGCACGACGACAACATCACCGGGCTTGTAGAGCTCGACGATCTTGTTGGCGAACTTCTGGTTCATGCGGTAGTAGTCGGCCCATTGTATTCTCTCCTTCCGCCCATCCGTCGGTTCATGCTGTTTATAGTGGAAGAGGGTGTACAGGTCATTCTCGGCGTATCTTCTCCAGCGGGCCTGGTCCTTCAACCGGATCCCATCCTCGTGGCTCTCATCGTCATCGTAGAGCCAGACCGGCACGGTCTTGATGGTCTTGTCGTGCGACAACTGCTGTTCGAGGCGGTGCTGGTCTTCGGTAGTGATCCACAACCCTTCCGAGGGGGGTGGGGTAGGTAGTCGAGAACCTCCGTCGATTGGGATGGGCGCCGAAAGGACATTGAGGGACGATAAATGCACCGTCGTCGACGGAGGGGTACCTGGGGTGGATAGCGGTTCTTGCGGAGTATCAATCTCACCAGTCCATGCAACGACGGTATGGTTCCAAGGGGTCTCGTCGGAGGAGAGGTAGACGAACGAGTCGAAGAGGGCGGATTGACCACGGCGGGGTTTCAATTCCTGGAAATGAGCAATGATGTCAGTGGCGGGGTAATGTCAACAAAAACCAAGCACAAACAGGTGGAGAGCCTCCTTACCCAGTCAGAGCCTTTGCGATACTTGAATGAGTGCGGAATATTGAAAGTAGCAGATATGATGTTCCCGCTCAGGGCCAGTTCGGGGTTGCCAGCCCGGATGTCGGAAAGAGATTCTCGTCGGCCCATAGCGGCCAAGCTGATCCGACGGAGGATGTCGTCTCCTTTAGCTAAGCCAGCTGCTGGTCCGCCCGTCGGCTGCGCAATAGCTTCGGGCTCGGCAACGACCTGGTCAGAGATGATTTGGCGATCTCCCTGCGTAAAGTAGCTTGGGCTTTCGGCGTGGTCGTTGCTGGACTGGGAGTCGTAGGTAGAGAGGTGGATGCCTGGAGTGACGGCTTCCGCGGCGGAGCTTCGAAAAAGCCTGGCTGCGGTGGTGTCTGTACGCTGAAACTCTGTAGGCCGTACGGCTGGCTCGCCAGTTTTGGGAGGGAGCTCGGCTCCTTGATCGGTTGAGTTCTGCGCCATGATTACAGATGTCAATTGCGTGGAACGGCCACCAAAAGCGAGCAGGGCTGAGGATTAAAAGACAAGTAGCAGGAATAATCAACGGTGGAGAATCGAAACACAGAAAGCCGTGAATGAACCTTGTTCGCCAACGTAGTAGGTGGCCGGCGCAGAGAGACCCGGGCAGAGAGGAGAGCAGGGCCGAAGAGCAGGAGCAGGAGCAGGAGCAGGAGCAGGAGCAGGAGCAGGAGCAGGAGCAGGAGCAGGAGCAGGAGCAGGAGCAGGAGCAGGAGCAGGAGCAGAATGAGGGAAGAAGGTTCAGAAAAGTGACGAGAAAAAAGGCGATGATAGTGAGCCCACACCCACACACACACCAGACACACCACACACCACGCACACACACCCACACAAACGCCCCTAAGCAGGCTGGCTGGGGATTTGGTCCTTGTCAGGTCGTGCCTTGGCCAGATCCAGACTCAGCGGTGGGGTCTTTTTCACCGTTTCTTACAGGACTATTTGCTCCTATCCCTGTTCCCAATGTCCAGGACCTAGGTAGGTCCCACGGTGCCGTCGCAGCGGTCGCAGCACAACGTGCGAGTGCTGTATTTATGGATGGCAGGTGATTGGATAGAGCTTGCAGTAGGCTGTTTGAGGAGCTACCCCCCCGTTGCGAACTTGGTGATTGGCGCCGCTTGTGCTTCCTTGACCTCGTCCGTGACGATGATCGGAGGGGTTGATTGAAAGTTTGGGGGACGGGGGTGCTGGTGAGGGGCAGAAGCAAGCAATTGAAGCTGCCAGCTCCGAGGGATCAGCCCGTTCAAGGATTGGATTGGATTGGACCTGGATCTGACGCCGCGATTTTCGATCTACCTATCTGTAGAAGACAGATTTCTTTTTCCACGGAGGTGCTTCTTCACCACCTAGTAAGGCGAATCTCCCGAATAACAAGCCGGGCACGATATCTAGTGGAACTCCGTTCGAATGTGCAGTTCAGGCAGGGTGTGGGCCGCTAAATCCAAAGAAAAGGGAGCTGATTCAGGGGGGCATCGCGAGGAACAAACAAACGAACACAAGGAAAAGTAAAACGGCCACACATTCACTCACCCTGACGTAATTGGCACTTAGTTATCCCCCAAATGAGTCTCAGTCTTTCCCACTTTCTCTCTTCCCCCAAAGAAAAACCCACACGATTCCAATCCCCCCCACTGCTGGTGCACTGCTTCTCAAGCTAAAATATCCAAGCTCGTTCCCTACCTAGGACCTAGTCGCAGTAGCAGTAGCAGTGCAAGGGCCGGCCGCTGTAACTCGACGCCAAAAGACGGTGAAGGAAAGGGGCCGCGATATGCCGACAACGGGGGGAAAACAGATGGGATGTTTTCTTCGAGGCGAGCAAGCAAGACGGCCACGTCAGACTCCTCTGAATCTATCCTCTAGTCCAGGTAGTTAGTTAGTGCAGGTAAGCCGCGGCTAGTGATAACTCCACACTACTTTTCGTTTTAGTAGGTAGGGAGTGTCGTTCGTTCGAAATCAGAACTCGAGACGATGCTGCGTTCGGAGATGTGGATAAGCGACCCGATCGATGGCGTGAACCTTGAATGAAGAAGCTTGGAGTGAGATTTGGATCGTCGGCGGCTCTGGGGCTAGGTGGATTTGTTTATATTTATCTATCTGACTCTCTGACCAGCCGTTCCCCCATTGCGTTTCCGTTTTTGGTTCCTGACTCGAACGTGCGTACGAGAAGCCGTCTGTGGGCACCGAGATAAGCCTCTCATCCGACAGCATATCGGCGGCTTGGCCATCTGTCCCAGAGTGACTGAGCTATGCTGCAAATGCCTACCTTAAGATAGCTAGCTACTGTACGTATGTATGTACGGGTAGCTGCCAGCACGCCCGGATGCCAATCTCATCTCATCTCCAGGCCGCCGTGGTCAGCGAGCGCATGGAACGCATCGACATTCCGATCCGACAAACCTACCCAACCCTCCCCTCCGGCCGTTTCCTAGCGACGATGCAATCGCATCACAATCAGCCTGAATGCATCTCCTGCAGCTTGAGCCATTTTTGAGGGAGAGAGACACCGAATTCCTCCGACCATTGCCTCATGTTCAGAGTCCGCTCTCGAGGGCTGCATGGCGAGAGCTCCCACATGGCGGCAATCCCGCCATATCAGTGGTCGTCCTGGCTGGGCCTCGATGCATACCTGGGTGGTAGCCACGTTTTCTGTCGGCCCAACATATTGGAGGCCGATGCGGTCGGCTGTCCATCATTACGGTTCAGCCCGCTTTGCTGATTTACTGACTCGGCGCTCTGGTTTCGTCTATGGCATTACCTTGCCTTTCGGGATGTCGCGCCGATGGGGCAGAGCGCCCTACCTTGTGAGTGAAGCATGCATCTTATGCCCCACGCGGTCTACGTGGGGAGTCCCCCAGCAATGTAATCGTGATGCTTCACAGTTCAGATCGGCTCAAGTACAGAGCTCCTTGGACAACGTGTCCAACCACTGATGTTTCCATGTAATCTAAATTCAAGCTCACATGTTTCGGCTATTGTGAGCCTATACATCTTGACAGCTTTAGACGTGCGTTTCATGTGATCGCCGCAGGTAGAGACGTGTCTGCATTTGCAATTGGATGCTCATATATGCAGCCGCGCATGATCACCCGCATTGCTTTCAATCCAACTAGCTTGGGGGCAAAGACGCATCATATGGTCTTGACGAGAGGCTACACCACTCTAGAATGGAACGTATCCGGCCTTCGGGCATAGCAGTACCAGAGCATAGAGTAGACGAGTGTGCAAGACGGGCATCGGCTGACTTGAAATCTGTCAAGTCGCAAACATCCAAGCTAAGGTTGAGCATCAAATCACTACCGTGAGAGCAAACTGAGGCCAGCACCCGTCAGTCCTGTATCTTTGATTGGTAGGCGAGAGGAGACTCTAGGATGCCTGTGCAAGTACTTGACATGTGCATCTGGGCGTTTTGACCTGGGCTTGAACTATGATCCTTGAAGCAGTTGGGTGTCGAGAGACAAGGTTTGCCAAAAGAGTGGTCGCTCATGGTACTTATAACTCTACTTGGACGATGCTGGGAGTTGTGTTCGCAGCCTAGGATGTTTCTATCTAAGGCGTCACAAGAACGGCGTTGCCGCAGGCTTGTAGCCAAGCAACTCGGAGCGCAATGGTCCAAACCTCAACTGACCGGGGCTAGTTGATCACAGGATTGTAGCTAGTAGTCCGAATATGAAACCTTTCCGCTACCGAGACTCATCTGGCTGGCTAACTGGACATCCTGGTCTCCAAAAGCCGAGCTGCAAGGCTTGGTTGTATCCCAAGTCGTCCAGTATTGTCGGGCTCTATCCTCAGCCAGTACCGAGCCCAATTTTGGATATCCATCTAAGGGTGCTGTCAAAGTCTCATGTGCCTCCATTCCCTTGGCATCGTTGTTACCGACCTGCTGTATTCTCGTTGCTGTAGTCGCGGCAACTTCGAACGGGGACTTGAAATCTAGCTTGCATGGACCAGTCGTAAACCATGAAAGGCATGCAGAACCTTGGTTTCTGATCTATGATATTCTGACATCTAATGAAGAGGCCCAAAGGGGAACAGGCACCACATCTCTGGCGAATACGACAGATGCGTCAACCCGATGTCTAACTGCCAGCCTGGCTCTTGAACTTACGGAGCCCACCCTCCCACTGAAGTTACGCCGGAATCATATACCAATCATGCTTAAACGCCATCATATAGGTCATCTACCAAGATTGTTTACTACACTCCCAACCATAACAGCAACCTCCCTCTCCCAATTTCCCGTCTCCGCCTTTCCGGCCTTGCCTTTCAGCGCGCTCGGTGGCTGACACCCCTTGACCACACATTCCCGAATCGCATCACCGACGCTGCTCTTGTTTGACTTGAGCGTGCGAGCGGCAACACCGCCCCGGTTCATTATCTCCTGGACGCGGGTGCCGAGACTGCTCGCCATGGTCCGCCAGAAGTATGACGGCAGTGATCCCGTCTCCAGATACGACAGCAGAGGCTGTAGTAGATTCTGTTGTTTCTGCTGCGTTGGCGGTGGGGGGAGAAGTGGATGTGCGGGTGCCTTGGTGGATTCGAGGACTAGTTCCAGGGCAACGATGTTCTGGCATTTGGCGGAGATGTCTGCCAGTGTCCGCTCTAGACTGGGGAGTTGGCCTAGAGACCGAGAGAGGGAGGCAATGGAAGTCTGGAGGGCTGTTCGGAAGTAGAGTTCCAAAGCCTGGAGTAAGAGAGCTGGAATCCACCTGTCCGGCTTCGAACTCGCGGTAGGGGAGAGTAGGAACAGCGTGATCATGGCAGAGACCGTCCGCGCTTTTGTTTCCTCGCTCTGGGCAAATGTGGCTGTGTTTGGGATTGAAAAGTCGCGAATTATCCGTTCAGCTGTTTCCCGCACGGAGTTCTCGACAGGTGTTGTGATCCCCTCTTGAAGAGTCCGCACCGCGTCCACCCGGTTCAATCCATGCCCCTCCTCCCCAGGAGCGGTTTTCTCCAGCACTTCTCGTAGCGACAGTATCGTATGCGTGCAGCGGACCAGCGCGCGGTGATCCTCTTTCTTCCCAGCCGTGGCCGCAGCTGCACTCGGGCTGGATCCCGCGATCTCGGAATGCTGCACCTGCAACTGTCGCCCGAGCTGCAAACATCTCCCGACCGACCTGCCGAGCTTCAATGTCTCCCAAAGCCGCGTCGCAACCTGCCGCACTTCCTCTGCCTCAGCATGCTTGTCGATGACCTCCTTCTCTAGCTGTTTGTAGCTGTCATTTAAGCTCTTGATCTGCGTGTCTAGCTCTGCGATGATCCGCTTGCTCGCCTGCGTTTGCTCTTGAGTATATTCGAGCAATGGAATGGCGGATCTTGTGGTAAGGGAGTGGATGTGGGAGTCTATCTCCTGGGTATCGAAGAGAACTCGAGAGAGTGGAGTGGATAGGTCGAGCGGCGCATCATTAGGGTTGTTTGTCGCTAGGACGAGGGTGTTCGCGAATGAGGAGGGGCTGAACTCGGGAGAGATGAAGGTTTCGTAGTCGATATACGAGGCATCGTCCTCGTCGTTCGTAGCCATTATAATGAGGAGACACGGAAAATTCTTGATTTCGAACTCATTGAGGCTTCCCAGGTGCCGTGCTGCTCTCGGAGCCCAGCTCGATGATATTCGGGTTAACAATTTCGAATGATGGAATTTGACCACAATTATTTGTTGTCACCCACTTGTGGCGGGGATCCACTGGGCGTGGCTGACCCAACCCCGCACAAGCCACCAGATCTTATCAGCCATCCCTACTTATGACATGACGGAGATCGCGCTTTGGGCTGCGTGATAAAAATCTCCATCCGGAGCTTCGGCACCTCCACTTTCAATCCATTGTTTTCGTGCTATGGGCTGACTCCACGTCCCTGACGTTCCGCAACTCTCTCATACATCTTCTCCTGTCTGCTCCTGCCCGGCCTTTCCATTTTCCTGCAATGATCTAGTCCAGACATCTCGCGTCTGTGGACTTCAATTACTGGCTCTGCCATCTCGCGAATAACTACACCCGAAGGCTCCGACCGGCCACTGCCGAATAACTACCTCGACAATGCCTATCATCAACGCTCGAGAACTCCTCGCCTTCCCGGGCGGGGACAATGCTACCGACACACTGATTGGAAACGTTCATTTCAATACCACGACGTTGGATCATTGGAACTATACTCTGTACAGCAATGGCACGCTCTCAAATGGTTCCAGGTGTTACCTCACCTTCGAACCATATGCCCCGGTCATGCTCCTGACCAACGGCTCCTTCATCAACGCGACATGGTGCTACGAGCCCATCAACCCAATTGGCGCGCGCGCCGGAACCGGCGTTGGCTTTGCGGTTGCATTTGGCCTCACGCTCGTCATGATTCTCGTCAACCTCCACAAGCACGGCCGTCGGTTTCTCCCAATCGAGAAGCGCTTCTACCCAATTGGCAGGAGATGGCAGTGGTACTGGGGTACCGTCGTGTGCGCGACAGCCATCATAAGCTTGTTCACAAACATCGATGTGGACCGATATTACATCCAGGAGCTTCCGATTGTGCTAACCTGCTTCTTCTGGTTCTTGATGCAGCAGGTGACAATGGCATTGGTCTGGGAAGCGGTACGGCATTGGGGCAGCTGGATGGAGAGGCAGTTCATTGATCCCGACCCGTTTGTTCTGAAGCAGGATGATCGCAGGTCCAAGATTGAGTTTTATCTTCCGCTCTGGTTCTACTTGTGGCTATGGCTGGTATGTTCTTCTCAACCTTTGATCAAAGATCGAGATACTAACTGGTGGACGCAGAACTTCTTCATGGTTGTTCCTCGAAACTGGGGAGATATTGAGCTACAACGATCCCCCGAACAAGCCGCGGTACGAGCCATTCCGACTGCCACAGACGTGCGTTTCAAAACCGCAGCATTTTGCCTCCTCGTCTGCTGGCTCACCATCGTCGGCTCGCTTTACCACTCTATAAAGCACTACAAACCTCGTCACCGGGGTATCTTCAATAGAGCCGTTGGCTTCGTCTCATATGTCCCGCTACGATTCGTTTTCATCATACCCCTAGCCCTATGCATTGTTGCATACCAGGCACTTGTCTCGTTCGTCTTCGACTTTTCCGTCCTGAACGTGAAGGGCAACTTGGCTGCCATCTACGCAGGAGGCTACGGCCCGGCACTCTTGATAGTTATTGTGCAGTGCATCTACGGATGGGCCAATCCAAACGAGGATAGGGAGTTGATCCGCCAGAGACGGGAACGTGGCCAGGAGATCGACCAGGAGATGGGGATCGTGGCGAAGCCAGCATGGTGGAAGCGTGCAATGAGGGATGATCACAACATTACTACCGTGAGTGGGCGTCTTGCAGCCAACGTCCGTGAGTTGGGCGGTGGTGCTGCAACCACTCGGGGCGTGCAGCAAAATATCGAGGCTCAGGCTCAGGAAGTCGAGCGGCAGAGAGCCGCAGGCATCGAGATGGGCAGCCTGCGGAGATCGGATTCAACTTCTACTACGGCTGCCTCCCGACCTCGCGCCGACGGCTCGAAGCCCATACTGCCGTACTCGGGCAAATCCGATAGACGCCGGTCCGAGAGAACCATGTCCCACGCGGCCGGCTTGCTGTTTCCCAACTCTGGGCCTGCTCCACCGGATAGACGAGCCGAGCTGATGTTGGATGGGCCACCGCCACCGCCATACACGGACAGAGGGAGATTAAATCGGGGGTCGAACAGTTCGGAACAGAGGCCGGGTACCACCGAGAGGAGTAATAGCACCAGCACCGATGTTTCAATCACGGCGCCTCCCCAGCAAGTGCGGAGTATGTTGGATATTTAGGCTGCGTTCGCGGTCATGGTGAAATTGGATGGACCGCAACACATCGTCACGACGCATGAACATTATGGGACTAGGGTAGTCGTCACGGCGCTAAGAAGTTTAGACACGGTAATGTTTTTAAACTGGCGGCATACTACATGTTATTTTATTACATAATTTGAAAGGTTTTCAATATATTGCCTGCTGTGAGATATCGCGTTCTCAAGCTGCAAAACTCTTACCTGTGGCTGAAACTTACTTTACAACTCTTTGCTTCGAGCTTGTCATGACAAACCTATGAATCCATGTCTTGCAGTCGAAATGGATCCGAGTCATCGGACAGAGTTGTCCGGACACAGGTCCGCGGCCTATCAAGGTTGCAGATGACGAAAATTGGTCGTCCTTCGCCAGAGCCACGGAACGCAACAAGCTATCGGCAAGTCCGGTCCAGACATGTTTCAGCATTGATGTCACAGGACATGAAGAGAGAATCCTGGCACTCCATATTGTCCTGCTAATCCATGCTGTCCGGACATCTGGCCCACTTGCACGGCGTTCCACAGCATCAACGACCACTTTTGAGGAAGGAAGGTGTCAGAACAGAATCTGTCTCTGAATGCACAGCAGCAAACCAGTTGGGCAAGTCGCCTGCGACCTGCCACCTACCTACCTCCCTTGATAATGGAAATAATGCGACATCGAATCGAGGGTCAGGCACAGTAAGACCGGCAGAGCGGCGCACTAAGATCGCCAGCGCTGTCATCCGTACCTGCCGGAGTAGGGAACATTTCGGCAGACGTGGCATCCTGCCAGGTACAAATCGGAAAGTTTCATCAAAGATTGGTCCAGAGGGCCTTGGGTAGCTCGGGCGGAATGGCGGACAGCTGACGATGCATGCTGAAGACGGAAGGTTGGTAGCAGCCCGACCACTCGTGCCTCTCCGGCGGGGACAGATCAGCACTACTGCCAGCACAGTAGCAGATCTCAGCTGCGGCCAAAGCCGAGCGGTAGCCCTCATCCCTGGAACAAAAGTCCAGGAACACATAGCTGTGGGGAGACGGCAGTAGAAGAACCTTGTATAGCAGAAGAGAAAACTTTGCTTCATTCGGATCCGGGCCCAAGCCATATCTCGAGGCTTCCGGGCTCGAAATAACCCTCCGTTCCTGGCGCTGCAGGCATGAAACACGAGACGGATGGCCTGCAGATGTGTCCCGATCTGGGCCGAGCGAGAGAGGCTAGCATCTCGACCATGGCTTGGACGGGCTGGGATGACTGGTGTGATGGCGGGCGGGGGATTGGACGAAGAGTGAGGCAAGGGACAACAAGCCCGTGCTGCACCACTTGGACTGCCTACCTTAGCACCCAGAGCACCCGTAGACGTTTGGTCGTGGTAAGAGCGAAAGGAGACAGAATGCTGGCTGCGTGCATGAAGAGGGTGCGTGTGGGACAACCGCCCCGTCGCTGCATATGCGATGTTGGCTGCATGCCCCTAGAGCGTCGTGGCGGACCAAACAGGATGGGCGAAGATGAAGTTGGTTGCGCCGCGTCTATCTCCTGCGAATGGCAGGGCCGGAAAGCCCAAGACCCAAGCGGCTCCTTGAGTAATAGTTTGTGCCAGTGCCCGCGGAACATGCACTAGGGCCAAGGCTGCCGGGTGCGAGGGGTCGCACGGATTGGCCAGGCCAGGTGCATCCGGCTGCGTCTGGCTGCTGCATTTTCCTTTTTCCAACGAGAAATACTCCGGGCCTCTGCAGTGGAGAGAGACGCTGGGCCCAGTGAGATGGTCGAGCAATGGGTTTGACACACGGAGGAATGGGACTGGGAGTGGTGGCGCAAAAGTCCGGCGTGGACTCGTAGCCAAGCAAGAAGATGGGGAACGGATCGTAAAAGAGCGGTGAGGGCAGGAAAAGGCCCGGATATCGCGAGCGCAGCAGGCGATGGGAATTCAAGAAGTGGCAGGACGTAAGGGACTAGGGCTAGTAAGACATGAGATGAAAGAACAGGAACCTACAAAGCAAAAAGGCGAAGACTATACTAGTTGGCAAGGCCGCGCGAACGAGCTAGAGGGGTGGGTTGGTGGGAGGTTGACGTATGAAGAAAGCCCTGGGGCGGTGGCAGAGAGGGAAGTTTAGAACGCCAGGCATCGTGGGTGGATGGCCGCCATTGGCTTTGATCATGCAGAAAGACATGTGAAAGGGCTAGAGGTGTGTCACCGCCCCTTGCTTAGCGTGATGCCATGATCTGGTTTTGCCCTTGGTTCGACGTCTAGTCAAGAGATGGAGGACGAAAGATGGTGTCTTGGGACCGGCGATAACTGGGTTTGCAGGACCCGGGCAGGAGAGAGAGAGGAGAGAGGTAGCTCCAGTCCGAGAAGCACCGGCTGTAAGCGTTCGTTGGAGAGGATGAGAAATGCCACCTTACTTCGTGGCCGCTGTTATTGGCTCGGTGTGGAACGGGGGCTTGATCAGTCATCCGTACATAATGAACTTTCTCGGACAGGCATCTTCGCGGGGCTTGGTTGGTGACGTGGAGGGCATACTGTATGGAAGGCTGTGGATGGGGGCTGGCTGGCTGGCGAGGAATAGGCCGAAGGAACAGGCGAGATCCAGCTCGGTGGGATGGGCGGACGGGCTGATGGGAGAGGGTATACCTATTCCTTGCTTGGAATGTCTTGATCCAGTCATCCCTGAATCACTAGACTAGTTGGTTCGGGACGCTGTTGGTTCTGCAGCCTGGGACCAGCGGCCGTGATGCTCCGTCCCATCCCCCCCAAGGCTGGCTGGCTGGCTGGGTTGTTTCGCTGGCTGAACGGGGGTCTCGTTCGACCTCGACCCGACCACCAGGCCGGACCCGAGATTGGCGCCAAAATGGGCACGTTGGCGAGCCCTGACTGGCCCGGGCGGAAGGGGGAAGCTGGCGAACGACGTGGGGCGCACTCTGTCCCGGCGGTTCCCTGCGTCCCGTTCTGGTTCATACAACGAATCCGAGACCGTTGAATCACTAGGAGCTGAAGGGCCGAAGTGGGGAACTCTGTTGGTTCTAATGGTCATGGTTTGAGATTAAGCGATGGATGAGAATGAGGCGGGCGGGTTGTCGGTTCTAGACCGGGCGTGTTGAGGTTTGCGCTGAGACTGACTGCCCTCTGTGTGGGTTTTCGGTGTTGGCGACTGAAGCATGGCGGGGTACTAGGTAATTAGTTTGCGAACAGGTCCGGATATAGCACCTAATTACAGGGCCTTCTACAGGCGCTTGATCTCCCGAGCATTAGTTTAGCACCGTCACAGTTAACTAAGGCACTTATTGAGGTGGACCTGGAACTAACAAACTAGACTAGCACACCGAGATTCCAGGCGGGGCACCAACTGATCTCATTGCGCATCCAAACCACCCCCCCAAATGTTGCCGTGACGATATGTATGTAATATGCAAATATTAGCCCTATCGCGGCCGTCGAACAGGAAAGGCAGGTCTACTGTATCACATCTGGACCCGAGTGAACATTTGCCAAAACGGCACACTCCTCGGACCGAGCCATCTGACCTCAGGAGCATCTAAGCCGGGTGGCTAGTCCCAAGGAACGTCTCTCCAACCAAGTGTATAACTTAATAGCTGTAGCCTAACTTGCCATATTACCTGCGATGCTATGCTGTAAGTGAGTCGGTGAGCCTGTGCCTCCGCGACCCACAACTCCTCCAGTGCCGCAACCCGTGGGACTATTTGACATTCCGGATTCGTAAACGGAGCTCCAAAGATCGGGGCCAGATAATAATAGGCCGCAATATAGAAACAGGGCCGAGAGGGAATGGGGGGATTGGGGGGATTAGAGGGCTTTAATATGATATGTCATGCCTCCGATTATCGATAGCAGGCGGCCACACACTCCCCTCCCCGACACTGCGCATGCGGCAGGCAAGTTTATTGCAGCGCTGGAGAGTTGGTGTCCAGGCGTCTGCTTCGGGGTCCTCTGTACGTGTCAGCCACCAGCACTGGAGCGGAGGAAACTTACTACATGTGTAGTACGTGTGCATAGTAGCGTTGCAGTGGGGTTACTACCCCCAATACTGCTGCTGCTGCTGCAAGAGGGTGTCGTGTCGGTAGCGGGCTGACGAGGCCAGAGTGGGATGACATGACTCCAGTTCCAGGTACGGCTTATTTCGCACTTACACCTGCATGCGCCTGCATCGCCCGCCAGGAAGCGCAACCAGACTACCGTGGTTATAGAGTACATCCGGGCGGCGCAGGTAGGTCACCCATAGGGACCTTGGTTCGGTGTCGGCGCTGATCTCAGACAAACTCGGGTCGCCTGCTACCAACCTCACCTCAGCATTTCTCGGTCACCTGCGCCCATCTACATGAAACCAGTACCTCCAGTCCGCAAAACTTGGAAAACGACTACGATTCCCCGTTTCTCGGATCTGGATCTTTTGTTTCTGATTCCCTTCCCTCTTCCCGCCTTGCCTTGCCCGTGATCTGCGCCCACAAACCTTCTCCGCAGACGGGATAGCTGGGATAGATTGAAGGGCTCGGCAGTTGAATCGGCGTCAAGCGGGCCCAGATCTGGGTTCAGCTCCAAGTTAGGCCAGCCCGCCCTTTTGTACAACATGCCATATGCCTCAATCCCGAATTTTGGAGGAGTGGACTAGATCTGGACATCTGGACGAGGCCGCTCCGATCCAAGTCCCGATAGCATTGGTCCGCGGAGCTGGGCTGGGGCTAGAGCAGCAGTGGCACGCCGCTAGGCATTTCGTCATGCCGGTATCTCCCTAGCAAGCTTTCGGGGCGGGCGCAGAAAGGCGGTAGGGAATGGGGCATGCGCTACTAGGTCTGTTTCACGATGATGGAATGGCTGGGTTGCGACAATAGGGCCACGTGAATAGGCGACTTTCGGGGAGCAAAACGTGGCTCCTCATCTCTTGTCCCTCCCACTACTAGTTAATCCGTAATGTCTGACGAATGAGGTATGGGCAGACTAGCAGCTATGTGAGGCGGACTGGACGGTGAGAGGGGCGCTTCATCTCAGGAATCACAACCAGATAGACGTTGCGGATGCCAGAGGCGCCACGAGGGAACGTCGTCGTGGCTGCATCATCTCCTATGTTGAATGTCATTTGCAGTGCTTATCTGCCACGTAGAGCATTTAAACTCGGAGTGCGACATCTAGCGGCGGTGGGGTCGCGTGTTTTGCGCCGCAGTACCGCAAAGTGCAACGTCCGTCAGGCGGGTGCCGTTATCCAATCTGCAAGTCCCCCAGTGCCCCAGTGCCACAGTGCCTTTGCTAAGCACTTTCATGCTGCTTCTAGTGCGGTGTCTCTGGTTTGCTGGCCCAGGTTTTGGCTCGCCGCCGCCTGTATATTCATGCGCTGCTCGGGCGGGATGCGTGCTTTTGGGGATGGGGGATGGGGGTAATGGGAGGCTTTTCGACGCAATGGAACGCTGGGGATGGTTCCCCGTATATTGACGTAGGAGCGCTGGAGCACTCGTGCTACGCCATAAGAGGAATGAAGAACTCAACTGAGCAAGTGGGATAGGCTTGGCCTGGGAGGCAATATGGACAACGGAAATAGGCAGGGACCGTGGCTTGCGATGTGCAGTGGATGAGTAGATGGCGGAATGATTAGATGTACTACGTGAGTTGCGTAGTAAGATGCGAGTGAAAGCTGTTGAGCTATGATGACATGGCGCCAGTACGGGATCTTTAGCGGCGGCGAGGGTTGCCTGGATCATGGAAGGATTCTGCGATAGGCTTTGCAGATCATCGCTCATCCTTACACCCTCTACCCCCAAACAGGCACCGTCCCTGCGGACAACCCCCCCAGTCCAACCCCCCGCGTTCGATTGAAGGTTTTCGAGGTCGGGTTCATGTCATGCCGAGCACGAGCAAATTGGGGACTGGGGGGCAGACGGACTGGAAACGGTTCCGATTTGATTGCCACGAAGAGGAGAGGCATATGACTCTACGAATTGTGACTGTACAAGTTTTGTACCACTGTGAGATGTTGGCGCATTGACGGCGGACGAGGTCGGAGAGGCTGAAGGGCTGTGATATCCTGGTGGAATTCGAGGGAGAAACCCGCTTCGGGCCAGATTCCAATAAAATAGAATCTCACCGGCAAGCAAGACCCTTCTCGGTGTGGTGTCAGAGACTGAGATTCTGTCTCGGTTTGTAACTCGGCTTTCGTTGGAAATGTATACCTGCCCTGGGCCGGTAGCCGACCGATACACGAGAGAAAGGCAGATTATTAAAGCCGACTCGAGCTGCTGCACCACCCACCCCTCCTCGCTGCTTGCTCAATACGGCATCCCGAGCGTGACTGTGGCGATGGGGGGTGGGATGGAAAATGCAGTCGATTATGCTCCGTACATGGTGTGTGGGTTGTATGTGAGATGGGTGGGCAAGGCTGCCTTGATCCAGGCACAAGGAACAGCGTCACGGGACGTCAAACGAGTAGGTTACCTTTTGGGATATATTGAATACGACGACAATGGGGGACCGAGAACTGACACCTGCACCCCCTCCCCTGTGGCTTCGCCCTCTCACCTCACCTTTGCCCCGACTCATGAGAGGCACGGTGGGCGGAGGTAGAAGGCAGGTAGTAGGCTGCCCTCCTATATGGTAGGTCCCACGGCGACAGGTTCCTCTCAAGTAGCATTGCCTCGAATTGGGGAGAGAGAAATGCGGAAGGATGAGGGCGATGTCTCGCCTCATCAATGCACACGTCGCGGGCTGACTGTTAATTCACCGGAAGAGGAACGGACTCCTTTGCACGAGCAAAGGGACGAAACATTGACAGGCTGCGGACGCACAGAATGTGGCCATCGCCCATCATCAGAAATCCACCCCCAAACCGAACTGGTCCGACCATGTATTTGTGTCATGGCTTGAATCTGCTTGATGTGATGGTCCATGCGGGGAGGCGAGGCGGGGTGTGGGAAGTTCATGCCTCGCTGCGCACAGTCGCACACACCACTCATCACCAAAAACTCGCCCACGATCTATCGGAAAGACTCCAAGCATGTCTTCCGGGTCTGTCTGTCTTGTCACCATCCAGACACGTTTTCCCCAAGCACCACAAGGATGGAGGGGTTGCGAGGCAGGAGTGGCAGAATTTAGTCGGTGATGTTGCAAGGCTGGGGACCGGCACACTCATACTTCGTGCTTAAGGTACCTTGGGTTAGGTAGACTGGTTTGGGGCTGGCGGGCTTGCAGGGCTTGCCGGGGTGTGTGGTGTGCGTGTGTGCTGCGAACTTTTTATAGAAAAGAGTTTGGCCCCCTGCAAAAGCAACCCCCCCCCCCCCCCCCCTGTAGTATGGCAGGCTGGCAGGCTGGAAGTGGAGACTCTCCTCTGGAACTGGGAATGGAACTGGGAATGGAACCTTGAAAATCCGATCACTGCGTGTCCACCCACCCCGAAACACACGGGCCATCCGATGGATATCCACTGTAATGCCTGCCCCCTCCCCTGTAAACATAGAGGGGCACCAAGCCCAGCCAACCCCCCCTCTTAAGTTTCGCAAGGTGATCGATGGAGGGGCAGCGAGAGCCTAAGGGGAGGGATTCGTACTAAGGCCTAAGGTTGCAGTAGCTGCACCGGACCTGACCGACCTCGTTCATTTTTCTGTCTTTTTTGCGACCCTACCCTACGAAGTATCCACACTACTGACAGAGAGTTGTGTGCTCGAACCAGCCTGCTGCCCCTCCTCTTGTCTTATCGGCCGTTGCCCCTCACTTTGATTGCAAGATTGCAAGCATCTTGTTCTTCTCGACGGAGAACTCTACGAAGTACCTTGGGTACATGATGCACATACCTTGTTTGCCCAGCATATTCGGGGAGAGCGACTTGAAGATTGAAGAAACGGTTTGCTTCGTCGCTTCGGGAAACCCACTGAAGGTTGAAACGTAGGTCTGTCTGTCTACATGCCTTCTCTACGCAGTAGCCTCGCCATGGTCAGAGGGGGTCGCCAGTGTTCATCATCATCATCATCACCGTCGCAACATATACATACCTACCCAAAGGCCACCTCACATCTTCTCTCACTGTCATGTTCTCTCTGTCTGTCCAGCATAGCATGTTCCTCTTCCTCGTCCTTCACAGCCATTCTCTAAAACTTCCCTGTCCCGGATCCTCGTCCTTCCCCGTGATCACCCCCCCCCCCCCCCCCCCCCCCCCCCCCTTCCAACGCCCACCAACCATCACAGGTACCTATCATCATCAGCACCACACCACTTTTCTTCCAATCGACGGCCGGTATTTCTCCTTTTCGCCTCTTCTCCCTCTTCTTTTTCCTTTCTTCCTGGCCCTTTGTACCTGGTCCCGGGGTCCCGCTCTTTTTTTTCGTCTTACCCACCACCACAAACCCAGAAACAGCCACCACCACCACACCTATCACCACCACGACGGGCTTCCATACCGGCCCACCTTTGGTGACCTCGTCTCTGCACCTCTTCAGAAACTTGTACCTTACAGTCCGGCCTAGTCTAGCGTGGCGTGACCATTTCGACCCCGTACCTACCTAGTAACTGACCACCTAGCTAGGTACCTTACCTGCTGGAAAGTGGAGTGTGTGTGCTACTTCTCCTGTTTACCGCTGGGCCTAGCCACCACACCAAACCATCCACCATCCTTCCCTCTCTCCCTCTTCCTTGCGATGCTATTCGCAGAATGGATCGCTTGACATCTCCGTTTCGAAACCATTACTGTGCAGGTATATACTATGTATGCCTTCCAGTACCGACCTCGTACCTGGCCGCTGATCGAGCCATATTCCCGCTACTTCCATCCTTCGCTTTCGCCTCCACACGCCCGTATGCCGTCCGTCTCAGCCGACCTCGACTTTGACAGTCTTTGCGTGCTTCAATAGCAAGTCCCCACCCGTAAACTAAGGTAGTGTACATGGCATATGCGTGCCCTTGCATCGCTGTCGCCGCCATCCTATTCGTGTTCTTCAACCATCCTCCAGTCTGCTGGTGCCCCATTCGTACGGTTGCTTGTACTAGATTCGACGATTATTCCCAAATAAAAAAAAAGTGCAGCCGCTCGGTGCCACTGATAATTGTCATCATCGTCAAGCCTCCTTCTGTCTCTGTCCATCTCTCTGCCTCTCGCTTCCATCTAAGGAGGTTCCGTTCTTCCTTCGCCTCGTCCATCTCTCTTTTTTTTCTTCTTCCTTCCCTCCTCCAACTCCTCCTCCCGACTTTCCCCACTCGTCCTCGCCAAAGCTTTGTACCACTTCCTCCATATCCGAGACTTGTTGGTCGTCATATTATAATAATTATACCGTCCGTCGCGATATTACCATCATCATTGAGAAACAGAAACGACGGGTGCCTTGCTTGGTTTGCCCTGCAGGATCGTCACCCGGCCGCTACCCCATCATCGATCACTCACAGCCCGCCATCTTTCCCTACATCCCTGGACCTGGCAGGCTACCTAGTAATAACGGCCGAGTTGAAACGGACGGGCTTGATTGACTGGCCGGCTGTCTGTCTGACTGACTGACCACTGTCCAACGTGACCACGACCTGACCTCCGGGCATCCCATCTAGTCCATCTCATCTGCCTTGAAATCTGTCCTCGTTTGCAGCAAGCAAGCAAGCAAAGCAAAGCAGCGCATCAGCGGCAACGCCAACAGAGGCAGGTCTCATCTTGTCTTCCCCTCTCCATCCGATCGGATTTGGCGATTGGGATTTGCCCTGCATTGGCTCGACAGATCTCGACGGTCCAGTCCAGTCGGTTCCCCGTTCAAAATCGCCGACACCCTGTCCTGTCCTGCCCTGCCTTGCCCTGCCCGCCGCCCCTAACTCATGGGTGGTTGGTGGTTGGTTTCTATTCCCTGGACCGCCCAGCCCGCACACGGGGCTCTCCTCTCTCCACCTAACTCGACCTTTTTTTTTTTTTTTGTTTGTTCGAGCTTGCAGTCACCGCTGCTGCTGCACCGGACTTGCAAAGTACCCTGCCTTAGCCGTCTAGGCTAACAACCTAATCAGTCGTCCCTGCAATTCATTCATCCACAGTACGGAGTACCCTGTAGTCGGTCTGGCTAGTTGGTACGCACATTCATCTGTACCTACCTGACTCCTAGACTACTCTACTAGGTACAACCTAGCACCGAGTAGAAAGGGGACCGGACGGCGAGCGAGTAATAGACGAGACATACGACGCCCCCATTTGCAGCAGCTCCTCGAGGCGCACTCGCAACGATCAAGCAGCAGGGCCGGGGAGAAGTTCAGAAACACACTTCTCTTCCCATCATCATCATCATCATCATCATCATCGACCCGGCTTTATCTCTCTCTTTCTCTCTTTCTTTCTCCCTCTCTCTCATCGCCACACTCCCCCCCTGCCTCTGTTTTCCGACCACTCCCAAGACACCACTGAACCAACATACATACACCCAGAGCCGCTTTCCCATCCCGCCGGTTCTGGCCTACCCATCTATCCATCTATCCATCCATCTATCCATCCATCCACCCATCCATACGCATCCTATTGTCGACGCATTTTATTATTCCTCCCCCACTCGACGCCCGGACTTACGAGGCCCTTCCGTGGGTAATACCTCGAACCGATACGCCGCATTACCACTTTGCTCTCTCTGTTGGCGGGCACTTTGGCGCATAATAATACCTAACCAGAAGGAACCCACCTTACGCAAAACCCGTTCTTCGGCGGCCTGCCCTTCTCGTCAGACCCCCCCAACCACTCCCATAAAATAATCAATCTCATTCGAATGACTTGATTCGGAATCTCGACGGCCCCTTCGTCTCTCTCTCTCTCTCCTCCTCCTCTCACTCTCTCCCTCTCCCTTTTTCGCTCCCTCATCCTCATCATCCTCTCTCCCCCTCTTCTATCCCGTTCCCCATATTTTCGTCCCGTCTTGTTCCTCTCCCTTCCGGGTTAATCATTCTCAAACAAAACCCCTCCGCCGCCGCCGCGCCTTTCGTGGCCACCCCCCGCATTGACCCTGCCTCTCTCAATCCGTCTCAGCCTCACCAGGCTGCACGCCCATATCTAATCCTGTTGGCCCCCCGTACCTGCGTGGCTCGACTCCTCTCTCCTCTTCTTCTCTACATCCCTTCCTAAAATCATCATCATCCATCATGGCGGCTACGTTTAGGCCCGTGAATTCGCCGCTGGCTGCCGAAGCCAAGAGGGAAGACATGATGACGACGTCACCAACCACCCCACGACCGGCTACTGCACCACAGCCTCCGCAGGCCCTGCAACCCCAGCAGCCAACCCCGAACCCTTCCGACGATGCAACGACCCCGACGAGAGCAAACTTCGCCGGTGCATTGGCGTCGCAGAAGCCATTACCAACATCTCCATTTCCCCAAGCCGTTCAGGTCCCCGAGTCCGCCTCCGAGATGTCCAAGATCCCCACCAGAGAAAATTCACAGCACTCGAGGAAATCGCGAGATTCGGAAGACGTGGATATGGATGATTCCGATGGCGAGACCGCTGGGGACGACGGAGGCGGCTCGGACGACGAGAGCGTGAATGCCGACGGGACAAGATCGAACAAGAAGAAGAAGTCACAGAGGTTCTACTGCACCGACTATCCGCCCTGCAACCTAAGCTTTACACGTAGTGAACATCTGGCCCGGCACATCAGGTAATTGCCTCGAGGACTTGTCCGAACGATCCACCTTGCTGACCCTTACCAGAAAGCACACTGGCGAGAGACCCTTCCAATGCCACTGCTCGAGACGATTCTCCCGACTCGACAACCTCCGACAGCACGCCCAGACGGTGCATGTGAACGAGGATATACCCATGGACTCGCTGGCAGCAACCGGGGCTAGGTTTCAGAGGCAGATACGAACTGAGCGAGTGCGACAAGCGGGAGGCCGCGCGAGGGCTGCGACAGCTAGTAGCGCAACCGGTCCGGTTCGCGGGCACTCAAAGTCTCTCTCGACATCGAGCATTACCAGCGTGAGCTCGGTAGGATCCGCATTTAGCGGCCGTGAGGATATTCGCCGGCGCCCACCACCCCTGGTCATGGCCGACCCCAGGTCAAGGCTCTCGCTCGAATCCTATCGCAGCTCGGGCGACGGCTCGTACGGCTACCGACCTGTGTCGCCGACAGACTTTAGCACACCCACTTCGGCGACCTTCTCAACCGCCCAGAGCAGTCCTCGATGGGGCTCCGGTGTTGCATCGCCAATCTCATCCCATTCTCGATCTCATAGCATGTACTCTGGAGCTCGAACCCCAGGACGCCGACTCAGCGTTCCCTCGAGCGGCGGCAATCCTTTCCACTCCCCCCACGCCTCTTCCGTCAATCGATCGCCGTTCGGCCCAGGCGGGATGAACTCGTCTCACCCTGCAGCATTCTCCCCGGCTCCGGGCAGCCTGCTGTCCTCTCCCACGACATCAACGTCTGGATGGTCAGCCCGACGTGACTCGATAACGAGTGCTGCTGATGAAGCTTGGCGCCGCCGCACATGGCATCCAGACACGCGGAACTTCAACACAAACACGAGCCATCTGAACAATGTCCTGACGCCGAGCCAGTTCCAGCCAAGCCCTGCGCCGTTGCCCATTGCCAACCCGCCGGGCGCCCAGCAAACCGTCCGTCTTCCCGGAATCGAGTCTTTCGATCCTCTCCCGCCGCGGGCAATCACGCCGCCGAGACGCAACCCTTCCCCCATGATGATCGATTCCGAGCAGTCTGTTCCATCATCACTTATCCCTTCCGCCGAGATGGCAGCAGCGGCCGACGATCGAAGGAATGTGGCACATTGGGATATGGGACTGCATCGAGGTCTCACTCGATTGGACATCACCTCCAAAAACACCACGCCACCGCGCGATAGCGCGGGTGCATGGGCCAATGAGGCAAACCAGGCCGTGCAGGCGCAAGCGGAGAACGTGCGACTGAACCCGCCAACCGTTCGCTTCGAGGTTGATCAGCCAACACGGACGAGTTCCAGCGCCATCAGCAGAGCTCACCACCAGCACACCATGTCGGCCCCAGCCTTCGCCACACCCAGAGATACAAAGCGACACGGCTGGTACCACGGCCCCGTTGCTGTCCACGCCCAGCCGCAGGAAGACCACGGAGATCCTCGAGTGGCACACGTAGAGCGCATAGTTCACCCCAACATGAATGCATTCACGGGGTTTCCGGCAAGGGACTCCCAGCCTCCTCATCACCAGCAGCAACCCGGCATGGAGCGATCACCGAACCCAGACCCGCTGAGGCGACTGGAGGCCTTGGTGGCGGTGGCTACCAGCGAGGGAAGCACCGCGACAGCTTATTGATACCCATATAAATACAGACGGTTTTGGGTCTCTTGGCCAAGGAGGATTTCCAAGTTCAACTGTCCAAATTTCGACCGCTACGATAGCGGCATACATATGATGATGACCATAACGACTATTCCTTTGATTTTCGGTGGTGGCGGGGAGCATCTACAAGAGCAGAGGCTGCATGATACAACGATCGTTTGGCCATGATACCTATGTTGTCTTACGATGCTGGAAGGCACTTTGCATTTATCGTTTTTCTGTTTTATGTTTACGGTCGGCATATAAGCGTTTGTTTTGTACCTGCATTTCAAGATCATTGTTGGGATTATCCCTCACATTCGCTGCATCACCATCACCCATCTCAACTTTGAACTCTCGCTATTTATCTCACACCTGGGCACAAAGCCCTGGCCACTACTGTTCCTCGGTGTGGTACCAGGTGCTACACGGCTTTTCTTTTGTTCTCGGCTCAGCGGGGTTTGTCTTGTGGTTTACCTGGCTCTGTTGCTCTGGGTGTTTCCCGCACACTAGACGGTTTCCTGTTGTTGGCTTGGCACCGGACTCGCCCTTAATGATTGCTCACGAGCAATAAGATACCCCAGTCGTTTCTGGTGACGAACCTAGGGTTGGCGGAGGCTAATTGATGTTGGTCTTCACGGGGGTCGGCTCGGCCCACATGCGCGCTGGGAACCACCGTGGAATTGTCTGGACCTGGATATGACTGGGCAGAGGGGGAAGGGCGGGAATTGTGGGCTTGATACCCGGGGTCATGTTTTTGTCTCTTTCTTTGGGTTCTGGGCTGGCTGGTGGGGGGTTGTCTCGGATGGACGTGGTGGTTCTTAGACCAGAGACACGGTGGTTGCTAGCATTCGTTTAGGACTAAGATCGAGTGTTAATAAGGGTTGATTCATGCATCGAGACTTATTACTAGATTGTTTCATTGCGACCTCACTGATGTCTTCTTTGAAAGTTGACGCATGGTTCCGATATCCATTGCCTGGTGTTAGGTGCGGTGTATTAGATGACTGTAGAGAAGAAGAGACTTGGAGATTGCGTCCTTTCAATGGGCTAGCTTCATCTCTCGAGTTTTGCGGCAGGTTACGCTGCTTTTAGAATACTGGTTTAGTCGATGATAGAATGCCAGTGCGTAAAAATCATCAACATTAAGACAGACCTCCTGGAGGTCAGATAAGCCAACTGTGGTTATCATGCACGTAGGATGGCATTTTCAGTCAATTGGAAACCAGCAATGAACATGACTATTTGACCTTTCCGTTCCACCTATATTGCATACGAATAACAACTTCTTGAGCGGAACTTAAGGAATACTGCCCCTCACTGGCCCTCTTGTGGTGCTTTCTCGCTTTCAAAGGATAAGAATATGGATGCCGGCATCTCTGCAGACATTGAGACAACAAGCTAGACATGAATCTCGTCGCAGAAGAGATGCTGCGTTTGTACATGCAAGTGCAAGGCAACGAAGATTATTCGCACCATCCACCGGAATAACATCAACTCGGGAGGTCGAACTTAAAGCCTCCTCATGTTCATCCCAAGGAGACGCATACGAGCAAAATCTGTCCGCAGTCAGGAGTGGGGCACGAGGGCCATGAAGGCAGCTTTCCAGCAACAGTGTGTCTCTCAAGGAGACGAGTATTGATAGAGGGTCCTTCACGACCGGCGAGGCATTTCTTGTGCTGGGCTGAAACATAAGACTGGCGTGAATTTCTTTGTTGTCTTGAACCGCTATATTCCATGAGAATTTGAAGGCTCTGAAGAGATTCATCGGTTGGGAAACTTCTGGAAAAGGGGGCAGGTCAAAATGAGCCTCCTGTTCGTTGTCATACGGCGAAGAGACGACGTCGTATGTGTCGCCTTCATGTCTTAGAGTCCCTGGTAGAACAGATATTCCGAGGTAACCGTGTCTTTCAATGTGGAATGTGTCAAAAACTGCTGGGTAGATCACTTGACCCTTCGCAGAGGTCATGATCAAGCTTCGATCCTCCTCGTCGAAAACGTGTCCAATCATGCTCCTAGCCCACTCGAGGAGTTCCATATCGTCAAACACAAAGGTTTTCCCAGTCTTGATAGCCTTAAGCATGGTATTCATCAGTGGAATGCCTCCTTCTCTGGTAAGAGAGAGCCTTATCAAGAGAGGTGCTGGGGAATCGAAGAGCGAGAGAGCAAAGATATCCATCATCACAAAGGACAATTCTCGAAAAAACCAATCTTTACTGCAGTTATCATTATTCGAGTCCGGGTCGACACCTCTCTTCTTAGACCTGCGGCACTGGTTACATCGACATGTTTCCATCAGTGATTGCAAGTGGCGGGAAACCAGTGGAAGGTCGGCAATCAGCATTCCCTTCTCCAGAGACGCGAATTGAACTGGTTCATCCAAGGCTAGGAAGGTGGTGCATACGTTCGCAATCGTGCGGATATCTGGAAGCGGACTAAGCCGGCAACGATCCAAGTAGTTGTCGGTTGAAAATCGCCTTTGTGCAGAACCCAAATCCTGGCCAAGATGCGAGAACATTCCACATTTCATTTTGGATAAAACCTGAGGAATAGCGTATTCCATTGCTTCGCGAAGTGTCCGACGCAGTCCGTCCTCGAAGCCGAGTCCCTGAAGCAGCCAAGTTCGGTATGACTCGATTGTGACCATCCCGCACATTGCAACCGGAGATGACGGGCCAAGAAGTTGAGAAAGATTATTGACCTGGTGGTGTACGGTTACTTCCAATGGCATATCTGTATCGGTGATTGCGGTTGGGATAACGATCTTGATTCGCGAGGCAGGCTGTTCAAGAACCGCTCCTTTACCCTCTACATACAAGGATGGTGGTCCGATGCACCATTGTGCAAATGCCAAAACCCACGCAGCAGCTGGGCCTACCCTGATCGTTATTCCGATAATCGTGGAAGGGCCCATACGAGCCACTTGACGGAAAACATCGACCAGGCCGGCGATTGCTTCCGGCGAAGGAAATGAGTTGAAAATGGCCCCGCGCAGGTGCCGTACAGACGTAAGCTGTTCTTGATCTGGAAAGATGCGTGGAAGAACCTCCTTTCGTAGCAGAGTTTGCCAGCCCGCAACGGAGTCAGAAAAGCCACATCGGTAGGATCTAGCCTCGAGGCTTCCTAACAGATCTTTCAACTGCCTCACTGTCGGTAGGAGTGTCAGGTCCGTTGTGGTGGCTCTCAGCATGATGTCAAGGGCCTTAGCGCTATGGAAGACACCGAGAGATGTGATGAGAGCGGCTGCTAGTCCGAGGAAGCGGGGTCCCGCATTGCTGTTCCCAAGTTGAGTCGCGCAGTCATCTCGGAAGAAGCCGACATGCCCTTTCAGAAAACCGATGACAGCTGGGTCTGGCGACGGAAGTAGGATATGCTCAACCTTGTATACTGTCTCAGTACTTATGGCAAGCGTGCTCCCGAACTGCCGACAAGCTATGATGGCAAGGACTTGGATATTGTCACTCGTCGCAGCAGCCAGGACACCTCTCATGACAGAGACTGCCGATTGTGAGGTTTCGCTGATGCTCCATTGTGCTTGAACAGCTGAATTTGACATGTTCGGTGGCCGGGCTTGTCAAAACAGGCAATTGTTAACGACTGAGTTCCACCAACACAAATGGGAGGCAGCGCAAGGGATATAAGAAAAAATGTGCAGTCTTCCGCAAGGCTGTCTCTTCATGTCTACCTCCCTTTGTATTTAAA
The DNA here is from genome assembly GCA_001557505.1 of Reticulascus tulasneorum. Taxonomy (NCBI): domain Eukaryota; kingdom Fungi; phylum Ascomycota; class Sordariomycetes; order Glomerellales; family Reticulascaceae; genus Reticulascus; species Reticulascus tulasneorum. The sequence continues at coordinate 317,960 of LSAX01000013.1, read as the reverse complement.
CGCCCGCATTTCATGACCATGCGGCTGTACTCCGTACGGTGTGTCTGATTGGCAATGTGCTGGAGCTGTTGGGTGGCTGTGTCGACGGATCGGGCTCCCGCCCACCACCTCCTGCGCCTGATGATACCGTGCTCTGATCTTGCCCATAACTCTTCTTCAACCAGAGGAGCCAAGGAAGAGTGCCGCAAGCTCTAGGTTGGATATTGAAGTCATAACTGTGTGATTAGCCAGGATTTCCTGGGTTGCCAAGTTCTCCAGATTATTCGAGTAAATCGAACCACTCTGACTGCTAGTCGTCATAAGAAGTAGCCAGCACTGAGATGGATGATGTCAAACAATAATAAGCTCGTCGAAAGACGCCAGCAAAGCATGCACTTTACCAATTGAAGAATATCTTCAGAGCCTCAGATAAAACCCTTCTCGTTGGTTATACGTCGCGGTGGTACCACCCCCGGCTGAGAGACACCGTACTTGAAGGATACTCGCGCACTTAAAATTCCCGCGGCATGATTGAGTTATAGAATCGCTGAAAGCTGTCCAATACAAAATATCTTTGGCGGGTGAAACTCCGCCTCGCCAGACAGGGGTGCCTCCCATTCGAACACCTCGTCCAACGGGGGCTTCATCTCGTGGCCTTCGTTGACCCGTCCGAAAGTTATTCGCCGTTCTTCCATGTTGCCCACGGTTCCGCCTCGACACAATTTCAAACACTGACAGCGGTTTTACGTACGTGACCCCGTCCTCCACTTTCTGCACGCGAGCCATACATCCGGTACACTGGTTCCTCCAGCTTGAACGACGCCATATTTTGGCCAACTACTTGATTAACGGTCTGCTGGAATTTTAGCAGCTGGCATGATGGCATGGAGTTGTCGGTGGGTTCCCGAGCATGTCGGACCATACGTGGGAAATAGTGATACAGGGCGAGGACTTGTCTGAAGGAGAGAATCCCTTAATGTGCAATTCCGCTCTGGCGGGCTCCTCTGGCTGATTCGAAACCGACAATATGGGAGTGACTCCCTGCCTGATAAGGGAAGAGAGCGTCGCCCAATCCTCATCCGAGAGGCTGACAAGATTGCAACAACAGTCCTCGTTAATATGAGCTGGACTGTCTCCGGGTGGCGGTAACGCTTTGCATTCCTTATCGGAGCAGTTCATAGGGTTGAGTTCCAGGAGCGAACTTGGCCGTCGGCGACGCATACGCGAGGACTGAGTGTGCCCCCTGCCCATTCCGGGCCACCGCTGTTGCTTCGGAGCTGCACAGCCCGTTGAAACCGGAGGTAGAATTTGCGGAAACCATCACCCATCGGCCACGCTCCCAGGCTGGGGACGTCTCTGGGCTCCAGGTATATTGCTTCCACCGCGCCCGTGATCACCTCGCCTAGAAGGCAGATGGGCATGCCGATTGGGTAGCCGGTGTTCCCCCGGTCGCTACCTTTGAGATAGTCTATCTCGCCCCGATCATCTGCATCCAAGATTGCCTTGAGGATCTGTACTATCTCCGTCACTAATTTCAGTACCTTGTGGATCCTGTCCTTCTGGACTTCAATATCGCCGTACTCCTCGGCGGCCATCCAGGCCACCACCGCAGACCACAGGTACGTGCTGTGGACAATGTACTGCGTTCTCCATCCCGTTTCTGGAGAACATTTTCATCTCAAGCGGCATTGGAGAGTCTTCGACGATGCGGCCTGGTACTTCGTGCACGACGGCGAAGTACATCCGATGTTGGAGAAAACATAGGCTTTCCCCGGCATTGAGCTTGGATTTGTCTGGAGGCGCCCATAGCTCTGCGATCGGAGCCGATTTCCTTTCCGGAAATCTCCAGAACCCCTGGCGGTCGTACATGAAGCGTGGGTCGGCAACCGCTGGCGTGAGGAGGTGTTTCACCTTATGGGCCACGAGATTCTGGAGGTGCTCCATGCCGCCAAACAAGTCTGTGATGTGGCCCGAAGTAGAGAAATTTACAAGGCGGTGCTACGGTGATAGGTTACCTCCAGTGGTTCAATTGAATGCTGGAAGTTTCCTGGAACGCGAAAGAGGAGCTGGTTGAACCAAATCCGCATCTCTCTAGCTGGGGCTGAAGTCCCCCCCATGGCTGAGGTTTCTGGTGGCGTCGAGTAGGAGCGAGTGGTGGTTAACCGCAATTGTGACGTACCGCATGTAATTCAAGCATGATATCTCAAGTCGCGTCCTTTAGAGCTCGAAAATGTCGATGAGTTCCAAAGTCGTGTTAAGTCTGACACTTGAACTGCTCCAAAGTCTCAACCTATTGCGTTTTGATTTTTTGCAACCTAGCTATAGATTTATGCTCAAGGTAACTACTTTGTACCACCCACAAGCATGCAGTGCTTTCGCGTGGACGGATTCCACGACGTTGCTTGCGGCGAGTCATGAGATTGCTGTTAAACTAGACCATGTATGTTTCGAATCACTATCATCGGACTATCTAGATTTCATCTAAGCATGTCCAGAGATTGCCTTTGGCTCGTATAGCTCTTCGAGATACTTCTCCTCCTCTGCTGTGAGAACCTTGCCCCTGGCCGTGATGGCCTGGTCCATCCTCTCAATGCTGCTAAACCCAATAATCGGGCTTGCCACACGCTTGTTGATCCACGCGAGCGCAACATGGGCGATCGGCCAGTCATGCTTCTCCGCAATCTCCACCACCCGTTTGATGATAGTTAGATCTGGCTCGACAGTCCCGTGGCTGCCCGGGCTGCTCTCCTTCTCTCCTTTGCTCCGTTCCGTAGATCCAAACTCCGTGGGTCGTCGAGCTAGGTGCCCGCGGCAGAGCGGTGCCCAAGGAATCAAACCGACGCCGGTGTCGTTGCAGAATCGGTTCATCTCGCGCTCCTCCTCGCGGTATAGCAGGTTGTAGTGGTTCTGCATACTGATGAATTTGGTCCAGCCGTTGCGTTCGGCGACAAACTGCAGACGGGCGAACTGTGTGGCCCACATGCTGCTCGCGCCGATGTAGCGGACCTTTCCGGACTGGACGAGATCATGGAGTGCCTTCATTGTCTCCTCAAGAGGAGTGTTTGGATCAAAGCGATGGATCTGCAAGAGGTCGATATAAGGAGTGTCCAGGCGCTTCAGCGATGCCTCGACTTGGTTGAAGATTGCGGCACGGGATAGGCCGAACATGTTTTGATAGTCCTTGGAAAGATCGAACTCATTCTTGAACACAAAGTTCCGTGCCTCTGCAGGTTGTGGGTTAGAACTGGCAGTGCACAGTCGCGAGATTCAACTTACCAGGTTCCTCTCCAACACCCCCGTTACATTTAGTTAGGATGAGGAGCTTATGGCGCGGGATCTCAAACTTCTTGATCGCTTTTCCAATAATGATCTCGGAAACGCCATTGGAGTACACGTTGGCTGTGTCCCACGTGTTGAGACCTCTGTCATACGCGGCCTTGAGAAGAGGGAAAGCCTGCGGGGGTTAGACCATTTTGGCGGTACTTCATCCAGACTGTGAACGGTGAGGGCAAAGCTCACCTCCTCCTCGCCAATTGCCCACGGAAGGGTTCTCGGATCACCGAAACTCATGCATCCGAAGATGGGAACAGAGATTCTCAACCCGCTTTCTCCCAGGCGTCTGTATTCGCACTTGGAATTCTCCACCGACTTCTTCAGAAGAGGAGGAACCTCTGGTGTGCCCATCTTTTACGTCGACTTGTGGGATACTAAGCTGTAGTGTGATGATGCTGATTTAGTGTGACGAGACAGCGCAGCAGATGACTAAGATCTAGCAACTCGTTCTTTTGACGGGGAAGTGGACGACAGTTAAGATCGCCTCCCTATTTATATCGACCATCATGGAGAAAAAAACGTCATTACCCCTGGCGTCATGGGATTGGCTGGTACTCCGTATCGCGGCGCGCCGTGCGGGGTCTTTTTCCTCGGTTGGCCAAAACCCGCACCATGCGAGCAAAAAGCAGATTGGTTTCATCCCAACAACGTGTGGACAATAGGCGTCCAGCGTCACTCGCACTACGACCGGAAGCAGTAAAGCGGATGCGCAGGTCTCGTCGTTATCGCCGGTATCACCGCTTACAAACCACCTGCAATCACGGTTTCGGGGGGTTGCTTTGCCGGGTTCGGCCCAGCATCTGGGGTTGGCACGTTTCGAGTGCGGGGATGGTGATGACTATGACGGCTATTTAGGTAGATGGAGCTCCGCCGCACTAACAGACCATGCAGTGAGACTCCATGAACCAGAATAGTAGCGAAGTCCGCGAGTTGCTCTTCCAACTTGAGCCAGAAATACGCTGCAGCGGCGGTGGTAGGGACTGTCTTTCCAGCCTGTGGATTAGATGCACAATAGCTGCCTTCGATAATCTCTAGTGCTCTCCGCATTGCCAGGTGTGCTCTGACATATGCTAGCGACTAGAGAGTATTAGAAATCACCTTAAGCCTGCCCACGAGAGACATTAGCTCAACAGGTCGGTATACTATCGAGACGATGGCAAGCACGCATTGAATAGGCGGCACGTTCCGAGTGAGAAATTTGGTCCATCGTCCGACATGGCTTAATTCTGAATATTGCTGTCTATTAAAACTTGCGCGTTTGACTTGCTCCTGTGAGAAGTGACCAGCCCATGTAATTTCGAAGCCTGGACGAGAACGTTGCGGTCTGTCGAAGTTTGCAGTTGTGAGACCAAATGGAGATGAATTCGTCCAGATGCTGCTCGGGCCACAGCCGTGGAAACTTGGTAGCACTCTAGGTGTGAAATTTCATAAATGCGTCCCGGAGTTCAGTCAATCGGCCAGTAGCTGGACCAGACTTGCCTAAGCAATTCCACCTGTTCACGAACTCAGAAAGAAATTGGTCGTGTATATGGGAAAATACGATATGATCCCATCTTAATATACATAACAGGGCTGTGTCTGAATCTCCCCTTCATGTCCAGATTGTCACCCAAGTTAGATACTGTGATCGGTTTAGCATACTATTACTGGGAGTAGCCAAGTTGGTAGATACATACACGAACCGCCTACACATCTTTCTTGACGTCTGCCTTACGCAATGTCCACTTGTGAGTACCATCCAGGCACTGCATATCATGTTTGAAGCATTCTAAGCAGCTAATGAAATTGCCACTGTTGCATATCAAACATGAGTAGTAATCAGCGTCATTGGGTATGTAAAACGTGCAGACGTCGCACCAAGATAACGCTGGATTGTATGTCACGAGCGGGCTGTCCCTTTCTGCTTCAAGAGCGTCGGTTGATAAGTCTGCCTTGGTCGTATGGCGACAAATAAGCTCCGAGAGTCGAGTATTTGGGCTACCCACCCACGATGCCAACGTCCGACCAAAGCAGTCCTTAGAGTCGACATTGGTATTGTCAGTATTGAGTAGCAGCTCTACCACTCTTTCATGTCTGTGTCTTACTGCCGCAAATAACGGAGTTGCGTTGTACCTGTCCTTGGTATGGAGCTCCGACGGGGATATAGAGAGTAGTAATCGCACTACATGTTCATGTCCCCGCACGGAGGCGAGGAAAAGTGGTGTGCGACCAGTATAATCCTTGGTAGTAACACCAACGCCGGAGCTTCTAAGAAGAAGTCGGACCACTTTGACGTGTCCAGCCCTTGACGCTAGGTGTAGTGGTGTCCACCCCAGTTCATCCACCATTGTGGGGTCGGCATGTTGTTGGAGAAGGTATTTGACAACCTTGACGTGTCCATATTCTGAAGCCATGTGTAATGGTGTCCGTCTGCGATTATCGGCCACATTAAGGCTGGCACCTCGCTGGAGAAGGAGTTTAGCTGCATCGAGCTTTCCTTCTCTCGAGGCCATATGTAGTGGTGTCAACTCGCTCCCGTTTCTAGCTTCGATATCGGCCCCATGGTCTATCAGGAACTTGGCTACCTCGAGGTGCCCGCCGCGCGAAGCCCGGAATAGAGCTGTCCAACCTTGCTGATTTGCCGCTTTAACATCAGCCCCCTTCTCAGTCAAGAGCTTGACTACTTCGAGATGGCCATTCTCCGAAGCGCTTTGCATTGGATTATATCCCTCCTCACTTGCCCATTCCAGGTTAGCCCCCTTCTCGACAAGAAACTTGACTACCTCGACATGTCCATTCATCGAGGCTGCACATACTGCGGTGCGCCCGTTCTCATTAGTCCCTTCGATGTCAAGTCCTTGGTCGAGAAGAAACTTGACCATCTCGAGATGTCCATTTTCTGCAGCTTCACTTAATGGTGTCGCTATGCCCTCGCCAACGAGGTCCGCCCCATTTTCGAGAAATAGTTTAACATTCTCAAGTTGCCCATAGATCGCAGCGATACCGATTGGTGTGACCCCTTCATGGCTAGCCAATCTAACATCAACCCCGTATTTCAAAAGGAGCTTAGCTATCTCGAAATGCCCATTCACCGAGGCAGCAATCAATAGACTGAATCCGTCTGCTGCAGTGGTCGTGTTGATGTTATTAAAGCCTTCCTCGAGAAGGAATTTAACCGTCTCGAAATGCCCCTTTACCGAAGGATTATATAGTGGCGTTAATCCATCATCAGTAACCACGTTTATGTCAGCCCCCTTTTCGACAAGGAGCTTAACCACTTCGAGATGTCCATCCGTCGAGGCGGCAAGTAATGGAGTGAATCCTCTCTCCGTAGCCGCTTTCACGTCAGCCCCCTTCTCAAGTAGAAATGCAACTGTTCCGAGATGGCCTTTCAACGAAGGACCATATAGTGACATCAATCCGCCCTTGTCGACCGCATTGACATCAGCCCCCCTCTCAATCTGGAGCTTCATTATTTCGAAATGCGCATCCATCGAGGCAGCGATCAGTGGAGTAAGTCCTTGATTAGTAGCCGCGTTGACGTCTGCTCCTTTGTCGAGAAGGAGCTTAGTCACTTCTAGATGTCCGAACTTCCCAGCCATCAGTAAAGCTGTGTAACCGTCCTCATTTCTAGCCCTAACGTCTGCGCCCTCTCTAAGAAGGAGTTGAGCAACCTCAAGGTGTCCGTTTTGTGAGGCTAATAATAGCGGTGTCCACCCGTCCTTATTTCGAGTGTTAACGTCTGCGCCTTCTCTAAGAAGGACTTGAACGACCTCGAGGTGTCCGTTTTGTGCGGCCAATATTAGCGGTGTCCACCTGTCCTTATTCCTCGTATGAATAGTAGCTCCTTTTTCGAGAAGTAGCTGAGCAACTTTTACGCGACCTTCGAGTGAAGCCTGCGATAGCGGTGTCCATCCATCTTTATGTTCAGGGTCAACATCAGCTCCCCTTTGTAACAGAAGTTGAGCTATCTCTAGGCATCCATGCTCTGCAGCTACGCTTAATGCTGCCCATCCGTCATTATTCCTCGCTTCAATATCGCTCCCATTATCGATAAGGAGTTTAACCATCTCGACGTGGTTGTTTGGTATAGGAACGTGTAGTGGCAACCATCCATCTTGGTTCCCTGTCTTTAAGTCTGCCCCGTTCTCGAGAAGCAGCTTAACTACCTCGAGGTGTCCAAGTTGCGAAGCTATACTCAAAGGCGTCCACCCCAAATCGGTTCTTGTCCCAATGTCGGCCTTATTCTCGAGAAGGAGCTTAACCACTTCAAGGTGACCACCTACCGAAGCCAGATATAATGGTGTGGATCCGTCCGAATCTTCTGCTTCAATGTCGGCTCCAATCTCGAGGAGGAGCTTGGCTATCTCGAAGTGCCCCCTGTATGAAGCCGTGTGTAATAGCATCCACCCGGCCTTATTATCTGTTTCAATATTAGCTCCATTCTTGAGAAGGAGCTTAAAGGCGTCAATTTGCCCTAGCGAACAGGCCCCGTGAACTGCCGTTATTTCGTCTTCGTTCTGATTATTCACATCGGCCCCTTTTTCGATAAGGAGTTGTATTATCTCGAGGTATCCACCCTCTGACGCCATATCCAATGGCGCCCAGCCGTGCTTGGTTCTTGGCGTGGCATCAGCTCCCCTTTCGAGAAGGACTTCAACTATATCGAGATATCCTTTCCAGCAAGCTAGGTGTAGTGGCGTCCATCCATCCTTGTTTCCTATATTCACATCGGCTTCATGCTCGATGAGAAGTTTAGCAGTCTCCATATGCCCGTTCTGTGAAGCTGCAGATAGCGGTGCCCACCCGTCCGTGGACAACGTCTTGACACTAGCTCCCTGCTCGAGAAGTAGTCTAACAACATCGGAATATCCATTTATTGAAGCGATATGTAATGCCGTGTACCCCTTCTTGTCGCCGGGCTTGGCGTTGGCCCCTTCTGTAAGGAGGAGTTTGGCTGCTTCAATGTGTCCGTTCTCCAGAGCCAAGTATAGTGGCGTCTTTCCATTGACGTCCGCAGCTCCTATGTCGACACCTGCTTGCAGCAGTACATGAATTATTTCAATATGGCCCTTTGTGGCGGCAGCTCCGAGAGCCGTCCTTTCCGAGTTTGGTTCCTCGGTTAGGTTCTGCTTCGGCTTTTGCGCGAGGTGTTTGGCTGTTTCCGTCAGCCCAAGCCACGATGCATAGTATAGTGGGCTGGCTGCGGGTATTTGGCCTCCTTCGCCTTCTGTGGTCGCTTCGGTGTGACTGGAGTCAAACCAGGCTCTCCACGAACCCCAGTTTGCGTTGATGGGATCAAACAACGTGTTGATCAGCTGCAACACATCACTGTCTTGTGGTCCGCTAACGGCAAGATGCTGATACCATGAACCGGCTGCGTATTCACGGAATGGACCAGGAGCCTGAGCGCCCTCCACGGGTGTCTCTTCCCACACCGTCTGAAAGTTTACGTAGCGAAGACAGAGCCTACCAAGTATGCCGTTCTGAATTGCTTCGTTGGAAGACCTAAGTCGTTCGTTGGCCTGCACAATGCCACCGGGTGTAGACATGTTGGAGACAAAGTACTGCCTGACTGAAAAATGAGTCAAATGCACGGTCTTGTCTCCTACGCAAGACTCCGACGACGTGCTCCGAACTTCTATCAGTGAGCCACAGAGACCCAGCAACCCGCTGTTGACATAATCTTCATCGATAGGGTCCGGCATCTCCTCAACTGGGAGGTCGTCACAATCATCGCTGATAAGCAGGGCCTCTGTGATTTCGTGGACCGTCAACGGCCGTAGAGAAAAGGCCGCCCAGCGCAGCAGCGAAAAGGCCCGGCTCCTCTTCCAGTCTGAAAAGCTCGACATCTTCTTCCAGTACCGCCCGTAGATTTGCTCGAGGCCCGCCGGGGTCTCGTCCACCGCGAGCTCGAGCTGCTTCTTGGTCATCCAGCTGTCGAGTGAGTCCTCCTGCATCCTTATCCACAGGAACTGGCCGCTGCAACGGTCGGCCATCTTTTGAGAAATGTCACCCTTTGTGACCTCGGGTTTCTTGGACAGCTTCTTGTTGACGATGCTCCTTGCGTACGACTCCGTGTCGGGCCGGACGTCTTCGGGGGATATCCTACATTCGAAAAAGCTCTCATTCGTATGACTGGGGAGGCCTTGCCGAATATCGGGCTCATCGCGGCTGACGATCATGATGCGCGTGTTCGTACCCGCGACCGCCTGTCTGACAGTTTCGAGAAACCCGGCCACTGAGTCGAAGTGGTCAGCTTTGCGATTTTCCCCGATCCAGTTGCATTCGTCCAGACCGTCCAACACAAAGGTGCACTCGGGTATAGCATGGACAATGGCCTGAAATATGTCGATTACATGTGCTCGCATTGCCGCCTCGCCGTCCTGGGTCCTCCATATGTCGTAGGCGGCTTTCATTGCCTGCGGACGAGACATCACCTGGGCTACCCAAGATCTTATCGCTATGTAGGGATCCCCACGGCTGTCAAAGTCGGACGAGAAGAAGAAGTGCGCAACAGGCGCCTCAGTCTCCGATGCGACATGTTCAATTACTCTGGCACAGAGAATTGTCTTCCCGAACCCTGCCGGTCCGTTGATCCAGAGGAGTTTTGACCCTGCCGGGAAGTCGGGCGAAGCCCAGTCACGAAATGCCGGCCGATCCAGGATCCAGTTGCATGTGTCGCCTAACCTTCTCTGAATGGAATTTTCATAGAGCTCATTTGGATTGTGGCCATTTAGCAGCCAAGCCCGCACGTTTCTTCGTGTCTCGTCTTTGCCAGTTAGCATAAGACCAGGACATGGGACAGTCTAAGATACTAGTTACCTTCGATCTCCTGTTCCATCCTGGCGAAGATCCGTTGGACTTCGGCAGCCCAGGACCAGGTATCTGTGCTGTTGCCTGGAGGTCAAAGGTTAGTCTGGCCCCGTGGAAGCCGTAGTGTGAACGCATACCGTCGGGGCGCCTGGAGGCATAGTCGCTAGCCGCGGGTCCTCCGTGTCCTTCTCCTGGACCTCGCGTTCTGTTGGGCGGTACCAAATTGTATAGACTCTGTACTAGCTTTCCGAACTGTTCGACCTGGATTATGCGCTTCTCCTTATCCCTCAGTGCCCAGTACAGTTTGTTCCGTCTTGATTCGGCGGGTTTGCTCTGGTGAAGTTGGGCCTGGTTTCTGGAAAAGAAACCTTTGTGAGTAGTCCTGAACTCCTCCCCCGATCCAGGTTGCAGGAGGGCATTGTCTGTATCTCTGCCAATCTCCTTGATGCTCAACAGGAGTTTGTCGACGATCGAACGGGTCTGCGGATCGTCGAGGGCCTCGTGGTACCCGTTTGACACTTGATCTTGCTGGAAACCGACTGCACGCCCCCAATTTTGAAAGTGAAGTTTGTCGGCCTCGAACTGAGCCGCGAGATGACGCAGATCGGCTCCGAATTCCTGATAGGAATCGAATTTGTCGAGAGCATCCAGACAGGCGCTAAAGAGTCCGGCAAGACCGAAGAGCCCTATAGTTAGTCCCGCCACTTCCATCGTGGTGACTGCTCAGTATGCGGCAGGCCGATTGAATCCTGGGAATCCTGGAATACGGGATGAGACCCTCGATATGATTAAATTGTGTGAAGGTGTAAAGGTGGAGGCCGTTGCTTGCATTCTGCACCGGAACAGGGATTATCGTCCCCGTGCGAACCTGCAAGTCGCATGTGGCCAACCAGAGGGGGCGGAGCAGGGCAGGCTGGCCAAAATGGACAGCAGGGTATAGACGTATAGGTGGCGCTGTAATACCCATAGGGTCGTTAGCGAGACGATAAGGCGGATTTAGAGATTTCAATGCCACGGGCGGCTTGGGCAGATTGAGAGGCCCCCAATTGGCGTCGATAGCGCCACGTTGACTACAGTAAGGCTCTCAGAGAAGTCTATTGTCTGGATTGGTCTATCTATTCTCGTTCCGTATAGCAACAAAAAGCCCTCTACCTAACAACGGCCAGCAACTGCCACTATGCCCTTCTCTTACAATCCAATCCCGTGACCTAAGAGTCTTCGGAATGTGCGACACCGCGAGGTACAAGAAAGGAAATTTTTAGTCCTCCGGAAAGAACTTCGGAGTTTATCAAATTCGAGTCCATACCCTAATATTTTCCTAGGATGGTAATCTGAGGCAACTTGTACACGCTCCAGTTGTCTGCAGCCTTCGGGTTGCCGAAAGGCTTGAGCGTAGCGAACCGCAGCCTATTTGATAGCTGGTCAGCCTTCTATGTCAAGGTGGAATTCCACTCCGGAGACGGGGCTGGGAGGGTGAAGTGCTTACGTGTAGACGCCTAGTTCAATTTGGCTACCATTCCCCAGTTTGCCCATCCACCAGTATTCGCTCCAGGTCCACCCGACATCGTCATCGCGTCGAACATCCGTTTCAGGGAACGTGAAAGTCTCGTTAGGGTCGTGACGGTCAGGATCGAACCAGCCTTCGGAGCCGGAGCCGACCCAGTACGCTGCTGGGCCGATGTATCCATTTTGGCCGGGCACAGGCGGGTACTCCCACTTCCGCTCTGACCATCCAGCCTCATAGATCTAATCGGTCACTTAGCATTTGGCATTCTTAAAGTGCTGTTGGGGTTCCGAGCTCACATCTAAGCGAACCTCTCTGGACCCCCAGATGAGCATGTTCTCAATCTTGAGGAACGATTGTACAAAAAAGCTTAGATCAAAAGTAAAGCTGCATCAAGTCAAAATCTCGTCTTGTCAAGTGCAATTCAAGCTTCGAAACTTACTATGGCACTTCCTCAATATATCGCGCGATAGGGTAATTCAGTCGAGAGATGGGATCTACCACCTTTTTCAAATCACCAGCTACGCCTACAATTCTGTTAGCTGCCACAGATATCAACCTGTCAGAGTTTGCCAGAACTCACCCAGGTAAGGCACTGATAGTTGCTCTCCATTGCTGCCCGAGACAAAAACTTTGCCGCTGTAGAGAGGTAGCGCGGTCGCATTCCATCCGCGAGTGCTTGGGTTCTTGAAGTTTACGCTACACATACTGAGTGAATGAGGTCCAATACGCAGTCAAGACTTCTACTCACGACACCGTCTTGCTTTCACCCGGCCTCAGAGTGAACGGTCGAGGGAAAGAAATTTCCGCGGTCATTTTCTGAGGCTCCAATTCGACGCGGCCCCTTATCCGATAGTCGACCATATGTTCCGACCACGGGACGTAGATAGCAGTTTCAACTCCGGCTGCATCCTGTGCAGATAATGTGTACGAGACGGGCTCATTTCCATTATTAGTAACCGATATATCATGATAGCGGTTAAAGTACCGAGTGTCGTTTAGTGCAATCTTCTCAAACTCGAGGGTTGTAGTGTACTGCACAACGCTAAAGGCGTCGATAAGACCGTTACCGACTTGCGCAACAGACGCGACGTGGTTATAGTCAGGAACCAATCCGTCAGACCATGCAAGCGCAGTACCGCTAGAGATGATACGCTTCGACAACATTTTACCGAAGCTTTTGCCGTGAACTGCTCGGCCGCCGTGCACGCCAACATAAAGAGCTGCCACGCCGGCGACGTACGGGCACGCCATGGATGTGCCACTGAATACAGCGTAAGAGCCATCAAGATAAGTGCTGAAGATCTTCCCACCTGGTGCAGCGACGTCGGGTTTAATCTGCAAGTCGTTGAGAGCGCCCCAAGATGTAAAGGAGCTTGGACTGCCGCCAGCTGCGTATTCTAATCCAACGATATCGTTTGGATTGAGCGAGAAATCTGCCGTAACTTGACCGCCAGCCGCAATCGTCTTGACGATAGCTTCTCCGGCATTATCCGTGATCAATGCGAGCAGGGAGTTGCCATATGAAACTGGGTTAGTAATGTCTCGCTCATTGTTGTAGATGAGAATATGCGTTGCGCCAATGGCTTCGAGATTCCACTGTTTGGTTTCAAAAGTACAGGTTCCTCGTCTTACCAAGGGAACTTTACCAGCCAAGCTGGGCGTGCCAGCTGGGTATGGTGCACAGGCATCGTCGAGGACTGTTATGTCCAGACTCATGGGCACGATGGGCCAGTTGACAACGGTAGGCGGGAAGTTGTAAGTCGAGGGAATATAACCAATCTTGGTCGTGTCAATGAAAGCCACCACCGACGACAAGGTTAATACGGGAGGGTTTACTAACCTTGGTGATGTTTGTAATGCCATCAAGAGTGAAGCTTGCAGCGAACGGAGCCGATGGCCACATTGCGGTTTCCACAGATGCAACGGCAACGACATTCTTCCCGGAGGAGCCAGAGCTGGCATAAAAGGGGCCAGCGTCACCGGAGTTTCCCGCAGAAATTGTAACTACAACTCCTTCTTCGACAAGTCGCGATGCTACTTCGGCCCATGCGTCAGTGGACCAACCGCTTGGGCCGCCAATGCTTGCAGTGATGATATCGCACTTATCAAAGTTAGTAATCAGAATGGATGGCAAACTGGCCTTGCGAGGAGTACTTACACCGTCATTATATGCAGTGAGAAAAGACTCAATCAAAGTGGCCGTATCCGTGTTGCCCTGGTTTGGCCGAGTGTCAGTGGAAACCAAGGCTGCTAGAAATGGTCTGTGGAACGCTTACGCTCTGTGTGAACACTTTGTAGGAGTATATAGTTGCTTCGGGAGCAACACCACTCCAACTGTGTGCCAGCATGAGTCAATTTCTACAATGTACTTCTAGCTTTCAGATTCGCCGTACTTCTCACTCTTTCCCGCAATAATACCGGCAACGTGCGTTCCGTGGCCCACTGTAGTGACGTTAGCTACCCTGTAGCAGTACCAGATACCCTGTAGTGACGTTACCTTGGTCTTGAGGATCATCGTCAGGCGCCTTCTCTTCCCCTCCTTCGGGCCAGTCTAGAGTTATGTCAGTCTTCATACGTAGCAGATTATTTCCAGGCTAAAGCACATACAGCCATTTCCAACGAAGTCACGGCCTTTGGCAACCTTAAATCCAGGTCCAAAACCACCTCCAAGCTAATCTGTGTTAGATTTCAAGCCCAGGAATCCAAGTCTAGGTCGGGAAGCTACTTACAGCGGGATGACCATATGCTGTGCCCGTGTCAACCACACCAACTACTGCGCCTTTACCGTAGATGCCCTTGTTGTGAAGCTTTGATACACCCGTTGTGATGTGGGTTGTGTAATCCAACGCCGTAGCATCGTCACTGAGCCCCTGGAGCGCAGGGACGGGATGTGCAAGTTGCACCAGCCCGTTCATCCAGACCCTCGCGACATCGGGCAATGCGGCCAGAGAGTCGATATTATAACTGTTAGTCTCAATACTGGCACCGTAGAAAACGTCACTGTCGAAATTCTTCACGACTTTAACGTCTTCGAGTGCGGCGATACCATCGCGGGCTTTGAGCGAGCCCTGGGGTCCTCATTTCATCAGTACTATTAAGATGAGTCAAGGACTAGTTGCTTACAGCTTTAAACTCAATGATAAAGCCTCGAGCAACGCGCGGTGTGCTTTTCGGCCGGGGGCCGTCACCTTGTCTGTGGTTGACTTGGGCGGCACATCCCATGAATGGGAGTGCCAGGGCAATGGCGGCGCTGGAGAATCGCATTTTGACAATTTCGATGAACCAAGACGAAAGGGTTGGCAGTGACGGGCTAGAAAATCATCTCGGAAGGCATGGATGCAGTGTCATATAAGTAGGGCGTCGCCCGGTGCCGAACCTTGGGTAAGATTTCATACTAGATACCCTATTCTTTAGGCTTGTTCCCTTCACAATGCACCATGAGAGGGCATTGGGGACTGGGGTGCCAAGGAATCGCCTGAGATTACTCTCAGACCTGCTGGATTGAGATTTTGGCGTAGAAAAGTAGCTTAGCTAACTCTCTTCTAAACGTTGTTTGGATGGAAGTGGACGCTTTTACAGCCATATGGTATCATGATGTGGATTGTAAATCCATCAAAACAAAACAATGCCTCCACGGCAAACTGACAGTTTGAGGATGATTATCAAATGATCTACCGCGTTCAGGAAGGTTCATATCAGGTCCCGCATTTGCCTTTCCATTCAACCGACTACGCATTGGTCCAGCCACTACCAAATGATTCCAGAACCAAAGAAGCTCCTCATCGACGTAGGGGAAATGTGGCAGGTGGGTCCAATCAGGAACGGAATGCATGCAAGCGTAGGAGCAGGGTTAATAATAGATCCGGAAACTTCGAAATAAGAGCCGCTAGTAGGCCCAAGGTTACATCGGGTCTGCCAACCAGTACCCCAAGACCTTATGGGAAGTTGACTCTTCAGACTGCAGGGAAATATGTCGGGACTGACAAAAGTTCCCAGACAGAGAGAGAGTAGTTTGTATATCAAGTCAGATCAAAGGGCCAAATCTCTCAGCACTCTTACCGAGTCTGTCTGGCTGTAAAGTCGAAAAGCTGCACAACAAAGCCTTGAACGAACGAAACGAATGAATGGGATGCATTTCATCGAGGGTGATTGTCTTGCAATGATGAAGCCGACGTCTATCTTGTAGACGATGACACAAATGACGATATCATAGCAATACCTGGGGGATCAAGCATGGAGGAGTATGCGAGTGGGGCAGGGGATGAAAGGTATGGAGTCTGGGGGGGGGGGGGGGGGGGGGTAGATGCGTGAAGATTGACGAGCCGCATACTCTCTAGCGCAGAAACGAAGCTCTGGCTTATTTTGCTGACGATACTGAGTTTGGCTCCCTGTTGGCAAGGAATACCTGGCAGTATCATAGCATGAGAAATACTTGCCACATGATGTTGTGCCAGCAGAATAGGGTTGAAGATTTTAAAATAGCACTTGCTTCAATTGTCTACCCTCTGCCCCAAACAGACCTGTAATCATTCCCACATATTTTAACCATGATCAGGTACAACGCCCGAATCCCTTTTGACTATCATTTTCACTCAACATTAGCCTCTGCGTTCTCCACAGACACAAGACTAAAACATGGGAGACTTACCATCCTGTGCCGCAATGGCCACTCGTCGTGCCGCAGAAACCGCCTGAGCTGCAGCATTGGTTGTTGAAATCGCCGCCGTTACAAGTCCAACCACCTTTGCCAGAGCCGCAGCTACCATCCACCGAAGGAATGTTGGTCGTGATGCAAGTGTTAGAGAAGCTCGATTGGCTATGTTCCCCATATGGTCAGCGACAGTTCAAGCAGAGGGGAAACCGGGGAATATGAACTAACCATCCCTGGCCGCAATGGTTGGCCGTGTTACCACAGAAGCCTCCGCCGGAGCAACACTTGCCAAAGGTTGAACCGGAGCACGTCTTCCCATTCTTGCCGCATGCCCCATCAGTAGAAATGCCACCCGCGCCGCCATTACAAGTGCCGAAGCCGCTCTGGCAGCCTGCACCGCAGTGGGCGGTTTCTTTGCCACAAAAGCCGCTGGAAGAACAACAGTCCCCAAAGGTCGAGCCCTTGCATGTCTTGCCATTCTTCCCACATGCTCCATCGGTTGAGATATTCCCCCCACTCCCGCAAGTGCCAAAACCTGTCTGACAACCAGCACCGCAGTGGTCGGTTGTCTTACCACAGTAGCCGCTTGAGGAGCAACAGTCTCCGAAGGTCGATCCTTTGCAAGTTTTGCCATTCTTGCCACACGCCCCGTCGGTTGAGATGTTCCCCACACTCTCGCAAGTGCCAAAACCTGTCTGACAACCAGCACCACAGTGCTCTGTTTTACTACCGCAGAAGCCGCTTGATGAACAGCAATCTCCAAAGGTCGAGCCCTTACATACCTTTCCATTCTTCCCGCAGGCTCCGTCGGTTGTGATGTTTCCGGAGCCGGAGCCGCATGTACCGAAGCTGCCCTGGCATCCAGCACCGCAGTGATCTGATGTCCCGCCACAGAAGCCGCTGGATGAACAACAATTGCCAAAGGCCGATCCCTTACAAGTCTTGCCGTTCTTAGTGCCGCAGGATCCATCGGTTGAAATGTTACCGGCACCACTACCACAGGTACCGAAGCCGCTCTGGCAACCAGCACCGCAGTGACCTTCCGTGCCACCACAGAAGCCGCTTGATGAGCAGCAGTCTCCAAACGTGGAGCCCTTGCAGGTCTTGCTGTTCTTGGTACCACAAGCTCCGTCCGTGGACACATTGGAAGCCCCGCCAGAGCAATCCCCAAAGGTCAACTGGCAGCCGGCACCACAATGGTCTGCGGTACCGCCGCAGAAGCCACTCGACGAGCAACAGTCTCCGAAGCCAGACCCCTTGCAGATCTTGCCGTTCTTAGTGCCGCAGCCTCCATCTGTCGTGACGTTGGCGGCGATTGAGCAGTTGCCAAAAGTGACCTGGCATCCAGCACCGCAGTGTTCTGGGGTGCCACCGCAGTAGCCGCCCGACGAGCAACAATCGCCAAATGTAGAGCCTTTGCAGGTCTTGGCATTGGCGCCGCATAAACCATCCGTTGAGATATTGCCGCCTTCGTTGCCGGGACAGGTGCCAAATGCTGGGAGGCAGCTGGCGCCGCAGTGACTGGCGCTGCTGCCGCAGTAGCCGCTGGCAGAGCAGCAGTCGCCGAACCCGGACCCGAGACATGTCTTTCCAGAGCCGTTAGGACCGCAGAGGCCGTCGGTACTAACATTGCCTGTGTCGCGGCAGTTACCGAACAGCGCCTGGCAGCCAGAACCACAGTGGGCCGACGTATCACCGCAGAAGTTACTAGAGGAGCAGCAATCGCCGTACGAAGCACCCGTGCAGTTGTACTTCGTTGTGCCGCCGCAGGAACCATCCGGTGACGGGCTTCCCGGACCGGGCGCTGGGTTTGAAGGGGCGTTGCAATTACCGTAGCCAGCTTGGCTGTTATGTTGTTAGTTACGAAATGGTGCGCATCGGGTGTGGAGCAGTGAACTTACCATCCATCTCCGCAGAAGGCACTAGAGCGGCCACACAGGCCGTCCTTGGAGCAGCAGGCACCCCAAGATGGCGTGCACACCCAGCCCGGAGTCCCGCTGCCGCAGCTGCCATCCTCTGTGATGATGCCCGTTTGCCACGGCGGGATGGCATCAGCTGTTGTGCTCTGGGCTACGGCGCACGAGAGGAGAAGCCCTAGCCCCAGGAGCGTCTGTAACTTATGCATGACAACGAATGCTGGTTCTGACGACGGTCCAAAGAGTAGCTGGCGAAAGAGCCTGAGTCAAGCATTGCTGTCGATTCTATGGTACCAGCTACTGGTATTTGTACGCGTTGCGAACACTCCGCAGATTTCTTGTGAGAATCGAATCTAGTGCCAGCGGCGCGTGCGAACCATGCATCTTCCCCTATGTTTGCTTCAAGTTCGTCCTAGCAACGTTGGAAGACTTCAAAAGACCAAGGCACCAGTTACATCCATGTAAGGAGTCACTTACATATTAGCCCCTGTACGGTAAGATACCGGGCCACTGTTCCTTTTTTGGAACGGATACAGAGGATTCCATTATAGAGATCTCTTTAGAAAGTCATACCGAAGCCCTCGTGGCAATGTCTATTTTAGGCGGCTAGCTAAGCTTTGGAAAAGCCGGTAAACTAAATGAGAAAAAAGTCTTCATGCCGTTGATTGTCCCTTTCCAAGCATATGATGATGGCTGCCGAAGGACAATTTGTGGAAGCCTAGAGGGATTGAAGCTAATTAGGGAGGGCGTTATAGCAGGGTCGGCAGATACTAGTGCTGTATCATACAGTAGGTTACGGCGGTTTATAAACATCAGTTAATCATATTACATATCCAGCTGGCACTCATATGTAGCACCGTCACTTCTCAGGGCTTGCCTGTGGCGGCCATGTAAATATACCCTTGCATGTATGCAACTAATGGGCCGAACTGTTGAATCCTCCTTGCATATTCTCGGACTACGGCCTCGCATTGGAGTGATCAATCTCCTTGATCTACCTTGATTACCGTGGAATCCGCAAGTGGTAGTGTTGGTTTCTAGCAAGGGCGGGAGTCATGGGCATCTCGGCTCGGCCCCCATTGAGAGATGGCGCGGTGCTTCGGTTCCAAAGGTATCATTCCTTCGCGTCAATTTCCATTTCCATCGCGATGCTGCCTTGTGTATTGGACAGTTAAGCGGTATTTTAACACGCTTTGTAATATAAGAGGTAACATCGCGCCAGTAACAGAAGTGGAAAAGAATCTGCAAATGCAAGCGCCGTATAACTCTTTGATCAGCGGTGGACTACTCCCAGGGCTCTTTGCAGGGATTAGGACCAATAAAAGTTCAGCAACCCAAATTGCACAGCGTACGATCCACTAACTTGAGCGGAGCTTTTAGTCATAATAAAGCAATATGCCCTATATTTACGGCAACCATATAGCGCCTTTAGTTAGATCTGGCTCGCTAGAATAAGGGGCAGTGGGGCGCGTATGTGATCGGGGCCTTGTTCACTGCCGCTCGATGGATAGGAAATGCCCGGTCTGGTATGCAGGGCAAGTGAATCCTACCGTCATGCAAGGACGATTTGGTCGGTTCGGGCGGCTCGCCCTACCCGGCCTTCGGACGAGAAGGAGAAGAATTACCGCATGAGGCCATATACGATCAGCGTCTTTGGTACGTATCGCTGTTGGCAGGCCATATTCTCCGTAGCTCAGCTCTCGACAAGTAATTTAGCTATCTCGCTCTGTCACAGGTCCAAGCTGGTGCAATTCTCATGGATTAGATCCTGGAACCATTTCCCGGATAGGCTGCAGCATTCCGGGTCACCGGCGCAACCCGTGATGTGGTTTGCGAATGGGAACACCCTCTCGGCCAGGTCAATGAGACATGCCTTATATACGGGTGGTAGCCCTGCTTGGGTTTGCCTTTTTTAGGATAACGTCGGAAGCAAGAGGACACCGATAGTTCACTATGCCGAGTCCAGGGACAACCAGTGCCGCCCTCTGGGCCATCGTGGGTCTCGTTCTTCTCCTTTGCGCGCCACCTCTTCTCTATAGTACATCCAGCCCTCCTTGGTACCAGCCGCTTGAGCAACGTCATGTCTCTGATAGCAAATTCCTGCCTTCCAGGAGAGCAGTTGAGGCATTCCACGGACCAGCCCATCAGAACCCGGCCATAGCGCCACCGCAACCCATGGCAGAAGCCGTTGCAGCGCTCAGCACAGAACTGACGGCGTCCGACTTTCTGGCTGGCCGGGACATCTTTGCAAAGCGTGATGGCCCACTGCGGTGCAACGACGGGCCTTGCATCGATGGCAGCTGCTGCGGCAAGAACAATATCTGCGGCTATGGCCCGGATTACTGCGGAACAGGCTGCCTTTCGCAATGCAATGCGACAGCGATGTGCGGCGAATATAGTGAGAATGCCGACATGCCGTGCGGTATGAAGCTATGCTGCTCGGCGACGGGCTGGTGCGGTGTAAGTGGAAGAACCTTGTCCCTTGGAAGAACCTCGTTCCTTGTCACATTGTCACGCTAACATGAAGTATAAGACAACTGAGCTGTATTGCCACAATGCGGACCCTCTTCATGCTACCCTGCCGTGCCAGGCCGGCTACGGCTCTTGCTCCATCACAGGCGCGCCATCTTGCCCGGCCGGCGGCGGCAGTACAAACGGCCGGACTGTAGGCTATTACCAGTCATGGAATGTTCGCGACCGAGCCTGTAATAAAGTTTCGCCCGCACAGCTTAACACGACCGGATATACCCATCTGTTCTATTCGTTCGCATCCATTGATCCCGGAACGTTTCGGATCACACCTGCGCATTCAGATGACCCTGCGATGATGAGGGAATTCACCAAACTATCCAAAGGCGGGAAGCTACAGACGTGGATCGCCATAGGCGGCTTCGATTTCAGCGACCCGGGAAAGACCCACACGACGTGGAGCGACCTCTGCTCGACCAAGGAACGTCGCGCGGCTTTTATCAGCTCCGTCAAAGATTATATGAATACGTACGGTTTCCAGGGCGTTGATATCGACTGGGAATATCCCGGCGCACCTGAGCGTGGTGGTCGTAAGATGGCCGACACGCGCAACCTTGCTCAGCTTGTCCGAGAAATGCGCGCAGCATACGGTACTGCCTATGGTATTAGCCTGACGCTTGCCCCTGATTACTGGTATCTTCGTTGGTTCGACGGCAAGGCTATGGAGCCATATGTTGATTTCTTTGGGTTTATGGCGTACGACCTACACGGGTCGTGGGATGCTGATGTCTTAACCCTTGGCAAGCTAGTACGCGGCCAGGCGGATATCCGTGAGATTTCTAGCAATACGGTACCCCTTTGGTTTGACGGTTTAAACCCATCTAAGATAAACTTCGGACTCGCCATGTATGGCCGCGGATATACGCTAGCTGACCCCAGTTGCGACCAGCTGCTATGTCCTTTCTCAGGCCCGAGTAAACCGGCCCCCTGTACCAACTTCAAGTATGGAACCCCTCCCTTATATATCAGTGTAATACTAATCTTCTTTTCTCAGTGGTGTTATGTCGCTAGTTGAAATCAAACAGCTGATCAAGCGGCTTGGACTAACGCCTAAGTATTTGCCCGAGTCTATGATGAAGCAGATTACCTGGGATGATCAGTGGATTGGCTATGACGATGAAGAAACATTCGCTGCCAAGAAGGCCTTCGCCAATAGCAGATGCTTCGGAGGAACTATGGTGTGGAGCATTGACTTCCAAGTGCCTGGCTCTGGGGCACCCGATGATGATGTTGAAGTTGTTTATTTGGCCCCAGAAGTTTACTCCAACACGCCCGCTCAGTGTACGCCCCCTTGTGTCATGGTGTTCCCACCTAGCGCGCTGCCTTCGGTCACGACCATTTCTATCCCGCCCTACACGTCTTCTATTATCGTGGGTACAGGGACCGACAAGACAACGATCACGGTGACGGTCCGGCCCTCCGCAATCACAACTAGCTCGATGGGTTTCTTCAACATTAATGCCACCTCAGGCCAATTGACAGGTACAATGAGACCAGTCCAGAGCATTGATGTACCGCCGGTTGTCACGACAGTTACAGGCGGGGGCGGGCTTATCTACACCCGAACCTTGTATCTGCCGCCATGGCCGCTCATCACGCTCGGTCCGCCTCCATCAGGCGGGTGGTCATCGGGCGGACCGTGGCAGACCGGCCAGCCAGGAAGCTCCGGAGGTCACCCGGCTCCTTCGTGGCCACCAACAGCCATTCCGGATACCACCTGGCCGGGTGGTGAACCGACTCCACCCCCAGGGTTTCCCGGTGGCGGTTTCGGTACCGCAACAGTGATAACCCCCTTCCGCACCGTCATCGCAGCTGGGCCTACGGTTACGACCATTACACCACCGCCCACCATCAGTCCTGTGACGCACATCTGTAGTAACCCACTTACTCTGAATAATGCCGTATACACGCTGCTCTGCGATGGCACCACCACCTTCGGCTTCCGCTGTCCCGCGACCGAGGTGCTGACCTTTGAGGCGTCCAAGACCACCACCGTCACGGTTGGATGTACGGCTTTTATCGCCACCACAGGGGCATCGGAGTCGGAGCCGACCGCCTGGCCGCCATTTTGGGAACTATTTCCGGTTGACAAGGATGTTGGTGATGAGGGCGAGGATGACGATGGGGATGGGCCTAAGTATAAGAGCAGTTGTAAGCTGTGGTTCTTTGGTGTAAGTGGTCTGCTTGCTTTCTCCGAGGTTTGATTTGCTAACACGGCTATGGTAGGTGTGCATCAAGTGGGAGGGCATTAACATTGGAGGATGGGAATGGAACCTGCCTTCAGGGATCTGGGGACCCGGACCCCCACCGCTGGACAAGATTAAGTTACCGCCTAACATCCACATCGAGGGAAAGCTGCCGCCTTGGCCAAAGATCACGTAGGTAGAGATAACTGACAAAACGGATGAGTGCCATGACTGACGAACTGCCACAGTATTGGCCCTGGGGGCAAACCAACCTTTCCTCCCAAACCTGCCGACTGTGAGCCCACGCAAGCCTCGCTCTGTATAACTACCAGCTCGTTTGGCACTACTGTGGTTAACGGTGTCACGCGAACAACTGCAACGCAGGTCAAATCCACATGCGCAACCATCACCGGTTGCAACCTCCGTGATGTCGAGGCCACAACGACGGTGGCCGCGTGCTCGGTAAAACCAACGGGCACCCTGGGACGCAGGGCGCGGGAATGGTGGGAGTGCGACGACCAGGTGGCCGACAGCATCATCTTGCCCAAAAGGCCTTGGGATCCGCAGGCCATTGCAAATATCCGAAACCTGCTCATTGAGCGAAGGGATGTCCTGGGTGCTGACATCGGGGCTTTTGAAGAGTTTACAGCCGTAGACTTACAGTTCACTGCCTATTTCTTCGTCAAAAACGTAGGGCAGAAGGCGCATTTCTTCCTAAACTTCAAAGTCGACGAGGTAAGATTTCTCTTTCACAGCCAAGGATTTTCATGTTTCGTTTGCTGACGCGGTTTGTGCTTGCGCTCACGAGCAGATCTATCGGGCGTACTTCTTCGAATACGAAAATAAAATACGAAATCTGAACAAGGACCCACCCGATCCTCCAGGCGTCCCGACACAGAGAAGGCGAATGCGCCGTGGCAGCGCGAATGACACGCTTGCCCTGCTCCCGATGCTTGCCAAGAAAGCCCCCGACGCAGAGCCAAATTCCCAATGGCATCTGGGGCAGATCTCGGTACCAGGAAACGTGGTCTTCCATAAAGATGGGCCCTACAGGTATGACTATGACGATAGCCTAGGCCAAGGCCAGACCATCTTTTTCCTCGACGATGGGTTTCAGGACATTCCTTCGGTACGTAATCTCTGACAGAAAGGCTTGATGCGATGGCAGCGCTAACCACCCGGGTCCTCGGTACAGGAGTTCGGTGGGAATGTTGACTCAATACTGCTAAGAAAGTACGGTTTCGATCTGCCCGAAACCCAAGATCATGGCACACTCGTCGCAGCTTTTGCAGGTGGCCGAACCTTCGGCGTAGCCAGGAAAGCAAGAATGATCCACGTCCAGACGCCCGGCGATCCGGATATAAGATGGCCCGTGGAGAGGTTCCTCGAGGCTCTCATTAATGTTGCCAACAGATGCGCGGGGACCAGAGACTCGACTGTTGTCAACTTGTCGTGGAGCCTAGGACTGGACAATGCGAATTACCAAGTTTGGCGCATCATGAGTAAGGATTCGCCGTTGCATGCGCGGCCCCGACAGAAAACCGGCTAACAAGAGACGTGCAGAATGGCTAATGCAGGACATGGAGGTTAAATACGGGACGATATTCGTCGCCGCTGCAGGAAACGATAACAAGCCAGTGACAAATATGCCAGCCATATTTGTAGGCCAAGCTAACGACGTCCCAAATATGATCGTGGTCGGCGGATCGACCAAGGATGGCAAGAAGGCCCCAAAGAGCAATCATGGAGACTTGGTCACCGTATACGCGCCTGGGGACGAGCTACTTTATCCGGCCAATTGGCCATTCGAGAAGGAAGAAGGCGGCGTAACGGGGGGGACATCGTTCGGTATGTCATATGGCCCCATTATCGGCAGTGATGCTACCGGAACTGACTTGATTCTCTAGCGGCACCAATAGTTGCCGGACTCGTGGCTTACATCCGTGCCCACCCGGGTATGGGTATTAAAGCGCCAGGCGCCGTCAAGGCAAAAATCATACAACTCTCTCGGCAAATCAGGCCCGAACCAGATGCTGGCGGTGATAAGGTCATGATAGCTTGGAACGGCCAGTACGGACAGCAGACGTGCGGGTTGCCCAAGAAGCGCGGGCTTTTTGGGCTCTTTCGACGTCAGGAAGACAGCTGCCCATTGCCCGGCGGACCAGGCAATCCAGGACCACCCGGGCCATTGCCACAGGGACCGCCTGTGACATTCACCCAGGGCCCGGCGGGACCACTCTGCACAGCCAACTGCGGCAAGCTCTGCAGCGGCTTCTGGTGTGGGCCTACCCCGACCGGCCCTCCGCCCGAGCTGCCGCCTAGCACGACGTCTGACTCAGGCATGCCAACCAACTGCGTCTCGTCCACGGTAACGGTGTCGTGTAACGGCGCCGGCCTCGGCAAGGACTGCCATACGTCGACAAGCTGCCTCGCCACCGGCCCAGCTGGCCCGTTCCCCACCCTACCGCCCGACGACGTCACGTCCTTCCCGTCCAACTGTATCTCGACAACCACTTTCACGTCGTGCGCCGTCGGTGGTGGTGGTGGTCATCCGCCCGCTTGCGTGACGGGATCTGCCTGCGCTGCCACCAAGACACCGGACAACCCCTCACCTCCCACGCCGCCCACAGATCCGAAGCCGACAGTGACCTGGACACCGCCTTCGGGCTTCCCAACTCCCAAACCGATCCCTTCAGTCAGTTCAATGTGCAACGCCGCAGGATGCCGACTGTATCCGAGTATAATGGAGGCCTGCGACATTGCCGCGCAGGATTTCCTTAAAGCTCCGGACGACTGGTTCGGGACCGGGTGAGTTCACTCTGTGTGTCATTTTTGTTAGCTATCACTGACATATCTTTAGGGACGAGAGTATACCCTCCTTCGTGTGCGTGGACGGTACCGACAAATCAAACGGCGTACCGGTTGGCTGCAAAATCAAGTTTTTCGAAGAGGAAACGGTGGGCTCCCAATGCCTTTGGTACGGTCGGGGGGCGGCTCAGTGGTACAGCAGCATTCGCGGCGAGTGCCCGACCTGCGGCTGGCTAGTGGACGACTACAGCGGGTGCGGCATGCAGATCAAGTTTATGGACCGGTGTTCGGACCCTGAGTAACCTTGAAGAAGTGGAGGCATTTGTGCTGTATTATCATTATACCTACCTATACTACGGTACATAGCGGTTCGTTGTTTGAGGGCCTAGATATGGCCAGCATTTATCTCGTTTTTCTTTTGTTATAGAATTGCTTGCATTGCATTTAAATGCACATCACCTCTTGATCTTATTCATCAACCGAACAGGTCTTCCAATTGAAGTGAGCATGGATGGCATCTCTTTCAACGTCCATCAAATCCAGAACTGCGAGATGTCACTTACTTAAGCGTAGTCCCTGCCTCTTGAATATAATATGACTTGGCCCAGATGCTCTGCCCCTGAATCTTGTGCAAAATGCGGGATGTTCCTTCTTTACCTGCTGGAAATCGGCCAAGGAGACCGGAAAGGACGACACGTTGACCGCTTACTCGTCTTTCCTTACCATTAGGCACAGACAAAGGACTGCTCCCTGTCTGGAAATTCTTGGAGCTGATACCTCCATGACCTGGAAAGTATCTCTCAGGCGACATTCTGTCCGAGAAAAGAACCGCCCATTCGTTTATCTGTCATTGCCTTACCTTGCCTAAGTAGCTACAACATCAAAGAGTCACTGTTAGTATTCCTCTAATTCATCATCAAGATCAGTGTCTAGCACGATCCTGAGACCTGGGACCCTTCGCATTACCTTGGACATTCTGTGAGCAAGGGGACTGTCAGGGATACTTTGTTGTCGCCATTGCTATGTGCAGAACCTTTGTGCTAACATTTTCTTGTAATCCAGTTATCTTGGGAGAGATTCCGCAGTCCGACTTTTCCGATTACCTCGAGGAACACCATCAAGTCGACTGTACCTCGGTAGCTGTCATGGCCACCCGAATTGGCAGAGACGAAAGCCAGCCCAGCCTTGGTGGTGTTACCTTCAAGCTTCTGGCTGAAGTGGCCAAGAAAGAGCTCGCAGAGATCGAACCTGCATCGAAGAACATCTGTTTCATGTGCCGGAAGCGGTCAATACACGTATGCGCTGGCTGCGGAAAGGCTAGATATTGCTCAAAGGCACACCAGGAAGCAGATTACAGGGTGCATAAGCACTTGTGCGAGCAGTTCTATCAGTTCGATGACAGGAATCGTCCAAGTCCATCCCACACGCTTGCGCTTTATTTTCCCATGCGTACAGATCGCACCGAGCTCATTTGGGTCCGGCACGCGCGAGGTTATGTAACCAGCAACCACGAGGAGCTAGTTGAATGGGAACGCAACTACGCAGATCCAAATATCCGGAGCAGCCAAGGTCTGAAAGCAACATGTTGCTCAGTGAAGTTCTGCCTAGATCAATACAATAGCAGGCCACAGCTTTTGACCAAACTAGGTCCCCTCCGCCATTCACTCTTTTGGCATGGTTTTGAGATGCAGGCGACACCCACCTCCCTGAATAGGAGTGTCATGGCTTCAGCAAAACCCGGGCAGTTGTTTGGGGCTTTCGGACCACGATTACTTATTGCCTGCGATGGTGAATTCCCTCAAGATGTCAGAATGAGGGATGCACGCCACGCAATCGATGTCTACCATCACGCTGCCGAAAATCCAGCAATGCTTCATCCGGATCATTACTGCACTAGCTCCGTTATTAAAGGTGTCAAAATCAATGACGTTGGGACAAACCCTGAGTCGAGTGACCTCTTTCGTCGTTTGCCGCTCTGTGACCAACCTATAGACGCCTCGCGTCCCGACTGGATGGAGTTAGCCAGCGTGGTCGACCGTTACGAGCATGTTTCAGTTCGATTGAAACAACCTTCTACATCATGGGCAGCGGCTTGGCCAATGTACCTAGGTCTCCGGTGGTACATTCGCCCAGCCGGGCTTACAGTAAATTCCATCAGCTTCAAAAACTGGAAAGGATTCTCAGGACTTGCAGGCAAGTATCTTGGACCGTGGATACACGCAGACTTGGATGGTGAACGTCTCGCGCATGACTTAGGTCACCATGATCTTGGAGAGAGCTTGGTTGTCATTCACGGCGCTGGCTCCGAGTTGCAGCCATCTCACGTGGAAGCCTTTTTGGAGTACATGTATTGGTGCGACACATTGCAGCAGACGTTGAAGCCTTCAAACTTTGAGAGGTTCTGGTACCACTTCAAGAAGCTGAAGGAAGATTGTGGAAAGTCTCTGCGGAATATCGAGTCACCATATGAACTGGAGGCAAAATGCAAGCAGCCATTCAAGCTTGGCGAATGGGCGGACGAGTCCATCATATGGACACGCACATGGAAGACCGACAAATACACCCAGACACACCCGTGTGAAGAAGCGAACAATTACCCCGAGAGCGATGATGATTTGATCGCCGGAGTGCAGGAGAATGGAGATAGTTGAGACCAGAGTGTTGACAATAACAGCGCTTGCACAATGTTGTATTCTCAAGCGATAGATAGGAGGCTGTCAGATGCTTCCATCAGTACTAGCTGCTTTCGTGACTTTAGAGTCCATTAATTCTACCAAGTTAACACAAGTCAAGTTTCTGTGTTAAAACGGTCTTGCTTGCGCAGGCCTCGTGGGAACCATGCTTAGATCTTCATCCTCATCTTCTTCCTCTTTGTCATCAATCGGCTCACCTCCAGATTGTCGGACTCAATTCCCGTTACTAAAATGTGACATATGACCGTAATCATTCACTCATCCTATTGCAACAACAATCATGTCCACATCTCACAGGCCCAAAGACTAGTAGATCAGTACGCTAGCAGCTGCCGTTAAGGTCTGTAGCATTACTATAGTCAACTTCGTAGACTGCCGGCGACATTAGAAGGCCGAAGACTTGACTCCAGCTTCGCTGCAGATCCATGACGATCTTCACTCTAGAAGAACAGTGACTTGAGAAGAAGCAGCCGAAGTTGTCTCATACACTAGCATGCATCTCATAGATCAAGTTGGAGATGGAGTCCAGTGCGAATACGCAGATGCTTAGATCAATGTTCTAAGATCGACGATTCCTACCTGGTACGAACGCAGATTAAACAATGATTGGATTGCGAATTCTCGGTATCAGAATAACGAGAAGTAAATGCAGCAGGCAAAGGCAATAACACGTTGCAAAAGAAAGCGAATTACCCTGGGCCGCCGCGGCAGATGATGGGTCGTCGATCGTCAGCGGGGCATCGATGTTCACTTTAAATCTCAAACACGCAAGCCACCTGTCGGCAATGCATTGATCTACGCCTTTCACCCAAATTCCACGCGGCCTCCGATTTGGCTGGCTAACGGCGTAAGCACACCACACCACCCTACTCATTTACTCCCCTGTCGGAAAGAATGTTCCGTGATGGCTTCTGTCCACATTCGGCACCTCGGCGCCTTGCCCGTCAAATCCTTCTGCTCAGCCCTATATCCCGATACATTTAAGGCCTAACAAGTTTTGCAGGGCCATGGGCCGACGGGTGTTTACGTCATACAGCTTTGGGGCAGCTCCGGCTGGTCGCCGTATAACCGATCGAACCACAGCACGCGAGGTTTACCGGGGGCTTGGCCCCATTTAAGCTGTGTCTACCAGTTATGAGGGAAGATTGGGGTACTACCAGGCCCAGTGGCTCCGATATTCCTTCAATTTCATGAAATTGACCTACTTTTCAGGGGGAGTTGAGCTTTATTACAGCTATAAAGAAGGTCCCCGGCCATGTACGGTTAGGTGCCCGCTATCTTCCCAGCCCCTATCGTCCAAACTGTCCTTGATAACTGGCAGAAGCTGGTCCCGCATGCAATGGCACTCTCCGTAACCCTCGCAGCGTCTTTGCTTTGGAGCCTGGCGGCTGCACAGGCGCCAGGCATTGCCGCCGACACTCATCCCCGCCTACAGACGCTGAAGTGCACGGTGGCAGGCGGTTGTGTGCAACAAAACACCTCCGTCGTCTTCGACGCCCTCTCTCACTGGATTCATCAGAAGAACGACACTAGTCTTTCCTGTGGGCAGTGGGGAAGCGCACCGAACACTACCATTTGCCCAGATGAGGCAACATGTCAGAAGAACTGTGTCATGGAGGGCATCACTGACTACTCCGAATTTGGAGTCATCACCGAAGGAGATGCCTTAGAGCTGCATTTTCTGCGCGAAGATGGGACAACTAACGCCCAGAAACTCTACCTCCTCAGCGATGGAGCAGATTGGTACGAAGTTCTGGAATTGGCCGGCAATGAATTTTCGTTTGATGTCGACGTTTCCAAGCTTCCATGCGGCATGAATGGAGCATTGTATCTGTCCGAAATGCCTGCCGATGGGGGTAAAAGCGCTCTGAACACAGGCGGCTCCGCTTATGGAACTGGTTACTGCGATGCTCAGTGCCCCGTTACTCCATTCGTCAACGGTGTTGTAAGTGACCTCGATCCATGGGTGTCGTATAGCTTCTCTGACCGTGATATAGGGAAACATTAAGGCGCAGGGCTCGTGCTGTTCCCAGTTCGATGTCTGGAAGGCCAACGCGGAGGCGACACTCATGGCACCCTACGCATGTAACATAACAAACCAGTACATGTGTAGCGGCCAAGAATGCACCGCACAAGGCGTCTGTGACAAGAGCGGATGCGGCCTGAACCCGCACATCATGGGTAATCAAGACTTTTACGGCCGTGGAGACGAGTTCCAACTTGATACGTCCCGACCATTCACCGTGGTCACCCAGTTCCCCCTCGAGGACGGCGTCTTAAAACAGATCCATAGATTGTATGTCCAGGACGGCCAGGTCGTCGAGAACGCTGTAGTCAACGTCCCGGGGCTTCCAGAAGTAGACTACATCGATGATGAGTTCTGCAGCAAGAGCGGTGCCAGCAGGTATGCCGCGCTAGGAGGCACCGAAAGCACAGGCGAGGCGCTGGCGCGAGGTATGGTGCTTGTCTTCAGTGTTTGGTGGGACGAGACTGGATTCATGAATTGGCTCGATAGCGGGAATGCTGGGCCATGTAATGCAACCGAGGGCAACCCAGCCATCATTCGACAGGTTGAGGATGACCCGTCTGTCAGGTTTAGCGCGATCAAGTGGGGTGAGATTGGATCTACGTATAAAGGCACTGCTCCAAAATAAGGAAATGGGGAGCACAATCTGTCCGACCTGGTGTACTGTTGCATATAGTATTTCTTTTCAATAGAGCTCTTCGATTAGAGCGCGACTGGTTACAGTACTTACATCCGTACTCTGAACATGGGTATAATGTCGAGGTTGTGTGTGTAGCTGCGCCTGAGCCGAGAGATCAGCTCGACGTCGTAACCCTAACAAAAACAACCAAAATGGGGAGTATTATCCTCTACGAGTCGGATGCTCACTACAATAAATGTCACCTGTTTCTGTCCCAATCGAACCATTTCAATGTGAGTAAAGATCAATTAATCTATTGGTAAATACTGGGATATCTAGATTTCGAATGATGCTACATTCGGTATTAAGTTGTCATGATTCATCACACAATCTCCACCATCTCAACACGCACTTGCTCAGGCATCTTTTTACTCAGTCTCTTCTTGCCCGCACTTTCAACACGCGGCTTTGCCTCCGGCATCTGTTTACTCAATCTCTTTCCTGCGTATGGCTCTTTTTGAGAAAAGTCCTGCCAACGTAAAGCAGGCGACCGAGATCGGTGTTCTTCATCCACCTTCTCGACATCAAATACACGACCATCGAAGTCTGACTCGCTCATATCGTCAAATCTGAGCGGCTGCTCGCTCCCAAACTTGAACGCGATGCTCGCCCGCTTATTTAGCATTTCGTCCCTGTGCATCCGTGATTGATGCCATTGAATCCAGTACATCTGTTCGTGTTCGCGGAGATACCTGTTGCCGTGGAAGCTATGCAGAACTACGCCTCGAGATAGCATGCCAAGCTTGCGGCGATCCGGGCTCTTCTCATACATGCGTGCTGTAAGCCAGTTGACGTCGTCGGCGGTGATCTCATCAGGTAATGAAGGACGCGGCACTTGGTCTTTGTCAGCCGTAAATTGTGCCCATGGCCCGATCATCGAAAGCATAGTAATTTGAGCTCGGGCGAGAGCTACAGGGTCGTTAGGTGGTACAACTTCACCGAAGCGCTGGTTGGGATCTTGGGGATCGGTGAGAATGAGGGCAGTTGCGCCGACCTCGGTAGCCACAATCGGTACTCCTGCTAAAGCGGCTTCGCCAATAGCCAGGGGCAATCCCTCTGAAATGGAAGAGTTCATGAATATCCATGCATCCTTTAGAACTTCCTTTGGCTTGCCAAAACCTGCAAGCTGAACTTTGTCAGACAAGTTGAGCTGTTGGATAAGATTGCCCATCTCGAGGTTGTACGACGGCTGTCTGTCCTTGGCGCCGTAGATAAGGAGTTGGTAGTCCTTGAAGCCGTATCGGTTGATAATGACATCCGCAGCCAAGATTGCAGTCTTGATGCCTTTAATGAATTGGATATTCGACAGCATGACCACTGTCGGTTTCTCAGTCCTGATCTTATCAACTGGTGTGAACGATTCCATGTCGCTGATTCCATTCACGATGGGATCAATTTTCCTCGTAAAGAGGTTTCGGTTGCCTAGGCGGCCGCGATCAGTGCCTATCTCAGCTTCCCACATCCTAAAAGAAATCAAATGTCAGCAAGTAAACTCTGTGAGATTGGGCAGGAGAACCAACGGGTTGAACAGAGACGTGCACGGGATGACCACGTCTGCATGAAAGTATGCCAATTGCGTCGCAAGCCCAATCCCGGCAAGAAGCATAGTCTGCACTGGAATAGACAAGGCACACTGCGCCGGACTGATGTTGAGGCAGCTCTCTCTCCAAAGAATCGCATGGTCCCAGATGCCGAAATTGACTCCGCGTCGATACTTCAGGATGAGTCCGAAAAGACTGCTGATTCCATGATGGGTACTTTGGTAGACGCGGGGACACTCTTCGGGAATTTTTACGGAGAATATGAAGAAGTAGGATCGATAGATCGCGATGGAGTCGCGGAAATCCGTTAGACTCGGTCGCTCGGCGACGAAGCAAGCTGTAGGATCCACGATATTCGGATCGTTATACGGCATCATCCAGGCTTCAACCCAAGCCTTTTCGACTTCTCGGGATTCCCAGGTGTAGTTGTAGTCTTTTTGCTCGAAGTATTTGGATAGCGACAGCATGACATTGCTGTAACGAACAAAATCCGCGCGAGAATGCTGTTTTGACCGAGCCCCCTTAACGAACATCTTGAGGAGGGGGATAAAAAACTCAATAATATCTCGTTGAATATTGGTATCGTGGATCTTCTCGTCGACTTGAGACTGGAGGAGGTTGTCGATGATCCCATGATATGCCGTTTTGCCGTCCAACCCCCATAGTGGCAACAGCTTGATCGATTGCACGTTCTTCTCGATCTGAAATCTGGGGATGCCATAGTCGTTGGCGCATTCCGCTAGAACATGGTTGCGTATTGTGCTATGCCCATTCACGAGATCGCGGCGGCAGTTAGACACACCTCCGGGTGATTCGGGCCAGCATCCAATATCGTTGAAGATTACAGAAATGCGCTCATACGTATCTTTGTAGCAATCTTGGGGTCGATTGGTCACTTGATTGGCATCCTTGCCTGGGCCCATAGTATAGAGATCTGCCGTCTTGATGGGCAGCAAGCAAATCTCCGAAACATCGGTCTCAATCTCGATTGCTGATACAATCTGATCGATGTTGGCATCTAAAACGAGTTTCGCGTCGTTCAGTTGCCCGCGATCTCGAGAATGCCAATACTGTTTAAGAAGCGGTTCCTCCCGGAGAATCACCTCGTCAATCCAGCAAGCCGTCACCGCATCGAGTGTTCCGGTCTTTAGCCAGTTGTTCCAGAGTGCTGTTCGAATGCGCCAAGTCGGCACCTTTCGATGAACCACCCTACCATATGAAGCAGCCCAGGTAAAAGGATTAAGGACAGATAGCGTATAGGACTTCCCTGATCGTCTCATACGCTTGAGGTGGCGCCTGCTGTGGTAGATAAGAATATCATCGAAGTCGAAAGAGATATTGCCCGGCCGAATGAGAAGAACTTCTTCCTCTGGAAACACTTCCGGCGCTCTGGCCACTATTGTTCGGCCGCCGTCGTCTTCGACAGTTGTTGTTATCAGCGGATCCCGTCGGTGCTGGTAGTCGCCAGTGGTCACATAGGTCTTGGCACCGATTTTCCTGATAATTCGGCAAACTCTCTCAGACGGAACCCAGTTGAAGTCGTTTTCTGATCCGCTTCGTACTGGAACCCCCCAGTATACAGAGAGGCTGTTATTTGACCTTGAGCTAGTTGGCTTAAAGTCTGCGCGTAGAATGTCGCTGTTTCCCTTGGGTGTCGATTTGTAGTAGTATCTGAAGGCAAACTCCCTCGCTCCGAGAGTAAGCGTCCCTTGCACGATGCGTCCATACTTATCATATTGCCCGAAAAGCTTGCTCGACTGCCTGATTTCTTCCTTGGAGATAGGCCAGCGCTGTCGGCCGCGATCTGAGTATTGATAAGTGGAGATAATACTTCCATCATCTGACTGGTCTCGCCGACTTTGCAGTTGGAAGTTTGCGCCGTATATCGCTTGCGAGACGGGTTCTTGGTTGGTCGGGGCTTCCGCGACAGACCCATCGAAGATATCTAGGATCATGGTGCCGGCTTCGCTTGCTGAGGCGATTCCTGTCACCGTTTTCCGAGGAAGCTCGACTATAATGGTATTCCCCACGACCTTCCGTGACGCCCCCTTTCTGGCTAAACGAGAGATATTGACAAGCGCTGGCCGATCATATATCAAGATCATGAACACCCAGAGGTTTCGAACCATCCAGCACAGCTTCCAGATCAGAAGGATGACAAACAAGATTGTATCTCGAAAGTAGATCCATCGGAGGCAGTACCAAAGTTCTCGTTCGATGTCGGATCCAGCGCCAGAGATAATGGCTATCCACTTCACACAGACAGCAGGCACAGAGACTGCCCTGTGCAGCCAGGCTACAACTGTGCCTTTTGGCAATGGCGCACTATTGACTGGCATGATCTGTAATTCTGCGGGCTCGGTGAAAGGACGAGTAGAATCCTCTCCTGGAAAATACACAGTCGTCTTCTGCGCTTGTCGACTTCCCCCAGCAATTCCCAAGCACAGATTGAGATGGAAGTCTGCTGTCTGCATATCTATCGACTGTTCATTCAACCACTTTTGAGTGTCTTGATAGATGGGGACGTTCGCTCCGGTGATGCGGCATATGATGGCTTGTCGCACACTCTCAGGCAGCCTTTCCCACTGTGAATCGACACTGAGGTCCAGGCATAGGTGTTTCATCAACTCCACATTCGTTCTTCGACAGATCTTCGTAAGTTTCGCTGAATCTTGCAGTGCGATCTCAAGGTGAATTCTCTTTGACATGGTGGTATTCATCTCACCAAGCAGATGTTCGGCTTCCACTGCCTTCGTGTGGCTGAGACCCAGTTGTGACCTTGCAATATGATAAAAAATGGCTTCACCAACGCTGCGTTGTCATAATTAGCGCCTATATCGAAGAGCTAGATCTTTGTGGTCAACTTACACAGTAGCTACTAGTGGCTGCCAGGAAGAAAGTTTAAGATCACTCTCGCCAAGCAGCCCAACTGTGATTCGGAGAGTGCCGTTGTCGGCTAATTTGCTAAAGGAACACAGGTCGTGTATCCCGGCACGCTGAAAAGATTCGTCGCTTGAGACTGTGATATGTAGACGCCCTGAATTCCACATCTTCTCGGTTTGCTCGATCAGCTTCTTAGACCATTTAGTTATTCGAGACGAGTACGCGGGCTCCTCTTGTCTTAGCAATAGAAACTCGGAAATGCGGCGAGATACAAATGATCCATCATCTGGTGTGATATTGATTCCAGGAAGGTCCCCGATCATTTCATCTAGAGAGTCACGATCGTCGTCAGTCTCGGCTGTGATTTTCCGTTGCTTCCATATTCTTTGTTTTTTGTCAGTAACATCCGAAGTTGAAGTCTCGGCAAACGGCGTTTGGAAATCGTTCCATGCCCAGATTGAGGTGAGCAACACGGCTGTAATCGCCGCAACGTTCAGTGCGATTACATCGTTATATAAGAAAGCAGCTGTCGCAGGTACGGCATGAAGTGTGCAGCCGGCCACAAAACCAACGAATGCTGCTGAAAATATGGATGTAGTATGAGCTCGAAGATTGGTGGTGAAGCAACGATTGAACTATTGCAGCAGCGTCAGCGCGCTAGCCTTGCGCAAAGGAAACTCGGTCAAGACCGTGGAACTTACTTGGAATAGAATGACGCAGGTATAGCCGCAGACATATGCATAGTAGAGAATGATAGTCTCATGGTTCTCGACAAAGACCCAAAGCAGCATCGTAGTAGAACCAAATATGAACCCTTGGATGCAAAGTAGCTTGAATAATGCCTCAAAAACAATGCTCCGACGTTTTCTTGTATGCAATCAGCATTCTGTGATGATTAAAGACCAAGCGAGGTAGAGGGTGGACATACCGTTCCCATGCTTTCGCAACTGACTTAGCATGACTAAAATCTGCCAATCTCTCCTGGGAAAGCTTATACCGATGGGACCAGTACTTCTGTAAAGTTGCATCGAGAAACATAACTGAACCACAGAAGTACAGAATGCAAAGGCAGAGTCCGTAGCGAGCGCGATCGTCACTGTACATAGTCACCTCTGGAGGCGTGGTGCCTGACATGATAATGGAGACCCAGCGATCCATCAATGCCACGAGGAATAGACCGAGATTGAGACCGAGCTGAGACTGTTAGTTGCTGCGACTTCCTGTGTAAATGGAAACACGTACGTCATAACGGGCAAATCGGAACAACATTAGGACGTTGTGCTCCTTCAGGCCACGAATAAGCTGCTGTTGCTTGATCAGCCCCTCGCTAAGCATCGTAAACCACGGAGTGGTAAAGTCTTCCGGCATATCAGTATCGACACATTCCTTCTGCAAGAGCCAGTGGGCATATGGCAATCCCCGGGCTACTTGAGAAACGATCGGATCATCATAGCCCGTTGCGGCCGCCCCACGTCTCAGGACGGAGTTCACTGCCAATCCAAACGTCTTCAAAGCAATCTTATTATTGGATTTGCTTTTCGGTTGTACCATCTCATCGTCGCTGCTCTGAGATTGTTCATTGCGCGAGTACCAGTCCAGAACATCCTTCTCAGTCACTTTGGGAATCTTGGTCATCCAAGTAGACCATTCTCGGCAAAGTCTCCGATACTGATACAGACAGAGTGCGAGGAATCCATAGATAACCGGAGGGTAGATGGCTAGATCATGACCATTTACTAGTGATGATAAAATTGGTGAGATGAACAGAACCGGGATTGTTCTCCAGAGTACTGTCCTGCCAGATGTCAGGGGGCTATCTCGCTGGTGCATGGTCGACATCACGCCTGGCGACGAGTTAGCAGACCAAAATACTAGGGATCGGGAATAAACTCTTACCAAGAAGATTGAAGTATGTTGTAATAGCTATCAAGTATACCATGAAAGTAAGACCCAGCAGTACGTTTTGTTTTATTGTGATGATGATAAGACCACAGACCGCAACGACGAGAGTGATGACAAAACCACCAGAAAGCCTTTGCACATGAAAGTAGACCATGTTCTCGTACGCGTACTATCAAAAAAGTCAGTTAATCAACCTCCCAAGGCTAGACAAATTCGCAACTACTTACATGAGGAAGATAGTAGTTTCCGATGCTACCTACCCAGCCTGTCACGCCAGCCGTGATCAGGAGAGAGATAAGGAGCGCATACACGGCTACTTGCAGGTATCCTTCATTCTTTGGGTCCATGAATGCAGTCATAAACAGTCCACGTCCAAGGAACGTGAGAAGAAAGACGTCCAGTATGGCTGGAAGACAAAAGATGGACATGGCACCGAATTCTAGGAATCGTTTTCTCCAGCGCCGGAGCGTTCCATTAGCTATGACTGGTACAAGCGCAAGATGGTCAACACTCTCGCCTTCTGGCCGCCGCGAAGAGTCTGCGCTCAGGTACATCGTCATCAAATCTTTCGTTCCAGCGGCGTCAGGGTCTGGAGGATTTCGATGTAAGTGCCTTCGATGTCTCCGGAACACAATCTCGCCGAGGTCACGGGGTAGAAGTCCGAAGTAAATCTCACACTGTGAACCTAGCACCCAGAGCTCCGAGAATACCGCAGCTTGATCTGGCTGGGATGCGAAGAGCGGGCAGCGGTCGGTAGCTTCCAGATATACATCATCTAAAGCTGCCTTTCGAAGGGCGCAGAAATATATCAGCGCAAAGATCTCTGCGTTGATGTCTACAAGGTCGCAATTGGTCCAAGACTTCCAAGGATCATAGGAATGGAGTAAAGCGTCCATCATGGCGTTGAGAATGGCTCGGTCCCCGTCATATAGGGCATTCTGAATAAACTTTTCAACAAGTTGACTGAGCCGCACAAGATTCGGAAGTGATGGAAGTCTCTTGGCTCCTCTGCGCACATATTCCTCACACCTCAGACGAAGCAGGTCCTGGACCGTAAGCGAGCCGTCCAAGAGGCGCTCAGAGTGAGCTTGTCGCCAAGCTATCTTGGACGATTGTTCGATAAGTATTTCTTTGCAGAGCGCAATGATCGGCTCCCGAAAATGATGAATCAGCCTTGATACTCGAACTTGCTGCAGCAGAAATAGGAGCTCAGAGGTGGTCGCCCTCGTGATTCCAGCTGAGATACTGACTGGTAACTGAGCTGGAGCGTCGAAGGAACTAGCTGTTTCAAGCTTCAACTCTTCCTCGTACCTCTTGACGCGGGGGATGCCATGGTGTGCTAGCCATGTGTGAAGCACAGTACCAGCATCACTGGGGGATTTTCTAGAGATGAAGATATCAAGCGTTCCACCAGGTGAACCCTCACGTGCCTTGGAAACACCCCAGAAGTATGCAGCTCCCCCAGGCAATGAAAAGCCCGTGTCGAGACCTTTGTAGACACAGACATGGGAGCTTGACAAACCATCAATGAGTCCATGAACGAGATATTGATACTCGCTCGTGTCCACAAACTCTCGTAACTGCGTCAAAACCTGGTGGAAGTCAATTCCTTTCAGGGGCTGAAGCATATCGAGATCCCTCAGATGAGTCTGCGTGGCTACAATGGCGCCATACTGCACTCTGGATAGATCGGATGTCAAGGGGAAGCATCCTTGCGTGGAAAGCGTCTCCCCGTCACTCGATCGATCCCAGAAGTTTCCCCTCGTTGGGGCAAGACTAAGATACTGCGGCGCTGCGGTTAGAGTAGGTTCTTGAAAGTAAAGCTCCTTCAGCGCGTATGGTAGTTCGGTGGGCTTGAGAAGAAGCCTGATTTCTGGTATCAGAACTGCCAGCTCCGACAGCGGTAACGGCGCAACAATCGGCGCTCTGATAGTTCCTGGAATGAAAACTCTTCTCTTTTCGTAACTCCAAGACTTTTGAAGCTGTATATATTGTTAGTGCACAATCACATATATCGCACAAGATATCAACGTACCTCTGTATTTTCCGATCGCCTCAGGAACTCGAATGCACTTATACTTCTCGATGCACTTCTCATCTCTGACTGCTGGGCACTCGGGCTGATTGGCCCGTGCTCCATCACCGCACCGAAGTGGTCGCTGAGCTTTGCAGATCTCCTCACAATAGCGGCAGTCGGTCGTCGTTCCCAAAGATCTAGGAAGCCAACAAAGAACTCAGGCCGTTCTTTGCGTTCTTTGATGCACTTTAGCATGCTGCTTCGTAGCGTTACTGCGCGAAAGTAGTCGCGACGCTCCCCGCTGCGTAGTATGCATGCATTCTCGATGATCACCCCTGCAACCGTACCGAAGTCGAGCGTGTTCCAGATGTCCGAATCGTGATCGCTCATAACGATAACGGCGATGTGCATGCTAGCCAGTATCTCCAACAGGGCCGCTAAGTGCTCTTGGTCGTACTTTCCGGAGAACCGGATTACTACCGCAGTGTTTCTGTTTGAGGAACAGGTCCTGCGAATAAGCCTTACACTGCTTAGAAAGTCGGGCCCCGAATGTTGTCTCAGTGAACTGGAGTCGATCCATGGTAGAACGATCTTCTCACTTCTGTCATCAACGACTGATACAGGAGCAGCTGTCTCAAAGCCCTCGAACTCATCCTCCTCAGTCACCACAGGGACTATGAGAACATCACAGTCGCGAAGTTTTGAAGCCGTTTGAAGCTCATATCTGCTGCGGCAGAAGAGAAATGACTTGACCGACTTGAGCCCCTCAAAGTGCGAAGCAAGGCCTAGCGAGCTCTTGCTCGCAGCGAGAATGGACTTTGAAGTACTTAGAGAGATTAGCGTAGTCTAAACAGGGAGGGCATGTAATGTGCTACTTTGACTTGTTCTGCTGCCGTCTTATTTTCAAGAAGTTCGAGCTAATCCGAATGGCCCATACTGCCAAAGGCAGACCCAAGGCAAAGACTGCGAGAGAGAGGTTAAGCAAATGATACCAGTCCTGGAACCTCTTCTCGGCCGGAAGAATACTGTTGCAGTAAACTTGGAAGGTGAGGTCATCGCAAGCTTCAATGGTAGGATCCCCCGAAGAGGGTGGCTGAAAGAATGATGCCATGTGGACTGTGTGAGGCTGACCAACTGTACGTAACAAAATGGACAAGCCCAATGAGGACCCTAGGCTACTGGTGTGGCAGAAACACCCTGACACTCTGCCTAGTCGAATTCTCCAGCAGGTGTCATGAGTGGTGCGGAATATTTGCAATGCTAAGAGTGGAAAATGGCGGTAGTGGCTACGAGGAATGGGTATGGCTTCGGAGGAGACAAGTTCGAAACCATGGATATCAAGTATGTCGAGCTCTGGGGTCCTGAGCTACAGATTTACTGCTTAGATGGCAGGAGAAGGACGAATGGACGAGCTGAGATGGGCCTCGACATGCGGGTCTGGATGCGGCGCCGGTTAGGCCGTAGTGGCCATGACCGAGGGTCGTCAGGAGAAACCGTAATCCCAGGCGAGAACGAGGACCTCTCAGCTTGGACAAAATTGTATCGTATGTGACAAGGAAAGTAACAAAAAATGCACAAGTTGCAGATCCACGTCAACATCACATGGCGTACAGAGGCAAACTAGAAATGAAGTACCCACCAAGCTGCGCCGTGCTGTTTGAATCGAGAGGCAGACATGCGTAGAAATTTCCGCTGGGCAGAGTACGCACATTACCGGCTGCAATGCTGAAATTGGGCCACATCTGCTCATGTATTCCTGGTGGCAAGTAAAGTTTGCCGCAGATTGAGGACATTCTCCCCTGCACCACGCATCAGGCCAGGAGGAGTCATTCATACCGCTCTGGCCAAAGCGCTGTTGGCCTCGTCAGCTAAGCGGAGCACCCTGAATGAAATAACGGTGTGTATGACAGTCAGCGGCCGATGGGTATCGAGCCTTCTGTCCATGTCCATGTCCATGTCCATGTCATGACCGAGCAGCTGCAGGCTGTTATTGCGGTAAAATAGCTGGCTCCGGGGACGTTCATTTACCCGAGTGGGTGGTGAGCAGACTCCGCGCGTACGTTGGTTGTTAGCGAGTCGCTTTGCAAAGCCTGCCGCGTGTGATCGCCGGCTGTAGCAAATCGGGATGCCGAACGTGATGGTGGTAACGGAACACGGACCGGTCGGACTTTTGGTATCGCTTGGGAGTTATAATCGTAAGGTCGGGGTAGCTAGGATCGATCGTCCCACGTAGACTTGTAGATCTACAAAGATGATCGCTTCCCCCAGTTGCCCTAAGCTTGGATGCCACGTTTCCCGGCATATGCAGACTGGCGGTAGTTAGCCTTAGGTCAGGCACGACGACAAACATGGAACTACATTGCAGTGACGAGCCAACCACATCACCGGATGAGTGGTATCGGCAGATATGACGAGCAGGGGTATATCGTGCAGGGGGATGGTGTGGAGATGTGGATGTTGTGTTGTACCGAGATTGAGGGATCTGAAATAGCCGCAACATATGCCCCGACAGGCTGGTAATCATCTCCCACAACCACACGTTTCATTTAATAACACTAAACTGCAACCGGTCCAATGAAACTGGGGACACGAGGAAGAAAATTGTGGAAAAAAAAATTGAATTCGTAGGGACAGGGCAACAAAACGTGATTTGTGCCAAACTGCGGCGAGTCAGACAGAGAACATGCTCAAAGACCTTTCACCGTTCCCGAGTACCGTTAATATTGTAAGCACTATCGGCCCATATTACCGAACCCGATGTAGCACTGTTGCTGTTGCCGATGCGTCCGAGTAGTCCATCTTAGCCAGAGTCTCCGTTTGTGCGTTGGGTCTCTTCCGTCGAAGGCTGTCCCCTGCTTCCGGCGTCTAAATCAAACACCGTCCGTTACACGCTCTGTAACTCGCGCTTTATTTTGGGCCTCCATCTGCTCAGCCTCTTGGGCTAGGGCCTGAGGGAGTGTCGTCGATGCTTCTCTGGAACCAATTCCTAGTTATCTTCGGAGTTGAAGACAGCCGTCTATGGTGGGTCAAGCCGCAGCATGTCAGACGGCGGTGTGTAAGCAACTTCAACTCACCCACTAGCAAGTGATATGAGCAAGCGGCTGTGGGCCTCATTTGAAGTTGGTGGGATTCTTGGTGTACTAGTACTGCGGTCCGCCATTACCGTCTTGCTTACCAAAGTCGTTAGGGCTTGCGAAATAGCCATATGAGTTACACCAGGTTTGCTTGAATGGTGCCATATTGCGCTATGCGCGTGTTCCAGAAGGAATTGTGCGGACCTGTTTCCTTCGCTCACGACTTGCTGACTGCCTCACTGAGCTCCACAATACAAATTACATGCTGCAAGACCGGCCTCTCCAGCACGCCCTGTGAACACTTCCTCGCAGTAGTGTCTGCGAGTCTGCCTTTCGAACCCACCCCATCGTTTGACGTCATCTCGTCAAAGTCCCATATCCCCGTTCTTCACGACCCCGACCTGGTCATATTCCTTCCTGCACCCCAAGTTCATCCCAACTTCAGCTGCCGTGCCGCCAAGCCCTATGGACGAGGTTCAGTCTCGTACCCGCTCGGTCGTCTGATGTCGGTAGTCGATGTTTACCACGCCAGGGCAACTCTTGACGCGTCATCATCCAGCCGCCGGGAAAATTCTGGAAGCACACAATTTATCAGGGCCATGGTGCCAGCCCTCTTTCTTAC
Source organism: Reticulascus tulasneorum (assembly GCA_001557505.1). Taxonomy (NCBI): domain Eukaryota; kingdom Fungi; phylum Ascomycota; class Sordariomycetes; order Glomerellales; family Reticulascaceae; genus Reticulascus; species Reticulascus tulasneorum. The sequence goes on along the minus strand of LSAX01000013.1, from coordinate 274,819 downwards.
TCGGAAACTGGGAACGAAACGAGGGAGCCTTCGAGAAATGCAGAAAAAATTCACCATCCAACAAGATCGACATGTCGTCTAAGACTGCATGATCGACATACTCGGCGCCAAGTTACGAACCATTCCGGGCTCCACAGCAATGTGAGCCTCAGTGCTTGAGGAGGTGACACAGTTCGGCACCCGTAAGTTGGCTACAGCCAGGAGGATGCCCAGGCGGAATCCTGGCAGCCTTTGCCCTGCTTTGGTTGTCTGACTATGCATCCGAGCGACCCCCGGATTTTCCCTCCTGCAGAAAAGCTGATTTTTGGGGGCCCGCGGAAATCCCTATAGTAATTCCTTCTTCGAAGATTCTTAGCAACATTATATCACAAAAGGTGCCACAACGCCAAATCTCGAGTCGTTCTACGAGATCAGGCCAGCTCTCTTCGACCTCTGGTTTGCCCACGCTCTGTCTTTGACCCACCAAAGCAGATGTTGTAGCAAGAGTCGCCAGCATGCTACGCGATTCCGACTCCCAAGTCTTCTCGTCTTCGGCGTCTCTGGCTTCTAGCTCGCCGCCCACAACACCCGGTTCCAGCACAGAGGATGGCGACTTGCCAACCTACCTCGACTTAAGCCGAGCCTCCTTCTCGGCGCCAGGAGAGCCAAGTCCAAGTAACAATCAATTCATTCTTGTCATCGGCGGTCTGGGCTTCATCGGTTCCCATACGTCACTCGAATTACTTAAGGCCGGGTACAATGTGGCTATCGTGGATAACCTCTGTAACAGCTATGAAGCAGTGTTGGCTGGTATCGAGAAGCTCGCAGCCAAGCACTGCAAGCTGACAGGTCGAACTCCACCTCAACTTCACTTTCACAATGTCGACTATTGCAGTAAAGCTATGGATTTCCTCTTGGAGAGCTACTCGGAGCTAGTGCCCTCGCCTACAACCCAATCACCAGGCTGCGACTCTCGGATAACCTACCGATCCCGGATCGCTGGAGTCATCCACTTCGCAGCCCACAAGGCTGTTGCCGAGTCAATTGAGAAGCCCCTGCAGTATTACAGCAACAATGTCTGCGGACTCGTATCCTTACTGGAGCTCCTGGCCAAACACAGCATACGAAATTTCGTCTTCTCCTCATCAGCAACTGTCTACGGATCGGTTGCAAGCATTGGCCGTCCTCTACGGGAGGAGGACTTGGTTCACCATCCCGAGACGTACGTTGATGACAACGGAAACCTCATGGTCGCCGAGCCTGCCATCTCGGGACTCACAAGCCCATATGCCAGAACAAAGTACTTCTGCGAGGCTATCTTGGCAGATGTAGCATTCTCAGATCCAGCTTGGAGAATAGTTGCGCTACGGTACTTCAATCCAATTGGCTGCGACTCGTCAGGGATCCTTGGCGAGAACCCTCGCAAGGAGCCCACAAACCTCTTCCCAGTCACAACACAGGTATTGACCGGCCTACGACCTGAACTTGAAGTATTTGGAAGTGACTGGGACACCCGAGACGGAACGCCAGTACGGGATTATGTCCATGTATGCGATGTGGCACGGGGTCACATTGCAGCACTCAGCTCCGGATCTACAGCCCCTTTCCGGACATTCAACCTTGGTTCCGGAACCGGCACGACAGTCATAGAAGCTGTCAGAAGCCTGGAGCAAGCCTCATCTCGAGAGATACCCGTGCGATGGGTTGGACGCCGACCAGGAGACGTCGGCTTCTGTGTCGCCTCTCGGGAACGAGCTGTACGAGAGCTTGGATGGACACCTCGAGAGAGCATTGACAAGTGTGCCAAGGACCTTTGGAACTACGTGCAAAAGTTTGAAGACAATGGTGTCCCCGCATAGAAGTTCCACCTCTCGCTTCGCTTCTTTAATCAACATGCATGTTACAGGCGCCCCCCTTCTCTCTCATAGGGTGGTCATTGCCTGGATTTCTTTTGTTTAATCATGGGCGGTGAGGATTAACTGCATTGACCCAGGCGAATGGGCACGCGTTTCGCGCTTTTAAAAATGGCTTTATAAAGTCACTCGATAGTTCATGTAGCTCTCGAGCGAAATCGTACCCAATCTTTTAGCTATACATCTTCTAGAAAGATCTTGTCCAGACGAGATAAAATTTCATCACGTTGCTAAGGGAGAAATGACCCAATCATGCGTCTTCAATGGCATATGCAATGCAATAAGTGCGCAGTCTGCACCAGGTTTGATCCGCCGTGGTTCTCCAGATTTCTGTTTCAGCTCCTCTGTGGGTAATATCGTGGATGCAACCATCCGGAGGGGGGGTTATAACTTATTTTCTCTCACTATTGCGTGATTTTGCTTCAGCTCCATCAACGCCTATATTAAACCACACCCATTGGGGCTAGCCGAGACATGGCAGCTGAGAAATGCGTGTGAAGTTGCTGGTCGCCGTCAAGTGCCATAAGGCTTGCGTCACCTACAATTCACCCGGCTTTTCCCCCTATAAGATGATGCTCATATTGCAACGTTTTGCACAGTTTACAGCGCTCTCCAGTACTTGGGATCGCTGTTTGCAATAATGAACCCTTTAAATTTTATTCTGGATTTGGTTTGAGGTCATTTGCGAGCTTCGCAGACTTTGAAAGGCACCATTCGCTGGTACTAACGACTAAGAAACAGATTATATTTTGCTTAGTATTGCTCAATTGAGTCGACGCTGGAAGCCAAACCAGGAAGAGAATGCCATTGGACTCTCCGTCATTAAGATTTGTAGAGTTGAGACGTCAGCTATATGTGACCCTCGTGCTTGGTGTTGAAATGTCGAGTGCAAAGTCATCATTTCTACATGAACCCGAAGTCTCAACTCCCGAATAGCTTGCGGGACGTAATAGTGCCGGCGGGATGTAAATGCGCAGGAGCACGGTTGATGGCAATCCCCCGTTGCATGACTTGCCTACTCAACTCCGTGGCCAGGTTCGGCGCACCATAGGAGCAAATTTGCGCTTCTAGTTTCAAATTTTCCTCGGTCCGCATGACAGGTCTCGGAGCCTGTCCGTGTATTTTCGTTCCATAGTGTTGGAGGGACGGCGTATCACTGCCGACTGACGCAGACCCTTGTCGATGACGCAGGCGCATCTTATTAAGCGTGCAGTCCGTAGCCATGTGAAGCGAAGACCACCGTGTTGTGGAATCGTCCGTAGATCTTCAGTTTTCCGGACTTCTCGCAGCATGAAGGCTGGACTGTTCAACTGGTCCACTTCGGCCTGCCAGATGGCCTGGCTTCGATAGAAGCCCCCTACTTGATTCACATGCCAGTCAATTGACATTGCATCAGCATACCACCACCGTTCATCATGCCCTTCATCTTCCTTCCGTTGTACATCTACCCCGCCGCCGAGTCGTGGGATCCCATGCTCTCCGCGGCGGAGACGCATCCCAACGTCACCTTCATAGTCGTTGTGAATCCGAACAGCGGCCCCGGCGAGACAGCCCTGCCGGACGCAAACTACATGTCCGCCCTGCGCAGTCTTGGCGAGTACACGAATGTGCATCTGCTGGGCTACGTGTGTTGCGACTACGGCCGGCGAGCCATTGAGGATATCGAGCACGATGTCGCCACGTACAGCGGCTGGGAGCGGGAATCCGAGAAGTCGGGAGACGACACGATATCCCTCAGCGGCATTTTCCTCGACGAGGCGCCGTCGCAGATAGACCATGTGTATTGGATGGACGATGTGACCGCCCACATCAAAGAAACGTGGGAATCTGACTCGGGAAGGGACGCGATCGTGATCTACAATCCTGGTGTTGTGGTGGACGAAGCCTTCTATCCGCAGGCGGATTACGTCGTGGCGTTTGAGCAGGCCGACTCGTACCGGCCGAATTTCGTCGATGCTGAACTGGCGACGCTGTCGGAAGAGAACCGTGCCAAAACCGTCGTCCTTGTGCACTCGTATGAGGGATCGGAGTCGCAGCTTTCGGACCTTGTGGCAGAGCTCACTGAAGCCGGTGTTGCAGGGCTCTTTGCCACGCACCAAGAGGGTGGAATGTACAACGAGTGGCCTGAGTTGTGGGATCCTTTGGTCAGCCTGGTCGCTGGCACTGCCGGCTTGGGGGCCACGGCGGCCTTGTCAGGAGCCGCGACAATTGGTACCTGATAGGTGATTTTCTCTTTGTCTGGGGCTCTACGGTTTTCAATGCATATTGGTCTATTACGGAGCATGGAAATTCATGCTGAGGATTGCAGTATGTCCAGGGTTATCTCGGCGAGAAACATATGGTCGAGGCTCAAATGGGCATCGTAGGTTCAGTTGTATAGGACGGATAAAACTCATGGAGAGCATTGCGTATAGAGAAAATGAGTATGCATTCTCTGGTTTTGCAAATCCTTGCGTGTGTGTTGTTACAGAGATGTCTTCCTGCCCCATTTTGAACCAAGATATGAGAATCCAAAAACATGCCCATGCATTTACAGCTTGTCGGGTATGAATCTATGCTTCAAGTCCTAGACTCCGGTAGAATTCCCTCAAAAAACATAGATAGTAGTGTTGGCCGTCATTCCATCACAATACTCCACCCAGCCGTCCAGGTCCATGGTTTTCAAGACGGTGCTGAAGTTGTCAGTACCGGTAGCATTACCAGATCCCGAGCAAATCTCCGTCGCCTGCATGGTGTTGACATCGGTTGGCGCCCCCGTAGGATACTCGATGTGAAATACTGGCTTGCCTGCTTGGATGAATGCGGCAAACGTCTCGCATTCTTGATACTCGGCGCATTGTTCATTCACCGAGAATGACATCCATGGAAGGACATCTTGGATGATGTCGCCTGCGTTTTTGAGCCCGACAGACATATTGTGCTTTCCTGCTTCCGTAGCGAGGAACCTCATATAATCAACGGCTCCCGAGGCAGTGAGATCTAGGCCATTTTCATTTTGCTACTCGACAGTCAGCACTGCTGTTCACAGGGTTGACGGCATTTGGTGAACCTACAAAGCCATCTACATTGTCGGGGTCAATTGCATCACACCCCTTTTCACTCGCGAGTCGGATCCGACCAGCCATGATGCTCCTGACACCGTTGCTACTGGTGTTCAACCAAACCTCGCCCGGCCAACCGTCAAGCCCAAGCCCAAGGTCCGCCTTTGCAAATTGATTCGAGTCAGGCCGCCCGGGTTCGTAGGAGCCCGCACTGAAATAGCAGACAACGCGTTTCCCCAGTTTCTGGAGGGCCTCGAATGTGCTGTCGGGGTTATCGAATAGATCGAGATCCCAAACGTCCACATCCGGGGTCACCGAGGGACTGGCGGGGTCAATCTGCAATGGGTTGGAAAGAATGATCTGCCAGGAAGCCCCGACTTCTGGCTGCCATCCCGTTGCATTCGGCGATCCGGAAGCTGTTGGTTGTGGTGGGGACGGTGCGGCGCCTTTATCGCCCTTCTTCCTGAGCCCGAGGCCCAGACCAAGTCCCAGGCCGAGACCGAGTATGATACATATCACGATAACGGCTATGACCAATATGCGTCGCGATATGGGACGGCCGCGTCGCGCATTTGCACCTGGCTTCTGCGAGATTTCCGTCGCCATCGCCCAGTCCAGGGGGCGCGAGTGTCGTGATACTACTCGATCAGATACAGCAGTACCGCGACTCGCGACAGTTGGGACGTCGGGATAAATGGCAGTGGTTGCGTACACTACTAACAGTCGCGTAACAAGCTTTGGATCTCAGATCGGAGCTCTCCGATTGGGGCGTCCGTCCAGCCAGCCGAGTCCAGCCCAGCCCTGGCGCTGTTGGTTGGAGTGTGGTTGAATTGGGTTGATTCCGTCCCTCGCTAGCTCAGTTCATGCAATCGAGCCGGCTTCCGATCTCCCCCGATCCTGTCTGTTTCTTGCGCCAGTCCCAGTCACTGCGTTGAAATTCATGAATCTGCAGTTGCACGACCACGAGGACGGGATAATTGGATTCGGGGTTACGCGTGCAACGAAAGAGTGCTCTGTAGAAGTGCTGGCGCTCCTCCTTCTTGTTGTCTCTTCTCGGATTAGGCAGCGAAGTAAGGTATTGACGCTAAGGATTGAGCCGCGATCTGCACGGTCATCCTCTTTGAGATGAGGGGTGGCATGGCCGATTTCCCGTGCCTCCATCCCATCCCATCCCCAATGCCCCCCATTCATCCATCCATCCATCCATCCATCCATTACGCGTAAGATGGTGTGGGGGATGCGGATGTGACGTGGCGTGGAGATGAGGGGACCCCTGAGTTTTGAAGCACGGTGAGAGGGCGTATTGTATCTGACATTCTAGGCCTCTTGGTAAGGCACTTTATAGTGGATGCTCCCCAATGCTGCTGGTGCTGCCGCTGTGGGGTAAAGGTTCCAGTCCGTTCTTTGACGCTGTGAGACACCAGTAGATGCACTAATGATGGCACGTGAGGAGACGTCAATTCAGCACCTGCAGTCCGAGGGCATCGTATTTCTTTTTCCTCATCTTGTTAGATTGCCTACGCTGTAGCAGGTTTCATTGTGGTGGATGGCAATGTTATGTCGGTGAGAAGGAGCTGGCGGAATTTCCTTCCTCGGGTACTTTCAGAGGCCACCTTAGAGCACTCCAGCTGCACGTACTTACCCCTACCTACCACCTGTAAAGGATGCTTCAGCAGGTAATCAACTGGCGCCGGCCGGTTCCTAAGGCCTGTTTAGGGCATGGTTGTTGGCCCGGGGGAGGTGAAATGAACCAAAGTACCCTAAAGGGGGTATGCCAGTGAGCTGAGCTGCACGCACTTAGGGCTCTGCCATTTATGCTGGTACCTCCTCGTACATCGGCCCTATATTCCGCAGCCGTCTGTTAATTTAGGCTTCTTCTATTAACACGAGAAAATGCACTCCACACTGCAGGTCGTAAATATCCATGGGCAGGAATTTTTTTGTGCCACGCATTTCGCAATGCTGACTTACCTCAGTAAGGTAGCCCGAGCTGCACCCTTCAAAGTGCACCGCATCTCAGTGCAGTACCTCTACCTGGCCTACTTATGCTCTAGTCAGGTACTCAGCCTTGCCAATAGACCCTCTGCATGCTAATTGAGCTGAGCTGTTGTGTTCCCCCGATGCAAGCGGATGCTACTGCTTCTGCTGCACGAAGGAGGTCAGATGACTGTGCTTCATACCCCGAGCCAGGATGAAAATCTGTGCCGCACAACCTTGTCAAATTACATGTCCAAGTCGGATGTTCTTCTTCCTCCGAACGGCCACAGGGAAGAGGCTTGGGATGGGTAAGCCTTCGTACTTCCTTTCTGTTTCTGGAATCATGGCCTTCGGCGCTTCGCTCCAGGTCTTTTAGTGATTTACATTGGCGGCTGGACTTTTACCGTCTGGGCCGGGCGGCGAGAAACGGAGCGACCAGAGCCTTGGAAAGCTCCTCGACCCCCCAGCAATCGCTCGAGAAACGTTTCCCTGCTGGCGACCCTCCCCCATGCCGTTCTTCGTCCCCGCCGCTCGAGAATGCAGACCATCCAGGTGATGCGCTTTTGATGACCGGTATATGGAATATGCAGGGCTTCTAGATTGCCGGCCTACATTGCGTCGTTGGTCCTTTTTCTTGTGCTGGAATGAACCCACCAGGCTGCCGCATCTTCCGTCCTTGAGCATCTTGGCCGTCATGGCTCTTCATTTCTACCTTATGCTCGAATCCACATGTGCAGCTATATCCCCGGACCATGTCTTGTCCTGATTAAGATATCAATACTGCCCTGAGCTGGATTATCCCATTGCCGCGGTCCATGTTCACTCCTGTGCTTTGCGTGCTCGTGTCTGGCTGTCCATCGTCCATTGCGTTATATCCTGTCTCTCATTTTTGCCAATAACACAATCCTCTACGTCCCTCCCCTCCCACCCCCGTGTTTCTGTTTTGCCCTGGCAAATGGTCCAATAATCACTAATGCTTTTCCGCCGCCTCCACCCCTGCGGCATACTGCTGGCCTTTCAGGCGGGTTTGGCCAGCGCCGCCACCGTCGCCAGCACTATCTTGATCCTGGCCCGGGATGACGCCGCTGTCAAGTCGGCAACCTCCGGCTTTCGTGGCTATGGCATCCCGTACGAGACGTTGATCGTGCCTCAAGGCGGTGTCGCTCTTCCCAACTTGACCATCTCTAAAACAGAGGGCAAGTATGGTGGCATCGTCGTCTTGAGCGAGGTCGGCTATAGTTACGGCACCGAATGGCGTAGTGCTCTGACCGCGGCTCAATGGCAGTCGCTCTATGACTACCAGACCTCGTTTGGTGTACGAATGGCGCGAATTGATGTGTACCCTACATATGAGTTCGGTAGGCAGCTTCATCATCTTTCCATGCTTGCTATGTCGCCATCCACTGACATGATAAACAGGTACCACCACGGCCGTTCCATCCGCAGGTTGTTGCGCCGCTGGAGTGGAACAACTCATCAGTATCTCAAACGCTACTGAGTTTCCCACTGCAAACATCAAGACGTAAGTTGCTACCGGTCTCTCGCCTACCACTGGGGATCCAATGGCTCACATCACTACAGTGGAGTTGGTGTTACCACCGAGGGGTTGTGGCACTATCCTGCTAAGATCACCAATGCTTCCATTGCATTCGAAGTGGCCAAGTTTGCCCCTTCTGGTATCTTCAATGAAACCACTACTGCTGCGGTGATCAACAGGATTGGTGGCCGTCAACAGTTGGTGTTCTTCATCAGCTGGGCCACCGACTGGTCCTTGACTTCCAACTATCTGCAGCATACTTACATTCACTGGCTAACGAGAGGTCTATGTAAGTTTTCATGTATCTGTCTTCGTCGCTTCGTCCCTAGCTGACCGTCCTTCAGTTCTTGGCAAGCGCAAGGTGTACCTGAATACTCAGGTCGATGATATGCACCTAGACACGGATCTTTATGAGCCGGTAGGGGCTGTCTACAGGATCGGCACCGCCGACCTGAATGCCCACAAGACTTGGCAGGCCAAACTCAATTCTCGCCTTCCAGCTGGGTCCAAATACTTCATTGAGATGGCGCACAATGGCAACGGCGATATCATCGTCGCCACCGACCAGAAAGAGTACGAGGATGAAGAATACGAAGACCACGACAGCTACGGGATCTGCGATCCTAATTATGCAGTGGATTACATTGAGCCGCCAGACACTGTACTCGAATTTGTGAAGCCGCTCGGAACAGGCACGAACATGTGGCCTGCTGAGTTTGATGAGTATCCGTGGGATGACGAGTGCGCCGCACTTGATCCAATTGCCTCCTGGTTCTCAAAAGCCGCCAATCGCGATGTCTTTGCCCATGTGTCCCACACATTCACTCATCTGGAGCTAAACAACGCGACGTACTCGGACTGCGCTCGCGAGATTTCCTTCAACAGGGCATGGCTCGACCAGATTGGAATCTCGGATAGTCCTCTTTTCTCTCCTTTGGGCCTCGTACCGCCCGCCATTACAGGCTTACACAATGGTGATGCTATTAAAGCTTGGTTGGACAATGGCATCAAGTACGTGGTGGGCGACAACACTAGACCGCTCCTGCGCAGCAAGGTAAGCATATTCTGAAGATCTTCTCAGCTTCAAACAAACTCTAATGATAGTAGGAGAGCGATTTCTGGCCCAAAATATCCACGGTTGAGGATAACGGATATCCGGGGTTGGTCATCATCCCAAGATGGGGTATGTACCTTCTTGTAGCTTCTTGGTTTTGGCGTGCGCTAACGAACCGCAGCAACTACTATGTATTACAACTGCGACCTGCCAGACTGTACTCTTAACGAGTGGATCAAAACATCCGGCGGCAGTGGCAAATTTTCGAATCTCCTCGACAATGCTAGAGTCACGAATGTTCGATATCTCCTGGGTTTGCATGCTGATCCGTGAGTCAAGCAATGCTGGGCACAATGCGAAGAGATGCTAACCATCCATCGCAGTTTCATGTTCCATCAAGCAAATATGCGGCAAGCGGATGTTGAGCCTCTGACGGTCGGCACGCAGACTGGCAAGCTCTCGCTGCTCCAGATCTGGGTCGAGGTCATCACGCAGGAACTGACGCGACTGTAATTGTCCCTACTTTGTATCCCATGCTGAAACAGAGCTAACATATCTTGACCTAGAACAAACTGGCCGATCTTGTCCTTGAAGCATGATGATATCGCTACATTATTCCTGGACCGCATGACTCTTGAGTAAGCATTAGTGCCCTGACTGAAGCTCATTGATACTGACATGCCCACCCCAGCCAATGCGTGCCAAACCTCAAGTACGTCTACTCCGCCGACGGCAAGACCATCACCGAAGTGGAAGTGACTGCCCTCAACAACAAGTGCGCCGTCGAGGTCCCCATCACGCTCCCAGGCACTGCCACCCCGGTCTCCACCTCCGCGCGAGTCAGCATCAAGAGCAGGGTAGACAAAGTCGGCAGCGATCCATCGATCATCTGGATCACGCTGAGAGGTTCTCCAGTGAGTTTGAAACTAGACAAACCAATCGCAGTATGAAAAACATTGCTTCTATGCATTTTTTCTTTTGTCGGGCGGGGAAAATAAGCTGGGCTGGTTGAGCATTTATTCGCATGTTGGACCGCATATTGTACCATCACGATGCCTGGATCTCGATCGTCTCAGACTCCTTGTTGTTTCTGTACCTAGTTGATCAGATAACATGTTCACGGCAAGTCTGGACCGTTGTTAGATGAAATATTTATAGACATCAGTACGCAAGTGTCGGCTTCCTCGTGCTCTGCCTGCTCTGCCCTGTAATAGCTCTGGGTGTGATGGTCGTCAATCCATGAGCGAGAAATGAGAGCAGAAACTAGCTGTGACAAATCAAATGATACTATATAATCTTCGCGACCATTTAATTATAGGGATCCCTCTTTACCTTGTTGGTGGCAGCTTTGGTGCGTGTGCAACGTTAGAGAAGCGCCAGGGCCTGCTCTGTTGGTATGGCGAGATATTCCCGGATACTGGCACATTCCAGTAATCAAATCGCTTGACAATTTAAAGCTGAAGCACTTAGTTCATGGTTTTCTTTCTGGGGCTCCATCCAGGTACTTCTCAACACCTGAAACTGGTGGGTCTAACATGGCTGAAGCTGGACTAAAAAAGATATAAGAATCCTGAGAAACATCAAGTGTCGGATGGCAGGATTCTGCACTGCAAGCTCTATTGTGAAATGCCACAAGCATCCTTTATGTCAGTCCAGTTTGCCATATAGAACTATACAAACACATCTAGCATCATCCGTAGCTTTCTAACGATAGATCCTGTGGACTTCGTTAAAGGAAAGAACAATACTTTAGGCAATGTGACGTTACGCTCGCATAAACGTATATTATCATTCGCACAACTATGTGGAAAGAGTTATGCGCAGCGTTCCAATCTGAAATTGAAACGAACTGCCTGCGAGCTGTCACCCTGAGCTCGCTCACGATCTCGCCGGCAGCTACCAGCACACTCATCGCAGGACGACTCAACATCAATCGCTACTTAAAGTCCATCTGGAATCTCCCCGAGATAAGCACGCAAAGGTAACACATTCCTTCCAGTTATTCTGTGGTCGATACTTCATTATTTGAAAAGCTGACTTTGGTAGAAGATTTGCGAACACGCCGCTGCATCGACAAAATGGCTCCAGTGAAGTTCTCTGGCAAGCTGCCAGGGTCAGTGTACGAAGCTCACGACAACCATGCCAACCCGAATCATCCTCTGTATGCGTTCAACGACAAGACATTGATCGAGTTATGTGCGATCGACGAGTCCAAGCACAAACTCTGCATTATGTGCGAGGAACCTGGCGTCAAGAAGTGTGCCGCATGCCTGCAGGCGCGATACTGCTCGGCTGCATGCCAAAAGGAGGACTGGCCGTTCCACAAGGGAATTTGCGGCACGCTCGCTGATGTTGCTGACATGAAACGTCCTTCTCCAGGCCACCAGCGAGCTATCTACTTTCCATTCAGCAAGCAGAGGCCAGAGTTTGTCTGGGTCCAGGGCGAAAGTGTCCCAGGAAAGGTTTCCTTCACAGTCGATCATCATGAACTAGACATTTGGAAGTCATTCTTCAAGCAGCAGCCAGGACTTTGGGCTACTCACGTCAACAACCGAACCGGTCTTATTCACAAGAAGCTTGGCCACACGCTCACCAAATTTGGCATGGGTACATTGCAGTTGGGACCTGGATGGACGAACAAGAGTGTCATGGCGCTTGCGGAGCCGGGCTACTTGAAGCTGTGGTCTGGCCCCATTTTCGTCTTTGCCTATGATATGAAGACGGACGGTTCGATGTTGTTCCGCGATGCTGGGCTGCGGGATCTCCAGCACGCGGTCGATGCTTTCCAAACACACGCCAAGAATGTGGCTTTCACCAAGCCCGATCGACTCAAGGTGCCGACGATTCCAGCTCTCAAAGTCAATAATCTTGAGGATCGCTGGATGAAGACGTTTGGAGTGGCGAAGAAGATCGAGAATTGCCACATCACTCAGGTGGAGTTCCAACCTCTTGGAAAGGCTTTCAAGTTGGGTCTGAGATGGTACATCCGCGAAGCCGAGGCCGTGGACACCTTCAACGGACAATACGACAAGCCCTGGAACGACTATGACGACGAACTCATGGACATATTCAAGTATGCCGTCAAGATTCATGACGACGGTTTCGAGATGTGCGTTGTTCACCATTGGCACAGCCTCCTGCTCGTCCACGGCTCACTGCTGCCGTTGCACGAGTGTCATGTCGAAGCGCTGGTTGAGTACATGAGGCTGGTCAAGGCGACGAAGACGAAGGCAAAGGAGAAGGGGTTCCGAGCCTTCTGGGAGATCTTTAAGAAGAAGCAGGTCGCACACGGGCGAGAAATCCAGGATGTCCCTTCGCCGTACGAGTTGGAGGCTGGATGGCCATGCATCCTAGACGACGGTGCGAACACTTTGATCGCGTTTATGAGGGCACAGGAAGGCGATTACGAAGATATGGTGAACAGATTCAAATCAGCTATCCAGGATGTTCCAGAAATCCAACAAACCCCCAATACTACGGCAGATGAAGGCAAGGCAGTCCCAAAGGGTCGACGAAGGTCTGCTACGCTGTAAGCAGCACACATCCAAAACACTGGTGATGTATGTCTTGGCTTCCTAAGACATGGAAGATACTGGATTACGTGAGGATTGCGCAGGAGACGTTGTGAGGGCAATGCAGTAAGGCTACCCTGGATTCGTGGCCCATCATGTTGCTAGCTGGATTCGATGCGGTACGCCGTATTACCCAATGGATTTCTCTAGACGTTACGACATGGCTTCATGGTTGAATGTTCGAGCTGCTCGTATCACATCCCCAGACTCCTCCGGAGTCGTGTCTCTAAATAAAGCTATCTTGTGTAGTGTAGGACTCTACCTTTTCTGTTTGCAAACGCTCCGTAAGACAGCAAGCCATTCCAAATCACCCGTCCGCAGCGAACACCCGCTCTTAATGCTTTATTGTATCTTGATCTCAAGTAACTCGATGTTGGTTTTCGTGCAGCCAATCTCTCCAACTCGGATCCTTCAATATCGATCTCACTCTCGCCTCAAGCCATTCCGTATTGCCCCAAAAGCCCCAAGAAGCCAAAAACCGCAGCCAATTAACCAGAGCCGTCTCCCAGTAGCGGACGAAGGTATCCCAGTCGAACTCCTTCCCATGGCCCTCGAGTATTTTCAGATTCAATAGCGTTGAGCGATAGTGCTCCAACAGAACCTTCTCGCCCTCGGGCATCGCGAGCTCGTCCGGCGCCCAGTCATCAGTCGCCAGTAAACGCGGAGGTACAGAGCAGGTAAAGAATTTGGCCAAGTCACAAACTCCGAATCCAAGACCAATATACTGGAAGTCGTAGAATGCAACTTGGTCGCCGGTTTTGGTGGTGAATAGATTCTCGGACTTGACGTCGCCGTGGATCAACGTCTCATATTTCCCACCACGAGGAGTCAGAAACTTGGCTACCATCTCAGCGATGGACGCGCCGCCTGGGGTTGCGGGTTCACAAAGCAAGGAAGACCACTCCGAGCTTTGATCGGCGGCAAGGGCGGCGTATTCTTGCTGACGTGTTGCTAGATACGAGTATCCGCCGTTCAGCCATACTCCCGTTCCATGGTGGTCACCGCTCCTCCTCCTCTGTGCTTCAATCAGTGGCGGCTGCAGTAGCGCATCCAAAGGCATGGGCATCCAGCTCCATGAGGCCCCATGGAAGTTAGCCAGCCAGTTCAGAGCAGCGTAGACCTGTCGCTGATCCAGCTCCCCTCTGTGGCCGCCAGCAACGGGATATGCAAGTTTCAGGTCCGTCATCAGCATCGCCGTTAAGCCGGTCAGATCCTCGGCACCGGGCATGCCTGCCATATCCGTCGTAGAAGCAATGCACTCCGCCACAGGAGCACAGTCAGCAAGACGTGGAGCTAGGGTGGTGTAGAATTGCTGCTCGACCTCGTAGCTTAGCATCTTGCGAAGGTGACCCTCATCCTGGGAATCCGGGTCGGTGGGCGGAGAGGATATGAGCTTGAGTATGAGTGCGAATCTTGTAGCTGCCTTGCCTTCGCTCTTGGGGTTGATGCGATATGATTTTTGGATCTGAAGTGCCGCCTCGGGGCTTGTTGGTCGGGCAATGATCTGGCAGATGTGGCCGTACCCTGCCCATAAGGACTGGATCTTCTTGCATGACACGAGCTCAAGATTATGCCACGACAACATTATCGACGCGACCTGCTCGGGCCCTACTCGCCGAGCCATCGTGATGATCTGCAAGTGAACTGAAGTAAGGAACATGTTGCCCATTGCGGGCCAAGTTTGGCATAAGATTAATTATGATCTAGGCCATTCTGGGCGGTGGGTCGAATCAGCCAATGGCTGCAGGAGGGTCCTGCTAGGGCGATACAGCTCTACATGTGACTAGACACGTGCAGGTTCTTGGTGTTTTTGGCACCCCCTTAGTTGTCACTAGTATTCAACCAAACAGGGCTCAGAAGATATACCCGTCTAGGGTCCTGACATACCATCATTGCTCCAGCAGAAAGTTTGCCAACAGGCCGTTTCAATGACCTGAGTTTCCTAATCGGGCGGATCCTGGGCCTCAGTTGGTGGTGGGACAATGCCAAACATGGGGTTCACAACGGTACGATGTCGGCATGCCTTCAGAAATGGGCGAACTTGGTAGGCAGCGGCACCAAGCCACGCATACGACCGGAGCGCAATGTGTAAGCCAAACGTTGGTGATTTTAATGGCATGGTTTTCAAGCCATCGACCTGTTGGGACGACTTGCTCTTGATTCAAAGCTCTAGAATGTGGCGTAGAGTTGGTGTTGCTACTGTTATCATTTCTGGATTGTACCGGCCAAAAGCAAAAAGGCGTTTGTTAGGTCCTATACGGAGGACACTTCAAAGAAAGCCTAAGGATGTACGTCCTGTATGGAAAGGATTATTAGGGCTAGAGGAAATGGTACGGGAGGATGACTTAATTATGCAGTAATTTGAGGGGTTGGAGTAAGTTTAGGCAGTTTACGATGAGTTCTCTAAGCCAAGTGTAAGTGTGTCCTTGGTTTCAATATCCCTATTTTAGTACGAGATGCTTCGCTTCAAAGTTTGCAATCACTCCAGAATCACCCAGCTCGCCCCTGCGTAGAGCTTAGGTATCCTTGGCTCACCCGAGATGACTCATTGCGTATCTATTAAAGCAGCGTGTCTGGGTGAGCCTCGGATGAGCTTTCAATGTACATATGGGGTCATCTCGCCATGACAGCAGTCAACTTTCTGTCTTTTAAACTGGCCCTCCAATTCCCTACCAAATTCTGATGTTGAAGTCCATAAACACTACAAGAGAGACCATTCTTGCAGTTAGTCTAAGATATGGGTCTATCTTAGCAACAGTATGTATGGCAACAGCGATGGCAACAGCTATCAATAATTATTTCATCCGCAACTGTCAGACAAACCGATCCAGACTCATAGTTCACACACGATGAACTAGACTCTATGGTCTCTTTGGCATTGTAGTCTGGCTCCTTCTCGTATCTAGCTGCCAACTGGAACTACCCCATGCAAGCGCGTCCGCGACATCAAGTGCATCACAACGTCACAACCCATTGCGGGGCAACAATGCATAACATGCAGCAATCACAGACCCAACAACTCCCCTCCAACCCGTCACGGTGTCCAATTCAACCTCCGGCGTCCTCACGCAACCTCATTGGACCGCGAGGCGAGCAGCTCGAGGCCAGTCAACAGTCTTGGCGCAGCATCCTACTGGTCCGGCAGATGTCCACATACTCCCGTTTAGCAAATGAGCCGCCTATCAGCCAGTCCGGAACCTGCACGACTCATAAAGATCAGTGCGAATCGGCTTCTAGATGATCAACCAGCCTCCGAACGCCCGTGCCGCTGGGAAGCATTGACGATCCGAATCCATCACTGCGTGGGTTGTGCGGGGAAGGTAACTTGAAGGAGATGCACCAATGAACAATGATGTTTTGTTGATCTCGCGAACTTCCCCTCCCCACCAGAAAGCTTGTCGTTTTTTCTTCACCTATCTTTGTGTTCACCTTGACAAGATTGAAATCTTCCCTCCAACACTGCGTATTTTGAGCAGAACCACTGGACAGCAATCATGGGCATCAGCAAAGCTCGAGACACCCCAATTAAGGACAATTGGAAATGCATTCTCATCTGTCTCGCCATGTCCATGGCTAATTGCCAGTATGGCTATGACACCGCAACGATTGCCGGCTTCCAGGTGAGCAAGAGTAGGGATTCGAATTGGCTACACCCCCGACTAACTATTGAATCAGGCGATGGTGGGGTTCCTCCAGGTATATGGATACAAAGACGACAAAGCTCCAACCGGCTACAACATTGCGACGGGGCCGCAGCAGCTCATCAGCTCGTTCCTCAACATTGGGACCATCATTGGAGTCGTCTTGACGGCGACGTGGGGGAAATACTACGGCCGAAAGCCCGCGATCTGGTTGGCCTCGGGGATATCCTTCATCGCAGCCGGCCTTCAGGTCGGTACCACGAACCTGATCGGCCTCTACTTCGGCCGTATTCTTATTGGAATTTCGAATGGCTTCTACATCACCTTCGCTAACGTGTACACCGCCGAGGCAAGCCCCGCCCATTTGCGCGGAGCCATCGTCTCCTTCTTCGGTATCTGGGTCAGCATCGGCAGCATACTCGGCGCCGTGGCGAATAATTTCTCCAAGGACCTGGAAAACAAGCACTCCTACCAGATTCCGCTGGCAAGCTTGTACGCAATCCCAACGTTTCTCTCCATCCTGATCATCTTCATCCCAGAATCGCCAAGATGGCTTTTGGTGCACAACCGACCGGAGGATGCTCGCAAGGCGCTCGAGCAATTGAGAGGCCAATCTTTCCGGGGTCAGCCCGAGTTGCTAGAAGAGGAGTTCCAAGAAATGAAGCGAGGCATTGAGGAAGAGAAAGAGTTGGCTTCTAGCTCGTCTGTCAAGGATATGTTCAAGGGCACCGACCTTCGTCGCACCTTGCTCTGCTTTGCTGTTATTTTGTCCCACTCCTCCTCCGGTGTTTGGCTCGTCATTAGCTACGGCGTACGTACAACCCAGTCCTCAAAATCAGTCAGTTTCTTCCGTTTTACTAACGAGCATCTAGACTTTCTTCTTCCAGATGGCAGGGGTCGACCACCCGTTCTTGGCTACTGTACTCAAGAGTGTCTGCGGTCTTTTTGGCGTCAGCTGTTGTATCTTCTTGGCACAAAAGGTGCTAGGACGGCGATCAATGATGCTGATTGGGCATTCATCATCCGCCGCATTTATGCTCGGAATTGGTCTCGCAGCCACAATTGCCCCAGGGACCGATGCAGGAGGCAAAGGCGTCGTGGCTTGCGCTCTCCTGTATCATGGGTTCTACAACGGATTCTCTGGCGCGCTCAGTTGGCCCATCGCGTCGGAACTGGTCAGTTCTCGACTTCGAGTTCACACTATTGGCCTGGGAACCGGTGTCAATTACGTCTTCGCCTGTAAGTAATTATTGCTTGGCAGCAATTTTGAGGTAAAGCCACTGACTGTGCTTGATTCACAAAGGGCTGGTATCGTTCACAACCCCGTACTTCATCAACAAAAACAACTTGAACTGGGGAGCCAAGTACGCGTACATCTGGGCAGGGTCGAACCTCATCACATTCGGTAAGTAGCCATAGAGTCACCAACACTCACGTGCCCAGGAAGTGGCTGTATCTGATGTATTGTTTTCTCTAGTCTTCTTCTACTTCTTCCTGCCGGAAATGAAGGGCAGGTCGCTGGAAGAGCTGGACGAACTGTTCCAGAATGGCGTCTCCGTAAAGGACTTTCCCAAGTACCAGTGCGTGTCATCGGAGCGAGCGAAGGAGGTCGCACTGAAAGTGACCACGGAGCATGAAGAGAACGTTGAGAGGAAGCAGTCGGCAGTATACAAGGAGGAAGCTCGAGTGTGAGGGGTTTAGTCTACTTAGAGCTGGTTGCTCAGGCGAAGTTCATGATCCACATCGCGCTGTGATAGAAAGCGAGCTTGTACGCGCCGTGGGGCATGCTTTGTTTGTTCTCGAGGCATCCACCGTTTCCACATTCAGTGCTGAAGGCGTGGAGGGTTTCTAGATCGTGTGTTTTCTACTCTTCGTTAGCGGTTATGGGGAAGCTAGGCATGAATTTGTGCAACGCGAAGGTCGGACCTGATGAGCAGGATCGGAATAAATGGAGCTTGAACGAAGCAAGCTTTCCCAGTCCCCACTCGCATCCACAGCGTCTTCGATAGTCGCGAAGATCGTTCCTGAACCTGATCACCCGGATGATCCGAAAGAAACCTGTTGATGGATTGATTGATTATCCATCTAGCGGGACCTTTGGCGAATTTCCAATGCCTCTGACGCTGGGATGCCAACATACTAGCTAGCTGCCTAGGCTAAGTAAAGCGATGGAGTATAGCCGGAGACCGGCTAGCTGCGGTGCTGGAGCTTCATTTTTTACCAGGCATGCTTGTCCGCCTGCCGAATTGCGGTAGCAGCGTTACTCTGCATTGCCGGAAGAAATCAACCACATATGTGGCCCCCCCAACAGGAACTTGCTGTATGTCTTATCGCTCGTAAGAAGAAATACATACCGTACTGTAGCATTCGGGGCTATTTCCCAGTGCCCTAGGGGGTAGCATTTATAAAATGGACAGGGGCAACTTTGGTCGAGGGACTCGGACCCGGTGACTAACTGCCACTGGTCTATTCAGCAGGCGCCCATTCATACAGTCGCACACCAGCCACCGTAAAATCGGATGATTTCTCAAAAGCCGGTATGGCCGGATCCGACGGCTTGGAGGACAAGAAATTTCGAGTCGTCTACTGGAGAGAGAGCGGCAAAGGGGAAAACAAGGATCGATGCCTTGGCACATCTCCCCTTCTAGAAAATGCAGCAGCCGACACCGCATGTTGTTCCCTCCATCGTGGCCTCGTATTACCTGAGCTAGGTTGGCGAGGTGCTGGGAAAGAGCTTGAAAATTTGGAAAATCCCGCAAATAGTTCGACCCGCTAGCCTTCCTACAATCCTGGCCTAGCTGCGGGTGTGGGAGAATTGAAAATCTAGATGTGCGCTGGGCGCCCAGGATACTACGTAAGGCACACACACAACAGCGGAAAAGGCACCCCTGGCCTGGCAGAGGAGAAAAAAAAACCCCATCCCCCCCGCATGATTAGATGTGATTGATTAGATTAGATGATTGATTGATTAGATCCACGGCATGAACTTGATTGGGTGAGCTAGTAGGGGACCACCATGCACATAATGCCAGGGGCCGGAATAGCTCCTCTTCGTGCGGAGAAGTGCAGGCCACACTACTATGGTACCTATGTTTCCAGGCGCTCCAACGGGCGCCCGCGTGACAGCCTCAACTCGAACTATCCTAACGCGCATACATAAGTTATCTCGGTTACGTAGAGACCTGCAGCCAGGGTTCCCCCCCTTCGCCTCCCCTCGCATCCCCTCTCCACCAAGAAAGAAACTTTTGCGCGGACGCTATCCATCTATGGTAGCCTTCGCACGTATGATGATGGTGATGATGGCCTGACTGACCCTGAGTGTGACCCTGATCTGACCTGGCCTGACTGCCTAGTACTCCGTCCTAGTTCTCCTTACTCAGACTACTACGCGCCGCCACCACTGCTGTAGGTTTTGTGTCTGCCAGCTACCACATCCGATGGCTTGCTTGCTGTATTGATAGTTCATGTTCACCGTGAACGATGTAACATGAACACACCTCGGCCATACACAACATTTTCCCAGTACCCGTGCCAGCATCGCACCCCACATTCTGCACCCAATGCCTTCGCGAATGTAACAGGGGCAAACTGTGGGTACCCAATCGCCGAGCATCACGTCCAACGGCATTATTCCGACAGCAAGCTCGGAGCTACGTAGTTAGGCAAGCTATGAAGCTTCAATTAGAGCTGGCTCAGAAAGGGATCGGCCGCCCTGCCCTTCCCTTGCCGTGGTGTCCCTCACCCGACTTCGGAGCACATGGGATCATGTTGACTGGCCTACCCTACCCTGGTTACCGGAATCGTGCGCGCATCGCGACCAAGGATGAGAGCCGACGCGCTTCATGAACCTTGTAAGCCTCTTCGCCACACTTCAATGGTGGGGTTACGTAAAGTGGCTCTTCCTCTCTTCTCCACCAGGTGTATGGACGACGTCGTGTTGGACGATGTTACGATAAGCTCTCACTTCGAGAACGCCTCTTCGAACAAAAAAAAGTCATGGGGAGAGTGGATAGCATGCAGCTGGTCGCTATCCATATCCATTTCGGGATCCTGGGCGGCCAGTCACCCGGTTGCAATGGGATCACTCCCGTGCTCCGTTATTAATATCTGGAAGCTCCTGCAATATATATTGCGTCTCCATTCCCACCCTCCATAGCTTTTTTGGATCTCTCTTCTCACCAAGCACTCTCACACTCTTGCCTCTCTTTCCAAACAAATCAATACATTCATTGTCCAGCACAGTCAATCATACCACCCCCTCGCACCTCAAAATGAAGTCCGCCATCATCCTCTCGCTCGTCAGCCTGGCCTTCGGCTCTGCCATTGAGCCCCGCGCTTGCGGCGGAAACAACTGCAACCGTCAGGTTATCGGCACCCGTGCTGGTCTCCCCGCAGTTGAGACTCGATCCGTCGACTGCGCCAGCTTCCTGCGCGTCACAGTCACTCCCGCTACCCGGTACGTCTCCCAGCAGAGGCTTCTGAAGGTCTGGGAGAGAATTGTCTCGAGAGCTAACAATCCAATCCTGCAGAACCATCACCTCCACCCTCTTCGTCTCCCCCTCGGCGACCCCCGTCAAGCGCGATGTCGAAGTCCGTGCCGTCGAGCCTCGCCAGGTCACCGTCTCTCCCAGCGCCATCCCCACATACGCAGCGGCGTGCGGCGACCGGGCTGAGTATGCCTCGGCCTGCAGCTGCCTCGGCCTTACTGCCGCGACCACCACCGTCCGCTCTCCTCGCACCACCACCACTGTCACCGTCCAGGCCACCGCCTGCGCCAGCCTGGCCATCAATGCCGTTCCCTCGTGCGCCTATGACTGCTTCCTTAACCTGATCCCCAGCTACGGCTGCACTGGTCTCGACGATCTGGCCTGCCAGTGCGCAAGCTTCGAGCCCATCGGAATCGCCGTCACCCCTTGCGTTGTTGCCGCCTGCACTCACCAGGAGGTCGAGGCCATTTTCCCTGCTGCTGCCAAGGGTAAGTTATTCTTCCATTCCGGTTTAACATGTTCAGGAGCTGATCTTACGTGATAGGTTGTGCTTGCTACTCCGCTGCCAACCCGGTCCCCACCGCGGTTTAAAGCTGCAGGCCACTTTGGTGCAGTTTTCATGAAACTATGAGACACGTGCTTGGAATTGGAAAATGAAAGGTGTTTACATTCGACGTCGTGGCCCGCCGCTGGTGACAGTGGCTGGGACCTAATCCTAAAATGATAATATTGGTGTGCCTAGTTGGTGGAAATGGTATATGTACCGATAATGGAGCGCTTATACATGAAAATGCAACGTGTTTCTTGATAGGTGCCGACGTGTTTTGACCTTTGCCCGCATGACGTTGCAGTGTGATATGCATTTGTTTGGCCGGATTAAGTGAGACACTAACTGAATTTTGCGAGCCTGCTTGAGCTGGGTGCATAGACTGCGTACCCCTGGCTGGGGCTGGCCTGTCCTCAAGTAACACGGTGTAGATGCTTCTGACATTTCAAATGTACGTCACAATCAGACTGCGCGGCTGTGGAACCTATCTGCGGGCCGTGACTTGCATGGTTTCTAAGAATACTGTTAGGCACCCTTGCTTGATCACGCGATACCGGCAGAACCATCTAGCTGGAACTTGGGTAGTATCCCCATTTGCCAATGCCTAGCTGCAGCTGCAGTAACATGGTTGTCACAGAGATCGACCCTGTTCCTGTTGGCCTCCGCTTTCATCCGAAGCCTGCGAAGAAGATTCCTGTGTCTCCGACTCCACGCTCTCAGTCAAGCTGTTATGAACCTCCACAGCCCGCTTCCCGTCCTTCCAGAACAAACGCAGTATTATCTGCATTCCATCAACCACCAGATCGATTGAGCTGCCTTCTGCACACTCCTTTGGCGGAGTTGCAGCTTAGACAAGATCCATTGCAGGCAATGAGTTCCACGCGACAGTTGGCGTGTCCGTGCCATCAATATGCCAGCCGTGAGACCACATACCCTTCCAATCTTCCACGATTTATCGATACTCTTGGTGCTATCTTTGAAAGATGTGATGGCGTTGAATCCCGCAAGATATTTTGGAGTCTCCGGCCACCCCCTTGAAATAGGTGATTGCATGGAGGATTTTGAACCACACGTCCCAGCCTACGAACGAGTTCGTCATAATAGAAATAGCACAATCCTCTGGAATCTTTCCAAAATCACTACTTTCTTCGGAAACATTGGCCCAGGCTTTCAAACAGCATGTGTATCCTGGATAGTTGCCACCATAGTGTCCGAGAATGTTCCCAGGAGACTTCGGCGCGAACCATCCCAGCGCCATCCCAGCGCCATCCCAGCGCCATCCCACTTCCAAGTTCTTGGTCCGTAAGCATCTTATGAGTCAGTTCGGGGCTTATGAACGACTCGTCCCCTTGGAAGGACTTTTGGATTGCCTGGGCGAGCTTGAGTAAATCGGCGGGTGTGGTCCAGACACCAGCTGCTGCCAGCTCTGGGAGGTAGTGCCATTCGTTTTCGCACCGTGTAACGCCAGTCGCGTATGTTTTAGCTACGTTCTTCTCGCCTTCAGGCAACTTATAGAACGATCGATCCATACCAAGCGGCTTGAATACTAGAGATTCGACGAAGTCTGGAAATGGTTGCCCAGATGATTGTCTCAGCGCCATCTCAAGGACGGTTATGCCGCCGCCAGAATAGGAAAACCTTTGTCCCGGCAGGCTATACAACTCTGTCGGCATATTGTTGGCCGGTGCGCTGCCTTTGATGATTGTTTGCGTGAAATCGCCTTGGATCATGGTTTAGCCTGGCGCCTGTTTCAGAAGCTTCGGTGCTGGAATGTACCTCTTCCGTCAACAGGATTCTCAATGTATCCACGAAACCCCGATACTGAAAGCCCGGCCGAATGGCTGAGGAGATGGCTTATCTTGATTTCCGAAGCTAGTTTCTCGGGCCCAAGCCCACGGGCAAGATCTTTAGGTAGATGCTTAACAACCTTGTCATCGAGTTGGAACGCCCCTGCACTTTTCTCAATCCACCGCATCGTCGCCGTTGCTGCAATTGGTTTGGAGATGCTGCATGCCTGGAAAAGCGTATCCTCGTCGTCTCCAACCGTCGAGAAGCAGTGTGTCTTGATCTCGCCGTGATCGAGAATTGCGATAGAGACAGAGGGCGCGCCATACCTTGCGAGGACTGCGCTCGCTGTTGACTGCGAGCCAGCGTGCAGCTTAATCAACTGTTCGAGTTGTTCAAAGATATCCATCTTGTCTAATTTAATCTGGACAATGCTGTCCACTGAATGGAAAAGACTTAAAGTAGTACTTAGGCATATTTTCAGATCTCATAGGCAGAATTGAAACGACTTCATCAAATAAATAGAGACAGCTACTTCAAATCCTTCTGTGACCGTAAGCCCAGAATACGACACCGGCTGACGTGGAGCCCACGCAATATATTCCCCGTAAACTACGTACGATGCTAGCCGATTGCAGGTGCAATCGATTGATCTTGCATCATATTGAATAAGCCCTCTAGCTGTGGATCGTAAATCGACAACTAAATCTTGGCAAGCTGGAAGGATGTGGGGGATTGTGGGGTAACTAGCCTCCTTTTCGTGAGTGAGTTGGAGACACAGAACCCAGTGGAGTTGACCATGGTTACGGCTACATCGTTGATGAGTTAGAAGTTCTTCTCCCGGGAAATCCACCATGGATGAGCAGCAGAGACGATATAGACCAAAAGACAAATTCTACATCTAGGCAGACCAATGACAGAGAGCGTGATGGAAGCTGGAGGATCGGAGGGCAGCCATGATTCAGACTCGCTCTGCCTTTCTGAGGAGTCGGAGATTCGAAAGACGGCCATGTTCTGCTCTTGATGCGTTGTACGTAACATGAAGCGTCAAAACCCAGTGTCATCTCAGCAGAAACGTCCTCGCCGGGGGTTGATGACTCATAAGTTCACCATACATAACCCCATGAACATAAGCCTCCCCCACAAGCTCAAACACATCTTCCTCAACCTCTCTGACAATATAGGCCGCCTTGCTACCTAAGAATATTACAATCTGATCACCCTGTTTCGCGTGCATAGGTGCGAGACCGACATATCCCGAGTTTGAAATGAAGGGGCGTCTAGAGTGAAGATGCTGTAGGCAGAACATGTACCACGGCTGATGTAGTCCTAATGTGTCTGTAAGGTGCAGGCCGAAAGGGTTGCGAAAATATTCTTCCTTTATTGCCGTCTCCATGCACTTGATCGCCTCGTTATACCCGTCCAACAATTCCGGCTGGGTCTCGTGGGATGTGTAGTTGTATCGATCAGCAATCGCAATGCGGATAGCCGCGATTTTGGCATCCTTGTCGCTCTCCGTGGGAATTCGAGGCGATCTATCGCAAAGACTTTCAACCTCAGCAAGATAAGCCAAAGTTGCGTGGCAATCCAATGGCACAAGCCAGTCAGGGTCCCAGGTAGAACCCGTTTCTTTCACGGTATCAACAACCACGCCGCGCAGAGCAATGGTCTTCGGATCAGAAGCAGTAACCACCTGCTGTGCATGCGTATCACCTGATGCATTAAACTTGCTGAACCAAGGAGGAAGCACGCATGGCTTCTTGATCATCACGCGCCAATCAGGAGCCCAGCTTGCGGTTGGCGGAGAATCAAGAGAATGTTCAGGCGGAGGGGGCTGACAGAAGGTCAAGAGGTCAATGTTTCGCTGCATAAGAATGCGTTGTGCTACCTCATTGTAGACGTCCTCGCAGCTCCGCGTGTAGTCTGGAAAGCTAGGAAACTCGTCCCAGTCGTCTGCGAAATGCATGACACTGAATATACGGTCTCGCGGATCTGTAGCCTCCGGCTGGTTGTGGTCGATCTCAACAACCAAAGAAGTCACGACAACCTGGAATAATGTGTCCTTTTCCTGCAGTACGGTCTTGTCTCGGGCACTGAGGGTTTCCGGCGGAATCGCAGTCACGCCATGACGAAGTTGGTACCGCCTGCGGCGGGTAAATATCCCTTCCAGAAAGCTGGTGGCAGGTGATTTGTATGCTCGTGTTATATCAAGTGCTACTTTGAGGACTGCGGTGGAGTCAAAGCCTTCGACTTCTGGCCAAGGAAGCGGCATATTCAACAGAAAGGCAAAGAGTTCGCGCAGCTCCAGGTACGCCACCGACGCTTGCCCACACATGATGATCACTTCTTTCGCCACGCTAAACTCTTGGATGACCCAAAGCCGTTTCCAGTACGATCTCTGACAGAATGCACGGAACGCTTGTGATGTCTTCTGCAGGAAGGATGCGTCGGCGTGCATCTTGATCACTGCTGCATAGTCTTTTGCTGCTGATAAAGTCGCCATGGAACGGATATGAGCGAGGAGTAGATCGCTGTTGTCGGCGGGCTCGCCCAGCCAAGCGTTTGCACGGACTGCATCGCTGTAAATCCGGCGCATCTGTTGCACCTGGTGGCTCTTTTCTACGTTGTCGGTCTGGTTAATACAGAGCTGGTCGATCCAGACGAAAAGATCTTCATTTTCAAGGCGCAGGTGATACAGCGCGTCCACCACGTTAGCGCTGATATCAAGAAGCCCGTTGTCGATGACGAACAATGGTTTCAGTGAGTTTCCCTTGCCCCAAGCGTATGAGAGCGCAGTGTATTGGGGAGCCTTGCTATGGAGGTGGACCTCAATCCCGCAGACTACGATATCTTTGTCATCTGGCGGGGGAATGTCCGAGTGCCTATAAGAACTTGGCTTGAGACGGATCAGGCGGATCTCATCACGGCTGAGGGGTTGGTACGCTATTGTCGGACTCGGGGTTCCGGGATGTATGGATTGTTGGGCCATTACGAATGCTATGTGATTATGATTTGTGTGCGATCGTTAATTCGACAGAGACAAGATGATGCCGCATATCGCTCAAGGTGTTGTAGAGTTTCTTGCTCAAAACTGTCCTATTGCATGACCGATTCGACGGTAGTAGAATTGACAGAATATTGATCTTGTTTGCTATCAATTTCTGGACGTTGAAGAAAACAATGTGCGGCTGAGTTTTCAGCTGCGGGAAATGACGGGCTCCGATGCGCCACCGATTTGTTACCATTACCCCGATGTATACGGCAATTTTGCGTTAAATGATTGGCGACTAAATATAGACAGGAGATATTTCCTATGCCTCGGAGAGTTTCTGATCAAAGACACCCACCAGACGAGTTAATTTGCGCTTCGGAGAAAAAAGTAACAGACCAGCCAAGCGGAAGGTGGCACTTCTGTGGCGCTCCTGGCCGGCTCAACCTCATGGCCGGCGGACCTGATTTGCAAGACTTATTGACTTCAGTTCGTTCCGAGGTGTGGAGGAAGCACCGTTACGGAAAGACGACTGGAGAGCTTATAGGGGATCTCAATCCCGCTCCTCCAGCGTTTGTTCGCCTCGGACTACGTACTACGCGTACTACCAACTTTCGAGATCAACCAAGCCAGATAAAAACTGTAGTCTGCACTGATCGATCGTAGCCTACTTGCACCTGCACAAGTAATCAATTTTGATATATTAAACTATGGGGCAGTCTCAAAGCCCTAACAACTCAAATTGAGATTGCAGCATCACCAGAGACTGTAAGATCGGTGGTATGTTCTCAATCTTAATCAACAATTGCAAATTGCTCAGAGCCGACAGTTCTTGGATTTTCAGCGTTATGAGGCATGGCATCAAGCTTGGGTTTTCACACCGCTTGATTCTGGCAGACAGCCCGCCGACTTGCAAACAGGCGACCAAATCAAGGTTGATCTCAAAGGAATGGTGCTACAGCCAGTAATCGTGGTTGGTGGCCCTCGCGGATTGTTTCGCCAACTTAAACTATCGAGGTTAATGTTTACTAGGAAAACTCAGAACATTCCTTCGAATGGCGTGGATCTCTAAACGGTCTGCTGAACGGCACACACAAGTTCAAATTCTCCTCCAGTGGGAAGACTACGGGGAGCACGACACTAGTCCATAAGGAGGACTTCACGGGTCTGCTTGCTTTTCTCTTCCGACCTGGTTGGAGCCTAGCAGAGCAGACTCGAGCAAGTTTCGAGGTGTTCAATAAAGACTTGAAAGCAGTTTGCGAGAAGATGGCGAGCTAGGTTCGAGGAAAGAAATATTGGAGACTACTCCCGAGTTCCATTTAGAATTCGAAGGTCGTTACAGATTGGTATTATTGATCATAGTTATGGGCAAGAAGGTGCTGGGGTGACTTACGAGAAGGTATTGACCTACGAATTAGATCGGACGGGCGACTAGATGTATTAGACTTGTATATTGATTGTCTCAGTTTGTTCACGCAGCATGAACTACATGCTGGCCGCAGGCAGCCTTCTTCGTGTGCTGCCCGACACATAAGACGACATGATTGCTGCGTCTATGGCTGCTGCGTTTGGAGCCACCATGAACGGGGTCTTGTCACCCAGCTCGGCCAGAGGCAGGGCACCTCATCTGGCGAGATGATATTCTCTTCTAGAAACAAACTGTGAAAGGTTTATGTGGGTCAGAGTAGATTAAAAAGTGATACTTAGTGAAGAGCGAAGTCAAATAAGGAGACACAAGGGAGCATACTCGGCAAAGTCAAGCCGGATGCAAAAACTGATACAAGTCTGAAGCCGAATGAAGCCCTATCATCAATGAGGCGTTGGGGTCATTCATGCTGTAATTAGCGTCCATAATTACGACATACTTAGTACGCGAGCAAGGCCACGATGCTACTAGACACCACCAGCAATAACATGGACAGCCCTCTCACCAACCACGATTCCGATGGAATTGATTCTGACGGACCAGATTTTAAGAACGCGGGAGATGAGATTCTTGCGGAGAGCAAGCGCCGATTCCAGACTGATGGTGCTTCCTCGTTCCTGGAGAAACTGCCCTACGAGTTGAGATTCCTCCTCCTCTCAAACATGCCAGACCTGCCGACCCTGCGCTCGCTCGTCCATGCCTCTCCCATACTGCATGCCCAGTACGTAAAAGACCGCAATGCCATTCTTCGCGCGTGTCTAGCCCGCGAACTGGATGGCTTCGTCGTTGACGCGTATGCTACCCTGATGTCTCGGGTGCGCGAGCTAGAGTCCCCGCGGACTGACGAGAAGTGCACCGGCTTCCTGGATACCTACCGGGGCTGGCTCTCGGGCCCAAGTCTGCATCTCGATGCCAGCCTAGTTGAAACTGGCCAGCTTCGTTGGTTGGCGGCTTACCATATTTCCGTCGCCCGGCCGTTAGCCATTCAATACAGCAACTGGGCAATCGCGAACCTAGAAAACGCGACCTCATCGTCAACAGCCCAGAAAGAAGTAGTAGAAGAACCAGTGGCACGTGGTGGTAATTACACCAGGCTGAGCAGAACTGAAGAGATACGAGTTTTCCGAGATCTCTACCGATACGAGACCTACCACCATCTCTTCGGTCGAAATCAGGGCCAACGCCACGGTGGATTCCGCCATCATGAGATCAGTGAATTCTTCTTCTCTCTTTTCGAGCCTTGGGAAGCCGAGGCTGTCGGATGCGTCGACCTATTCGTCAGGCAGAGTTACACGGAGATCTTCGATAAAGTCAAAGGGGACCTACACCCCACAAATACCAGATTCAGGCTCAAGAATGGGTCATACAACCCTGAAGGGTCGTTCGATCTTGATAATGAGTATAGCGGTATGTATGAACATCCGACCCGCATCTTGGGGCCAATTTATTGTCGGCGTCGCCAGTAACGATCAAAGATCACAGCTAATTGGGATGGAAACCAGACTACCTGGACGGCACCGTCTCACGTGGCTTGAAGATGATAGTGCGGTTGTTGACGATCAAAGACCACGAGAGGCTCGTCTCCAAGATGCAACGGTGTCTTACTCATGATCAGAACTTAGACGCTCCCATGTGGAATGTGTTTTGGTCGATTGCTCAAAACGGTAGGGTGGCGATGTCGACCAATTTCCCCGACCCCGGACACGCGGCCCAGCAGAGGCGAGATCTGATGGCCTTCGTTGGCGACACCATGCCACCCGACGGAACGCCTTTGGCTTGGGTCCTCTTGTGGGATGGAAAGTATGCCAATATCTACGGAGAGTATGTCCCAAAGGCGCCGCGCTCATGGGGTTATGTAATGTGGGACGAGCGACGGTGGACCGAATTGGGAGCGAAGGAGCGTATCGCGAAGCAGTGGAAGATAGAGCCGTGGCTAGTTGAGGAGATCGAGCTTGACTACAACTGGAGGCCTGTAGCACTGAATTACGACAGTGATCCGTGAGCGATGAGGAGCATGTCTGAAATCATTTAGATACATCGCCGTGTATAATGTGGGATCAGCATGAGATGAATTATTGGATCTGGCCTTGCGAATGACAAAGGCCTCACCCACTTTCTACCGGAGATTGCTAGCAGTTGAGCTGCAAGTGTATATTGCAACAGCACTATGCGCTTCCCGAATGTTGCCTTCAGTAATTTCCGTAGGCAGGCATGGTACTGAGCTGCCGCTGCTTTAAACTGAGCTGCAGTGATCTTGGTGTGTGCCTCTGTTGCCCACAAACGAGGGCGATTCGTTGGTTAGTGAAGAAGGGAAGCGTTAGCCGACATAGGGCAAAGTAAGTGGGTGGAACCAGAGTTGCACTAGACGCTCTATCTCAACTAAGGCCTACCAGCCCTAGGCCAGAGGAGCTAGTAGCTCTAGTTAGTCGGAATAAAGGTAGATCCTTTAACTAGTACTATACGTGGTGAGTGAAGACGCTACTGAGAATGTAATGGCACGGCGTAGATAACTCCTTTAGCATACTATTTTACACATAGGGACCGTAAAGTCTGCATCTTTCGCTAATGTTGAAGCTATTATCTAAAGGGCCGAGGGCTTATTATCCATCCGACTTAGAATACCGATTAGCATTACTTCGAGAAGCCTGGTGCTACGATACATACTAATATATCCTTACTAGGTAATCTAAATGCGCTTTGCTAGAGAAGTGTGGATGTCGGCGATGCCGAACTAGACGTAGAGAATAACTCGGACTTGGCTTTGGATATGTACCGGCGAACCAGTTTAGAATAAGACAAGTAGCTATCTACATAGATAACAGGTTGATAATGACTCGAATATATTAGTTTACGCTGCAAGTTATATACGAACTGGACAAGAAACGTTCCGACTGATCCCTACCCGATTCCAAAATGCTCTTCTCCGAGATGACTGCGTTGTTTTTCTCGTTGTTCAGTAAGGCAGACTGTTAGGCGACGATATCAGCAATTAAACCTGGACAATTTGAACACGGTGACCGCCAGAAATTTGCGGGTCATGAAGTAGAGTTTAGCATATTGCGTCGTCGTATTTGCCTCGAGCAGAAGCAGGTCAGTTTGATGGTAAAGAAAACCTATGACCTAGAATACAATCTAGATTACCGAACTGGCGGCAGTTCAAGGGTGCTTTAGGTGTAGCTAGGATATAGTAGGGTAAGCAGAGCAGGTGGGTGAAGCCGTCATGGTGACCAACAACATATCAATTGGTTGTATTTGATGATGATGTTGATAATGATGAAGAAGAGGCTGCTGAGCTTACAGCAGCGGGCATCGAGTCAAGGGCTGATGCCGGGTATTAGGCAAGATTCAGTGCCACTAGTCCCGACCCAGCGCCGAAGAAACTAGGTACCTTAATTGGTAACTAGTTATATGCCCCTTTCCTGTGACAATCTGTATTCTTACACTTCATAGTGGTCCACAATGAGGGCTACCAACCAAGAGTCCCCAATACGGGTCTGTGGCTAGAACTTAGATCAGTAGGTAGAACTGAGGCCAGTGGCCTAGAACTTAGCGTTAACGATCCAGAGCTGGGGTTAGAAATAAATGCCCATGGCTCGGAGCACTGCGCAAGTTGAGGGCATCGTCATTACGTAATCAGGGATAGGTAGTGTCGCAGTTCCTCTGTGGCCTCCCGATCCGACTGCTTCTCTGCTCTTTCTTTGTGCTAAGTCTTGTAGAGTTCAGTCACTAGCGAAATCGGCTTCCGCTTTTGACTTACTGTGCAACTGTCTGGGGACCCATTTTGGGCCTCTTGGTGCTTACACCGTGCCTGATCCCGCTGTTGAATGTCCAGCACAGGCCAGCACAGTACTTCACTGTCAGCCAGAAGCGAAGAGTGTCACAGGTTGCACCCCTTCTTGCTGTTGGCTGCCCTGGGTGCCGTTCACCACATCGAATGACATTTGGTAATAGGCCGCAAGCCCATTGATGCCAGCCACAGCGCCGAGCCACTGTGCAAGTCCGCCGCGGCTACGCGATGTGAGACGGTGGGGGAGAATGTCTCATTAGGCATAACGCGCGAGGTGGAAGAAGCAACATTGGCCAACGCTCTTCTGGGACAAAAGGGAGGTCATCAGTCCCCGACGAGGACTTAGTGGTGGGTTTCTTTCCCCTTCTTCCACAAGCTTCGTAGTAAACAATCCAGGGAGCCAGGGAGCTGAGCAGACTCCTGATCGAACGCTGTCACATAGAGCAGGCAGAAGGCCCCGAATACGCATCGTCTTTGTCACCGGCGCAACCATAGCCGTGGGATAGTAGTAGCTAAAGAGACATAATAGCACATTTTTCATTGCAATAATAAAAACCATGAACTTAGTAGTTAATCTTTCTCTTCGGTCATGCCTCCATGCACCTCGAAGTATGTCAGTGTGCCATATCACTAGAGTCCTTGGAGTCAAGCTCGACACAAATCAAGTCCTCAGGGTCAATTGGCTTGTCGAGGTCGTCGTCTTTGTCCTCGTCTGACTCATTACTCGCCAGACGGGAAGGGTCAATGTTGCCCGGACCGTCACTCTTCAGCTTCAGCTCCTTCCAGTGGAAACGCTCGGTCGTAACCTTCCGTAGCTCAACGGCAAATATCTGGCTGCTGCTAAATCTAGCCTCAAAGCCGGTTGCGGCCTCGCGACTCTTGTAGGCGGTGAGTTTTGGGTTGACTGAGTTGCCGAGTGGTGCGGGTGCGCCAACGGCAAGGGCGATGGCGCCGACGGGAACCTCGCCGGTGGCCAGGCACTGGTCCGATGTCACAGTGTTGACGCCGAGCTCGACGTCCTCGCAGATCATGATGCCCACGACCAAGCAGGCGGGCCAAGTGTTGTAGAAGGATATCCAGCCGGGAACGGTTGACTTAACGGCCGGGTCGGACCGGAGGCCGGCCCAGAATTCGCCCACCTGCTGGAGGCGCTTGATACGCAGTAACTTGCCCTGGAGGTGGATCTTGTCCTCAGTTCTACCCTTGATCGCGAAGTTGGCGATGGTCGTGACCGCGCCGCTCACTTCGCTAGCGGCGGCGCCCGTGTTGGCGAGGACAAAATCGGTGGCCGTGCGCTCTAGTAGGTCGTATTTATTATATTGAAGCGGAGCGCTGGGAACGTGGTCGGTCGACGGGGAGAGCGGATGCCTGATGATGGCGCCAAGGATGCTCTTCTCGAATTCGGCCGACACCCATGCAGCGTGCTTGAGGATGATAAATTCGGGGTCACCTTTCATCGCTGCGTCGGCCCCTTACGAGCTTTATACTGACTCACTCCCGTCGAAGAAAGATGGAATTGTGTTCCAGTCCAGAAGTTTTACGATGGATAGAATTTTGTGGGTTGGCGCTGGACAAAACATTTGGAATGGACCATCGTCCCAAAGCCGCCGTTGTCCCAGCGCAGTTGGCCAATGAAGCGAGCCATCAGGAGCAGCACGGGCCCCGTCCAGACCGATCCAACCTGGACTTGTGGGAGCTGAGGGATATTCGATGCCTCGTCCGCCTACTGCCGCTCGGGTCGAAGGCCCTTGGCTAGCGTGATAACATAGCGTGATAACACCCGATGCTTTTGCAGTCAACTCTGGCCCCGAGGGAGAGTAAGACGCCGGTCCGCTCCTACGGTACTCCCAATTCTTCCCCGCTCGTGCTAGGTCGCTACCGTCGACCATGGCTACCCCCAGAGAGCCAAGACGACAACAGCTTGACCGACTCGCCATTAAGGCGACGGGCGGCCTCGGTACTGAAGTTCGCCATGCATTGGCCGGCCTCCTCGATTGCTCCGGCGATGTCGCGCCAACCCCCAAAAAGTCGGTCGCCGCTTCCGACACGAAGTCTAGCCCACGACCCTTCCTGACAGTGCTGGAGGCACAGCTGGATGCTGTCGAGGAGCGACTGAAGAGCGGTACTCAGACCGAGGAAAAGGTCTGCGAGCTTCTCGCCGCTCTCGAGAGACTATCAACGGCAAGCCGACTGGCTCAGACCCAAAACTTGCATCAATTCGCGTTGCTAACCAACTATTGCGCGCAGTGGCCCAATCGCTTCGAACCGCCGCCACCGATTCCGAATCGCTTCAATCCGAAATCGTATCCTCGCCTCCACCTGGTAGCCAACAACCAGAAAGTGGGACAGCGGCTAGCACGGGTGTGCATTGTGGGGCTGGCGGGATCGGGGGCAAAGGGCACGCTCTCCCGAAAAGCCTTGCGCCAATCCTTTCGAGCGTTTGCACCGGTCGAGACGCCACCCCGGGGGTCCGAGGCTTCCCAGCTTCGAGACGGCATCCGGTCGAAGCCGAGAGCCGAGAACACCACCTGCGAGTGTCTCCGCGAGCTGTACGCGACGTTGTGCAGGCTCGCCCACTGCCCGAAGGTCGTTGGCGTCGAGGTCGGGCACTTCAAGGCGAACATGTCGCTGAACTTTGCGTTGGGTCCTACCCGATCCGGCGACGATGTCATCATTGACATGTTTATTCTACATGTTCATGTCGAGGACGGGAGAGCATCCGGCGACTGGAGGGAGACTCGCATACGCGCGTTTCTCCAGGGGTATGTTTCCTGTGGCGATCTAAGATTGGCTTGATCGGTGGCTGACGTTCCCCACGGTGCGGATCTCGAGAGACCGGCCTACGTCCAAGTACTGGCTTGGATGGCTTGGGTGCCGGCTGTCGAGACCCGTAGCGTGGCTGCTTGCAGATCCGCCGCCAAATTCCAGCAAGTTGGCGAGAAGATCGCCGAGCTCTGCACCCTTGTCCGAGACCGCGATCCCTCGCTCGTGAAGCTCAGCGCCTCCAACAACGGTCTGTTTCAAGAGGGAGTTGAGCTGCCCGGCGAGCCTAGGATATCTCTTCGAGCACCAAGCGTGTCTCTTGCCAGGCTGCTTGCATCAGCCAGCATGAGGACCGACGAGCAACGCAGGCTGCTTCTGTCGTACCTCCTGGCCAAGGCGGTCTGGATGTTTTACGACCTGGATTGGATCACCGAATATTGGATCAAGGACGCTGTGCATTTCATGCGACAGGATCTGGATGGCTTAGAAGAGCGACAACAGATAGCCCCGCTCAGCCACCAGCCCTTCATCCTAGCTGACTTGCGATCCTCGACGCCTCGGGTGAGCACGACACCGCAGACAGCGGCGGAACATACCAGCGGCCGAACCCACATTCTGCCAAAAGTTCTAGCCTTGGGCATTGTGCTTCTCGAGATAGAGCTCGGACGACCCATTATGGTCCCCGGCGGCGAAGATTCGCTCAACATGAACGACCAGCAACGCGCGAACGCCGCCCACATTGCCGCTTCCAGTGTCCTCAATTCTCTAGAGTGGAAGGCTCGGCGGAAGCGGGCTCCTCTGCCGCTAGCTGAGGCGATCGAAATTTGCGTGAAGCCGGACACGTCGCGTCTGGATCCCAATAGGACGCGCGACAGCTTGTACGCGGCCGTCGTCTGGCCTCTTGATAATCTGTTTTCCACCATGTGGCTCTCTGGGGAACAGCGGCCCGAGGCTTTCACACCCGATCCCATCGACTTCAACGAGGCTGGTGCGCCATCCCACTCCGATTTCCCTCTTCCCTCGTCGCCCGAATTGTCTCAGATCGCCACTCAACAACCACAGCCGTCTTACTCACCGGACTCCTTCGCAGACGACAACTCAGATCGGCCATTGCACCACAGTACGCGTGCGGAGGAGAAAGAGGACGATGAAGACGAATGCCCGCTCTTTGGCGCCGAGGACGGCCATGATGTTCCCACAGCCCTGTAAAGACCCTCTGATTCCGATATATTAGCTTAGGCGACAAGCGCTAACAACGGGCAGGTGCGATCAAGCGGACAAGTGGGTCAAGGCCTTCAAGATGATGCGCACTGAATTCCGGATCGGTCGCGAGCCGCAACGTATAAAGGTTGCCATTCTCGACACTGGCGCCGACGCCAACCATCAGGACTTCCTGGGCAAGCCAATTGTGGAGTATAAATCGTTTGTGAATGGTGGCGATGCGAGAGTGGACCCGTCTGGCCACGGTACCCATATCGCCGGCATTGTACTCGATCTGACGTCGAACATCGAGCTGTACATTGCCCAGGTCACCGATTCGCGGCTATCCGTGAATCGAGATCGGATCGTTGAAGCTAGTTGGCCCCTCCCTCTCCCCCTTTTTTTATTTTATTTTATTTTATTTTAACTTTATTTCTTTATTGTTTTGGCTAACCGACCGAACTACAGGCGCTGCGCTGGGCGCGAACGGTATGGCATGTCGACATGATCTCTATGTCATTTGGCTACCACAAGGCGGGTGGCCCCGACACGGTCAAGCAAGAGGTCGAGAAATGCTTAAAAGAAAATATCATCATGTTTTCTTCGGCTTCCAACGACGGCGCCAACATGCCACGCACATATCCGGGCAAGTATGACCGGGTGCTCTGCATTCATTCGGCCACAGGTCACGGCAGTTGCTCAGACTTCAATCCGACGGCAGAGCCGAGGGAAACGGGGAAGGACAACTTTACCGTGCTGGGCGACGGCATTAAGTCGTCCTGGCCGATGCGAAGGGAGGGGGACGTCGGGTATAGGCGTATGTCAGGGACATCGTTTGCCACCCCGGTCGCAGTGTCCATCGCTGCATTCGTCATCGGTTACATACGCATGAATCTAGGGGACCTCGGCTGGAATACGGATCCTATGAGTCCCGAAGGCGTGAGGATTATCTTCCACATGATGTCCAAGGAGAACCGGAAGGGGGGCTACGACCTCGTCTATCCCAAGCGGTTTTTCAAAGCCCTGGAACCGAACTTGATTCGTGAGATGCTCAAACATGGTCTGGGAGGATATACACCCTAGATAGACCCTCAGTTCGAGTTAAAAGGCTATTCATCTTGTGTCCGCGTTTGTCCCACTCGTGCCTTTTGCTCCGATTTCCAGGTGCATCCAGATGTTCGAGTGGATATCGGTCGCCGTGACACCCAATAACATGGAGTGACAGTGAGGCCCGAGAGCTATTGGGTACTCTCTAAATATCTAGTGAACAGCCTTCTTAATTTATCAGTGATCATCATATGAATTTGCTGATCAAGAAGAAGCGTTTCTTAGCAGCTGACATTGTTTACGACCCGACAGGTCTAAAGCGTTATGTCATGTGACCACAAGTAAGCTTCTGGCCATGTTCATCTCACCGCCCTACCCCGACGATGCCGGATTCGTTTCCCCCGCTCGGTATCGATAAGTCGCCTCGCCTCACCATTGAGCTGGATTCCGTAACTCACATGAATGAAAACGCTGAGATATCCGCCATCGCCCGGCGGTGCAAGCATATTTTTGAGGTATGTGTCGCCAACCCTGCTGTGGCGCAGCAGGGATGGCTCCACTCCGCGCAGGGAGACTTCAACCTGTGGTGTGCGGCCACCAAGGCGATCAGCACCAGCAGGTCATCCCTGGGTCATTGCTTAAGGAAGAAAGGAGATGCTCGGGCGGCCATCTGCGGCCTAATTCGTGCTCTAACCGACTCGGTAGAGACGTGCTTCGATGCCATTGTTGGTGAGTTGTGCCTGCCCGGTTGCTCTGGTCCTTGGCCTGGCTGACGGTCACGCAGCCCTGCAAGAGGTTGAAGCCACAGCGAGTGATGCTGGACCGACCAAGGAGTTATCAGATGAGGAGAGGCCTGAGAGCCCTCTGTCCTGGGCCGTCATATCTGGTGCCTCGGACTCGGTCCCCGAGGACTTGGTCGTCGAGGACCCTATCGTGGCCGAGCATATGTCCTATGTCAAATCAATCCTTGGTCAGCTCTCTCGACTCGCCGTGGCGATTCGAAAATCTGGAAACAAGGACAGATTTAGAAAAGCAGATGCCTCGCTGGACGAAAGTACGTTTGTGGATCTTCGCAAGCACCTCACCGTTGTCATCCTGAGGGCATTTGAAGACTCCGAAGTTCGGGATCTGTCTGCCTCGGCAAAGATGACTCGCGTCTCAGACTTTACAAGACTAGGCAAGGTCCAGCAACGCCTCATCCGTGCCAATATCCTCAGGAGAAATCGAATCCAGGTTATGGCTCAGTCTCGCCAGTTGCGAACCGGCCTAATGAGGTCAACTCAGCAACCGGGACCACTGGTGAAATCTCCCGGCATGGCAGGCACGTCATCTCAAGCAGCAGCCAGTCGAGTCGTTCCGCAGCAGCCAAATCCCGGCTTGGCGGTGTCACGTCCAACCCCGCAGGCGAGCAGTGAGGCTGGCCAGTCACAAACCGTCACCGCTACCGCTACTATCACCGAGGCTGGCTCTGATCTCGACGAAAGGTTCAAGCTGATTCTGGCCCGGAAACAGGTATCGGCAGTCACAAATATGACACGAATTGGTGCGTCCCAGACGTATCCTCGTTGTCCGTCCCGAGATATGAACGGCTCGTTGATATGTCCATACTGCGACGATCTGTTGCCGGCAGAGTATGCTGAGCCAAGATACAGAGAGAGTTGGAAGTAAGTATAGTACCCTCGTGTGTCCCTTTTGCGAGCCGTTCGGTTCGTTGACATGTTTGATGCAGGGCACATGTTGCCGAAGACCTTGTTCCCTACTCCTGCATCTTCGATGACTGCGTCGTTCCAGATGAGATGTACTTAACTGCCCAAAAACTGCTCGCCCATATGCTCGAAGAGCACTCTGTTCCATGTTGGACTTGCGACTACTGCTCTTACGGTGACGGAGTCAAGGCAGGAAGTAAAACAAGTATTCACACGCCGAAACAATTCTTTCCGACGGCTGAG
Organism: Reticulascus tulasneorum; assembly: GCA_001557505.1. NCBI lineage: Eukaryota > Fungi > Ascomycota > Sordariomycetes > Glomerellales > Reticulascaceae > Reticulascus > Reticulascus tulasneorum. The sequence goes on along the minus strand of LSAX01000013.1, from coordinate 236,125 downwards.
GCCTGGACATCGCACGTGGTGAAAATGCACCCAGATTTAATTGCGCCGCAAGAACAGAGTATTTTCGCCGACATCAATAAGCGACAAATGATCGGGCAACTATCCTGTCCTCTCTGTGATTTTGCGAGCGATTCCTTGACGGCCGGCATCGACGATCACATCTTGGCCCACTTGCACGAATTTGCCCTTCGAGCTCTTCCTGAAACCGTAGTCAACCTATCGGAGAACAATACAAGTGCGACAGTGCGAACGTATGCCGTCCTGTCGGATACTCAATCCACCAACAATGCCACTGCCAAGCTGCAATACCCTACCATCTCGGCCAGGCAACTTTCTGAAACCATGCATGATCTGGAAACTGGTGCCGTAACGGTGCCACCGGATTCTGATGAAGCCGCATTCGACGTCTGGCAAGCTAGGGCCGACAGACTTCACGCAATGATCATGATGCGCGACGAAATAGATGCGGAACAGTGGTCCATCCTATTCCAGGACGCAATCGATGAATTGAGTTCTTCGTCACGATATGCAGCACCTCCATACTGTCCCGGCAACGGAACATGGGGTAAGTGGCCAACGTATTCGATCCCAGTTGTGGTGACTATGCTGATGAAGCTTAGAGCCCTTTGTGGGGCCCAAAACCACCCATATTCCTCTTAGGAAAGCAGAATTCAAAGGTCGAGAACACGTCATGGATCAGCTGGAAGAAATTCTCATATCAGGGCCCGAGTCGGACCAGCAAGTTAGGGTTGTGCTTGCTGGTCTATCGGGTATGGAAAAACGAACTATTGCCTGCGAACTCGCTCACAGACTCCAAAAAGACAGCCCCTTCTCCATCTTCTGGATAAACGCAAGTACCGAAGATAGTATCAATCGGTCTTTGGCTGAGATGGCCGACCTTTTCCCGACTATTATCGCCACAGCCGGAAATGCGTCTGTGAGGAGACGACACCTTGTACACTATCTCACGTGGTCATTCAGTGGCTCTTGGCTCATGGTCTTGGATGGAATAAACTTCAGAACTTCTCTGTATCTCGCTTTTGAGGGCTTATTGCCACAAGCGTTGTGCGGAAATTACTTAATCATTACCTCAGATCCCGGATGCGTTACGCTCCTTGGTTCGGTCAAGACGGTCGAGGTTCTCGGCACGTATTGTGCGTCGAGTGTATCAAATTTGTCGGACCAGGCTAACAGAAGAATAGTTCTTGTGCCATTCGCCGAGAATCGGTACTTTATTGGACGCTCCAACGTCCTCGAAGAGCTGAAACATCAGTTCGGCCACGGGCAGCATCAACCAAGCACGTTGGCCCAGATGGTCGCCCTCATCGGCGTGGGAGGCATCGGGTAATTTCGCCACTGTTCGAGGTGGCCTTTGCTAATCTATCACAGGAAAACGCAGATTGCACTTGCGTACGTGTACTGGTTGCAAAAGGCATGTCCGGATGTATCAGTATTCTGGGTCCACGGAAGCGATGTCGAGAGCCTCCGCCAGTCATACGCTTCAATCGCACAAATATTCGAAATTCCTGGATATGAAGATCCTGAGGTGGACATTATGTTGATGGTGAAGTGGTGGCTGGAGAGGGAAGACCGTGGTCAGTGGTTGATGGTCATCGATGATGCCGACGACCCGCAATTCCTTTTTGACCACTCAATGGCTGACAGCGCGTCCACTCAACAAGAGAACCTCGAATGTTACATTCCCCAGTGCGTTCACGGATCAATCCTCATCATGACCAGGAGTAAGCAGGTTAGCTCGGGTCTTCCCAAGGGATCTGTCTCCATCGACGTCGCAGCAATGCATACAAACGAGGCACAAGAGCTACTTCATACCACACTTGAGGGAGTTAACTGTTCCTCCGCTGAATTAGCGGCACTTTCTTCTCGGCTAGAACATCTACCTCTTGCACTCGTCCACGCGGCAGGTTTTATCCGAGCTAAAACTATGACCGTTAGCAAGTATCTACAGCTTATGGACAGGAACCAGCATCACGTCGAGTTATTCAACACGGAGTTTGAGATTGGCAGAAACTTGAAGACTCGTACGTTAGCAGAGACACTGATTCTATCATTCGAGCAGATCCAGCTGGATGATGCCTTCGCGAGTGAGCTTCTCTCACTCATGAGCTTCTTTGGCCCACAGGCTATTCCGTTGGAATTTCTGGCCGACTACGGCAAGCAGCAGCAAGAGCCTAAAGGGGTACTTCCACTTACGAAGGCAGTCGGTATGCTTAAGGCATTTTCTCTCGTACAAGAGGAGAAAGACAATGTCCTTGGCATGCACCGACTTGTACAAGTCGCTACGCAGGACTGGCTCGACGAAAAGGGCGCAGCAAGGCACTTCGAGGGCCAAGCACTATTAGCAGTGTCGCATTGTTACCCGTATGGCAGGCATGAAAGCCAGGCTGTATGTGTCGCATACCTTGCGCATGCACATACGGTGCTTGGCAACGATGGGACTGGTTCAAGAGACGAAGGGATAGCAAAGGCTACTCTTCTCCACTCTGTCGCGGGGCTCTTTGATTACCAAGGCCAGTGGAAAGATGCGGAAGGTTTTCAGAAAGGAGCTATTGATATTAGGAGAGACCTATTAGGGCCTGAGCACCCCGACACGCTGACTAGTATGGCCAACCTAGCGTCGACGTTCCGGTATCAAGGTCGATGGACTGAGGCTGAAAAGCTAGAAGTATATGTGATGGAGACGAGGAAGAGGGTACTAGGGCCTGAGCACCCTGACACGCTGACTAGTATGGCCAACCTAGCGTCGACGTACCGGGATCAAGGTCGATGGACTGAGGCTGAAACGCTAGAAGTATATGTGATGGAGACGAGGAAGAGGGCACTGGGGCCTGAGCACCCTGACAAGCTGACTAGCATGGCCAACCTAGCGTCGACATACCGGGATCAAGGTCGATGGACTGAGGCTGAAAAGCTAGAAGTATATGTGATGGAGACGAGGAAGAGGGTACTAGGGCCTGAGCACCCTGACACGCTGACTAGTATGGCCAACCTAGCGTCGACGTACCGGGATCAAGGTCGATGGACTGAGGCTGAAACGCTAGAAGTATATGTGATGGAGACGAGCAAGAATATATTTGGAGAGGAACATCCTGATACGCTGACTAGTATAGCTAACCTAGCATCAACATACTGGGAACTGGGTCGATGGGGGAAGGCTGAGAGGCTAGAGGTGCAGGTAATAGACGTTCAGAAGACGAAGCTTGGGGCTAATCATCCCTCTACACTAACCAGCATGGCTAACCTAGCGTCAATCTACCGGGATCAAGGCCGGTGGGATGAGGCCGAGAAGCTAGGTTTACAAGTGATGGAAACTCGTAAGACGAAGCTTGGGGTCAATCATCCCTCTACGCTAGCTAGTATGGCTAGCTTAGCGTTAACGTACTGGCATCAGGGTCGATGGGAAGAGGCAGAGAAACTGCAAGCAATGGAACTTAAATCTTCCTCAAGGGTGCTGGGTCCGAGCCATCCTGACACACTGGTCAGCATGAGCAATCTCGCCTTTATTTACAAAGATATAGGTCGTCACAGAGATGCTCTTGATCTGATACAAAGTTGCTCTGAGCTCCAGCAAAGGGTATTAGGCTTAGATCATCCGTACGCGGTGTCTACACTGGCAACTCTGACGGCTTGGCTGGAGGAGAATGACCAACCACTAGCATAATAGTCTTGATTGCTGTGATTGATAATGTATCAATCGATTCCATCTCTTCAGCTGCTGCTATCCTAAAATCATGGTCAAGCGACTGGAAAGACGACGCATAAATCACTGCTACGGAGCGGGTAGTTTTCGGCCGGCTCTTCTTACTCCTAGCTTAGGTTAACAAAGCCGTGAAGCGCTGTGCTGGACCCTCCCCCATATGTCTTGAACTCGGTGCAAAGCTGCCGTTATCGTTGTTAGGCCTGCAGCCCGTAATCATCCTATCAGGGCTACGATCCAGAGGTTGTTTCCGCGAGAGTGGTTTACGCCTTACTCAACGGATTAATAACATTTGCAGAAGTGGGCTAACATATTACGTTTGCGCCTCTGCTGTGTCTGTGTTCTAGGCATTATGAAACATGGCCTAAATCATAGGCCAAGAGATCCTGAATTTGATACACAGAACATGCAAATATAATTAGGCTCTGGAACGCCCTAGTTTAGAAGTTAGGATGACACACGATTGAATGGCCTAAAATATACTAGTACATGATGTGATGGCCTACATTATAATAGTACGTGATGGTGACCTAGTGGTAGTGTCGAATATCACATATCGATGGCAAGGGCTTTGGCTCCTTAATAGTTATGGTTTGGGTGAGACATTATGATCTAACCTTGTGTATAGCGGGATGGTCTCCTCTTGGGGTCATGCGGTTCGGACTCTCCTCTTTACTGAGTCCTTTTCGTATGTATCGGAATGCTAGAATGGCTGTGTGTAAGAAACTGCATACCAGTATAGATTTCCGTGCTAATCCCTTACAGTAGCGCTATTAAGAAGCTAATAGTGGATATTGCTATAAACTAGACTCTGCAAACAGATTCTCAAGGTGAGTAGGCGTGTATTTATGTGCTCCTCGGTAGTCCCAGTTTTAGGCCCAGCTATGGCCTAAACATTTCTCTTCCGAAAACTTAACGACTTTTATCTTCTGAACTCCAGGTATTTATAGCACTGTCCATCCAGTCTAGGCCAATCTCAGTCATATCCCTGGTGATGTCATGGCTATTGCCTGAGCAAAAGCGGCAAGTGAGTGGTGTGGTCAGCAAGGATTGACGAGAGCGACATTCGGGAGACGCAACACACCGTTCAACAACTATGCAGGGAGTGTATGATCTTACCCCCATTGGCTTTCGTCGTGCATGAAATAGGTAGTGATATCGGGCTCCTTAGTGCAGTATACCGTGTTGCCAGTGTAGGGCTAAACTTTGATTTCCATGTCTCATCAAACGAGGGCCAACGCTGCTTCCACTATCTTCTTTGCAGGAGGATCATGCAGCGCGTTCAACCAGATAACGGACTTCAACGATATTCTAACTTCACTCCACGACTTTAGCTTCATGGCCTGCAGTATCTCCCCCAGAGCAGGTTCAAAGCAAGCTTGCTCATCCTCGTTGAAAACGGAAACAATGCTGATGACGTGTAGCCAGAGAGCAAGCTGAGCTGAAATAGCCCTACCTGCATGCTTGAAGAGACACAAGGCGCTTTTAAGAGACTGAGCTAGATACTCGTAACGAGTCTTTACTCCGCGCCACTGAAGGTAAATGGTACTAGCAAACGCTAGCAGTGCAAGCCGGATAATCTCATTCGCGTCTTCCGTGTCAAAGCGGAGGCAGACGAGACGGTAATGGATCGAGACCATGACCTCGTGGTAGAGTGTGCTGTCGATAGTCATTCTACACTGTGCCACGATGTTGGCGGCTCGAACAAACTCGGAGAGGTCACTCCAGACGAGGCGGAGGCGGAAATCCAAGCCATCAAAGAGACTGTCAAGGTCGGGGGCGAGAATTCGGGAATCTGTATCTGGATCATGAGCCCTCGGGATAGACGCGGTTCCCTGCGTGGTAATGTAGGAGTCCCACGAGACGCCGTCGGAGAAGAACAGTGTCCCGCATCCCGTGCTGAGGGCCACTCCAAGATCAGCACTATATAGGATCAGTAATAGCATTCACGCAATGCAAGAAGTCAGGTTCAACTTGCCTGAAAATCTTGGGTTCTAATTGCGTATTCCCCCTAAACGCCGAAAGGCCCCCTCGTAGCATTACCATCTTATGCATGCCCTTGACATGCTTTGTGGCATTCTCAAGATCGCCTATGGCAGTTGCCGCCATGGTAAGGCCGATGACAACCAAGATAGTTGAGTCGGAGATGGAAAGCTCGCTATCGTTAGTAGCCAGGCGCTGTTGGAGGATAGCCAAGGCCGTGACAAAATGAGCCAAAGCGGCCATGCTGGTCTTCTGCCCGTGGACATGGTCTATGTAAGATTTTGTTATGAAAATGGTGAAGTGGAGACAAGCCGCATCGCGACATATAGGCTCGAACCATGATGACTCGGTTTGGTCGGAGGCCAGGCCGAACCCGCGGGGGAACATTGCGTGTTTGACTTGCAGGGAGTTAGTCATGACAGAAGGCATGTTACGAAAGTTTCACTGGTAGGGGAGTAGTCGCTCACAGTTCCAAATGGTTTCGAGCGTATCCGGGCTCATCTCGGCCGGGAAAGCCGTGAAGGAGAACTCGCAGCCGACTCTAGCGGGGATAGAGGGGCCATTTTCCATATTTTCATTAATTGTATCATTTACTTTACCACCGCTAATCCATGACAAGGGCTTCGACGGCGGCTTCTTGCGGTTCTTGCCGCGCATGACATGACTGCGGATGAGTTTGCGCTTGTCTTCGACAGACTGCCCCACCGGGGTGGTGACTATCCATGGCACGGTGTCGTCAGGTGGTTTAGTGCTTAGCATTCTCACATCGGTAGCGAGAGTGGCTAACGGATCGGAAGCTCGGAGTCTTTACTCATCCGGTGGCTCGTGATGCGCGGTGAAGAGGTACAGGCAAAGGGCAAAAGACAAAGGGAACGAAATGGAGAATGAATGTGATGTCGGGACGTAGGCTAGATGCTTCGTAACGTTAGCACCGATGAGGCGCTTGGGCCCGAATGCCAAGCCCAGATTGTACTCCAAATACAGTTTAGCGGCCATCTGATTGCCTCTTCCGTCACGGTCTCTCGCAGTAGTGTGTCCAAGGGGATCCACCGTAGCGAGAGCAGCCATGCATGAAGTGGGATGCTTGTTTCTTCTCTGCTCATTTGCAGAGTTTACTGATCAACGAGACGGACATATCGGACTCGAGGAACTGCCCGGCAGTGTATAAGCGACATGTCGTGTCCATTCAGATGTCCAGGCGCTGACCTTATAAGTCCTGTGCGTAAGCAGTCCAGCCAGGCACATCAAACTGCTTCTCCTATTAGACAAACATTCAGACACAATTTCACTGTCAAAGCGACGGAGACAAGCCTTCCCTCTTTGCTATTAAAGAATTGTTTGCCGTGAACTTTCTTCATACTCTCCTCAATCCCTCTGTCGATCAACCTGGTCAATCATCGTCATGTCAGCATCCTTCAATCTCGGCCCGCCTAAGGAGAGTCCTGGCTCTATGTTTCTCAACTCGCAGTTCCATGCCTCGGTTCGGTGGCCTCCCAAGGAGACCAATCTTGACGGCAAAGTCGCCATCGTAACGGGTTCCACCAGCGGTCTTGGGCTCGAGGCATCTCGCCAGTTTCTGTCCTTCGGCCTATCAGGCCTGGTCATCGCCGCGCGATCAACGGAGAAGGGCGACCAAGTTGCATCCAAGCTCCGCGTTGAGTACCCCAAGGCCAACATACAGGTCTGGTACCTCGAAATGGAATCATACGACTCCATCCAAGCTTTTGCTCACCGCGCCGACGGCGAGCTCCCTCGCCTAGATATAGCCATCCTGAATGCGGCTATGCAGACGGCCGACTACAACCTCGTCCCCAGCACGGGCCACGAGAAATATGTGCAGGTGAATTACCTCTCCACCATGCTTCTTGCCGTTCTTCTCCTGCCGGTTCTCAAGGCCAAGTCGTCTCCGGGTAGCCCCGGCAGGCTGACCATCGTCGGATCTGGTACGGCACGCGGTGCCAAGATCTCCGAATCCAAAGACAACTCGATTCTATCCGGTCTCGATGACAAAACGCGGCCTTGGAGCTCTGTTGAGCGCTACGCCGTCAGCAAGCTGTTGGGTCATCTTTTCATTATCAATCTGGTGCGCTATGTCAACGCAGACAATGTCATCATCAACCTCGTCGATCCGGGGCTGGTCAAGGGTACAAACTTGCAGGGCTTCGCACCATTGCCCGTGCGTGCATTTTTCTACTGCTTCAAGGCGGTCTTCGGACGAACCGTGTCCGCAGGCGCGTCCACATATGTCGATGCGGCGGTCGTCCGTGGGAAGGAGACGCATGGATGCAATGTCGCGGATTGGAAAATCTCACCGTAAGCTCCTTCTACTTCGTTTCTTCACTGTCCCAAGCCTGGTGTTGGTCTTGTTGAGATTGGTTGGTGGTATCTCTCTATCTTTAATCATTTTGCAAATGTCAATACGTTGTACCGAGTGACTAATGATTATTGACTCAGGTTTGCCGCATTTGCATACACATCGGAGGGAGAGGCGATGGGACAGCGGTTGTGGAAAGAGACGATGGCAGAGTTTGAGTTTGCTGGAGTTCAAAGAATACTAGACAGCATGAAGGATTGATTCGGGAAGACGATCGCAACCAATGCGGTCGATGTAATTAGGATTGACATGTATTGAGGCTCCAGAACTCAAATTTTATGAAGCATTTGCGATGTAAGATCCTAATTAAAGCGCTGTGTTTGATCTTGGGTTTACAGGCACGTTAGTGGCCTGAAGCGCTATAAACCCGAGGGGCCGATTTGATTGGGCTGTCTCCCAGCTTGGTGCATTGGAGGTCTTCTCACAGTTGAAGGGATAAGCACATGGCCCCTGTGCTGCACAGCGTCTGCAAATAGCTAGATACGGCAATTCTCGTTGGGAATCAAGTTTCCCACATACCTAACATCGTTATATTGGTCGTATAAGTCAGTTCGCATAACGTTCATCGTAACCAGCAAAAGGCTACAAGCTGCGGCGAGTCATTTACCCCGCCGAGGTGGAGCAAATCGGCGAAGAATAGCCGTATTATCGGCAACCGCGCCAAGAATTAATTGCGACCTGCAGACGAAACTTACTTTCGGTCCACTCCCCCGTGCTCGGCAACAAAGATCGTGGCTGGCGGCGAGCAGGGCGTAATTGACTGCTGCTTTGGCTATGCAGGCTAAGGGGCAGTTTAACCCTAATCCGTTTTATTCTGAAACCCGCCCAAAACCTGGATCTTGATTTCTAAGCTGCCTTTTGTATAATGAGGCCTTATATAATGAGGCTTCTCCACGAGGTGCCTCCCTTCAGCCCGACTCCACATATTGCCCAGGCTTCACAGTGAGCAAATTCCGACATTCAACTATCCAACCTTTGCTCAATTTGTCTGATACAATTCATAACAACACTATGGCTCCCATCACCATCTATGATAGTAGCATTGTGCTCTATATCCGCGGATTCAACACCTTACTCCACATACTCACCAAAGCCTCTGAGTCCCCAGATGCAGAATCCCTCCCAGTGAGTTGTTTAATTATTTAATTGATAATTAGTATTATCATTGATATTTAATAGTCGGCCAAACTCTATGAGGACATGCTGCCCCTGTCCTTCCAGATCCAGGTCGCCTCCAATACAGCAAAGAGAACGATCGAAAACCTGACCGGCAAAAATCCCAAGTCTTGGGCGGACGATGAGAAGACCTTGCCGGAGCTGATTGCGCGGGTCAAGGACACCCTGCAGGTTCTTGAGGCCGTTACCCCCGAGTCTGTTAACGGTCTCGAGGACAAGGAGGTAGATCTGCGTGTAAGCGGAGGCAAGATTATCCGTGTGCCAGCATCCGCCTTTCTCTTGGCTCATGGCATACCTAACTTCTTCTTCCACGTCACGACTGCATACGCCATCCTTAGATCTAAGGGCATTACTCTCGGCAAGCCTGATTACCTCGGCGCATTCAGGGACCCGTACATCTCGTGAGGGTAAACTTGAGTGTAACTAGGAGGTCGAAGGATAGCCAGCGAGATGGAGCCGAGCGCAAACAGACCCATGCATCGCCGGTGATTCCTCTGGTCTAGAGGAAGTACCTCCTTCCTAGCTCGGGGCGATATATAAACATTAAAGAGAATTGACTCCAGAGACAAGCCAACTGCCCCACGTGCATTGTAGCGATGCTTGATGATTACGAAGTGAGGCTCCAGGTGCGTGATGACCACATGACGTGTAAGCCCAGCTGCCTAGCCTTTTGGCGAATCCAAAGACCTAGCCATTCACAATGCAAAAGTGATCGCAAGATTATCACCGAGGTACCCGACCCGCGAAGCCAAAAGACAGCCCTGGTAGTAGGTGGTAGCTTCACGATGTGAGAGGACGAAGCGCAAACAATGAACCGAAATTTGGCCGGACCTCTCAGCTAGGGCACGGCACAACGGTAATTATGTAGTGAATTAAAATGCGTGGCTTGGTGGTGGGTTGCGCCAGGGCTGCTAAACCTGGCGCTTGGTTGACATCATTCCGCCTCTGGGTGGTGTCAACTGCAACCCCGGTCAGCGGCTGCATGCCGATCGTTGCCAGCAATTCGGCGTGAGCCGGCCGATCTTCACCAACTTTTCGGCGACCGAAAGGCCAGGGAGCTGAGCGCGCACGAATGAAATCCGCAAGGCCTGCCGGGTTCGGTGAAAAGCTGGGGAAATCCACCTCAAATGTCACGGCAACACAACATGCCTAGAGCTTCTCAGCCGTTGTATTCGTGGTCGCAGGGTTACAGTGTCGTCCGTGAGACGAGAGGACGTGCTGTCACAGGGAAGTCGTGTAACTTGTCAGTTCAGTATAGAATTAGCGTAGATGTTTTTGGCTACTAGAAGGCAGAGGTGGCGTTGGGTCTGTTGCAAGGAATGGGCATGGATTACCAGAAGATAAATAAGCCGGTACCCAAGTTTTAACACAAGTGGTTATGGGGTTCTCTTGGCTATCTATAGCGGACATCTCGACGATCTATTTAGATTAATATTCTGCCGATTATCAAGAGTTTCCTTGCAAAGATCGCTCAAGATGAAAACTCAACCCTTCGTTGCTGTTATGGCACTACTCTCTGCCGCGATGGCCCTGCGATCGCCACTCTACTCTAGAGCTACCTGTCCCGCCGGCAGTGAATACCCAACCGGCCCCGGTACCATCTCTCCATATGGCCTCGTGCCTATTTCCGAGTCGTCGCCAGACACCGCCTACGGCTTCGTTCCGGTTGGTGTCGTCACTCCCGGAGACTTGTGCACCATCGTCGACCTTCTGATCCCAGACGAAATCGACGGAGAGCTAACGCTGCTCAAAACCTGCACATTGAGTTTCTCCTTCCCTACGCCCGAGCAAGCGGCACCAAGGCACGTCGCATTCTCCGGCCCGGGTCATTTCACCTTCACGGGATACCTGACCGGGTTCGGCGCGGACGAGGAGACGACATACAATAACCAACCCGTGCCGGGCCCGAGCCCGCCATTCCCACCGCCAGTTATGGTGCCTGGGAATACATACACGATTGCCGATCTTCCGTGTCTCATTCTGCCGGGCAGTGGTGGTCAGACGGTTAGCGGGGCATTATGCAGCGAAGATACGGGGTTGGAGTGGGAACAGACATCGGCTGATGGGGATGGAGGATGTCCTGTGGGTTTCTTTGTTGTAGTGCACTGATGGGAAGACGACGGAGGACAAGTTGATGCGAATAGTGCTTACATTGGGCTGGTCTGCCGACAAAAGTGGTCGCGCCTTCATGTAAGAAGGCACCAAAAAGGATAAGTTGTGAAAGATCACCCATTTCTACCTAAGACTTTTCCGGTTAGCATTCTGAATTTGGTGTATTGTACGGGGATTAATGAGTTGGTGTTTCGTAGGCAAATCTTTGTTTGAACGGTTATTGGGTTAAAATAGTGTTGGGGAATTGGTTAGCTACTAGTTCCCGAGGATTTAATAAAGAGTATCAGGGGTCGACATGATCTTGGCAATTGGCGTACAAAGCCACCGGCACCTGTGATCTTGTCATGCTAGTAGTAGTGATGGCTGCCTTGTCAAGGCTTGAGGATCGTTGATGCCTCTCTCATATTCCGCACCAGGTCATGTTCATGAGTCAGATTCGGTCAAATAAACAGCCGAAGGAACAGCAACAGTACCGGAGTCTAAGACGTATCAGGAACTAACATTCGCTCGCTAGACCAAATAGGCCCGATGAGTTCAAATAGGGGTCGGCCCTCTGCAATTGCCAAGCTAAGATACTTGCTTGAAGAACTGATGTAGATCAACTGAAAATGTGATCGGAGCTTTGCAATGCGCAATCCCATGCGGAGTTGTGGCATAGTTCGTATAGCTTCAGCGGCGGCACACCGGTCCATATAACCGATTAATGGAGGTTGGCACGACGGCTGCACTTATTTTGCTGAATTGGTCATTGAGTGCGGCACCGCTAAGCTGAGATATGATACGTCGAAGAGGATTGCAACCTTCATCTTCCTGGAACCTCTCGTCCGCTTGAGAGATGGTAATACCAAACGGAAGCTGCAGCGAAGATGTGCGGAGTACGGAAGAAGCTGAGACTCGGATCGAGGTAGTACAGTTATAATGAACATAGGCGGCGCAGCTTCTTGATTCGAACATAGGGTTGCGAGTCAGACAGCATAGAATATGGCTACCTGTGAATATGCACGGTGTAAGCGCTGCGCCGCAAACTGTGCCCGGAGAAGTCTTCTTTGTCTTGAATAGTAACTGGGTTTGTTGGTGTAGAGGAGCTGCAGACACAAAAGCACATCCTCAGAGTCTTATGCATTGTGTATGCGTATACCAGACGTCACCACTACGTTTGATCCGAGGGGAAGAGAGCCACTCTATTAGGCATCAGACAGGTTACGTCTGTCGTTATGATTCAACGAGTCCCTGTGGATTATGTCCGCCGGAAATACTCGCCTGCCATGGTCTTGTGACGATGTCAGAATCGGCTATCTGACATCCTATCTTTCTACGAGTTTTCATCAGTGTCTTTGTAATCTATTAGCTGGTTAAAGACTGCTATGCAAGAAGATTGTTAAAAAGATTTTAGGCAAGGCTGGGAGACCAGTTATAGTCGTAGAAAACCCCAATAATATAGCATATTGCTCCTTTGACTAGTACTGGCAGCTCTCTACTGATAATATTGGACACTAAGTGGATCTCGAATCCGATCGGAAATCAGCATCGCAAAGCCTTTTTTGTACGTGATCAATCAATTCTATGTCATTGGATAATGCTGGACTTTCTTTTCGAAACCGAAGACACAGCCACCCAGCCTTGGGTGATACAATGTCTCCGAAAGAGTAGGATCTGTCGGCGGGCCCTCTACGATTGTTCTCGTGTCTGCGCTATGCGTGAGCAGTATGTGAGCATCCTAGCCACGGAAACTCAAATCTGGTATCTCCGGAATCCTCTTTGACAAATCGAAACTATTGTGTGCCGCTGAATTTGGGGGGCTCTCAGCGATTTGGGCGAATCATGGGCGGTACTTTGTGTCAGCATTTGTGCATACGCGGATCTAGGTGTGGATGATGGTTGCACAAGGCAAACTGCTATGCGGGCGCCCTCGGAGACCGGCTGACGAGCGCACGGTAACTCTTCCGGACCATGTTGAATGTGTTCCTGGCGCCCGAGGCTCAAATCCGTTCTATGCCCAGTGCCAATTGGACGGCGGATTCCGGACGAACATACCTAATCTTTATGCCGCATGACCCTATTGGGATTGCTGATTTACCAAGAACAGCTACGTCCTGGCTCTTCTAGGACGAATAAGGCTGCTCATGTCAACACCACGCGGTTGCCATCGGGTTTTCTATTCCACGAGGTTCCCACGAGGTCAGACTTGCAACCAGGTGCCTGGTAAGTTTGCCAGCTTCATGGGCAGCCACCCCCTGAATGACCTTCCCCGCCTAGGCACACAGCCTTACCGAAAGTTCCGTAATGGTGTGTATTCTTTTTGACGTCGCCAAGGTTATCGCCGTGACGAAGTTGCGCCTCCTCGCGAGATGATACTTCGTACGTTCAGCATCCCTTCTCCTGTCTTGTGGCCTGCGTCGTGTAATCCTTTCTCCTCCGTGTGCATTGACAAGAAGGAGGCAAAGAACCGACGAAACAGGTTTGCCAGCATGTCGATTAGACCAATGATGTCTCGCCGACTCCCTTATTAGAATCCGCTCACGAGTCTTGATCGACTATATAAGGGCCAACTGTTCCAGTTCAAGTTCATCTCCAACCAGCTCAACAACCTCAGTTTCCATACCAAACACATAAGCAAAGCTCCAACAGACCTACCCAGTTTTCAAATACCGCTCTAGCCTTCAAGCCAAAGCCCATCATGCTCACCACAGCTACTACCTTTCTCCTTGCGGCCACCGCTGCCTTGGCCAGCCCTCTCGCCGACCTTGCTGCTCGCCAGCCTGATCCCTTTGCCCGCATCACCAACGTCGCAACCCGCGGCGCAGACTGTGGCCAGATCTTCGTTGTTGGAAACGACACGGCCACTCAAGTTGGCTTTCTCACCTACAGTGCCTCGCAACCCCCGGACTCCAACCGTGAGAAGTTCTGCGATGTCATCTTTACCGTCCACTTCCCACTTGGCTGCACCTCTTTGATTTTCGATAACCTTCTCACGGGCGAGGCCACCCTATCGCCGGGGGTTACAGGAAGAGTCCACACTAACTTTGTCCTCGATCATGGCGGTGTGCTGTCCAACCCCAACCCAGCCGACTTGCAGCTTTCCTCCACTGGTCCTTGGGACAGGGACGATGCCAACCTGGCCCGGGTCACCATCAACACACCAAACCAGCAGGACGTCCTCTTCACCGTTCAGACCCGAATTGCACTTCAGGGCAGCGGCAGTGGCGAGATCACTGTGAATTATGACATTCTCTCTCTCATATTCCAGAGCACTTGCTAGTGGTACGTTGCCGTAACTTAGCCTTCGCACAGAGCATGGAGGGCTGACCAGAATATTTCAGGCCATTCTAACTTTCAAGCCAACATGCGATGGACACATGAAATGGACGGGAGAAAAGTGACTGGCGACTAGCACCAGTAGCCGCCGACGATGGAAGTGGCTAGCTAACAGATGGCTAGTCTCCAAGATGGTATACGAAGATTTAGGTTGTTTCTTTCATGTCACTCTTTTCGATTCTGAAGCTCGCTCGGATTCTATCAATTTAGCCCATAAAATTCTACACAGAGCAATCTGTCAAATCAAAAGGACTCTGGCCCACCTACGCTCAAATTCATGTAGACTTGCACGCCAACCGTTGTGTTAAGCCCCAATGTCCATGGTTCACACGCATTTGTGGGCTTGCAAAAAGTATTTGTGCTCCGTTGAGATCACCAATGTACCTAGGCACCGCCAATTCGCATCCGATTGCCCAAGTGCGGATACATACCCGCTATCCATGACTGCTAGCCGGATCCGGATGATCACAAAACCATTGAACTGTGGCTAAGTACAGACTGATATCGAAGGTGCACCGAAGCTGCTTATTGCGTGACTTGAGAAGTGCATCAGTCTGAGTTGCGGGTTGCCCTCGCACAGTGACACCTAGATTAAGTGAGTTCAGGGGGTTTGTTAAAGGACTGGGGTACGGGCGTATAGCCCGCCATTAGAACCCCGTTCAAAGAATTGGGGGCGAGACCTTTTAGAGCAATATTCTGTCAAGTTTTAAGAGGGAAATTCATCATTAATGTGTCATCATCTAGACTTCGTACAAGCACATGAGATGCACACGATGAATTATGGGGAGCGGGGACCGCACAAGGAGGTTTGTGGAGCAGACTTATTGGCGGGGTACATAAGAGGATTTAACAAGAAATGTTGATAACAGGGCGGATGGTCTAGTGGTATGATTCTCGCTTAGGGTTACACCCAAGCATACTTGCGAGAGGTCCCGCGTTCAATTCGCGGTTCGCCCCTTTTTTTGCCCTTCCCTTCTTTTTTTTTTTGTTTCTAGCACAGTCCCTCATCTTACTTTTCCTTTCAATCCCGAGGAATTGATTTGCGCTCTACCGTGCCCTGTGCATATAAACACCGTTCGCGTTTTACCATTTGCCATATTCGTTGTCTCTGTCATCTTGTTTGCCTTTCGAATCTTGGAGAGGTAACTAAAGTGGAATACTACCGTTGCGCTGTTTAGATGTGAGTCACTCACTCTACACAGGCGTCATACTAGGCCGATATATATGCTATTTCATGACGAGCAAGGCCCTGGCCACACTTATGATGATAGCATTTCCAAAGCAGCAATCAGGTCGCTACCATTGTTTTCGAACACAATCACGGTAGTAAGTAACGTATTTAACTACGCCTGCAGCGGGAAGCTGTGTGGATTCGTTCTTTTTTTCGAGCATCCTCTTCCCAAGCCGCCTACGTCTTGTAGAGAATATAAATCTCTCCAACTGTCCCGTCACTAGCAACGTACATCCTGGTGAAATCAGGGTCCCATGTGATGCCAGACGGCCTCAAACATGTCTGCCCGGAGCACGAGCCCTCATTCTGTGTCCACAATATGTCCGAGTAGCCCTTCACGCTGTCCTGAGGAGCTATAGGATCATAGGCACCAGTCTCCAGCTTCTGGAACGGAATTTGGATGACCTTGTAGCCCGTTGCGGGCTGGCGGTTCCACGATCCGTGCAACGACACGTACAGGTTGCTGAAGTCCTTGTCAAACTTGCCATCAATGGGTGCGCTGTGCGCCTGGATCGACAGCCGTGGCGGGACCGCTTTCTGTGCGCATGTGTTGTCGTCGAAGGTCGAATTCGGAGCGATCAGAAACTGTTGGCCGACTTTGAAGGTCTTGTCGGTGATCACGGAGGGATCGCCGACTGTCCAACATGTTGGGTAACCGTACCACTGCTCGTTAGACTTGGATGGGTCGCCCACTAATTTTGAGAATCATACGGTTACTTCTACTGTCATGCATACAAGGTTTTACAGCGAGATTCTGCGAGTACTTACAAAAGTTGAGCTCCTCAGCCGGATTGTTGATGTGGACATCTGTTGATCTGCCGCCCACATCTCGGGTGAGCTGGTCTCCACTGTTCTCGACTCCCCAAACCCTTGATTACAGATCAGTCTAAGTGGAAAAGGATAGAGAGCCATTGGAAGCCCAATTTACAAAGAAATTTTCCAGTACTCACATGTTATTTCCATCAAAGATGATGCCAATCTCATTGCGCAAGCCATAGCCTAGATACCAACCTTGAGTGTTGTATGTGTAGCCGCCTGATGGTGTTTTGGACAGGTCGAACACCTTGACGATCGCTCGGCCAGTCTCTTTCATCAAGGATGGAGTGTCTATGTTCCCAGCAGATCCCAGTGAGACGATTAGAAGGTTCGGATTGTTCGGAGGTATGGCAACCGTCCGGCTGTTATGGCCACCCGGGTTCATGCCCTTCACCACCACTGTTTGGTTCGACACCGTCATAGTCGCTGCGTCATAACTATACGACCAAACTGTTGGAGCCGCACTGACATACAGCGTCTTTCCATCAGGGCTTAGGGCGAGCCCGTGGTTCAGCTGCTGCAGTCTGATCAAGCTTTTTGTCGAATTGAGGCAGCCATCCGGTCCAATAGTGTGGCCAGTAAGACCAACTCCGGCTTGAAGAACAAGCAGCTGACCCAGGGTGTCAAATAGAATCCCTCGCGGCTTTGATATGCCCGTGGTAACCAAAGTATAATTCCATCCAGTGGCGACGCTCAGTTTATATCGCGTGCTGGCAGTTGCGCCGGCGCAGGCTGTCGGGATTGGCGATGCTGCCTGGACGAAAGCTACCAAAATGCTCAGTCAGGATACGATTCCCCCAGCTATCGTGTTAGCAAGTGTCATACCTGTGTCACAAAGAATGGCGACCGCGCCAATGCAAGCTGCTAGCCAATGCATCCTGGCTACGAATATGGCAAATCACGACTGGTTCAAGTAGCTGTGGTGACTGGATACGAGTGAAGCAGCCCAAGAGGGTGTTCTTTGGGAAGACGATGGTTTACAGCATAGCGAGAAGGGGAGACCCAATGCATGGCTTTTGGTTTTTAAATCCAATTGAATCATTAGCCTGATGGAATCGGCGGTGCATGTAATCACCTTCAACGCGACTTTCTCGGGAAGCTTAGAGATGGCGTGCACTTATTAGAGTATCTAAGCTACACACCAGACCTGCAGATAAATTGTCTAGCGATCCTAGCCAAGCCGGTTAATGAGATAAGAATATATGCCGGTTGGGGATGTATACTATGACACTGCTGCGGCAGGCAGTTCCACTGCATCTCCAATCCCCTGAAGATAACTCTGAAGCACTGCAGTGGACGCGAACATGGAATAATATTAAGTATATTGCCAGTTGCGCCATCATCATGGTATGACGAATGAAGCTCTGGTGTCACGGCAGAGATCCTGTCTACTTCATGAAGTAAGGGAGAGGGAAGTATTAACGCTGCGGACTAAGGCACATATGATTAGCGGAGGCATAGCATAACGTCACCAAGTTGCGGGGTCAGCCATTGTTGTAAGCGATCAAGCATTTTGGAGTCGGGAAAGCTCGCTACCTATCCGCGTAGCACAACGTGCGTAGAACGTAGCTTTCCAGGATGATAACGAGTCGCAAGGTTAATATGGTTGGAGTAATGGGTGACGGACGCGCGGCCAACCTCATTCTTGGTGGATAGCCTAAACTAGATACTTCGCTTGCACGACATCTACGCCCCTCTACTCACCCAACGCGTTGAAGATAGGAAGGATGGGTTGAACTCGTCTTTTTTGTTTATGGGAGAGATGTAATAGTGGAGCAACAATAAGTTTCGCGCATGTTTTGTAACCTGACGGACTGTGCAGTATCTTTGAGGGTAAGATTCTATTGGGACATAGACCATGTGCGTTGCAGGAATGTGTTCCGATGGAAACAACTCTTTGCGATCAAGCCAGATGACAGCCATGTAATCTCTTGGCTTGATATTTAGTTCGCCGCCTTCTGCAATCCTTGATGTGAATACGAAGTGGCTTTTTTCGATTTGCCTCTTCGTAGGTGTGGCTTGCAGGTTACGCAGGTCGGTTCAGTGCGCGATTAGATGGGTACGACATGAAAGACTTTTCATCTTGGTAAGACTTGGTCAGCTGCCGCGTTGTGGTTGGGAATGAAGTACGAGCACGACACGAGCTCATGTTTGTGCTTCCAATAGCCATCCCAGCTTTACCTATAACACCGACTGTCACCCTCGACAACTAGTTTGGGCTCAATATTTTGCTGATACAATATGCCTCCTGCATGTTTGTAAACTGGATGCCTCAAATCTCAGTGCGTCAATGCGCTAGGTACAAGTAATTCCTGGAGTGTATCATGAGCTTGGGCTTGGCTACTCGTGGCGTTGTAGGTGGCTGACTGGTAAATAGCCCACAAAGAAATGATGTATCGTAGCAAACGTGGACGAATCTCGCAGCTTTGAATGCACTTCAGCATGTCTCCCGGACTAGCTGAATAGGTAGTAATTGGGACGACCGATGTTGGCGTTCATACACCTGAACTTAATATTCGTTCTAGACCGATGTAAACCACAGGAGAAGGGATTAGCAAGGCGGGGCGAAGACTTGGTGAAACGTCATTCACTTGAATCTAGCTGCCGGTTGGGATTCTACTACGCTAAGCACGCATTTGTCCAAGGCTAGCTGACGTATGCCGTCCTAGTTAATATGCATATACGGTAGAGCTGAAATCAAGCCAATATTTCCCGGTTATAAATTGGCCAGCCCCGAATCTTAACTATAACATGGGGAAGAAATTGGGAGCTGAAAGGAGAGCCCCAGATCTGGACGCCTGGCTTGGCCGACTAGCCCAACATGGGTCTAGCCCACATCCAATAAGCGCGGGTCGTGCACTAGTAACTGCGTATTAGCCCCTTTGGGATCAGTTCGCTGAACCTGAACCATTCTATTGAAACTAACACATGGAGCCATTGCATCTAGCCGGAATCTAGAGAGAAGTCTTAAGTCGAGCAAGTTCGCCGTTGTTGAAATGTGAAGAGTAGTGTTCCAGTCCAATTCAACCTTACTCGTAAATCAGTAAGACATCAGTAAAACATTCACCACTTCACGATGAAGTTCACTACTCTTCTCTGGGCATACTTCGCTCACGCGGCCACCGCGGCCGTGCTGGTCGAGAGGGAATGCAGCCCAAACAACTGCGCCAGAGCAGTTACCGGCACCGACACGCGTGTTCCCCTCACTCGCCGACGGGCAGACTGCTCCAGCTTCATGACCGCGACTGTCAC
The DNA here is from genome assembly GCA_001557505.1 of Reticulascus tulasneorum. Classification (NCBI taxonomy): domain Eukaryota; kingdom Fungi; phylum Ascomycota; class Sordariomycetes; order Glomerellales; family Reticulascaceae; genus Reticulascus; species Reticulascus tulasneorum. The sequence goes on along the minus strand of LSAX01000013.1, from coordinate 216,148 downwards.
GCCTGCTGTCAGGTATGACTGACTGACTGCCCACATACCGGCTTGCTCTCTTGGACTTCTTGGACTTACCATCCTCTCTTCTATAGCACCGTCACCCAGACACTTACAACCACTATTCCGTATCCCGTCGTCGTACCTCGCCAGGTCACCGTTGTACCGAGTGCAGTCCCGACGTACGCCAGTGCTTGCTCTGGTGCTGTACGCTACTCCAGTGCCTGCTCTTGCTGGGGCATCACTGCCAACACAGTGACAGTAGCAGCGCCGACAACCACTACGGTCGTGACCGCCACCGTGACTCTGCCGCCTGCAGTGGTAACAGCTCGAGGAATCATCCAAGTCAAGAATTTAGACGGAGACCAGGTCCTGGGCTTCGTGGGCAAGGCTTCTTTTGGCGGCTCTCAGCTCGGAAACAAGGCCACTGAGGAGGAGGCCTTGTTTGTTACCTTTGAGACTCCCGCCGGTGCTACGAGTGTGGTTGACGCAGAGTTCACCATACTAGAGAGCGACCTGGCCGCGCCAAACACATTTCTTGGCTTGATCCAAGGGCGAGACAATACAGATGATGTCATACAGCCCGGCTCATATCAGTATGATGCACCAGATCCCCTACCGAAGATGGCCAATAGCTAACCATAACTCCAGCTATCTCTATCTCAGTGGGACCAACCACTGTGAGTTTCATTTCTTATGTGCAGGGGGCCCATAGATTCTGACCACCTGCAGCACCACCGAACGCCCTCCCAGCGTTTATTGGAAACTCGTATTCCTCAGCTACCGGAAGAGAGAGATCGAGCGAGTCATCCGTGGTGAGTGCTCCTAACTTCTGTTACTCCCTGGATCAAGGACTAATGGCCGTTTCCTGCGAATAGTGGGCAGTTGACCTTGTGAGCGGAGCATTGACTCCAAAATGGACCAATCCAGATGGAAGTAAGTTTATGCCGTGCCATTTCAAGCGACTACGGGTAGAATGCTGATGAGTTGTGCCTTTACTGCCGCAGCGCCAATAAATATCGCTCTATGGCTACAGAGCACAGCCGTATATGGCGGAGGAGATGCCGCGGCCTTCTTAGGTCGTTATCCAGCCCCTGTGACTACTATCCAATTAGTGTTCCTGCCCAGGCCGTAAGCAAGAGATACTTGGCATTCAGATATCAGAGGGTAAAAATCGCCGCTTCGATTAGAGAAGTATGGCAGGGAGAATTAGCTGTTGGATACCATGACCAATCTTCTCTTTCTTGCTGCTTCCAAACTTGGATAATAGCTTCGAGTTACTTCAACAGTATCTACATGTAATATCCACGTTTAATAAGTGTGCAACATGTTTGATATCGTAGCTGGCCATGTATGCATCGCGGTACATTGGGTTCGGCTCGTCCGCGTCGATCGTCTGTGCAGGGACCACTCTTGGCCATGCAACGAATCCACCACCACCAGCCGCGATTTTAGTCCTAAGATGGGTTTCGTTCTCCGTTGGCCCGGTTATGGATTGCCGAAGATAGGATCCACTTGACATCAAGTTGTCCTCTTGTTCCTCGAACGTCACCCTGACCAGTTGCCATGTACAACACGGATGACCGACATGTTGGGAGGCAACCTGGTAATAAATACAACAACGCGGAGAAAGCTGAGGATCAATGTAATTCTGTCTAAGGTTCGCATCCCTTGTTTCTGGAAGCGCGAAATGCGATTATTTAGTCAATCATGGATCATAATGAGTCTGATCATGACACCGTTACCTCGTATGCCAAAATGAAAAATCTAATATCTGTAAACATCCGCCGAAGCCCGCCGCCGTCCTTCAACCCGCATCTTTGTCACTTAAAACTTAACCACCTCGGAAAAAAGAATTAGAAATTGTCGCCCACCAGTCTAATGACGGGACTCAGATATGTCTCCCACTTCGAATAATCTGCATAATCGGACCCAGGCTTGAGGACCGACATCAGAAGTCGATAATCACCGTTGGGTAGATACTCAAACGTCTCGCCGTCCTCGTTGATTGTGTGGAACCAGGCAGCTCCTAAAAGACGTTAGTACGAGGATTCAGGGACAAATAACAAGTGAGCTTGGAAGACTTACCCCACATGAAGGGAATGTACGCCTGATACGGCCAAGAGAACGCAGTATCCTCTCTGGGCGCGTAGTTGTCATACTGCGTACTATCAGGAAGCCAACCATAGCTGGGCATTCCCATCCATGTGTCGTGGGGTGTGATGCCCGGATCCAGGTACTTGTAACCGGAGTTCTTCGCGGGGCTACCCCCGTGGTGGGTAGGCTTGAATGTCGTATTCGCGGGGACGATGTTGGTCTGGAAATGCTCAAAGCCTGTAAGGAAGTTGAACCAGAGCGTTGCGAACGCCCAATCTGTTCCATTGTATTCCATGAAACCGGGATTGGGGGTTCTATCCATGCAGGTTCCACAGTATACGAATGGCTGCTTGGCGGAATGTGTCACCCCCAAGGCGTCTGTAAAAGTGTAAACTGATAGGTCAAATATGCTTTCGTCTTGGCGGGAATACGGGACACCGATGTATGGGATCGTGTGGGTTTCTTGGTCAGACGTGAGCTGGAAGAAGCCGGAGATGATCGGTGTCTTGAGGAGTTGCGCATCGGTGAGCTTGGGTTGAGTGATGTAGGCTCGGAACTCCAGTGTCTCGCCGGCGTGGACAGTGATTCTGGGCTGTGAGAAGCGAGCGGTTGCGTAGGTTGAATATTGAGGCTGCCCCAACAAGCTCCAGTCATTCGGCTCCAGGAGTTCAGGATACGGGAAAACTTCGGCATAGCCAGCACCTTGGTGCGAGATCTGGAAGATCTTCTTACCAGAGGTAGCCGTGTTGGTAATCTTAATTGTCTGTGGAGTTCTGGTGAAGTCATCGAGGTCACCGATGTGAACCTGAGAAGAAACCAGCGTCTTGTAGGTAATCGCCTTATAGGGGTTAACCATGCCGGCTCCTTGGTGGGCAACTGTTGAGAGAATCGACTTGTCGTAGACGTAGGACATCGGCGTTGCAGTTGACGTGAGCAGGCTTGCAATCTCCGCGACGGAAAGACCGGGGTATTGGGACTTGACCAGGGCGTAGCATCCGGCGACAAACGGTGCGGACATTGATGTCCCAGAGATGATCGCATAGCCACCAGAAGGTCCAAGAGGCCATCTACGCAATGAAACAGTCAGCTCAGTCTAGGTCAGGTACCAAGCATATTTGATATCGTGGAGAGAAATGGAAGATGGGCATACGTTGACAGAATCTTTCCACCCGGGCCCGACAGACTCGGCTTCACCGTTAGCGAATCCCAAGATGGGCCGAAGCTTGAAAAGTTGCTCATCAGTCCTCCGGTAACGAGTTCGATGCTGGACGCGGCAACGCTGGTGAATTTGAGCGTGTATGCTGGATCAGCCTGGGCATTCTTGGCTATTTTAGCCCCCGCAGCTGGTGGGACCACAATGGTGGCGACACTTGGGAAGGGAACTTGGGTCTCGATATCCTGGCCAAAAGGAGATGGGTCGACACTCTCCAGAGTGTACGCAAGGAGGTACTTGAGTCCAAATGCGGACGCTCCACTCATCTGGGATCCCAATGCGCAACGACCTAGTTGAGCGATTATAATGGTGTTGTCAGGATCAGAGACCGCCCGAGCAGTAGTAATCCACTATTCAAGTTCCGGTCAGCCAACAATTTCTTCCAAAATGCATTGTGAAAGAACTTACAGCCTCATACGAGCACAGATCCCCGTGAAAGTATGTCTTCAATTCCGGGGCCTCCAATGGCCAGACGGAGCCATATTTGAAGCTCTCACCCGTGGAATCCTCGCCGGTATACGCGACAGGGAAGACGTCATTTGTAACCGAGCCTACCGCAATGACACCGGGACCATCCGCGGGAGTTGCTTGGGCGTATATTCCCAACTCTCCGTCGTTGCCGTTAGATATGACAAGCGCCGTTCCCTGGGCGATGATGGACTTGATAAGCTCCGTGAAGGGCGAACTGGCCTCGAAATAAGATGTCCAGCCAAGAGACATGTTGATAACATCTACGCCATCTTCAGCGGCCCTAACCATAGCCTTCATGATGACGTCGTCAGGGGTGCTGCCAACAAGACAGCTGAAAATCTTGTAAACGTAGAGAGATGCCTCAGGGGCGACTCCACTCAGCCCAAAGCCCTGGCCTTCAGGGTCTTGCATACCAATGATTCCTAAAGGATGTCAGATGAGAGAGTGAAGTGGCATTATGCACTCAAACTGACCTGACACGTGGCTGCCATGCGCATTGCCGTCGCATGTTGCCAAAGGGTCTGGGCTCTCGATGGGCTGGCCTACGCCATACCACTCGTCATTCATGAAAGAATGACCTCCAGCAACCTTGAATCCGGGTCCAAACCCGCCGCCCAGCGAAGGATGACGGTAGTCAACGCCTGAGTAGAGCTTGGTGTCAGCAACTTTCTGCACGGATAACATTCGAATGTCCCCCGAATTCAACTCACCTGTGTCAATGACACCAATCTTGATTCCTTTGCCCTTGATACCCAGAGCGTGGAGCTTGTCAACGTCTGCCATCTTGTGAGTCGATGCGACATTGGCTCCCTTGATAAGAGGGAGAACGGGACTGTCATCAGTGGGAGTCCAAGCGCCGGTTACAGCAGCCCTGGACTCATCGCTCGCGAAAGCAGAGAAGTTTCCCGCGACTTTGGTGACATCTGGCCTGTAAACCAGGCGAATAGGCCAAACGGCCCTGACTTCGGGGATGTCACTGAAGAGACTCTCAATCTCGGCTGTTGTCTTATTTTGGCTGAGTTGAATAGAGACTCCGTGGAACAGCTTCTCATTGGTGAATTCTGTTCGAACCTCGTAATCGAGTGCTAAAGATGCCCGTTTGTGAAACTGCGCATGGGAACTCCGCTTTCCGGCGCGCTTTCCGAGTGAGGCATCATTCTTTAGCTGCACAATGAAGCCTCCGTGCGTGACCTCGTTGGTCTTCAGGTCCTCTGGTCTTACCAATGGGATGTCCGGGAGAGATTTCGAGGACACGATCGCAGCTGATGCCAGCAACCAAAGAGTGGAAAGCAACATGTTAGCGGCGAGGGTCTGAGATTGTTGGAGAGTTCCGCACGAAAGAACAACTGTCTCAAATGATAGATATTGGGAGTCTTGCTTTCTTTTAACCTCTCTCTTGGCGGAAATTAAGCTCGTGCCGACAACCGGACCAAACCTGACACCGTTGGGATCTCCATCCCAAAACGAGGCCTTCTCTACCAAAGTCTGGCCATGTAAAATAGGAAGGCCCTTGCGTAGCTCACGCCAAAGGCGCCGCGCCGCTAAAACTAAGCTTGCGATGGAAGGAGATCGTCAAGGTGCTAAGATCCTGCTCGACAAGACTGGGCATACTGCGTAGCATTACGCTAATCAGGAAGGTCGCCTTGTGATCAATGCCCAAGACGGAGGGTTGAGTATGGCGCTCTTACTTTGAAATGGCAGGCTGGAAAAGAACCGCTACTGTCGATTGAATAATGTGTCTCAATATTGCTGAACCTATGACCAGCTTGGCCAGTTTGAGGTCAAATCCTCGAGCCCCTGCTCGACCTTCCTCTTTGCGGTCGTATGCTGACAGCGGTAGTCGGATCCTGGTTTTGGCTCGCAGGCTGGCATTTGACACGTAAAAATGACTGGCATGAAGTCTGGCATTGCCAGTGACCCCGGAAAGAAGATAAGGTGGATGCCAAGTATCTGTACCGAACTCGGAAGGTCTCAACAAACGTCGCATTTCCCCATGCCCATTACCGCATGCGATAGTCTCGCTGCACTCTCGCCCACAACTGATCGGAGCCATCTTAGCTGTCGAGCCTTGCGGATGCGGGGATGGATACGGGAATTAGGGGCATTTAAAAGAAGCGGTGATGTCCTTGGTCATCGTCAGCATCAACGGACCCGACAAGTCTTTGTCAGACTACTCTGTAAATAACCATGCCCATGGAAAACGATTCCGTGCGCTGCGAGTGAGGCGATGGACGGTTTGGGACGCTCTAGTTGCACACTATCGGGCCATTTGCTTGTCTAGCGGATACTTCCAACCAGCCACGCATCGCGCCGCCCAGTACTCCAGGGAAAGCGGACCGACTGTTGCATTGCTTTGTACTTCCGAAGCTGACAGATGGATCCCTCAAGGTACTGAACTAACAATTGAGCACAGACAGGCCATTGCACGCGTGCACGGACACAATCTTAATTCAGACATCGCGATGATACCTGCCCGAGAGGGGTTCGAAGCAGACGTCAAAATCCCCTCCCGCATGGGGCCAAGTGGGCGCGACTGCGCAGGTACCGTGTCGAGGGATCTTCGCGCCCACTCTGGCCCGAAGGATTTCTATTTCCAAGCAGTAGTAGGGCTGGGGAGGGCGGGCCGGGGAGGCGGGCCGTGACTCCAGCACCCTCTGGTGTTTTCTGTTCGATCGCGACTGAATGAGCATCCCACCCCGAACATGAACATGAACGGGCTATCAAAAGTCGTGGCCGATCTCAAACGGACAGTCCTTTCCATCCAACACCTTGCGGGACCCGGGTGTGTTCTTGAGGAGATTGTCGACTCGGGTCGGAGCCGATATAGCCGGAACCCGGGTGGCTGACTGATGACTGATGACTGATGACTGATGATGATCAGATTGTGGTGCGAAAACAGGGATTACCACCACGGCTGCACTCCAACTTTTGCTACGATAAGAACGATAACTGCGAATCAAGTAGTCGGCCAGCAGTATGCTCAGTCACAGAATGACGTAGTCTAAAGCATATGTCAGCGTCATTGCACTCGAACTCTCACTCAGCGTTTTGGCGGGGTTGAAGGGGCATATAGAGTTCGTTCGAGGCGTTGCAGTAATTAATATGGCCTCCTCTGTAACTTGGTCATTTTCGATCATTTTCGAAGCTACAAGTCCGACGTAATCATGGATGCAGCGCGACAAGAGCAATTGGGCCACCAGCCGGCAAATGAGTGGAAGCTTGAGCAAGGCCTGGAGCCGGCTCTGCTTGGCCTTCGCAACCAGAGCGACCTTAAAATAAATACAGAGTCGCCCCACACATCTGACACCAATTCGGCGGAGCTTCGCGCAGATGCGGCCGCTGATGACCAAGCGTTCGTGGTGAAGGAAGAGCGGGAAGGCTGGAAAGGCTACGTGGAGTGGGAGGATTATCCCGAGAAGAAAGCCAAGGCCCATGAGCGATTCTCGCGGTACAAGTTTCCTCCGCCTCCTGAATTCCAGCTTGGGCCCGTCCCGTCCACAAATCCCGTGCTTGAAGGCGTACGGTGGAAGCTATGGCATGAGGCAATCGGCGGAGCTCTCACGGATGTACCCGACGAGAGTTGGAAGACGGTACTCAAAGTATGAATCATTCTTAGTCATGATGCAAAAAGTTGAAGCAACTAAACGATTTTCGCAGGAGAAACATCCGGACATGCTGCATCTCCTCCAGTTTCCGTACAACGGCGAGTCACCAAAGCGCCTCTTGACCCAGGAAGCTGTGACTCCAAACGAGCTCCATTTCGTGCGCAACCATGGCGGAATTCCAGATATCGACCCCAATGCATTTGACCTCCGCCTCGATGGTCTTGTGAATGAGCCGAAGAAGCTTACTTTTGCCGACTTGCAGAACGAAAACCTGTTCCCACGCACCTCAAAGCTCGTGACTATCCAGTGCAGCGGCACAAGACGCTTGGAGCAGATTGTTGAGTACGCAGGCGAAGGCGACGAGATGATCAACGCTCCCTGGGCGGAGGGGGCAATCAGCACCGCCAAATGGACGGGCGTCAGCCTGAAAAAGGTGATCAAGCATTGCGGGGGTCTCAAGGATGGCGCCAAGCACCTCGAGCTGTTCGGAGCAGACACGTACTTCAAAGGCGGCGAGGTCATGAACTACGTTGTTTCCGTGCCTTGGTCCAAGGTAAAGGCGAATGAGGTGCTCCTGGCCTGGGAGATGAATGGCAAGCCACTACCGAAGATCCACGGATTCCCCCTGAGGGCGGTGATCATGGGGTATATTGGTGCGAGAAGCGTCAAGTGGCTCTACCGGATCAAGGCGATCAAAACGCCTAGTCGGGCTCCAGTGCAGAGCAAAGAATATCTGTACTTTCAGCAGCAGTACGGAAAGCACAACCAGTTGCCTACATGTGAGCATTTCAGTGTCTTGAGACCACGAGTGAGCAGCTAATTTGGGCATAGTGGGAATCCAGATCCAAGAGATGCCAGTGAGCAGTGCTATTATGACCCCTTGGCACAAGGAGGTTGTGGTGCATAACGGCCATATTGAAGTAAATGGTAAGACATGACAACCCATTGTGACTGACAGAACCGTGATGGCTAACGCGGGGTAGGCTGGGCTTATTCCGGCGGCGGTCGCTGGCCTGAGCGGGTCGAGGTTTCGTCCGACGGTGGTTGGGCCTGGTATGGCGTGCCGCTCGAGAACCTCTCAGCCAAACACAAGTTCGCATGGCGAACCTGGTCTGTTTCCGTCCCCTGCGACCACGAGGGGTGGACGGAGCTCGTAGTCCGGTGCTGGGACAACAGTCTGAACACCCAACCCATGGCAGTCCGCGAGAGCTGGAACTGGGGTCTGCATGTGACAAGCAGCTGTCACAGGGTCAAGATCTACAGTGTGAACGCGAGCCGGCCGGAGACCAGAAAGCGGCTGGAGGACTTCGAGAAGCACGGCGAGAGCTTTGTGCCCCTCACGCGGCCAACCGAGTTCAAGACCATGAGCATGGACGAGTATGAAAAGGCGTGGGCCACGATGGAGCCAAGAGATGTGGACGAGTGATTCTGGCGGCTAGTATTTCGGTTTGGAAGAAGTTGCCTAATTCTCCATTACTGATTAAGCTAAGCGACATGCCTGAACATTTGCCTGCCTATTGTAGCATTTCGCGATCTGCATGCGTGATTGCGTCCTGAGTTGCTTAAAATCTCCCAAAATGACAGGTGTAGCATGAGGATGGCCATGAACCAAGGCCGGGAGGGCCGAAGGGACGGATTGTCAACCGCGGCGGGACTGGCGGTCAAAGATAGGAGGGTGCATATGCTATCAGCGTAGGTCGAACATCCGAGATCCGGTACCTGCCAAGGAGTCAATCTATCGTAGACTACACGCAGCGATATACAACATGCCATTGGGGACAAGCCGCCCTGCCGACACGAGAGTTGCATGCACGAAATCCTTCTAAGGTGAGCGGCGCAGACGGAATGTCTTGTTTGCGAGTCTAGAAAACGCCCCGAACCAAGGGTCATTCCAGAAATGCCCCTTGCGTGCAGATGATACCAAGCCCTAGGCAACGATGATTCTAGTCGAACGATCACAGAGGTGCAGTGAGTGACGAATGTTCCACGCATTAGCGCCATTGCTAGCGATTCTTGGCCCTGCCGTAGTGGGGAGAGCCTTATCAGCCGCACGCCACTTGCGAGATCATGAGGTGGGCCGGGGTTTTCCTAATCTGAATAACCTCCACTTTCCCACATGCAGGCTTTCATGCGCCTGGGTAGCACTCTAGCACCAAATGATCGCCAAGTAGTGCCGTTAGGCCATTGTTCGCTCGCCCAAGTGTGATGCTCAAGATCTGGAAGAGACTAGAGCCTTGGACGAGTCTGGCCAAGAAGGTATTTGCACGAGCTTGGGTGCCGTGTGGAAAGGGAATCACAGTCGCAACAGAACAGCCGAGAGTATCTGGTAAGCTGGGAGATCTGTCTTCTCAGAATGGAATCGGAAAGATGATTTGACGGCTTCACCTAACAAGCAACTGAGTATGCCCATCTCAGAGTGCCCACGTGCTCACATTCGCCAAGCCTTCACGAGAGACATGTTAAGATCCAGGATTACAGACTGCTACTTAGGCTTAACATCAAACACCTGCCCTGTGCCGACCTGGTGGTGACGATGTAACGACAAGCCATGTGATTAGACGCTTACTATTCTCTATAGATGCACATGATCCAGATCTATCTTCCCATCATCACCTCTACCTAGTTCGTGCTGTCCTCCAGCAACGGTCTGCGGTCACCATCGAGTTGGGTGCCAGACTCGCTGACGTGTCGCTGTACTTTCTTCTCCTTGCGGATCAAAACCAGGAAGCCGACAGTGACGGCGACCCAGTACAGGTTGTATGCAACGACAGATCCAATTGTGGCAGAGTTCTGCCAACCCAAGATTGCGTTGAAAATGCCCCATGCCCCACCGCCGTTTAGATCGGGATTGCAACACTGGGATGGTTATTCTTCTGGCCGACAGCATTTTCATTGTTTCTCGGAGAATAGTGGACTTACGTTTACATGCCAGACACTTTTTGTGATGTCATATGAGCCTGGCCCAGATCCGAGCTCGGCAGCATCACCTCCGACAATCTTGTTCCACTAGGCAGAGGGTTAGCTTCGTCGGCCTCAAAAGATGTGATGGCTGCGGTACCTGATTTGCTTCAAGATGCCAAACTCCTTTCGAGAAGAGCCCGGCGGCGACGAGATACAGAAAGCAAGTCGAGAAAATGAGAAAGTACTGGATTGGTGCGTGGTTGGATCCTCTGGGTTCCCGGTCAGCAACCTGCACACACAGGATGCTCGTCACGACTTACTTGTAAATCAGGACCCCGCAGACTGCTCCAGTCAAGAGGCCGATGATGGCTGGAAGAGGGATCGAACTTGGCGGGAATCCCAGGCCGACGCCGGCGATGAAGATCACCCCCTCGAATCCTTCTCTCAAGACAGTGACGAGAGGCAGCAGGAACAGGGCATACTCCTCCCCGAACTGCTTGAAACGGTTTCCCAGAGACAGGGAGACACCGCGATCCTTTTTCGGGTTCAGGGCTGTCGCAAGCTTGGCCCTCCATTTGTCCTGCAGCTTGGACACACGCAGAAGAACGGCGCCCATGACGGTGATGATGGCCGAGGCAACCAGGGCGAAAACACCCTCCCAGATGTCTTCAGTGCCTGCCCATTGCTCCGGGCCGAGACCGTAGAAGCCGGTGATCAAGGCCACTCCGATGATGATGCATACCACCACTCCAATAGCGGTCCCTAGCCAGACCTGTACCCCCGGGGGCGGTCAGAATACGTTTGGGCCTGGATTAGCTGGGGATTGTGTAGGTTTACCTGGCGGACCAGCTTCTTGTACAGCGCGTGATCATTTTCCGATACCAGTGTCCGCTTGATGAATGCAATCAAGACGGAGACGATGATGGCCGTCTCGAGTGATTCTCGGAAGGTGATGAAGAAGACTTGGCGGTCGTTAGCTCAGCGACGCGCATCCCTAATTTTAGGGCTCTTTTTTTTTTGTCTCTCTTCCATTTCTTCCGTACCTGGAACAGCAAAAAGGTCGGCCATCTCTGCCCGCGTAACCACGCTACGAAAGCGCAAGACACTGACAGTCTCTCATACACCCAAAAGGCGCGGCGGACGTGGAATATAAAACGCGGGTAGCTGGTCGAGTGTCGTCGTGACGGATTGCCAGGCGCGGACTGGTGGTGATGATGTCTCAGGTTCAAACTCGTCACGCCATCAAAAAGTCTGCTGATCGACTCGGAAATGGGGGTCCTTGCAGTGGGTTTTGTTTAATGCGTAGCCGATGTCGGCCAGGCTCGGCTTTACGAAAAAAGAAAAACAAAATGAAGCTCGGTGGAGCGAGCGCCCAGCCCTTTTTTCCGCGAAGATCTTGTCACCCCCTTCGCGATCTTTTGAATCTCCAAGATCTGATAAAGCGCCTGTCATGCAATCTAATCAGATCGTCCGTGGTCTCCTTCCCAGCAGCTAAAAAAAAATCTGCCGACAACGCACACACGCACGCAAAACATACACCCCATCACAACCACGGTACATGGCCAGCTCGATGGCCTACCATTTTGTGGTCCCACTGCTCGCGTTTCTGATTTTTTCGCAGCCCATCCAGTCGAGGAAAATCGTTCACGACTTTACTGTGGGATGGGTTACTGCTAATCCAGATGGTGCTTTCGACCGGCCGACGATTGGCATAAATGGACAATGGCCGCTGCCCCTGATCAGCGCCACTGTTGGCGACAGAATCATTGTGAATCTGCACAACGACCTCGGCAATGCCAGCACTAGCCTCCATTTCCATGGCCTTTTCCAGAACGGCACCAACCATATGGACGGAGCCGCCGGAGTAACGCAGTGCGCCATTCCTCCTGGAAAGTCACTGACATACGACTTCACTGTCAGTTTATTTGCCATCAACCGCTTGTTGTTCCCAGCCGGCCTTTACTGATCCGATACAGGTCAACCAACCAGGAACATACTGGTACCATGCTCATAACGAGGGCCAGTACCCGGACGGCCTGCGCGGCCCTGTCGTAATTCACGACCCGAATGGGCCGTATGAAGGTAAATATGACCATGAGCTGGTCATCACATTCTCCGACTGGTATCATCAATCGGTGCGGGTGCTGTTGAAGGACTTCATCGATTACAAGAATCCCACGGGGGCTGAGCCCGTACCGCAAGCTGCCCTCATGAACGATACGCAGAATCTGCAAGTCAAAGTCGAGCCGGGAAAGACGTACCTGATCCGCATGGTCAACGTCGCGGCATTCGCAGCGCAATACGTCTGGTTTGAGGGCCACCAGATGCGCATCGTCGAAGTCGACGGGGTCTGGACGAAAGAAGCCGAGGCAGACATGCTCTACATCACTGCTGCGCAGCGGTACAGCGTGCTGTTGAGCACACGAGATGACGTATCCGGGAATTTCCCCATCGTCGGTGCCATGGATCAGGAGCTGTTCGACGTCATTCCGGAAGGCCTGAAAGCCAACGTCACCGGCTGGCTGGTGTATGACGAAGCGAAGCCCTTGCCGGATGCTGCTTTCGTTAATGAACTCGACTCCTTTGACGATTTTGATCTCGTCCCGTACGATCAGCAAGGGCTCTACGAGCCAGTGGATTATTCTTTCACCCTCGATGTCAAGATGGACAACTTGGGTGATGGAGCAAATTAGTAAGTCCAGCATTCACCTGTTTCTTCATGCCGTGCAGCTCACCGTCTGCCAGCGCCTTTTTCAACGACGTCACATACGTCTTGCCGAAGGTACCATCACTCTACACGGCACTGACAGTCGGTTCTGGCAACTCCACTAATCCCCTCGTCTACGGCTCCAACACACTCTCGTACGTCCTCAAACGGAATCAAATCGTCGAGATCGTTCTTAACAACGCCGATCCGGGGAAGCATCCGTTCCATCTTCACGGCCACAACTTCCAGGTCGTGTACCGGTCCGACGAAGACGCCGGTACATATTGGAACAACGGCCGCATCGCCTTGTCCAAGACCCCAATGCGTCGGGACACGGTTCTTGTCCAGCCCAACGGCAACTTGGTTCTCCGTTTCAGGGCCGACAATCCCGGCATCTGGCTGTTCCATTGCCACATCGAATGGCACATGGATCAGGGCCTCATTGCGACCATGGTCGAGGCGCCCGAGGCTCTGCAGGGCCTGAGGATTCCGAAGGACCATCTGGATGCTTGCCGTGACGCTGGACTGCCGTTTGCGGGCAATGCTGCGGCGAACGTCAAGGATGTTTTCGACCTGAGAGGGGAGAATAAGCCAGTTCCGCCGCTGCCCTCGGGCTTTACTGCCAAGGGTTACGTCGCATTGTTCTTCAGCTGTCTGGCTGCCGTCATGGGGTTGGCAGTTGTATCATGGTGAGGGCCTCTCTCTTCCATCCCTTCATGAGCTACCCTTTCATCCTCTTTGTGTTGCACAAGCTAACTAGCATCGTCCGTAGGTACGGCGGCATGGGCGATGACAGCAAAGAAGTAGTAACGAACGAGGATCACGAAGATTAAGGATATCACGATATATTAGTGAATCTAGTACTTGATGTCTTCCGATTGGCATCATGCTTATGGACGATTTAGACCTGTAATTTAAATGCATAGCGTTTCCATATAATTCAAGTTGGTTAAAGCTTCAAGCATCATCTCTGCCTTCTGATAACAGCTCTTTGTCGGTGGTTATCAACGGGTACGGTGTGTATTGAAAGAGAAGGGCTAAGCAAGTTTCTAATGCTCCTGTCGGGTTCTCTTCAAATATGGACAATCTGCAGTCGTACAGGGCGTAAGATTCCGACATGCACTCGCAGGTTAGAGTGAATAGTGGTCAGCCATTGGCGGTATTAATCTTGTCGCGCACGCCTAGATAATTGTTATCTCCTTCTTGACACAGCCGTTCCTAAACATCTCTATCGCGGCAAGTCCATATAATGAGAAGTATCCTATTCGCCGATATGAACCATCGAGGGTCTTCAACAGGGCGATTCCGTACGCCTGTGTCGTGAAATGTGCATCGTCCATGGCGATTCCAAAACAGATACTCTGTTGGTATTCTTCGCCTGGCACATCCAGAATCAAATCGCCAGTCTCCGCCTTCAGATGAACTGGGGATTTTGATTCTGCATCAGAGAATACACTGTAAAACAAGGGGCCTTTCATGATTAACTTGGCCTCCTTCAATGGGCCGGTGGGATGTCCGGTCCGGGAAATTGTGTGTATGTGAGATATCGTAGCGACCTGCTGGTAGCGCTGGGTATTTCGAAGATCTACAGGCCAATGAATCTGGTTCTCGATCGATGCCCAGGACCAGGTTGGTGCTCGGTAGGCTTTGGGTCGAAACGGAGCCTGGTGACCAACCTCACGGGCTCCGCTCCAGAGGAGACTTGCGATCAGGTCACGCCCAGACCATAAGCCGGCGTAGTAAGACAGCTTACCGTCCGAAAGCTCCAATGACCTCTGAGCTAGCCCGGCCAGTGCCATCAATTTGTCCTCTTCTTTCGTCAATCCGCAAGACGTATACGCTCTGACCAGGCGTTGCCAGGCCCTCAGAAAGTTTGACGTAGTGTGGTAGCTGCTCCCTCGAACAGACAGGTCGAGTGGAGGGTCGAATTTGTCGTTATCCCGGAGAGTCGGCATCAGACGCGAAAACGTGTTCGCGAGACCGCAAGGGTGAGTCTCGCACCCATGGAACCTTTGGCACTGCCAGAACAGTTGGTCCCTACCGAACTGCAGGATGCGCGGGGAGAATAGGTACTCCTGCATAACCCAAGCCCGGCGGCTCAGGGGAGAGTTATTCACATGCGCCAGGAAAAACTCGTCGTCAACGACCTTGTACACATCCTTCCATTTGCCGTGGTCTGGAGTGATATCGATTTCGCTTGATTCGACCTCCAGCGGGTTTCTGTCAAGGAACAAACCCCCATTGCCATTCGAGGATGCCGAGGCCGCGATATTGCAATGCCCTTCTTCGTATATCCGATGCATCTGAGCAGATTCGGCCTCCCAGTCCGTCCTCGCTCCATCCCCGGACTGCAGGATGCAAAGGGAGTCGATCCAGATATACCTAACGCCGAGCTTGCGAGTCACTTGAAACGAATCTCGAAATGTTTTCGGCAGCCTCTCAACCGGAATTTCTTTCTTGAAATCTTCAAGATTGTCAGCAGTGAGGACGATAAATGGTATTGTACCCCAACAGTGGCTCAGTGTAGTGTAGGGGCCGTCTGGCTTGCATTCGCTGGTGATACAAAGGCATGGAGGACTAGAAGGGTCTGAAAGAGGGCCGAGGTCGACAAGCCGTGTCGGATAAAATGGAGGGGAATTATCAAGGCTCGATACCTTGCATCGGTGCTTAATACACTCGCTCAGCCACTTTCGGGCGAGGTCCAAACAGGCCTCAGAGCCCGTGTTCGTCGAGATGGGCCGGTATCCAGCGCATTCTGGCATATCTGCCCAAATGTTAGTGAAAATTTACTGGTCCGGTAACTTAAGCACATGTTCCTCGCGGCTGGCTGACATGGAGTTCCCTCAGAATAATCTACCGAAGAGTTAGTCCAAGGTGGATTGATCTGCCAGCTTCTCTCCAAGTTTGAGGTTGCGCTAGAATATAACTAACAGCTAGTTCCCACGATGGATAGCTCGCAGCCATACAGATCTTTCTTTGCAAAGCCAATTCGAACACTGATAACACGACTGTCGGACGTGTTTGCGATCTCGCATTTTACCGCCTGCTCCCACCATTCCTTCGCGTCACCGGCCTTGTATGTCGCAAGGGGTGGAACGTCGCCATGCCGTTGAAGAAAATTCCAGGCATGGCGGCATATCTGACAGCTGCTTTCAGCGGCTTCTTGAAGCTTCCAGATGTTGGGCTGAAGATGTAGGGTTTCTGTTGCTGGAGGATACGGGGCGCCGACGGCGGCTGCTTTCAACGCAGGGCCAAAGGCCGCCTGGCATGTTGCGCAAAGCATGGCATGAAGACGGCAGTGTTGCTTCGTAAATGGACTTGCATCTGAAGTACACTTTCGTAGACTGGACAAAATTCGACAAACAATTGAATCCTGCCGAATGAAGAATTCCGATCAAAGCTATGATTGTTCACTCAAGTGTTCGCTCACTGCTGCTGCCTTGTCACTCAGACAGGCCGCGGATAAATATCTATCCGCGTATCAAATTTGGGTGATTTTATGCTACATTCAGGCAACGCCCAGGAAACCCGCAAGGATAGAGCCTCATAGACCAGTGAGACGTGACGCCAACCTCTCATGAAAACAAGTCTTCGACAAATGATGATGCGTGCGATGACATCAACTTTTGGACTTGATACTTTTATTTTATTGCTGGCTCAGTCAAAACCAGAGACTCCTATTTTTCCCACCTAGATTCTTCCCCGATGCAAGAACTTATTCGGGATATCCACATACTTGGCCCTCAAATATTCACAAACATTCTTGCCCAGCGTATCGTACTCGCTGCTAGAGTTGAAACCGCGATCCAAATGGTCTCTGAGCAGGAAATGCACAGCCTTAATACCTGGGATCTCAAACCGCTCGACCTTCTTCCCCTTGTCGCTCCCGTCCAACAACTGCTTGATCTTTTCAATCGTCAGAATGCTCCTCAGCCAATCCCATTCGTCCTCATGGCGGACGTAGAAGCCGACGTTCGCATCGCTGGCCTTGTCACCTGAGCGGCCGCCCACGACCCAGCCGAGAGGACCGCGAGTCGTGGGACCGAAAGTGGAGAGATCAACTGCATTCTTGGTCTCGTAGCTAGCTTGATCACGGGGGTAATTTGTGACGTTCTTCTGGACTGGGATCTCGATAGATTTGCCGGCCCAGGGTAGCTCGACACGGTGTGCGACCTCCGCCTGCGGCAGGAGAGTCACGTAATACTCATAGAATGGCTTGCCCTCCGATTGCCGCTGGTCATTACCTAGAGACGCACCAGGGCAGCTTTGTAGAAAGTTCTCCATGCACCATCGGTTGAATCCCGGAACATCGAGAGTAGACTTGTCCACAAGTGACTTCTTCTGCGTCTGGGCGAATATGCGGAAGTCGACAGTGGCGATCTCCTGGTTGCGCGGGTTGTCGGGACAATACCCGTTGATAGTGAACTTGAGACATGATAGATCCTTGGCTGCATCCCCGATCGAATACCGAATCTGGCGTTCCGTCCACTCAGCTTTGGCTTCAAGGTCGAGACCGACGAGATAAATGTGGAACTCTGCTTGATAGCCGCCGAAGGACGTGAGCCCAACCTTTGTGGTGGCAGGTGCAGGCAGGCCCTTCACACCAGTGACTTGGACGCGGTCTTTGCCGATTTGGGTCATGACAACACCCTCGAGATTGGCGGTGACGTCTGAGCCATAGTAGAGAGGGCCTTGGATCTCGTAGAGGAGCTGGGATGCCACGGTTCCGACGGAGACCTCGCCTCCAGTCCCCGATTCCTTGGTGATAACACAGCTTCCGTCGGCCTCGACTTCGGCGATTGGGAATCCCAAGTTCTCGCACTTGTCCATAAGCCCCTTGAATCCGGAGTAATAACCACCAGTGACGTAGGCAGAACATTCGATCAGATGGCCCGTCACGAGGGAGCCGGCGATTTGGTCAAAGTCTGTCTCTCGGTCCCATCCGTGCCACCACATTGAGGCACCAATAGTTGGTGCGGCGTCTGCAACTCGACCAGCGATGACAATGTCACAGCCCTGTCTTAGTGCTTCGGCAATACCAGCACCTCCGAGGTAGCATCTGGTATTGTTAGTAAAAGGCCTTATCGCAAATCCCGAGGGAAAACTTACTGCGCACAGATGAAATCATCATATCCCCATTCTTTCAACGGCTTCCCGTTCATCAAGCTCGGGAATACCTCCCCGCTCTCGTAGAGTCTCCGTACCGTCTCGGTAACCTCGTCACCACTGACCCATCCTACTTTCAAGTCAAGCCCCTGTTTCTTGACCTCATCTTCCACAAGCTTCGCAAGCAGCTCAGTGTCGCTTGCTCCGGCATTGACAGCCAGTTTGATGTTCTTCTTCTTCAGATATGGCAGGGCGGGTTGCAGGTTATCCATAAAAGTGGGATCGAAAAGACCGACCGGATCTTCTTCGAGTTTGCCCTCCTTTCTCAGTCGTGCGTTCTCAGACTTCTGAGCGCCGTGCAGCGTCATTGTGCATTCCGAGAGCCAGTCTCCGATGATGCAGTCGATGTCGCAGTTCTTGGCCAGGTCTCCGATTGCCCGTTGCCGGTCCGAGAACCCCCCCGAGGAA
This sequence comes from Reticulascus tulasneorum, assembly GCA_001557505.1. NCBI lineage: Eukaryota > Fungi > Ascomycota > Sordariomycetes > Glomerellales > Reticulascaceae > Reticulascus > Reticulascus tulasneorum. Next base: position 197,589 of record LSAX01000013.1, on the reverse strand, counting down.
CCGGCAATGCGAATGGCTCTTTTCATGGACGGCATCGTGATAAAAGATTCTCTTTACTTGGAATGAATCTTGAGGTCTGATTTACAACTATGGTGTTAAGCGTCTGGTCAATCTAGTCCATGGGAAATGCAGTTTCAGGTAGATATATCCCTTTCACGCACCCCACCATGGTCAAGTAGTCCGACTCGACAACCTCACATCCCCAACACCATCCTGAGTAATGAATCATCCCTCGACCAATTACGTTCCAGGTCGAATTGTCTGGGGATCAAAATCGGCTTGGCTATGCGGGATAAGTGGAGATCAAGTCGGTTCCTGTGACGTTCCCCGCGCTGCGGCTCCTTTGTTAGCCTCCCTCCCAAGGATTTCAACAGCCCGGCGGAAAAGCATACCCACTTTCGTTCCTGGCCAGCCAGATACAGGAATCGACGGCGCCGGGTTTAAGATAGACAGAATTGTCGCTAAAGTCCATTTCGAGCATTCGATGATGGGCCGGGCGAGCGGAATAATCAAGCGAGTCAGCGTTGGGTACGCTTGCCCAGAACCTGTGCCCAATTCACTTTGTTCGTAGTTTGGGTTTCACATGTCCTGCAGACTGCATACATAAGTCTAGTCGGGTATCATTTCCGGGCCTCAGCAACGTCATCGCCTCGTCCTGCCTGAGAAACCACAACCAAGATTCTACGGACCTCGAGATAAGATACTTGCCGTTTGTTCCGGAAAAGCAGCCTTATACGTACCAAATACGACTCGCTAGAAAAACGAGACCGAGATGTGAATGAAGGCGATAAATGCGATTTGGCCGCCAGGGAAAGGGGTTTAGGCATTCATGCTGCACTGGCGGCTTTCGGCCGCTGTTTCAAATTAAAGCAAACATCAAGCCATAGTGGAGTGTCAAGGTTAAAATATATCTTTTAGGAAGTCCTCTCATCGTCTTCAACACATCAATTAACGATCATTGTCAACGTGTAAGCACAACCAAACCGCCCATAAGGAAGTAGCATTCCCAACGTCTTGTATAACATTCAGACACTAACAACGCCACGTCTGGCCCAGCCGTCCGCGGTCTTGGATGCCCTGTGGTAACAAAGCCTAAAGTGCGCGATATAGCTTGGAACTTGTCCGAGGCAAGGATATAGCTCTTATTATTGTGTTTAGGTTCAAAGAGCAGAGGAGTGCTTGGAAGAACACTAATGTGCCATCCGTGGACATACAGGGCCTCATTTAGAAGCCCCATTTGGGTACGAGGTCTGGCCTTGCTACCTAGAAATCTCGAATCATCGCTACTCCAAACATTTCAGCTGCTGGGATGCTGTATCTTGCTGGCACTTGACGCTGTTGTCTTGCGAGGGGTATAAAGTTGACTGCTTGGAAGTAAGCTATGTCCTCCCAGATACGTAGAGACACTTGTGGCTCTCGTGGCGCTTCCTTCTAAAGAGACGAACGTGGGTCGAGGCTTGGCAACTCCGGAAGCATGCAGCGATGTGTATCAACGAGGTCATCAAAAGTCTTTGTTCTTTCGCGATGCCGGATATGCAATATGAGTGGGCTTAATCTACCTAGCCTCGCTAACGAAATGGACTTAGTTTCTTGTTCATGATTCTCTGTTTTCTGGGCCGGTATTACCATTCGATGAGGCTCGCTTTCCTACACCTCGTTGCCTGATTCGAACAAACTTTGCAATATGCCTAAGCTTTTGAACCTACCAAACGTCCAAAACTCCAGACTGAACTTCAGCAATCGCACCCATATCGAGTTAAGCCGATTGCACTCGCTGACGTAGACGATGCGCCGAGGTACATAAGCGCTAGCAACGATATGGGGGATAGGGTGGACAAATGCACCAAGAGAAGCTCAAAGCTCAAATGAATCCCGCTCAGTAGCACGACAGTCTCTGTGTTGTTGCAATCTACTTGTCTTCTTTGACAGGGGATGAAGGCGGCGACTCGTCCCAGCTCTGGACGCCGTCCGGGATGGGGAAAACTGCTCGACTTGTCCAAATGTGCTTTGCCCCATCCAGCTTCAGCCCCTCAACCAGTCCTCCTTTGATGCTGACAGTCGGTCGTTCGGTGCCGTCCTGTTCCCTGATGCGGTGAAAGACACGGCTCCCACAATTTTTGCAGAAATAGCAATCCATTGATTTTCCATTCTTTGCCGGCCTTGTCCACTTGTTGAGATTCGCCTTCAGCTCGTCAGAGAGCGGGAAGAGGCCATTGGCGGGGAAGATGGCCGAGCAGCCAAACGCGGACGCTGACTGCCTCTGGCATTCGGTGCAGTGGCAACAATACAGGTCAAGAGGTTTTGGCGCCGGCGTTAGGAAGCTAACCTGCCCGCATTGGCATGAGACTTGCATCGCGATGGGATCTCTAGGACGAGACGAGACGAGACGAGTCGTAAGCTCGGTAAATGCTGGTCTTGAAGTGTTGATTTGATGGCGAAGAGTCGTCGGAGAGGAAGCTGAATGCGGGGTCGAATCCGCGTTTTCAGGTGGGATTGGCTGGGTAGATGTAGTCGACGGGCGGCGGCCGTGTTCATGATCTGCATCTTGGCTTCTCGTCAATGGCGCCCTCCACCATTCATCAAGGGTCCATTACGGTTTTGATACAAGTTTTTTTATCCAATGGATCCCTGGACTATTCGCACTGAGTCCTGAACCTCTCAGCGGTGTTTCAAGTCACCCTGGAGCCTGCATGTGATACGGCATTGGGCGCCGGGAAAACTTTGAGGACCCAAACGAGATGGGTTGAGATCTGTGAACTTCTGTTTCATGAAGCCGTCCATCGACGAAGCAGAACAAAGGGGAAGACGATGACAGCGATAATTGTAATTCACACTATCATTTGATCCGCTGACGCTATGTGATTCATAGGCATTGAGATCAACTTGATTCACTCAATGGTGGCACGGATCCATTTCAAAACTAGACAACGACAATCTTTGGGAATGGCCTCAAAAGAATGGTAGCTTATATTATCCACACCTGTTCGATTGCCCCCGTGTTTTCATATCCCCTAATTCCCCCACGTTCGGTATCCACATCCGCTTTTGTTCCCAAATCCCATCCACCACGCTCACCGAGACGGCATACATCTGACTGCCGTAAGATCCGAGCGCCAATCGTGCCCATCGCTAAGCCGAATGCCTAGATTCTGTCGTGATCTGTGAGAACGAAAAAGACTTTGTCTTGGCCGGCATCGCATACGGCCTCGGCGACCCGCCCAGACACGTGGAAATGGACCCCGTGGGCAGCTTAGCGGCATGATGAACGACCGCAAAGCTCATCCCCCGCAATATTCCCTTTGACCGTTGCCTCCGTTCCGGATTAGGCCCAGCTGCTCGACGCGGCTAAATGAGGCTGTATACCAGAACCCACCAGGATATTCATATAGATTAAACCACGAGCAAAGTTTACCCCAAAAATGACTGCTTCCCCTGCTGTACCCCTCAACGCCCAGCCGGGATTGGTATTTGGATCCCTGGAAGATTAGACTATCCCCGTGAGGCGAGCCTATCTTGGTGGTAAACCCGTGGCTAGTCGTCACACGTCCCCACAGGCCGCCCTTTAAGAGATATGGAGAAACCGGAGTGCAGGATTACCATTCAAGCGGGCTGGGTTCTCGCTTCGGAGGACGAGATTGGCATATATATCTCCGGGTAAGGAAGCTTGTCCCGTTGCTTGGTTCTCCGACCTGTCGCCCCAGTGTCGAATTGTCAATCCGAGCATCACCATCAACAAAGTGAAAATGCTTCTCAATACTGCTGTCACTCTGCTGCTGGCCGCCAGCGCAGCAGCATACCCCGTGGACAACCCCATTACTTTGATGAGGCGAGCCCCGAGTCCCGGCATCGTCATCACCAAGTGTGCCAAGCCCGGTCTTCTTGCTCTTGCATACGACGACGGCCCGTACACCTACACGTCGCAGTTGGTAGACATCTTGGACAAGGCTGGCGCGAAGGCGACCTTCTTCTGGACGGGTACTCTCTACGGCTGCATCTACAACCAGAAGGCAGCAGTCGTCAAGGCATACACCTCCGGCCACCAAATTGCATCGCACTCATGGTTCGTTTTGTCTCCCCGCGGCACGCAACACAGCTAACAAACGTGCAGGACCCATTCCCAGAGCTTCGGTAACATGAACACCCAGCAGCTCACGACCGAGATGCAAAAGTATGAGCAGGCTATCGTCAACCTCGTCGGCAAGAAGCCACTGTACATGCGCCCACCTTACCTTGCAACCGGCGGCTCGGTTCTCCCGACGATGAAGTCCCTCAACTACAAGGTCATCACCAATGACGTCGATGCCGGCGACTGGAACAACCAGTCCCCCCAGCAGAGCCAGCAGAAGTTCCAACAAGCCGGTTCCGGTGGCAACGGCCATATCCCTCTCATGCACGAGACGTATGCTGGCACCGTGCAGACTCTGACCCCATGGTTGATCAACTGGGCAAAGACAAACAACCTGAAGCTGGTTACAGTTGGTACGTGACTGGGAACGTGAAATTGGTGGTTGCAGATTCGCTAACATATGATTAGCTGAGTGCCTTGATGACCCGGATGGTGCTTACCAGGCTGGAAATTTCACCGGCAATGGCCAATCGTCTTGCTAGATAATCATTAGCTCAGTCATCGACATGTGTCGGTGTCTGGTGGGGACAAAGCTGGAAAGTTGGTAGTCTCGCAGTTTGGATGCATAGCTGAGGAGCCGATCGCATTGCCTGGTGAACATATAGCTGGTGGATTTGTACATACTCACGACTATCATTACAAAGTACATATATTGTGTTGCTCAACGCACCACTATACCACTGAAGGCTCGTCCTTAAATTTGTATCTGCCGCAGGGGTATAGGAGAATTAATAATTTCACAGGGGGAATCCGGCTGATCGATAGCTTCTCCGTGAGAACTAGTACTACTGGCGCCCAGCCGTTGGTTCACCACCCGAAGGTTATATTGACTGAGCTCAGAGGTGGCAACTTTTCCCCACGCCTCTACAAATGAGACTCTGGTTTTGGATCCTGCGTCACACCACCTAATTGAAGAGGGGTTATGTTCCTTGGAATACGAAAACCCACAACCCTCAACCTTCCGCCATTCCAAAGCACCATAATATGCAGCCTTGCCACCATATGTACGAGCGCGAGAGACTTTCGTAGAGTGCTGCTCGATCTGCAGGAGGCCAACAAAGTTGTCATTGGTAACTAAGCAGATCGAGATGCATCCCTCCCTCACATCCCGCTATATCATCACAAGTGCACCACTCGTCTAGTTCGGTCTGCAGAGAACATGTCATGCGGCCATCGCGGCAAACTCTTGTTCAAATTAGAAGACTACTCCGAGGCTCCTTGAGGCTGATTGAAGCTGCATTGATGGAAAAACATATTCGACAACTCCGGGAAGTACCAATTTCCATAGCTGTGAGCCCTGGCAGGCATTTTAACTTGCTAATATCTGTACACCTATCAAGAAATGACAGATCAGGCATGATGCCGACCACACCTCCTTAATAACGATTATTAGAGCCTCAAACAAACAAAGGAAATCCCAAAGCTACTGCATGTCTCATTTATTTCATTTTTCATCAAATCAAAATGCTTACATATCTGCCAGGTCACAGACGAGGCAGCCCAAAGGTAGGCAAATTCAAAAGACTGGCACTTCCACGCGCGCTAAGATGTGCGGAAGAAAGCCGACCACGGGATCTGAAGCATTTCTGCGCTGGTGTTCTGAATTTGAGTATCCCAAGATGCCTGCAAAATAATGTGAGCAATAGTGTATACAATATTCAAAGAATAACGTACCCAATCCACAGTCATGGATGGATCGATAACTACTTCACAGCCAGTAGTGTCCTCTGGGCCAAACTCAGGCTGCTGGGTCCAGGCAGGGTGGCCGGTTCCGACCGGTAACCCCCCTGTGGTCCACATGAGACCAGGCGTCTGTTGCGGAATAACGCCTCGCACCCCAGGCCCTGCAGACGAGTTAGCTTCAAATTACAAGCGCCTGACCATGTAAGACTCACCAGAAGCGAATTGGTATGATGGGCGCTGGTTCAAATCCATGCCGATATCCACCCCTCCGGAATCGGGGCTGCTCTCGTATTGCGTGCCAGTAGAAATGCTGAGCATACGAGAGAGAATTTTGAATGCCCTATTGCCTTCGGCTGAATCCTTGCGGCTCATTTGCCAGATATTTCGCGAGGTGCGAATAATCTCCAACAATCGTTCTTTTGTGATTGGTGCCTTTGAGACCCAGTCCATCTCAGTGTCTTGAGTCTGCTCAAGTAGGTACGATAGCTCAAGGCACAGCATCATGTCGGCAAGGAGGAAGTCATGGGTGCTGAGACTCGAGAGGAACCATCTTTCCTTTGATAACCTGCCACCTGGTTGAATCTCGGTGTGGACGTCGAACTGGTATTCGAGGGTTCTCGTGGCAGCGTCAATACAAGCGAAGCGCGAGTACTCGTACCGAATATTGCTTCTTGCAAGGGCAAAGTAGCGACGATGGAGAACAATTCTAGCCTTCTGGAACATAAGCTCAATCCAGAGCCGTTGCATGATAAGGTCGATAGGGTCAGTAATTGACAGCCCAAACGATCGCATTCGGAGCACCGGCGGGATCGCCTCGTGGGCAGCCTCGAGGTCTTTATCGAGTCGTAGCACCTCTCTATATGTAGGACTATCCTTATCAGCCATTCGCGATAGGATATCACTGAAAGCTACTACTATTCGGGACTTCACAATGGTGTAGAGTGCGGGAGTTCGCTCCGTGAAGGGTCGCTCCTGGGGCAGCTCGGTCGTGGATTCATCGAAATCCTCGTCGAGAAGATTATGCGGCAGCCCCGTATCGAAGTATCGTGATTGCACGTTCGCATGTAGACCAAATTGGAAAGATACGAGAACATCAATCTCTGTCAGAATGGTCCAAAGTCGTTTCCTCATTTCACCCTCGAACGCTGATATGCCTGGAAAGTGCTTCGGATCCCGATGCAAGCCTGTGTGCATGGCCAGGCGGACGATGATGGACATGATGATGGATGTCCCTCGCTGCGCATCGCTAAGGCGTAGATATTCAATACCGAAGTACAAGATAAGGGTTTCGACCTTATACTTTCCTGGCTTCGTGTAGTCATCCAAAGCTAGGCATTGGGCGGATCTGATCCTGAAAAGATCAGAAACATATTGAGGAGTACCAAGATTTCCCGGAATCTCCTCGTCGCCCCGAAGACAGAACAATGCTGCATGGCTAATCATAATGAACAGCAAGCCTATCCATGTGATTGAGTAGCTCTGAGGATCATTCCAGAATTCGTTGTACTTGATACTGTTAGCGGAGGAAGACTTATTATTACTGAACGATTATCACATGCCTGCTTCAGAAACGTCGGGACGTGGAACATGGCTGAGCTTTGGTTAGCATGGGATCAAAACATTCGTAGGCGAGGGGGAAGGTCCGGCATTTAACATACACCAAGCCGGTTCCTTGCCCTTGAAAAACCTCGATACTAGTCGGTCCGTGACATCTCTAGGCGGGAGATATTCAGTCAAGTCAGCTAAACTTGCAGTAGGAAAGGAGCCGAGCAAGAGGACGGGGCCTTCCTGGGCGGCCACTGTTGGATCGATTGCGGAATCCTGATCGTCATCCTCGTCTTCAATATCATCGGTAGCCTTCAGCTCATTGGTGAGTTTCGTCACCTACACACTGTCAGTCTGAGACGGGGAGCAGTAGAAGGAGATCTCACATCGTCAAGAATAGCCTCCCAATTTGCCGCATCTACATACCGCAGCTTGCCAACCATTGATCCTGCTATGGTTGGCTCCTTGACACCTCTCAGGTCATTAAGAGTCTCGGGCACGGTCGAATTAGCATCCTCGCCGCCAAATTCTCTGCCAATCAAGACTTGGTCTTCGCCGAGAATGCCGTCTTCTCCAAGCCTAGCCCTTAGGCCATGCACAACCTCTTCTAGGTACCGTAATTTATTCTGCAGCGACTGAGCGTCCTCAGATTGCTGTCGCTGGCCACGGGGAGAGGTAGCGGCAGCTGTGGAACCATGCCCCGACGCCCGAGAATGAAGGTACGGGACATATGCACAGGCATGAGTGATGTTACGCCGCTGGCACTGGTCGCACGGTAAGGCGCGGTTACATTTAAGTCTTGCGATGGGATCAATAAGTGACTGAAGCTCATGGCAGTAGCCAGGCCTGGAGGTTGGAATCTCACTTTTTCTCGCGGCATGTGGTGCAAGAGAACCGGATGCGGTTCCTCTTCTTCTGCTCAGCTGCGGCCAAGGCTGGCGCACCAAGCGCTCCGGGAGAATGAGGGGCTCCGGAGGCTGAGCCAGTGTCTGAGGTACTCGCCATACAGTCCGGAATTGACGGGGTCGATGCTTGGAGTAGCTCGCGACGGTCTGGTGGCGATAGCCCGGATAAACGCGATCAGCTTGACTCGCAGGTGTTTGAGGCTCAATTGAAAAAGCTTCTTTTTCCGACCCCACGAAGATGTTGGCTCAAAGGCAATTGTTGGTGACACAGGCACACTCGAGCGTGTCACGTAAGCTGCCAGAATTGGTGAAATTGAGCGAGGAGGCTTGCAGGCCAGCCGGGCCCAGAATCTGAGATCTGATCGCATCCACGTGAGTAATCCCATGATTTGTCAGACGACGGGGCCACTAGCGGCACTCTTGACGGCTTCGTCATCCTCCTGGATCGCTTGATTCCGAGAAAAATAGTGAAGGACAGAGATGAAAAGCAACGGGAGGAGGCACAAAAGGAGCGAGGGCAGTCAAGAGGCTTTATGTACCCAGCTAAATCCTGTAGCAGAGCCGCATGAATAATCACATTGTCGAACCATGGGCTTTGGTGCTTCCCCATGCCATCCGTTTGACCAGTTACGAGGTCTGGGCATCGGTGCTAGCAAATAAGTCCGGGCTGTCTGGCCTGATAATTGGATTTTAGGCCATTTCGAGAACCGAATGACTCTATCTGGCATAATCGGAATTATCTTCCCGGATTTATTCATCATCGATTGAGGTATTTCGGCATCTTACTGCTCCTTCTTAGGACAGGGTTGCCTGTCCTTAAGGCATGTATGTCTTGCCTTGAATATCGCGACAATGGAGTAACAATGCTCGCCAGAGCGCACAGGCCGATTGAGGAATCATGTATCTCGTCAGCAAGCGGCCTGGCGGATCGCATAATCACAGATGCGTTCCCTGAAGGTTTTTATCTAGAGTTGGATGAATATTGCCCCAGGCCAGCCGCTTGTCAGAGGCATGTGAGGCGCGAAGGGGATGCAAGCCACCGAATGTCCCGGCCGACATTGGTGTAACAATCATTTTTGTCAGTGGTCCAAGGGGAAATCGTACGAGATCCTTGCCGCTGTGGCACCTGTGCATTCCAAGTAGCTATTCGCCGAACACATTGGAAATGAGAGTTGTAGTGATTATGTACCTGTATAAGATCAATATCAAATTCAGATCCAATGCATAGGTTAAGTTTCGCGTAGGTACTTAGTCTAGGTTCCGACCAAAAGGTACCTGGCGCCTGGCTAAGGTAGACCTACGTACTAGACTAGTTATTAATACTGAAAGATTTACGGACTATCTTTAACTGCAGTGCCACTGGACCTGGCACCTGAATTGAGCGGGCGTACGGGCGCACATACGCCTCCATCCCCTAACGCACCTACTGTTTGCAGTTTGGAGGGGCTGCCCAGTGGATGCACCACCCGCTGGAACTCACTATTAATCCCCGGTTGGTGCCTAGGTAGGATGACGTACCATGTTTCTGCATGGAACTTTGTGTGACGCGGAAACCCAAACTTCCCCCATTCCACACCCCCCACCTTCGTCAACTCCATCGATTCTTCCTCGCAAGATCCTATAATTACGGAACGCAGTCATGCCAGAGCCACAGGCTTCGGGCGAGGCAACACACTCCGAACGCCTCCGACGGCAAGTCGACCGGCCTGTCAGCTACCTAAGTCGAGCTGGGATCGCAGCATCCTATCCCCTCCGAGGCATCTGGTATTTCTTGCGAAACAAGGAGTTTTACCCGCTCTTTTTCAGTCGACTGTTCCCGCTGTCCATAATCTCGTTTCTTGTGTACTTCATACTTTTTACCTTCACTTTCCTGCCGCAATTTGCATTGTTGGCCATCTTCCATGGCTGGGGTGCTTGGGTAAACGCGATTGTGCTGGTCCTGGGAGAGGGGTTGGTGATAATCCAGGGCCTATTCGAGGGCTTCTTCGTGGACGAATGCCGAGTCGACGTTTTTGATGCGAGTGCTCATGCCTTGGAATTGATTGGGGAAAAGCATAACTGACGTGCCCATCCGGCAGGCAACGTTGATCAAGTGCGGACACGTCGACCTAATATCCCCTCATCGAATCCTCTTCCTCGATGCTCCGACCGCGGTCCAGAAGCTGGGCAAGCCTACAAGTCCGGCTGTATTTACTCCGTGGAGCTTGGTTCAGATCGTCGAATTGATCGTCTTCCTACCTCTCAACTTCGTGCCGGTGGTAGGCACTCCCGCCTTCATCATCATCACCGGCGCCAGGCTGGGCAAGCTGTCGCATTATAGATGGTTCCAACTACGGGGATTGACGAGGGAGCAGAGGAAGAAGGAAATCAGCTCGAGGGTATGGCAATACGTGTGGTTTGGCACGGTGGGAATGATCTTGGAGCTGATTCCTATCTTGTCCTTTTTCTTCCTATTGACAACCTCGGCCGGTTCCGCTCTTTGGGTGGCACGGATAGAGGAGGAAAAGAAGAAGCAAGCAGTGGAGGATTTGGTTGGAGATACCGGCCCACCTCCGCCATATGAGGATGAGCCTGTCTGAACTAACCTAGCCTGACATGTATTTTGGATGCCAATCAAGATGTACTCCTACACAAGGTCCTCTATTTAGTCGCCATTCTACTCGATGGGTTTGGTCTCAATTCTATGGTGCGGAGCTTCAAAAGAGAGAACGCGACGCATTGCGACGATAACCATGTTCCCGTCCCTGTTTCCAACCAATGTGTCACTACCAGTTTTCCAGTGCGGCAACTGCAGTACTTTCACCAGACATGAAGCAAGTCCTGCAGTTGGAGGTATCATACACACTACATGACAGCCAACCCCTTCACGTCGGTCACTTATGGCAAAATGATTCCATCAGTGCCCACAGTAAGGATTTCCAAGCGTTCAACTTCATTGGGGAGGATATTGTGCTCTCAATGCTCGGGCACACCTCCTGCGTCGCAAACAGGAGGTCATCGTTGCTTCCTTGTAAGGTCTAAGAACGCAACTTCTACGACTTTGTCGCCAAGACACCATGATGACGTCTAAATGGCCAGACTTATGGCATGCCTTCCCTCTGCTCCAGAGGCCAGAATATGGAGCTCCTTCTCCAAGACCTTGGGCCACGAAAAACTCTGCTCTCTCCCCTCAATCTGAGCTCCATCTCGTACAATTCATCTCTTTCTCTCCCACACTCTCTAATCTCGTCCGTCTCCTCCTTTGACTCTCCATCTCCTCCAGATACCTTGTTATTCCCTACTTCGTCTTGACCTACTAGCTCTTGAACTGACCCAAAGTCCCTCGTTCTTCTTGTACGTTCCTCCGTTTCATCTTTGCAGTCAAACAGATTGGTCGTCGACAAGCAATCTCAGCACACCACGGCGTTACAGGGATGCATGTCAATACGTCCCTCACTGCCTTGTTGGCTGCTGGCCTCCTGGGCCAAGCCTCGGGTGATCCTTTTCCTCCGTAAGTCCCAGATGTTAATTAGAGAAAACTCATGACACCTGACCATTGATATCAGAGCTGAGAGTCCATGGACCTGTCCTGCTGTGGCTACTACTACCGTCTACGTCACTTTGCCTCCCGCAAAAGACCCGACTCCCTCGGTTATCTGGAAGACAGTCTATGCCACTGCAACATCCACTGTCACTCCCCAGCGTCCTGTGTCAAAGCCTTCTGTCTCGCCAATTTTCACTGTGACACTCGACAGCTACGACATACCACCTGGCGGATCCAAGTATACCGGATCAAAGCCTTGGGAATCCAGCCGCAATGCTGCTACTGTCGTCACTGTCATAGTTCCTGCTCCCTCTTCGCCAACTAATCTTGGTAAAAATCCTGGTGGCAATGCTAGTAATGACCAGAGTGACCCCAACTCTCCTGCCCAAACCATTCAGTCTAGCAGCGGTATTCCTGGAGGAGCAACTGTGACTGCTGCTCCCGGCAATCCTCCAACCGACAATCAATCGAACGGCTCAGGTGGAGTGGTTACTACCATTACGACCACACTCTACAAGACCAATGGTCTATCTGATGATACTGTGGTTGCAAGCTTCACAGTGACATTCCCCGAACTAGCAGCAACTCATACATCGACCATAGGTGGCTCTGTTGCAAGCACAACCTCCGTCCCAGGAAATGCTGGTAATCCAGGCTCTCCAGGCTCTCCAGGCTCTCCGGGCTCTCCAGGCTCTCCAAGCTCTCCAAGCAATACTGGTTCTGTTACCGTCATCACTACTACCCTGTATCAAGCCCACTCTGCTCCTGGTCAAGCTACAGTATCTGGTCAAACCGATGTTGCGACCTTCACAGTCACAATTCCATCGTCACAAGGAGCTGGTTCTCCAGCAAACAGCATGCCTGTGCCGGCGACGACTGTCGCTCCTGCTCCAGAATCTCCAGGACCCCCAAGTAGTCCTGAGTCTTGTTCTGTCATCACAACTACGCTGTACAACACAGTTCCTAGTGCGGGCCAGGCCACATCGTTAGTTCAGACGATTGTTGCAACATTTACTGTAACTTTCCCTTCCTCTCCAGCGACTGGTACGCCAATCAACAGTGGCTCGGGTCCAACTGCAACGGCTGGAGTAACGGCTAGCAGCGAAGTTATTTCGGTCATCATCACGACCCTGTATAAGCCAACCATTGTTCTTGGCCCGTCTGGACCCTTTGTGTCAACTAATACGATGATCTCCACTCTCACAACAACTTTTCCCCGGCCAGCTGCAACTGGCACTCTGCCAGCAAGCGGACCAGTTTCTCCACCCCATCCTACAGGCAACGTGGGTTCCCCGAGTAGCGGAGGCTCAGTCACTGTCATCACAACTACAATCTATCGGTCGGGCGTGAACAAGAACTCCCAGGGACACTTCTCACAAACAGTGGATACGATTGTTGCAACCATCACCGCAACTTTTCCATCGGCTTCTGGGTCTCCAGTGTCTGGCACTCCCATTGCTGGTGTACCTGCTCTTACCACTCCATCGAGCAATGGAGGGTTTCCTGCTGGATTTGTCACAGTGCTCACCACCACCTTGTATCAAACGAACCCTGTGACGGGCTCTGCTGGCCAGATTGCAAACTCGATTGACAGCATTGTTGCAACTTTCACTGTCACACTACCGCCATCTGGCTCGCCGACCAATGCTGCTTCCCCCTCTACAGTGTCTCATGAGACGCCTCTCAATGGCGGAGGATACGTTACTTTCATTACTACCACCGTTTACCAGACCAACTTGGTGCCTGCTGGTTATGGTGGCTCCGACCCTTCAGTATTTTCAACTCAAACCATTGTTGCGGTTACAACTTTGACCATTCCGCCATCCAATGCATCTCCTAGCACAGTCTCAGGCGGACAAGTTGTCACTGCTTCAACAGCACTTTCGATGGGTGTTCCAGCACGCGAATCAGTCACTGTTTTTACGACAACCTTCTATAAGACAACAAACGTCCCCGGCCAGGGAGGCCTTCCAACGCCATCAGTCCAGACCATCGTGCATCCCATTACATACACATTCCCTGGCTCAGGATCTGGCGGCACACGGACTGGCCCGGAAGGTTACGGCAGCAACCCAACTCCAGGTGGTGATCGTTCTGCAGGAGTTGGTACCGGCATTCCAGGTTGGAGCGGAGCTACATCCCCATCTAGCAATGCTATTTCCTCTCTTCCAAGCAGTCCAAACACCTCCACCGCAGTTCTTTCAGTCAGCACAATCACCATCACCTACACTGCCCCTGTTGGATACGGTGCAAACCCCAGCATCATCGTCTACACTTCTGCGACCACACTCACTGTTGCCCCTGCTGCAGCTGAGGCATCCAAGTTGACCGTCTGGCCACCACCAGGTTACGGGACAGGAGCAAGCTCATCAAGCCACGAATTTTCAAATGGCCCTCTGTCTGCTAGTTCAGTGCTGCCACTCACACGGTATCTTGCTCCTAGCGTTCCGTGCAACACCACGCTCGGGCAAGGCTCTGGAGTTGTCTCTGGACAAAACGTCCCAACCACGTTGATGAGAATGATCTCGCCATTCACAGCAAGCTCTACATGCACGGATTCTTCCAGTGTGCATGGCATCCCTGGCGTGTCTGCTCCTGTTCTGTCCAGCCTGCCTGGTTCACCAACAGAGCTCACCCTCTGGCCAGTTCCAACCACTGGCCTACCCCAGCCAGGATATGACTTCACTCTTCCACACAATCGCCTGTCTTCATACGAGCCTCATACATTCTCATCGGTGTTTAACAATGACGCACAACGGGCTTCCTCTTCCAAAACAATGGAACCATCACATAGTACGTCGTGCTCGACATCATCAATCCGCGTGCAGAGAACCATACATCTGTCCTCCGTTTACACAAGCACGTACGTGAATGTCATCTCGGAGCCAACAACAACCTACACATTCCCCTATGAGCGTCTCGTCACCGTCTCCAGTATCATCGTCACTGAAGATACCGTTGCCACGCCATTGATGCGCATGAAGAGACAGTTGGAAACCTTTTCGACAACTGGAGTAGTCTCAACAGGGACACATCTTGGGAGCGCCAGTTTCCTAAATGTTTCAGGGTCAAGGACATCTTTCATGTCTTCCAGCCCAACGGAAACCATTCTGTTCTCGGCATCGACAACATTGCTGCCCGCAAGTTCCAGCATCAGCTCCTCTTCAACGATAACCGTGAGCTCAATAGCCACAACAACCTTTACATCGGTGGTTTCAGGATCCAATTTTTCTAGCAGTATGGGCACAACTGACCTCACAATTTTCCCGAAGTCTACCAGGGTTTCCACTTTCAGTACGATTGTCGGGACCAATTCATCAAGCACTACGTCTACTTCCACCTCTTCCATTGCAGTTCAGAGCCCATTGTGTACAGGCGCAACAGAAGTTGGTAATTCGACGCTGAACGTGAGTACACCCAGGGTTTTCAAGTTGATCTAGTTGCTAACTAAACATTGCCGGTACAGTTCGATGATGTAACGGATGGCGAACTATTCGATCCTTACCATCGATACTGGTTCTCTGAGGGCTTTTCAGTCAGATCAAAGTCATCCGTGAAGTACGTTCCGTCATCGGCGAATCGCTTGGTCGAATTTGTTCCTCCTGTGCTGGCCAACACCACCAGGGTATCGGTAGCCTCGGGGGACACAGCTCAGATCGGCATGGGTCAGGAAGCCGCCTCTCCTTGCTTCCGGTTCAACTTCTACGGCATGAGCATGGGCTGCAACTCTTATTCAGCAGCTCAAGAATGCGAGTTTACTCTCGCAGGGTATCGATATAACTCGTCACTTGGCCGTGAAGAAAGGACGATGTCTCAGGTAGCACGGGTTGCTTCATGCCCCGAGCCAAGCAACTGCCAACTCCAGCCGTTCCTAGTGGATGGATTCACCAACCTCACTTCGGTTCTTATTACCCTTCGTGTGGATGGCAGAATCCAGCTCTGGTGGGCAGATGATGTGCAAGTCGGGTGGACGAATAATAGTTGCGATGCTGCCGGCTGCCGTGCCATGGTCCCTCGTCGAAAGACGAAGCGCAGCGAGGTTGATGCCCCAAAAGGACCCAACCGATTCGGCTCCCGTGTTGTTATGAAGCTCGGGATTTGAGAAAGATGTATCTGATACGGGTGCAACCTTAGTTGTGCACAGTCCGACAGATGGAGCTCGTTCACATATGGATCATTGATGGTGCCATGACATGAGATTGCTGTGGGATACGTTCTTCTCTGCTCTTTGCTACTGTTACCATTTAACGGTTGAGTTTCTTGGGCTGGCGATGGGAAATCAATGATTGCCGTGGTGAGTAATCTGGGGTCAAGAATTGACAGAAAAGAGGTCTTGTACCAATGTAGTAGCTTAGTCTTATCGCTTACATCCTTCCTAATAGAATTGTTTTGGAGCAATGTGACAAGATGCGTGCCTCAACAGACGTAACGCGACAACCCTCCGGCACTTGCAAATGTATCGTGCCGGAGATGTCACAATTGAATCCTCATTGCTTTCAAAGGCCGATGTGCCCGAGATCGGACGGGCCTAGCCGCATGTCAAAATCTTGATCGGGCTTCCCCGCAAAGCCGATACCTAATTAGTCTAGTTCGAGAAAGGGTTCATCGTATGCAAAAGAATGACGGCATGACTGCATCGATACTGACATCTTACTGTGCCTAAACATCATGACTAGTCGCGATTCGCGCCAAAGACCTAACCCCGAGGCGGGAATAAAACGGCTTATATCTAACCCATCGCCGCTTTGCGCCTTTCACAAATGGATTCACTGGTAGCGGATGCAATGACAGGCATTAATAATGGGGCAGATTCCTAGTAGCTTCTGAATGACTCCGTTTTTTTCGAAGGTTCTCCAACAGAGTACGTAAAAAGCTTTGATGCCCACCATTTCCTCGGACGTGGGTCGGCATCCCAAAAGAGTGTTACATGTGACTCCCAGTGACCAAGATCACAAATCCTAATATCATGCAGTAGATATATTTATAATTTGCTCCCGTCCAACGTCTGTTGTTGTTGAAAAGCTCATCGATTGATAAGTTTACAAAGTCAGCAAAGGATGCAGTAGTGCTTGCAACTTTCTGTGAGCCCAGACTCTCAAGAGAAACTTTGATTTGAGCTATGGCAAGTGCCGCAATTTCAGCGATGTCCAATGGCGATGTTGAAAGACAAGACCAAGACTCTGACGGCGCTCATGAGAAGAGAATAGAGATTGAAAAAGAGGATGAAAGTGCAGAAACGTTAAATACCTCGCCGTCTGAAGATGAGGGAGGGGAGATACTCAGCTCGCTCGACCCCACGACCGCGCAGCCGGAACCGTCCAGCATGGCAGGTCGAATTCTCAGCAGAATATCCACGAAGTCGAGCTTCAATCCTGGCCCACCTCCAGATGGTGGCTGGGAAGCGTGGATAGTGGGTAAGTCTGCTTGTGTTTGAGCTTGTGGGTTGAGGCTGATGGATGAGTAGTGTTCTGTTCACATCTTGTAATCATGAATACATGGTAATGCCGAACCGTATCGTTTGTCGAATCATCAGCTAACATAGTTCAGGGGTATTATTAACTCCTTTGGTGTGTTCCAGACCTACTACACAACGCTCCTAGATCGGCCACCGTCCGACATCTCCTGGATCGGGTCGTTCGAAGTGTTCCTCCTCTTCTTCATCGGCACCTTCACCGGACGCCTGACAGACGCAGGATACTTCCGTCCGCTTTTCGCGACCGGCACTGTTCTGGTCGTCTTGGGCGCATTTGCAACCAGTTGGTGCACTCAATATTGGCAGTTCTTCTTGGCGCAAGGGGTCTGCATGGGCCTGGGTAACGGGTGTCTCTTCTGCCCGTGCTTATCCGTGTTGTCGACATATTTCTCCAAAAAGAGGGCTCTGATGATAGGAATTGCGGCTTGCGGGAGTGCCACGGGAGGATTGGTGTATCCCAGCATTGTGAGGCAGCTGCTGCCGCAGGTTGGGTTTGGATGGGCGATGAGGACGATCGCGTTTATCCAGCTCGCCACGCTCATTGTCAGCAACGTCTTCATGAAGTCGAGAATTCCACCGCGGAGGACGGGGAGCCTCGTAGAGTGGGCGGCGTTTAAGGAGCTGGAGTACACGTTTTATGCGCTGGGAAGTTTCTTCGTAAGTATCTCCCACTGTTCTCCTCATATCGGACTTCTTCTCACATGGGTGGTGTAGTGCTTCCTAGGTGTGTACTTCGCCTTCTACTACCTGGCCTCATACAGCCGTGTCGCCCTCGACCCTCCCATGTCCTACACCGAGTCTCTCAACCTCCTTCTGCTCTTGAACGGCATAGGCGTTATAGGTCGCCTCCTCCCAAACTACATCGCCGATCGCGCCGGCACCATCAACATGTTCATTCCCACCGCTCTCATTGCCGGGTTGCTCATGTACTGCTGGATCGCAGTGAGCAGCCCTACAGGGCTGTACGTCTGGTCCACGTTCTACGGCATCGCGGCCGGGGGGATCCAGAGCTTGTTCCCTGCCGGCCTGAGCGCACTGACAACGGACCTGAGGAAGCAGGGCACGAGGATGGGCATGGTTTTCACAATTGTTAGCTTTGCTGTGCTGACCGGGCCGCCGATCGCGGGGGCCATCATCTCGGGCTCTGGTGGCCGGTATATTGGGGCACAGGCATTTGCTGGGACGTCGTTGGTGGTAGGGACGGGGTTCTTTGGAGCGGCGAAAATGGCGAAGGTGAGGAAAATGAACAAGGGGTTCTGGGTTAAGATGTGAGCTTGGGAAGATATGTTTGTGAAGAGATGGATGAGGACAGCCGATGCCAGGGCTCTCAAGGAGCCTAGGGTCGAAGGATGACGTGAGGTCGCATTAGACTCGGCTTTGGGGGATAATACGGTATGTCGTGCAATATTGACGCTTGAGCCTCAAACTGATGTTGAACAGGGCACATATAATGGTAATTAAATACCAGGGGCGTGGATAAGAAAAACGGAGATGTACTACATGTCTGCAAATGCTAAATCAAAGGCACAGGCTACATACTGCGGGAGAAGCTGCCGAAAATGATGGATGGTGGAGTATGACAGAGAGATGGTTCACCACAGTGTCATTATTGGTTTGACTGACGCATTCAGCAAAGGCCGAGATTCAACCAGGCAATCCAAGTAGGCAGATAGAAACTTCAATTTATCCATATTTGCAGGTATGTCATGGTGAGAGAACTGGAGCCGGCCTTCTACTGGGTTTGATGCCTCCTCATCTTTGGCATCGAGGGCGGTCAGGCGATATCAAAACGACAGCAATACGGCAGCCACCCGCTGGATCGCAGGCATGAACCCGGTCGAACCTTCCGCCAAAGAGATACAGCTTGCACAATTCCAAAATTTTACGCGGGGACCTCACACCGACAACTCGTGCACCACACATCTTCTCGCTAGCCGGATTTGATATCATGGGCCTCCCACTTGTGCATCACAGCCTCATGCAGATCGAAACCCACACCAAAAGTCTTGCGATTTTGAGCAAAAGTTTTTACAAGTTGGCTTGCAGCGGAGAAACGTAGGGCATTTATTGGCCCGACATTTCTTTGTTGGCCCAAGAAACCGGGCTTAGGTATTACGCGCGCGCGCGTTGCAGCCTCGTCCAGGTCCGGGTCTGGTCACCTTTGCAGCATCGGCACTCTCACTTTCCCGTTTTGTTTGCCAGCACCTACACCGTACCTGATCACCATCTCCCCATAGAACATCGTCATCCTTCCTTCTTC
Source organism: Reticulascus tulasneorum (assembly GCA_001557505.1). Lineage (NCBI taxonomy): Eukaryota > Fungi > Ascomycota > Sordariomycetes > Glomerellales > Reticulascaceae > Reticulascus > Reticulascus tulasneorum. Next base: position 178,074 of record LSAX01000013.1, on the reverse strand, counting down.
TTTTCGCCTCATTCGTGTCCCGTATCTATCTTTCTCCCTTTCCTGTTTTGACATACACAAAGTTCTCCACGATGAACTCATCTCGGCCTCGGCCGCCGCCGCCTCCTCGGCAAACAATCAACGAGGCACTGTACAATCACTTGGCTCTGCCACCGCAGCTCCCCCACAGACAGGATGGGGAGCTTAGACTAATCGAGCACGCGCTTCTCGATCGACTTTTAGTCGCCACCCGGGTCATGAGAGATCTCCCTGAAAATGATTGCTCTGTTGAGTGGGAAGCTGTTCGATGCGCCCTTGTGGCTTGCAAAGGCCTGAACTCAGGAGGAAGGGTCGATAGAACCATGCTTCTGAAAGAAATGCGAGGAATGAGACCGAACGAGTTTCTTGTCCTCCATTTGGAAAGCCAGAATGCTGCCCTTCTGATTCGAAGAGCTCACGAGTACGTCTGCCACAAAACAAGCCTGTGAAGAGCTTGCTAACTATACTCTAGCCCTGTCCTCAAGGAGTGCGCTGTATTCGAAGCATTCGAGGCGTCCCCAAAAAACGAAAGTGTCCTTGCCGCCGAAAACGCCCTTGAGTGGGATTTCCCTGGAACTGCGGTCGCGGTGCCATTGACTACCTTCCAAAACGAGGATTTCCTCGTCAACCTTGCCACTTTCTTGGAGCAAGCGTCACTGGAGCAAACCAAGACGTTTGCCGCCCATACGTTCAAGGCTGGAGCAGCTGTTTATGAGTACCGAAATACGGGCGACCCGTCAATAATCAGTTCGCTGTTGATGGCAATATTGGAGGAGAACGGTCGAAGGATCGCGCCACAGCTGCTGAGAAAGAGAGTTCGTGACGATGTCTGTTGGAGTCGCGCCGACAAGCCTTGGCGCAGATTGCCTTACTGGCTAGTCTTAAGAGTCGGGATCGAACGATATCTATCCCTGGCTTTGGGTGGCGAGCAAGGTCGTGTTGAGTACAAGTTCTTCATTTGTGTCACGCTTGCTACATTCCTCGATCTCATCCAGGACGGTTCCATCGGTATTGAGAGAGTTTCTTTTCTCAAAACGAAGCTCTGTCGGAGGCTCGTGAAGCTAGATGTCGACAAGGAGCGTTGCCAAACCCAAGCCTTGACGACGCGCTTCGATTATCTCTTCGACCACCTAGGCCCAAAGCTCAACAGATCAATCAGCCAATCACTTCAACTTGTTGCCACTTCATGGGAGCACCAAAAGACGGCCATGACAAAACAAATTCCTCTGCTACCTCGAAAGGCTGCTGAGAGCGACCTTCGACTCAGTTTACGCATTAGCGAAGCGTATCTCCGAGATGTATCCGACAAGTTCAGATCTCCACGAAGTTACAACTCCAGCCAGCCCTTTTCCAACCGCAGTCTCGTGCAGGCCGCAAAAGAGCACTTGAATAAGTTTGCGCACGAGTACTACAGGCTGGCTGACAAAGAAACCGAACTTCGCCAATGCCGTAGCGCAGATTGCCTCGAGATCTCTCGTGATCTTTCCGACTACGTCACCACCGCACTGCCCTTATACGAAGGCAACATGGAGCAGAAAAGCGGTATGCTCCTGACCGTCATGGAGCTTTGGAAGCGAATGGACGAGGCAGTTTGCTCCTTGTACCCTCTTTTGATTGATTATCATCCTGTATTTTACCCGCAAATGTTGGACATTCTGCAACTGGCCCAGTTCTCCGATATGGCCCGCCTGCAAGCCATTCAGATATACTTGGATGGCCGAGTCAAGGCTTCATCTACCCCTCGACGAACCATCTTCGAAGATCCTTCACCTGGCTGTTTCGGCGACCGCTATTTTCAAGAATCGGCAGGTTCCAGTGCGTGTAGTCATTTACATGACTTGATAGTTGATCATGCCACCTCCTTGCGCGCTGCAAAGGAACAAGAATGGAAGAAAAAGAGCGAACAGTACGAAGACTTGACGAAGCAGATTGACACAAGCTCTTGCGTGTATTTCATCAATGAACGAGATCCTCTAGGACCGGGTTGGCATGACGCCAAGACATGTCCGAGATGTGTCATGATGGCCAAGGCCCAGAGCCTGCGGATTTGCATCTACGAGCATCCTCTCCCATCGGACCCTGTCGCCACCAGAGCGGTTATTTTTGAGCTCGCATGCCCCCAAGAGTTCGCTGCATATCGCGACATGACTTGGTTGATATACTGGCAGCTAGCCTCTCCTTACCAAACCGAAGGCATCAAGCCAAAGTGTCTCCTTCACGAATATGGACAGCTCAAGACATTTGTACGCCATGCCCCTTGCAGCCTTACTCTTGCGTCCACAACGAAATCTTGTAAGTTTCCTCTTGTGCTGCTATTCACCCACTACTGATTCTAACTCGTGGCTTCTAGTCCTGTTTACGCACTATTCAGGAGTGCCATTCCCAGTCGAGTGGGAGGTCGGCATCAAGGAAGGCGTATGCCGGCCAAATGGACTCAAGTTTTCATATTTCGACCAACGCACCATGGCCTGGCCGGGAAGGATGCATCATCGACCAACATTCGCTCATCATGCGCAACTGGAACTACCGAAATCATCACCGTTTGCGAGACTTCTCGAGTCAAAGTCATTTTCTACCGATACGTATGGCCGCTCATCGTACGAAATCATGGCAAGTCAATCCATGTGCCCCACAGGACTGAATGTGCATGAGTTCCTGGCTTTTCAGAATCTTTTCTCCGGCAAAGCGCGAAGGTGGTTGACCATGCTCAACGAACTCGGCTCCACAAACCTCAACTTCTCGAACGAAGCGACAATGCTGCTTGTTACATATTTGGCTCACCAATGTGGTCCTGCGCATCAGGATGGTGATCCACTCAGACAGATCCATGCGATTTTCCGAAACGACACGTTCTGCCAGAAACTTATCCAGCAATTGTCAGAAAGAGTTGAGAATCTTTCTGCGAACTGGCGAGAAACCCAAATGATGGATACTGTCATCACTCTCTTGCTTCGGATTCACGAACTGACAAGCGCGGCCGGTCGAGAAACTTCTTCCTTGAAGGCACGAACGCTTCTTGTCCGCGCCAGAGAAATATGTCGCCGTTGGGTTGAGATGCTACGCAACGAGACATACAAAACCCGGCATGTTGAGACAGCTCGCCGGTGCCAGCAGTATGCCTTATGGGCGGCGTTGTTATGCAAACGAACATATGTCGCCCATCTCAACCAGTTTGTGACCCTGGATAGCGTATCGCTTCAAACCTACATTGAGTGTAGCATCACGGTTCAGGACAACTTGGTGGTCAAGGTTGAGTCACTACCGAAAGTGCTGCAGCATGCTGTGATTTTCGATCTGAAGTTGTCGTATAGGCTGAGGCAGCTCGTGTGCCAGTCCATTGTCGCGATCCCCGATGCCTTTCGGCAAGCTGTTCGCGCTGGATGGCCCGAGGCAGCCGATTGCCCAAGACAATTGTCAGCTCTCAAGGTGGACCATACTGAATGGATCAGTTGCACCATTCTCGGCAACACCTACTCGCGTGAGCAAAAGGTTCACTACAACTTTGTCGAAGGGCTCCTACTAGTTGATCTCCGACCTCTCCGTAAACTGCCCAAGGATCCTACACAATCCGTGACACTCAACGAACTTTTCGGCGATCAAGCCCTCCTTGCGTTTCCTTCAGAACTTTACGGCATGCAATACGTCTTGTGTATCAACCCCAACAACTACCGTATACATGTGGGATTTGACGGCGGGGAGATGATTGTGCGTGCGGAGAAGGGTCCACAACACTATCTACAACTTGTTCCTAGAGAGCGCTTTCGGTCCGGTAACTACTGGGACTTGCCAGGTCCATTACTGGACAAATGCTTTCACTGGCTGTAAGTAAGGCTTTGCTTGGTGTACCCATGGCTTCTAACAAGTGGTCCAGAGATTTGAACAGCGGCAAGGTAAATATCGTCCAACCGCCTCACACATGGCAGATTGGACTACACAATTGGGTCTTGGACATAAACCAGCGCATTTGCTCCCGATATTCGGACACCTTGATTGATACCTACAGCCCGCTCTTCTATCGAATCGCCCGCATATTTGACGGTTTCGAAGAGAAGCGACATATCGTCGTAATACAGCCAGCGAAGAAACATCTCAGTGTAGAGATCCAGCGGCTTCAGCTGTTTTTCTTCGTGAACAAGTTGAAACTTCTCCAGTCACCACAGCTACGGAGCGAAGTGGACCCAAACCAAGACGCGGGCACTTGGTACGGCCTCGCAAGCAAACTAGTGTGCCGTGAGGTCGATAACTCTCTGCATCGCAGCATACTCCTACCATTTGGGGAGATACAGGGGGAAAGAAGCGGTTGCCACGTGGTCACACGCATCATTCCAAACGGGATATATGGTAAATACACCATCAATTCGACATTGGGACGTATCGATTGCGCCACTGAGTCCTTATTGCTCTACATGAAGGCGCACATACATGCTTGTACATCCTTCGTGCTTCCTGACCCTTTGACGGGACGAACTGGCACTGAAGAGGCATTGCATTGGCTGGCCTCTAGTATTTGTCAGCCATGGACTACCATCAGATCCGGGGCAATTGGAAAGCTGGTGCAGCTCGCCGAGCTCACACCACGAAGGGATTATTACCCGGCAGATATGAAAGTGATGAAGACAGATCGCTGGAGCGAGGTTTGGACGGAGACAATGCAGCATCCAGCATTTAGGCCGCTCGTGAACCAGATTCTGCAGTTGTCTGAGAAACTAGCGGTGTTCAACGCCCAGGAGGTTACGTTGGACGTGCTTCCAACACCTGGAGATGTTCATCTCCATCAACGTGGACTGGCCAGACGGCAAATCTATGAACGGGCTGTCAGTGACGCAATGGAACTACCCGAGCCTGAAGCCGAGAAGTACGAGTCCCGTGATCGTTCCTCAATCTCGAACATCAGACACCGGAACGTGTTAGAGGCTGTCCATATCTTACGGGCGTGGCCTGACCAAATGGGAACAACGAAACGTCTTGCTCAAGTGCTGTCTCAAGCCAACTCGATTGGCGGATTCAGCGACGCATATGACAAGGCGTCTTTGAGCGATCGACTGAACATTGATATTCGACAACACTGGGGGTCCCTGGTAAAGTTCGCGCAGGACTCCTCGAGCCCCTACTCACTCATGTTTCTCTTTGCGCCAATGTCATTTAAGCTTAATGCCGACATGTCTCTTATTCGCACTTTGTCGGCATTTGCAATATTCGAAGAACTTCGCACCATGCCGCTACCAAAGTGGGACACGTTCGAGCTTTTCCAGCCAGATCAGTACCCCCAGCTTGATTATCTGGTTCAACTGATCACGCCATTCCGGACTTCACCTCCTAAGGACGACCGGGACGAGCTTGGGGAGTTCGCGAGTGCTAAGCAACTGAGAAAGATGAGAGACGAGCGCTCTGCATTCGAAGCCAAGTCGGAGGAGGATTGCAGATTCTTTGCGAAATTTCTTCTCTCTCAGTGGCCATGTTTGGAGCCAAATGCGGACAACCTGTCAAAGTCTCTATTCTTAGATGTTGGCGCCGCGCTAGAGATCGTTCGGCCGGAATGGAAACGACTTTACAAAAACGTGGAACTGTCAGCTCATCTCAGCGAAGTGCAGGGCATGTTGAACCGTCGTCATTCTGAGACGAAATATGAGACTCCCCAATTTGTGACGTCGGAGGACATCTACCCTGTTAGAGTCCGAGGCAGAGAGATTCCCCTCCTACGAAGAGACTTGATGAAGAGGACAGTCCCGCATGCTGATCATGATAGCTACACAAGTGAAGCTCTACATGACATCACGAATGAGGCCAGCCGATCCAACGTACCATTGGCTTGGGAGCGTTCACATCACTCTGGATTGCCATCATCCACGCATCAGTCAACCCAAGCACTGGCACAGTGCCCAAACCCGGCCAACTTTTCTTCGTCATTAAGCTTGCGCCATGCCTCACGCCCGGCCGACACCAAGACCTACGGAATGGACAGGCCGAAGTTGAGTCTTGGAGATCTCGGTATTCGCCAGCAAGCCGTCGTCAGCCATAATGTTACACCACAGGTTGCTCAAGAAACAATTGAGCTAGGATCGATTGTTTCTCGCCTTTCAGCTTCCCGCTCAGCCGTAAGGCAGCGATATGGGCAGGATTTACAGCAAAGCCTGGAGGCTTTTGCAACTGTCCAGCCGCGTTTGCAACTGCAAAACGGCAACATTAAGCCGAGACGCCGAGACGCACGTCTTTCTGGAGCAGAGGTCAACCTGCACTTCGCTAGCATACTAGCGTCTATTGAGCGACCAGATTTGTCTTTGTCTGCGCAGCGCATCCAGTGGCTGCAAGCTGGTCAATTGTGGCCAATCATCACAACGGTTACACTTCTTGAGCAGTTGCGCTCCACCGCCTCAACGATCCCGTTCGGCAAACGCATGAAAGAGAGCTTGATTCAGTTTGGTGTTGCAATTACCCTAATGCAACGTGATATGAGATTGAATGAATGTATATTGAGAAACAATGTCGGACGATATCAAGAGGAAGAAGCCAATTCTGGCCATTCTAATTGGCAGCCGATGGAGCATCCGGATTGGCTTCTGCTGGAGATCGAGTCGAACCTACTAATCCGATCTGACCAAGTGGATGTTGCTCTTGCCACCATCTCGCCAGCCTCTGGGGCGAACTCTGTGCTGCAAATGAATATGGGCCAAGGTAGACCTGAATCGATAGCTTTTGTTTGGCCAAGTACTAACCGTGTGTCTTTGTAGGCAAGACGTCATGTATCATACCAATGGTCTCTTTGACTTTGGCAAACAGGGATAATCTAGTACGAGTGGTCGTCCCAAAAGCACTCATTCTGCAGACAGCACAACTGCTACAGGCGCGACTGGGTGGACTCCTCGGTCGGCAGGTTCGACATGTTCCCTTCTCGAGAAGAACACCAACACAAGAAGATAATATTCGTGCATTTCACACCATTCATAAAGACATTCGAAGAGAGGCTGGCGTGATGTTATGCCAACCAGAGCACAATTTGTCCTTTATGCTGAGTGGCTTGCAGCGATTGTTAGACAAGAAAGTATCAGAAGCCGGCCCAATGATAAAGGTCCACCAATGGCTAAAGTCGATCTGCCGCGATATTCTCGACGAGTCTGATTACACCTTGGCAGTCCGCACACAGCTTATCTACCCTTCGGGGTCGCAAATGACTGTGGATGGACATCCACATCGGTGGGTCGTGGCGGAAGCGGTTCTTAAGCTTGTTGACCGGCACCTGTACGCCCTATGCCACGCGTTCCCACATTCGATCGAAGTGGTCCGAAGGGTGAATGGCGGATTCCCGCTTGTTTACTTCCTCCGCTCCGATGTCGAGGATGAGCTGATACGAAGGATCACCGCTGATGTATCAAAGGGAAACGATGGGATTCTGCCCATGGGGAGCCTCGAGCGTCTCGATCGCGTGGCAATTAAAGACTTTCTCACTGTTGGCAAGCTGCGGTCGACCACGCTTCAACGAATTCGTCAGCTCTCTCCAGATCGTCCCAGAGTTAGACAGACTGTCTACCTTCTAAGAGGTCTCTTGGTCAATCGCATCCTGATGATGACGCTAAAGAAAAGGTGGAATGTGCAATATGGGTTGCATCCACAGAGAGACCCCATTGCAGTGCCGTACCATGCAAAAGGTGTTCCTAGCGAGCAGTCCGAGTGGGGACATCCCGACGTGGCAATTTTATTCACTTGCCTGGCCTTCTACTACGATGGAATCAACATTTCTCAGCTGCAACAGTCGCTAGAACATGTGCTCAAGTCAGATGACCCATCTACCGAATACGACAAATGGACACAGAGTACACACGAGTTTCCAGAGACGCTCAGAGTCTGGAACTCAATCAACGTTGACGACGACGTGCAACTGCATGAGATCTGGAGGGCTGTTCGATATAATGTTGTGGTGATAGACTACTTCCTGAACAACTTTGTGTTTCCCCGCCATGCGAAGCAGTTCAAAGTCAAGCTCCAATCCAACGGTTGGGATATCCCGCTATTTACTGTTTCTAAGACCGAAGGGGGAGCCAAAGGCAAAGCATCCAATCCTCTGACCACCGGATTCAGCGGAACGAATGATAATAAAACAATGTTGCCACTGAACATCAAGCAGGAAGACCTGCCTGGACTTTCACATACTAATGCAGAAGTGTTGACGTATCTGCTTCACGACCGATCACGCGAGTGTGTTAAGGTGATCGATCGTTTTGGCAAACGTGCGTCGGAAGAAGGGCTACTTTGGGAACTACGAAATCGCAAGATTCGTGTTCTTATCGACGCTGGGGCTCAAATTCTCGAGATGGACAACGTGACTCTCGCTCAAAAGTGGCTAGCAATTGACCGACGAGCTGCGGCAGCCTTATACTTTGACGAGTCAAACATGCCTTGGATCATTACACAATTGGGCAGGAAAACACCGTTTCTTGCATCACCGTACGCCGAAGATCTCAGTAATTGCCTGGTATATCTTGATGAGGTGAGCCCTTCTCTTGTCCTAGACCCGGTGTTCGTCACTTACATAGTTCAGGCACACACTCGTGGAACCGACCTCAAGCTTCATACGTATGCAAGAGGCGCTTTGACCTTAGGTCTTGGTCAGAGCAAGGACCACACTGTTCAGGGTTAGACGCCGATCGTATCTTCTCGTCGTTTCAAGCTAACCTGAACTATAGCGGCGATGAGACTCAGACAGCTGGGGACGACTCAATCGGTAACATTTTTTGTTCCTCCAGAAGTCTACCAGAGCATCGTTGATCTCCAGGGCAAGACTATTCACAACAAAATCGACTCAAGCGACGTGTATGTTCCATTTTTATCCCATCCCAAGTACCCTTTACCAGGATGGACTCGTTACTAACTTTTACTAAGGATCTCTTGGTTACTTGACAACACTTGCGACGGCCTCGAGCAACTACAACCACTCTATTACTCGCAAGGTATCGACTTTTGCCGAAGAATGCAAGCCGTTGTTGACAACCAGAGCTTTCTCACAGATTCTGACCAGCGGGAAGCTTATGTATCGGCAATCAAGCAAGACGAGCAACAAAGCCTCCAACAACTGTACGAGCCCAAAGCGAAAGGCAAATCAAGCGGCCTTGACGAAGGAGCAGATCCAAAGCTGAAGGCGTTTGTGAAGGAGCTTAATACCCAGCGAAAAGGATTCCAAGACACGGGCAAGGCTGTCCATGGATCGGCTCTGCAGGAAGTTGAACAGGAACGAGAGGTCGCCTTTGAAGTGGAATCAGTTCGTCAGGTCAAGAAGCCGTACCAATATCCTGCTCTGTGTTTCCCAGGGCTTCATCCCGATATTGAGACATTTGCGAGAACTAGCAGGTTGCCAGCAGACTCGCATGCGTTCTGCCACGCATTCAAATCCCTGTCCAAGACTGGCGTCGGCAAGAAGTTCGGAGTTTCTTCCAGATTCACTGAATCAAAGTTCTTTGTGTCGACGGAATTCGACCGCACCGTGAAGCTGAATTGCGATTTGGCCAACGACAATTTCATGGTAAGTCAGAATAGCGCTTGAAAGCAGTCGTCGTTGTATAGAGTGCGCTAATCAGTATGAATAGCGTCCAGTGAACTGGATACTGTGGAGCGAATTGACACAAACCGCAATGGTGATCATTCCGGAGGAGGCAGAACGAATTCTCTTGATCCTCCAGGAACCTACGCAACACTATGCATATCTCTTGACATACGCGGCACCAATCACCAGGAAAATGTTGCATTTCGGGGATCTGAACTATTTCAGCATACCACATCTGCCGGAAGACTGGAAGGCACCGGACTGGTTGAAAATCGAGCTAGGAATATATGCAGGGCGACTTTACTTTGGATGGAGCGAGTATACTGCACTCTGCCAATTCCTCGGGATTGATAAGACATGCCCGGCTTTGGAAGACGTAGAGGACTCGAGCATCCTGGAAGACAATGACGGAGAGCCAGGAGAGATTGAAAAGAAGACAAATGAGTTGAAGAGCTTCACGGCGAGACCACTGACATTCCTACAAGAGTGGCTAGCGGTCCGACGACGGGGACAGGACTTCGTGCACAGCCCCATGGGTTTCATGACCCAATGCAAATCACTACAAGAGACTCACCCCTTCTTTCGCAAAGCAGACAATGAGCAGCGTGATACACTGTTTGCTCCAGTGGTTTCCAAGCACGAGAATGATGAAGGGAAGGTGGTGGACGAGTTCATGGGTGTGGATGACATGGGGGCTAATGTGGTTGCCGATAGCGATGCCTCAGAAGATGAGATTGAGTACAATGAATCCGAGCTGGGAAGCGATGAGGATTAGACTGGAGGGAGGGTTATTGTTTGCACTTTACGGTCTGCGTATTGGAGTTGGCTTTGCTATTTCACCACAACGCGCTGGGTCGTGGTTTTGCCTGGCATGTGTCGGATCATGTAAGATACCTAACTAGACTGTAAATGAAGCTTGTGTATGGCTACAATGGAGTTCCCGAGAAAGTGCCCTGCCGTGAGTGTTCCAGGTACGCATATGAGTCTGAGATTGCTGGTGATTGGTTAGTGATGAAGGTTCCGGCGATCGAGATGCAACTGAGGACGGTGTTTGGGAGCGAAATTGTATTATAAAATACAACTCGAGGCTTAAACCTATTAGACGGAGTGGATGCTGCTCTGGTTCACATATTGTACACTGGATGGCCCCCTTTCTTCGGAACCTAGTTGATCATCGGCTGCCGATCTGCATCTACGCCAGGACACATTCGATGACATGAATACGTCCAGTTGTCTCCCCGTGCACCTTCGCCACCCTTAGTCCCGCGCGGCCAGCGATATCGTCAAACCCTTCCTTCGTACGCTCTTTTCCTCCGAGATTCATCATGGCCATGTCCACGGCTGCGGTCATTAGGGGTGGTGGGTTCATGATGACTTGCTCGACAATGAGTGCTCGGCTATCAGCAGCCATTGCATCAGCAAGGTGCTTGAGAATTTCGACGCAGTCGTCATCTCCGTAGTCATGTAGGCAACGGCGGATCCAGTAGATCAGCGCCCCTGGAACGTATTAGCGACAGTCGTGGTCGCTGAGATGGGACCAATGTACCTTTTACTGGTTGGGCTGTACGGAAATCATGTTTGACCAACGCCACCCCGCCCAATTGTTCGTCGCCCGTTTTCTGAATCTCCTGAATTACCTCCTCCTGGTCCTCGAGCACACATCTCTCAAGCGGGAGGAATGTGTTCTGTTGGCAAATGGTCTTGATGGCGTGGCCTTTTCCTCCGCCGACATCCACGAGCAGCGCCCTCTGGGCATTCTCCGACTCGACCTTCTCTTTCACCCAGCCGAAATCATAACCCTCCGTGATTGGTATAAACTTCTCGCTCATGGCCATCCCCATCATAAACAGCTTCATGCGTGCTGGGTCCTGGTTGTGGATCTCCCAGACGGTCTTGTCTGGTTGGCCCATGCTGAATGCGTACGGCGTGTGCAGCTGCGAGGCGGGCTCTTTGCGCCCGTAGTGCTCGAAATATTCGGGCAATTTGGTTATCGGAAGTAACGAGTCGTCATAGCTGTGGGTGTCAGCGCGAGTCTCTCTCGTTGAGGAGTGAGACTTTGGAGAGCAAATACATCATTCGGAGCATGATTTCGTTCGGTGTGTTGGGGAGGTATTGGATTGACCGAGGTGTGTGCTCTACTTTGTCATGGCCAACCTGCGTCAATATCCCGCCGGATACCAACACCCAGGCGATTCGTGCTACTCGCATTAGCCACACATTCCATACTGGAGATTCACAACGTACTGATCAAGGAGACATCGGTATCCACCTGAGCAGCAAGTTCGGCGTATGAGATGGCATCCTTGGGAGGGATGGCCGCCAGGACGCCCCATTTGATAAACAATCTCAGGGCGACTACTTGGCCCAGCCCTGAAAACCACACCATGACCTCGGGCATCGATGGCTTTGTGGCTGCAAGGATCTTCTCCGCGATCTTTGCAACAGCTGCATTCTGCTCCGGCCCCGTGGAATTTGACGAGTTCACTATCTCGGATAGCTGACCCGCGAGACGCTGAAGGTCCTCAGAGGTGGTGGCCATGTTGGATATGGACCAGAATTCACGGCTATGGTGGATTTTAAAATGTGTATCGAAGTGTATTTCTCGCCATCAACAATCGTAAAGTGGTGCTAGGTATGACCCGAAACGTCCAGTATTTATACTTCGGCGTAGGAATTCCCCGACCCGAACTTCGGTCATGTTTGATATCCCCGCCTCCACGAGAGATTTGAGACCCGAAGTTCCTAGCTTGTATCTGAAATAGACGGAGAGGGACTCGGGATGGCGTCCACTTGGCGGTGCGGTCGGATGCGAGCTCGAATCCCCGACGGCGAAGAAAATGCCGAGCCGAGCCAACGGCCGAGATTTCATGACCACCGGAGCCGCCGAATCTGCATGTCAACTATTACACCTGAGTCCAGGTTGAGTGTCTGCTGGCCTCTGGCAGTGATCATATTCAATAATTGCGTACCTTTGTCTGTAACGACGATGGTTGTGATGGGTAATTAAGGGAAAGTTTCCTGTAACTGAAGCCCGGAGCTGTGCCGTCGACATGCAAAGATGCGAATGGCCGTTGGTTCTGTTGCACCAGTTGGTAGTTCTCGCCTGACTGCATGCCTACCCCGCTTCTAGGTTAACTACTGCAACAAACACTGTTGTTTGCAATTGTGCTTTGTATGAAGCTTCATAGTTTAGATTGCCCAGCATTCAAACTCGCTGCTCGTGCCCATCTGAAGATTCATCCAACACAACATCATGCCGGATCAGATCGAATGGCATCATGTAGTTATTCTTGGAGATCGCGGCGTTGGTAAGAAGTCTCTCTACTGTCGCTACCGTCGGGTCCCAATCGTATGCGTTGCTATCAAATCCAAGCCAGGAATTTCTTGTTAACAAACGTGTAGTCGGCTCTGTACGACCCGACCAACGAAGACATCTACCGCTATCGGGAAGTGGTAGATAAACAGGCGTGCATTAATGAAGTGTTGATTACCTCCGGCTCTCAGTATTTGTACACAGCCCTGACAGGCCTATATGCTCGGCAAGGCAAAGCATTTATGCTAGTATACAGCATCTCGTCAATGCAGTCATTCTCTGCACTCGCACTGTGGCACGACGCCGTTCTACAATTCAGCGAGCCCCCAATGCCGTTCATTCTCGTTGGCAATAAGACCGATCTAGGGACGGAGAGGGAGGTATCAACTGAACAAGGCAGAATAGTCGCCGAAGAGTGGGGCTGCCAGTTTATTGAGACATCCGTGATACTTGAGTCGAACATCGACAAGGCGTTCCATGACCTTGTTCGAGCAGCACGCCGGCAACCTCTCGGTCCTCCCGATGTCGGCACCCCTGAGAACCCGCTCAATGCCATGTCTACAAAGGATGTCGCCCCGCGGCGTACGTGGCGTTGGAAGTCAATTGTTGGTCATCTCTTTGGTTCTTGTGGCTCAACGGGAGCTTCCCGGACAAACGACACCGCGTCGCAGAAGTGACTACCAGTGCCGTGCCTAGGCTAGCAACCGGAAGAACCCACACATTTGCATGAAGGATGCCCTGCACCATGATACACGTCGCTGAACGACAAGCCATCAAGCACTTTGACCCCTTTCGACATTATCAATATTCTAAGAAGCATTCTTGCTTGCAACCTCGCCACCTCATAACGGCCCTGAGAAGATCCTTTCTTCCTGTTCCCAGCCAAACTTCGGCCAGCCTTTCGGAAGAGTGGCATGGGCGGGCAAGGTGTACCTGCCTTGACACTTGCCCTCATTGCATACCAGATCGCACATCCCGAACACATTACAATAGCAGTCTTTCGCTGATGGACAGTGGACGGCCTCTTTTCCAAACATTACTAGTGGCAGTTCAGGTTAGTCGTATGATAGCGCAGCGCGGATGGTTCACTGACTGTGCCAAGAATACTCAAATACCCGCCCGCTCAGCGAGTCGTCCATTGGCGTATCGATCAACCACTGCCGGAATCGCACGTAGTCCTCCTTTGGCCTTCGGAGAATGACTTCCTTGGTCACTGCAAACTGGGAGCAGCAGCTCACAGCTACGATCTCAGGCACCTCAAGCTCCGGCATCAGCTCGCTGAATGCCCGCTTAAAGATCTGCTTCGTGGTCGGCTGGCCCTCGAATACTGTTGCCTCATCCGCGAAGGGACGGATCTCTGCGGGGCAGCCGAGGGTCCAAACACAACGCAGATTGACGTAGCCTTTGGCCTGAAGATAGGAGAATTGGAAGCGGCGAAGTACTGAGTGAGCATCGTAGTCTGGATCGTCGTTGTGCCACTGGAACCGTCCAGAGTGGTGAAAAAGGATGTTGTTAGGCAAGGTATCGTAGCGATCGATAATGTATCTATTTGTGGTCTGTTAGCTAGTGTCGCATGCAGGGAGTGGCTTCTGGTCGAAGGGAGACGAGTTGAGCCTTTGCTAGAACTCGCAGCTGCAGACACAACTGCGAGAGCTGCACATAATGACACTTACGTCAAGTATACCATGGCCTCTTTCCCCTTGTTGATGGGCACACTAAGCCTGGCGCCAGGATCGTCGACCACGTAAATGCTCTTGCGCCAGTCCGGGAAGTATTCGAGCACCCATGTTGTGTTCTCTTGCTGCATGCTTGCGACAACAATCTCGACGTCCTCGGCATGATCGACCAGAGGAGTCTGGAGCTCCCGCTCAACACGGGGATAGTCGCCATTCAAGATGCTTTGGAACTGGAAGCAAATGAAGATTGTGAAAAGCACCACGGTCGCAGCTGTGAGTGTGGCGGTGGACCTGGACCGTGGTCGAAGGGCTATCATGGTAATGCTGAAAATGGCTAGCAGGATATCGCCGACATGAACAAGCATCGCGGACCATCGGGATGGAGGTCATTCTCCTTTATGGCAGCCATCCTCAGTCCCCGCCAACGCCGGCGCGTAATCTAGAATGCTGAACCACGGGAGTCCTCCTGGGGTCTTGGACGGCCAGACCACAGAGCAGACCCGGGTTTCAGGACATCCACGAAATGTACGGTCGGGTCAGAACAGGCCTGCGTCTTATCGGCTTATCCTAATCCTAATAGGAGCATTCAAAAAGCTTACCAGAACGTCGGGATTACGCGACGTACTCGGCGCGTAGCCACACCAACCTCAAACGAGATTCATGAGAATTTAGCGCCGGGGCCACAATTCATTTCACCAACATCGCACAACTAACTGCATATATCGTTGCGTTCATCCCAAATTCGACCAAATGATTGTTGGTTGGCTCTAGAATTCTTCCTCAACCTTCGAAGACTTGGGTTGTTGATCGGTCGCATTGGGGCTCCAGGCTATTTTTAATCGGGGTAATCTCTGCCATAATTATCTGAGGATGCTGCAAGCCACGTCCCATGGGTGGTCTTTGTATGTGGATCACAACACACTACTTGCCCATGCTATAAAACCAGACTGTTTTACTATGGGACGAATTTGCGCCGCAGCTTGACCTTCCAATCCATGTATCCTTTTCTATGAATTTACTTTCCACTTAGTAAGGATGGTCCTCGCCGTTAATTCTCTTCACGGCGCTGTAACCTGGACGAACGGCGTTCTCCAGTCTGCGAAGTTACGGCTGCTTGGCTCGTTGAGCGGTCATGATGACGAGCATCATGAGTCCAAAAGACGTCTCCAAGCAGATGAGCCAGAACTCGACAGTAGTTGGCTCTTCTCCAAGAGAGATGTTTGTTCGGACGTGTTTGGAGCCACCGCAAGCAGATCAATATGTGCGCCCAGCAATACATTGTGCTGTGAGTAATACCGACTAAGCCATGAACACATCACACGCTGGTCTCCATTTGTGTGAAGTCGCTCCGGTTGTGGCCCATAATCTTGACAGTGCCTTGCTAAATGGTTCTGTCTGCCAGGTGTTCGGCAATCGCAATCGTTCCCTTCCTGTCAACAATATCTTGGAAGAGGATGGTGCTGTGTTGGATCGTAAGCAAACAAATCCCTTCCCCACGCTTCATCTCGTCCACTTTGGATTTTCTGCTATCTAACAGGTCGGCTGACAGTGATTTCCCCCCAGGAATTCGACCAGCAACTGTTATGTTGACCAGCCGTCTTTGTGCGACGAGCCAAACTCGGTCCCTTGCACGAACCTCCTGCCCGGCACAACATCAGCTTGTTGTCCACGTCTAACAAGCTGTGATCCAAGAACCAAGGCTAGCCTTGGCGCAGTGCGGTGCAACATGCTCTATGTCGATCTCATTGCAGCAGCAGCAGCATCGCCAGATGCATCTTCATCCATCCCGCTTTCGAGCACCACAACTGTGTCGTCCACATCACTGCTATCTTTATCATCGGTCTCTATCAGTTCTACGAGCCAGACGCCAACATCCGTGGGCAAATCCGAGGCGTCCGTTGCCGCACAGCCCGGCGGAAACACGCTATCCACAGCTGCTCTTGCCGGCATGACCATTGGGCCAGTGCTCGTTCTCTCGGTGGCGGGACTTGTGGCATTCTATTTTCTCAGGCGACGTTCAAGACACAAGAAGTCACAAACCGTTGGGAATTCAATAAGCAACCAGGCTATCAGCCAACCGGACTATTCCATCCAATACCCGCCTTCAGATCTTTCAGGAATCGGGCACAGTTACCCAAAGGGTGCTATTTATGTTCGTCATCCTGTAGAGTTGATGGAAAGTAAGAGACGGACTGCGGAATTGACGGGCAGGCCATGGTGCCCGGTGGAGTTGGAGGGACACTCTTGGTGAGAGTTGCAGAAGGTTCAGACAGGAGAGTAATTAATGTATTAGATGTTAGGGAGAGAATTGAGGATTCTCAAAACTTTCTAGCCACTTACATACTAACGTAATACAGAAGAATAATTTCCTGCCAATTAGCACTTTTACTTTTCGGCGGCTTGCTCCTAATTCTTGGGGTGCACTTCAATGCCTTTGGAGTCAACCCTGCAGGCTTGACCAGGGAGAGAAGCGGGGGATGTGCTATAATGACACATACTTTGAATGACTGAATGACATACACTGCCACTGCCACTGCCTGTGCTTAAAACCAAATATGAAAGAGGCTAGCCTTGCGGGCTGCCTTGCGAGCCTTGCAATGAGGATAGTGTACCCGTGCCGCGGGAGGGGCTTGTGGCACGTCGCTGCACATACTAGGCGGAATTGGGTAGTCTGGGGTAACATTGGTGCCTATTGCGCTTTTCTTCCGGCAGTTAAGTCCATTATACGGAGGAGGGGGCAGTGCATTAATCAGAGCGTCAATGGTCACGGCTCAAGAGGTGAGCGAGTTCGACTCTTCCCAAACATCTCTGCCCGTTAAAACTTCTAAATCCAGCAACGGTTTGATGCCCTATTCTAGAAGAAAGCTGAAGTCCAAGAAGTCTATCTCGTACCTGTCACCATGCCTACATCGACCTCAGCTTTCGGGTTCCAGCTCGTCAACTACGGTCCGCTTACAACAACCTTTGCTGCGGCGCCGTCATGCGCTACCGAGTCCAACTTCCTGCAAATCGCCCCTTCTTCGGCCCCAGATGGCTTTCTTTATAGCATTGGGTGCGATATTACCAAGAGCACCTTCGGACAATGCTATCCTTCTGGCGCGACGGTCGATTCCAACCGCGCGAGGGCTGCGACCGAGGTGGGATATCTTGACATTGGCTACTTTTCGCCAGGCTTAATATGTCCGGCAGGATGGAAAACCGTCGGCGTTGCCGCAAAGGCCAATGACGGCGCGCTGAGCACCTCTGGCGCGTTCAGCCCGGCCGCCCCGGTGGTGCCTCCCAGAAGTGACCTCCCATATGTTAACCCGCCTCTCAACGTACTCATGGGAGTCATCGAACCCGGCGAGACAGCTGTGCTGTGCTGTCCAAGGTGAGTCGGAGCATCGGATCCGCCCATTATACGCCGGGCCCTACGCTGTCCAGCAGCTAACACTGTACTTGGCAGTTCAATGACCGCGGGTGAAGGGACGTGCTACTCCACGCTTTTAAACCCCACGCCCACAGAGGGCTGCTTGCGTTTCGGCCCAATTGATAATGTCGACGCCAACCCTACTACTATAAGTGTCTACGGCACCACCATCTCGGTCGACCTTCTCACGATCACCGGAACAGAGCCCGTCTCGGAAACCTTTACGACGACATTCTCAGGCGGAGAGGCTTCGCCATATGTCCTTGTTACGTTCACGCCCATGGTTGCGCTTGTGCATACGGCTACGGACGCGCCAACAACCACATCTTCACCAAACTCTGCGGTCTCGGGACGGACCATAAGTGGGGGTGGAGGCGCTATTTGGTCGGTTCTAATCTGGGCGGTCTCTATGACGCTGGGATTCGTTATTTTCTTCTCGTTCTAGGTACTGTGGGCAGAGACTATAAGTTAAGAAGCAACCCATTATAAGACACCGGCTTTGATGCGGCTATGGATATCCAGCTGTCAAACGGCCAACTGAACGACCACTCTTAATTTTCTCGATTTCTCCCATTAGTAAATATGGGCGGATTCGCCGGCTCTGCCGACTTTGCCGACTTTTATTTGGCTATCCCTGAGTATACTGTTCATCTAGTCAGGCCAACTCCTCCAGGTCGATCTGATTGGATGCGCCAACGCTGGTGGGTGACGCATCTCCGCATCCCCATCATCTTGAGAGACTTACTAAGGTCCGGGAACCTCTGTCACTGTTTTTTTGCTGCGTCTAGCTATAAAAATGCTACTGTACTTGGAAATAGTATGTATGGTATCTATATGGCATAGGAAATTGATTTTGGCTTGGTCAACCGCTACGCTGCGCCGCCGATAACTCTCCATGTTGAAATTCGCTGCGGTGGGAATACCATAACTTAGATTCGCCGTAAGCTAGCTTGGATACCAAAGCCGCTCCTCTCCGGAACGAGCGGAAGCTTGTGGTGCGTCTCCAAGCCATTCCCGGCACCACGGTCATATCTGTGCCGATATCTCTAACCTGTATTTCGATCCTAGGTCATACCACACCGCCGTATTTCTTGTTCACGCGGCCCAAGATGCAGAAGGTGAAGGCCAAGCTGCCGTCTTGGGATACGACCAAGACCAAGAGCAAAAAGGGCTTCGATAAAGTGTGGGGATGGGCCGATAAGCTCGGTGCGCCTGTGAACCGTCTCTCCAACCGCATCGGAAGCGAAGCGTTCTGGCCCACGACGCTGGATAAGGAAAGCGATAAAGCCGCCCGGATTCTCAGATCATTTTGCAGTGAGTACCATCTTCCCTCTTGGAGCCTCCTCGTTAGGCCCGGGATTTTGGTCCGTGATAGCCTGATTGTTAAATGGCCACGGAATCCTCGAATTGTAGGTTGTGATGATTGTGTACCCTGAGCTGACTGGTAGCTTCGCAGAGGATGGTTTCTACACCGAGCCGGAGCGGACGGCCGATGGGGCTGGCCCAGAGCAGAAATCACGAATCTTAAAGAAGATACCGCAAAAGGTCATACGCAATGCCGTCGGACTTGCCATCTTCACTACCATGCGCACTGGCCTGTGGATTTCTGGAGCCGGCGGCTCCGGCGTCCTGGTTGCCCGACAAGAGGACGGCTCATGGTCTCCACCTTCTGGTATCTTACTCCACACAGCTGGCTTGGGTTTTCTAGTCGGCGTGGATATCTATGACTGCGTTGTCGTTATCAATACGCGACATGCTCTTGAGTCCTTCACCAAAATCCGGGCCACCTTGGGCGGGGAGATCAGCGCGGTCGCCGGCCCCGTCGGAGCTGGTGGGATCCTCGAGAATGATGGCAAGTGGAAGGAAGTGCACAGGCCAGTGTTTACTTACCTCAAATCTCGTGGTTTCTACGCCGGTGTCCAGATCGATGGCACCATCATGATTGAACGTACAGACGAAAACGCACGCTTCTACGGAGAGACGATAGTCGCTGCCAATATCCTCGCCGGAAAAGTACGCCACCCGCCACCGGAGATTAAGATGCTGATGGAGACTTTGAAGGCCGCAGAGGGCCGGACTGACGTCGATGCGGAGATGATGGACGAACTGGAAGGGCAGCCCGCACCAGGCGATGTCAACGTCGACCCGCCCGGCGAGGGCACAATATTCGGCATTCCGGATCCCGACGATCCAGATCCGTACGGTGTGCTGGCTTTGGAAAAAGAAGGGCTTGAAATCCACGACGCCGCAACTCACTCGAGACCTTCAAGTCGGCAATTCGAATACCACCCAAGCCCTACTAGTCCCGCCTTCAGCAAGTTTTACCGCAGGAGTATGGAGACAACCGCAGCCAAAAGCGACCATGAAAGCTATGCATCAGCCACCAATTCCCACGCAAGGTGGAGTACGGAGAGGCCACACGCAATATCGGACTCCGGAACACAGACGGAGCCTGTCTTCATATCTTCCATTTCCTCAAGCTCGGGCGGTGACAGTCCCTGTATCATGGAGATGGGGCTAGAAGAGGAAGAAGATGATGGGAGTGTCTACGAAGATGTTGCCGCCGAGATCGACCATACGCACATCGACGGCAAGTCTCACAGCACTGCCATGAGTTTGCCGGGTTCTGGGGAGCGAGAGTATGAGAAAAGTCCGGACTACGTGGAAAATGGCGTATGCATACCGGATTACGAGCAGATGGTGAATGAAGTTACCAAAGTCACTTCTACGGTGGTACAAGCGCCGACGTCTGGACCGCCGCCATTGCCGCCAAGGAGTGCCTCGCCTAACCGTGTTGGGTTTGAGGATCAACCGTGAGGACGCCGAAGATATGGGATTAGCGAGCGTGCAAAAGGCCATTGACGTAGTAAATCAGCGCCACCACGCAGGTAGAGATACATAAGAATCTGCTTCATTGACGAACTTTCGTGACTTTCGTGACTGTGAGGACTATGAGGCCTGTTCTCCAACAATCCGATTGCTCTTCCATGTCACAAGAGTGCTTTTCAATTGTTATTAGATGCCAAGGTCAAACATCGAAATGCTTCTGTTCTTTTTAAGTTGATTGCCATGGTTTGTGTAGTTGGAAGGCTTCCACACTTTTGCACATAGATGTTTCCTGTCCGCTCAAATGAGTCCAGAAGTGGGCTTTATGGGAACAGAAAACTGTATCTTCTGAGCGGATAAAAGCGGCAAAAATTCGTTGTAATTTTAGGCTAGTGCTGAAATATGTGGCTTTGGTGAAGGAAGGCCATATGAGAGTATCGGTTTGGGGTGGTGAAAATATTAGTACTCTTTAGATTAGGAGATAAAAGTTTCGCGTTTGATAACTAATTATATGTCAACGTCTATTTAAAAACGGTCCCTCTTATAAATAATATAGAGAAAAGATCTTATATCGGGAGATAATCGCCATCACATTATACTAGACTGATCTCTAGCTCTAAGTAGACTATATATAGATACAGGAGGGGGTTTACCCAGCCCACGGAGCAACGTCGCTCTGATATATAGGAACGATTTACGGAGGAAGGCTTCATATGTACGGTCTTATGCTCCGATAGGTGGGAACGGCTTACGGAGGAAGGCTTCAAATGTACGGTCATATCTTAAGCCTAGTTTAGTTACCACATATGACTAATATGGCCAATAAGGCCGCACACCGAGAATAATAATATGCAAAGTTTAGTCAGAGATGAAAGACTTCGCCTCTTCTCGTATATGAACCACGAACATGAAGACCTTCTCTCCACCTCTGATACATATAAAAAGGCTCAGCGTTTCCCATCGAGGTAAAGAAAAACCTCTAACTATCCACCTATCTAAATCACCACTAGTCTCCGACTTCCACCATCGTCAAAATGCACTTCACCGCAGCACTTCTCGCCGCCGCTCTCTCTTTTGCCGCCGGCACGCACGCGGCCCCCTGGACCAAGGACGCCTCTGGGGTCTGGGTCGCCAACAACAACTGGTGGGACGTCAACTACAAGGGCCAACAGATCCGTGCCCATGAGTCTTGTACTTGGCAGGGCCAACCCGTGGCCCGTGATCCCGGAACTTCGTGCACTTACTCGACCGATGGTCAGGGAGGGCAATTCCACGGCAGTAAAAGATTCCTCCTGGCTACCCTACGCGAGACCGACACTGACATTCGACACAGACTGCCTGTATTTCCAACTTGGGTCTAGGAAGGAGATGTCCTGTGCCCGCCTCTAAGCGAAGTTGGAGAAAGCCTACTCCCGTCACCTTGAGCAGTGTCGAGAATTTTGGTCTTCCTGTCCCTGACCATGGAGTTGGAGAAGACTGGATTCGGTCCAAGCTAAACTGGGACTTGAAGTTGGGCATGTGTGGTCTATAGCACGCTCCGTTGTTTTGAAAACTATGATATGCGTTTGCAACTGCAAGAACTACCCCTTGTGGATGCCGTCACTCTTTATCTTCTTTCCTTTTCTTGTTTACGCCCCCTGTTTTAACTTCTTCTATATCTATGCGGAGATAGAGCCAATGCAATTACCTCTCCAAACCGTCGCTCAGCAGGGGGTGACTGGCCGCTTGCCACCAGCATCGTCGCTGTCCATGACCTTAACGGCCACCGCGCCAAGACTTGGGTTGCTAGCAATGGCGTCCACTGGCTGCGCAACCTCCTACCGCACGAAATCCCCCGCGCCCGCATCCTATGCTGGGGCTACGATGCCAACACATATAGTAACTCCAGGGTAAGCTGTCGATACTTCTACGACCATGCGCAGACTCTTATGTCCGACTTGTACCGAAAGCGGAAGATGACTGATATAAGGAACATATCTAACATCAGTTAACAGAATGGAACACTGACAGACTATAGTCGATGGAGAGACCAATCATCTTCATTTGACATAGCCTGAGTGGCATTGTTATTAAGAGCATAAGTCACTATGGCTAGCTCCTCATCGTTAGGAATTCGATCTCATACGTATAAGATTACCGGTCCGTAAAGGTGTCAACCTACGGGATCATCTTCATAGGCACGTTGTTCTAAAGCGGCTACAGCGTCTAGCCTAGGAAGCTTTTAGTTAGTATTACGTACGTCTTCGTAGTAACCGACGACCGCTTAACACACACCAAATCTGACGTGATATTTTAAACCAAATCCTTCGTCATAATCCGCCACTATTGCACTCCGTCGTCCAACTTTACTGTAACAGCGGAAACCTGTTACCGGCGCAGCTGGAATTCTGATTGAACGAATGCACAGGTACCCTTACCCACTCAAGCATTTTGCAATGCGGCACATCGTTCGTTCATTGAGGCTCAAACGACGACCATCTGTCGGCCTGTGGGGCTTCCCATTTCCGGGTTGTAGATCCTTCAAGACTGGGCTTCGTGGCCCCCTCATTGCTGTCGCATGTGCCCCACAGCTTGCAACAACTAACTCGCTGGCAACCGAAAACCCCGCCGTGCTCTGCATCCAGGTCTCTGATGAGTGTATTGCGCCGCAGCATGATCATTCCGGGGCACTTGCGACCTTTGGGCGCCACGGCTCAAGGCTATCAAGAGCGAGCGGGATAAGGTTGGAGAATCCCCGGGTGGCCGGTGTTTTAGGCTGCACTGAAAAGAGTTTAGATCGTGATGCGACAGCCGCCCCGCCTCCAACCTCCTGCTAGATGGGCATCCTTGCATATTGCGGCACTCCTAGCCGCTCTGCCTTTTGTTTGGGGGCCAAAGACCTGGCAGCTCCCATGTTCGGGGGACGACGCCTCACGCCCAGCCCGCAGCCTTACGTCGGAGCTCCCAAAAAAATACTCCATCTTGGATTTACTCTCTTCTCAAATATTTATGATTCGAGTGATTCGTCCATTGCTGGGAAATTACAACCAAGTACGTACGTATTGCACTGTGCAGTAGCTATGGCTGAATGCTCTCGATCCTAGTACCTCCCGCGAAAAACAACCCCGACTACAGTCGCCGGGTGCTCAGAGGAGCTTCATGACGTCTTTGCTAGCCGCCGGAGCTTGTTAGTCGAGCAGTGAATGAGCCTTTGCTGATTCCCACCGCAGTCTATCCATCATGTCCGATTTCGACATCCAGTCGACCGTGGTCACATGGTTGTCCTTTGTCGTGACGACCATCGGTCTAGGCGGGCTCATCACGCAGGCGAGCGCCATCAATGACAAGATGGACCCATTCCATGCCACACGCACCCATGAATATCTTGGGGTGTGGTTCAAACGCCAAAATAGCTTCCCATGGTGGCAGCTTGCCAAACCCCCTCCGCGGGGCCCCGTCGTCACGGCCCGGATCCCAGACGGCTTCTGCGGGTTCAACCAGATCTTTGTGGCATGTTATACACCTTGTTCGCCGGACAGGGTGACGGTGCATGTCGATAGCCCGCTGACTATTTGGTTGCAGATGCGAATACCGCCTATTGCTCCCGGAAGGGCTGGGTGGTCGATCGTTTTGGCCATGTTCCATTCGGAGATGCCACTGGCGCCGCTTCCCCCGGTGGCCCGCGACAGCGATGCGGCGGAAAAAGCATCACTGTCGGCCATGAGTGCAGATGTCCAGCCTAGTGCTATTGAGGGCTGGCCATTCCTTCAGCAGATGCCTCTCACCCGTCAGAACGCAGATGCATGCATTGGGATCTCGCGGACCGCCCTTCTCATTATGCTGGTTATGATAAATGGACGGGCGGTCTTCAAGTTCAGCGATGCCACGGGATTCCGAGCTGGCTATGCATCCTATGTTGGCCAATGGTGTACGTTGCTTGAACCTCGGCCTATTGGTCGTCTGAAGGGCTAGCTACTGACTTTCGCATTCTAGATATCACATGGCCCATTGGGCAGGAAGCGATAGTGAAGTTCGCACCGCACGACTCGATAGGCACCACGGAGGTCCTGCCGCGATTCTTCCCACAACGCGTTGATCGCTGTTGCCAGATGGTGTGCGGCGTGGTGTCGGCGCCAGCTGCCGATCTGAGATTGGCATTCTGCGGGCGCAAAGCAGCCGGGGTCTACAAGCTCGAGTACGGACGGAAAGGCTTCCAGGGTGCGCACGGGGCGCGCCACCTGTACAACATGATGGGCGGCAAGGCCCACGAGATCGACTACATGTATGCGCGCCCACTACACGATGCCCAAAGCCCGGCCGCTGCCCTGGTCCTGACCTTGCCGAGCAAGGAGAAGGCCGACAAAGCCGACTGTGTCAAGATGATCATCCCTCCCGCCGAAGAGGATATCATCAAGCATGCCCTGGACTGTCTCCCGTGGACGTCGCTTTCCTGGAGTCTCCATCGCGGGATGCGTGACATCTTGGTCACTTACGCCAAGCCTGTCATGGATTCTTATCGGCGACAGTTTGCGGATCTTGTCTTGAAGACAGTGAAAGAGAAACCACATCTGCTTCAAGCGCAAGGATGGGATGCGGAGTTCATTGGAGATACCATGGGCCACATGGCTGCGACTGCGATTCTGGCCGGCGTTGGCAACTCAGGTGACTCTATCCGAGTGGTGACAGATATCGTGTCGGTGATGGTCGGTGACAGAGATATTGAGCAGCTCGACGTCGTCAACTTCTGGCGACGAGAAAAGACCGAGCTCGATGATGATGGCATTGTGGCTTTGACCAAGGTCTTTGTGTTGGAGTGGAGTCAGGAATTCGATTATCAGGTCTACCACCAACTTCCTATAAGTTTATATTTTGGATGAGCGGTCGCAGTCAGCTGAGACGCGAGCTGGTGCATAGGCACTTAGTAGTTAAAGTGGAATAAGATTATTCCGCCGATACGCCTGCTTTTCGGGCCACTCAGAGAGTCGACTCAGCGAGTATCTGCAGCTTGGATATGCTACTAGTTTCGTATGACGCTCTGTTGATGGATTCAGCCTAGGCTTAGGCCACACTTGAGAATCTCTTGATATGGGGGCCTTAGTTATGTCTGCACCCTGACGTAGGTACTTTGAAAGCACTTGTGTCTGATAAAGCCCACCATTACTATCGTCAAATTTCCTAGACACGGATGGGGGAGAAGATGGAAAAAAGGTAAGGTGGTATAGGAACCCCGTCACGTCGTGCAGCCAAGGCACCCTTTCCGATCTTGAATCTCCAATATCCGGGACTATCGCGGCCTGCTCCCCGAGATCGCGTTCGACATCCTTATAGCCCTTCTCGATTTTCTCAAACAGGTCCTTCTCCGGTTGCGTCAGAAGAAGAGGAGGAGGAGGAGGAGGATCGCTCGCTTGCCCCGCCGCTGGCCGCCCTTCTCCCCTCCCTCCGTCGTCTGCCACGATAAAGTAATCGACGCGGCTCCTCGCGGTACAGTAGGTTTGCAATCGGCAATATTGCCAGAGCGGCGCTATAGCATGCTCCTTGGCCTTTTTGCCGTGGACGACCATGTGGTCGCGCATGCGAGGGAGGTGGGCAGTGCGGAACTCGGCGCCCTGTCTGCAGAGCAGACACCGGTAGCCGCCCCAGACCTTGAGATACTCGACGGCGGGGCCTCCCATCCGCAGGCTTCCGGCCCCCGAGATCTTCGAGCGGCCGTAGGACCAGCGAGCCGGCATACGCCAGGTAGCTCTGCATGACCTGGCCCGGTCAAGCAGTGCGGCTTCTTACGCAGGTGCTGCGATGTGGGTTGGCAAAACGTTAGATGTTTGGTTGAGCTAGGGGCTGGGTGGTTGCGAGGCCTTGAATTCTTTTTGAGCGGACAGGAATGATTTTGCTTGCAACCGTACCCGCCCTACCGATGACACCTGCCCAATCCCTGCAAGGGCCGGGATGTAAGTTCCACCGTATTATGAGTGCGTCGGGAACAGCTCGCACCCCCGCCAGCAGGGCACCGAGGCACTATAAAAAGTGCTCTTCGGCCGTTCATGAGGAATTCGATGGATACAACACTTGTGTTCAAAGCTTCCATTTGCCTGACTTGCGAACCCGAACCATAGTCGCTGATAATGGCGTCCAATTTCGATCTGGGACCTCTCCCAAAGAAAATTACGGGAGGTTGCCTTTGTGGCAAGGTCACCTATCAAATTGACTTTCCCGAGAATCACACATTCTCAGATAACGTATGAGATGTTGATACCTTTAACTTCGCATATCAACCTCACTTGCTAATCCCGGACACAGAGCGGCACATGTCAGTGTACCCAGTGTCGTAAGAGCACCTCCTCGCTCTTCTTCCTGTACCACAAGGTTCCTTACTCGTCGCTCACCTGGACGACGCCAAAAGAGACCTTGAGAAACTATTACTGCACTGAGGGTAATGCTCGCGGCTTCTGCAATGAGTGTGGAACCTATTTGTACTGGCGCCGGGAAACCGGCCCCAATATTAGCATCGCCATCGGCACCGTAGACCCCCTGTACCTCTTTGGCGAGAACTGGGAAAGTTCGAATGGCGAGGTGCCCAAGGGGGGATTTGGACGGGCCCTAGCAAACTGCTGCGGAGGCCATGAGTGGGTGCAGAACGAGATTCCGGGGATCACTGACAATCTTGAGCTCGTGGGGGTTGGTGGGAGAGGAGAAAGGTATGGAGTAGACGGATAGTATTGAGACGGCAGAGATCTCTCAACTTTTGTATCTGAAATTGGAGATTTCGACGACCAATGCTACGCTGCGGTATATTGCATATTATGGTACACTGAATGAAGAACAAGGGACCCTGTGATTTTGGAGCAAAGCAGTGCTGCACAGCTCGATGAAAATTTAGCAAACTTTAAAAAGGCCCAAGGGAATGGTCAAAACGTTCGGTGTAGGCTGGTTGGTTTTCAAGAGATTGTGTAAATCATAAATCAGGTAGTGTTGGAGTAGAATATCCTGTCAGTTGCTCAGATATTACTCCATGATTCTCAAAACATATTCACATCCGGCGCAGCTTAGCCATCGCCAATAAGCTGGCCCGCCGCTGAGCTATATCTGGAAAACTTGAACTCAAGGCTACCCAGCCGATATTGGCTTGTTTGGAAGGATCGATTATATAAGAGTTTACGTACTTGAATCTAAAATCCTGGAAACTCAAACTCTTGGGCCGGAAGTGGCTCATCTGCAAACGCAGTATTGCTCAGACCGCCGAGAAAGCTGGTGTGCAGAGAATACAATTCCGGATGTTTTTGAAGAGCTGACGTCTGAGCGACAACATCCTCCAAGTCATGTGCGACGTCAAAGTACCTCCCATTCAACGCATCCTTCGCAACGCCGGTAGCCAAAGCCACACACACCATTCCGTTTAGGTAAGGAGAGTCCGTGTAGATATCCAACCAGTTTGTGAAACGTTTGGCCACGTCCTCTGGCAGATTCTTTAGAGACTCTTCGCCGTATTCTAAAGGTGAAGAGCAATAATTAGCAAGGATACCAGGAAACCAAGGTGCACAAAGTCAGTAGTCTTACTCTTGAGCGTCATCTCCGACTTGACTCCTCCAGGGTGCAATGAGTACATGTGGATGTCATTCAACCCTTCCATCTGGCATTCCTTCTGTACACATGCCGTAAAGTTGATGAGAGCCGCTTTGCTAGCACAGTAGCTTGTGCTATACGGAATGGGCACTGTCCCAGCCTTTGAGGCAATGTTCAGGATGCAGCCACTCTGCTGTGATCTGAAAGTCGGGAGTAGGAGCCTCATGAGATAATATGGTCCGTTGAAGTTGACGTTCATCTCATAGATGAAATCCTTTGGATCTTGGTCATGCATCTATAGTAAATGGAGATATATTGTTAGCGAGCTATCACAACAGATTGAACTCAACTATCGCCGGAAAGACTTGAGCAAACTCACAGGAATCAGGCTGTTGGTTCCTGCGTTATTAATAACGATGTCGACTCTTCCAAAGGTGTCGAGAACCTATTATTGAATGATTTAGATGGGCCTCGACTAGGCCATGCCTTGCGTGGCCCGAGAACTTTGAACTCACGTCTTTAACAAGCTCTTCGCAAGATTCCAGATGAATAACGTTGCACTGCTTGAATGTCACACTGCGCGCTCCCAATTCTATACACCGGTCACGTAGCTTGTCAGTCGGCTTCGTCCGGTTGTAGACGAGAACCAACTTCGCCCCTGCTACCGCGAAACATTCTGCTAGTGCCTGCCCGAGTGTTCCGGCGGATCCTGCTCCAAATATTAGAGATGTCAACAGTTTTGCGACATTTCGGTTCTTAGTACCTGTGATGATAGCCACCTTATCCTCCAGAGTGCCTCTGTATTTCACCGGATAAATGTACGGATACACATTGTTGTGAATCCTCGGTGAATATTGATTATCTTTCTCGGTCTCGGCCATTGCAGAAAATCGGTAACACAAAGTATTCAGAGCGAGTAGTACAGTATTCTTGAAGTTCGTGATAGCTGGGCTTGTGATGGAAAGGTAACGTCATAGTCAAATGAGGGGTAGATTCAATTTTCAGGCATTAGATATCAGCCGGAGATGTTGAAGTATGGATCCATGCGGCTGGGACAGCCAGAATAATGCGAAATCGGCATTTTGGCACCGGCCCGTGGCAGGTTAGGCTGACAACTGGGAATACGCGGAAGATGTCAAATACGAAGTTGCCAATCCGGCGGTATGATAGTATCACAATACGAACTATCTGATGCCGCGCAAAGATGTCTGTAGCAAGGTAGGTTGTTATGCAATACCACTGGGCTCCCTTTTTGGACCTTGGTTCAACGTCTTGATTTGGTGAGCTGTGCCATCCTGTCGCAGGCCAAGCGGCCAAAGCGTCCCCGAACTTACGTATTTCAGAAGACTTCATAGAGCAAGGCAGAGGGCAGGGCTGTTTGAGTCTGGGCAAGGCCGTTTGAGTTCTGGGCAAGGTAAAGAAGATTTGTGGGGTAAGCCCCAAGATTGTGTTATAAAAGTCATCACTTCGACGCCATTCCTTTTGCTCTGGGGGTATCAAGATTCAAGCAACCAATAAAATGAAGTTCAAAAGCATCGCCGCTGTCATCGCCTTGCTCGGCCCGTCTTTCAGTGGCGCCGCCGTCTTCCCGGTTCCTGACACTCCGTACAGGGTCAAATGGACGTCGGAAGAGCTGGTCGATTACGACCGACCGGACCCCTTCAACTCCTCGCACCCACGTCGGCTCATGATTTCGCGCTTTACGCCCGTTCCGCTAGAAGAATGCACGAAATCGTGCCGCGTGCCGTATATGTCTCCAGCTGTTGCAGCACATATGGACAGGATCTACGGACCTCTGGTGCGCGAGTACGGCTGGCCGGACGGTGTATATGCCGACCTCGAGATGGAAGTGTGCAGCGAGGACCAAGGCCGACACTATAACTTCCCAGTCGTAGTCTGGAGCCCCGGTCTCAACCAGACGAGGCTAATGACCTCGGCGGCTGCCCAGCACCTAGCGGGCATGGGCTACGAGGTGATCACTACGGACCACCCATATGATACGAGCATTGTTGAGTACCCGGACGGAACGTTCATAGAGGGTGGCAGGATCCCATACGAGTGGGAGGATGACGACCCAGACGACCCCCTCATGGCATGGGGTGTGGAGGTGCGTTCCGCAGATATATCTTTTATCCTCGACGCCATCGGCATTCGCGATAACGACAAGGCCATCGTGGTTGGGTTCTCAACGGGTGGGGCTACATCCGCCCACGTGGTGCTTGACGACATCCGCGTCGTCGCCGGCGTTAATCTCGACGGCACAATGTATGGCTCGAAATACGGGACAACCATAGGTCGTGGGGTTAACCGTACGTTTCTCATGCTCGCTTCCACGACCCATACATTTACGATTGACTCAACGTGGGAGAACTTTTGGAACGCGACGGTGACAAACTATCCCGCCACGTGGATTAAAGTGTTAAAGATGGAGAACACGACCCATAACACCTATACTGACTACAGCCTTATCGGGGACATAACAGGCTTGAGGGAGAATGACGAATTGCGGACGCGGATATTTGGTGATATCACTGGCGCGCGAGCTATGAAGATCCTGCAGGAATACCTGTCTGACTTCATTGACTTTGGCCTAGGATATGCAGGGGAAGGTCTTCTAGCCGGACCATCCGCACAGTATCCGGATGTGACATTCATGAGGGAGGCGGGATCTCAGACTATGACTGAACTCTAGCTGGCTAGAGAGATAGGCCGACAGGATCAGTGGCAGTATTCCATTTTTTACTCATCCCCTTATTCGATAGTACTATATATGGAATTCAACATTCATATTTCCCTATATCTCGAGAACAGGGTTAGCTGTTTCGTGCTGCGAGAATTGAGCTTGCATCCACCTTTCTCTTTGGCATTTCCCTTTCCAGCATTTCGTATTAAAGCAGCGCCTTCCCTGGCATTGTTTCTTTACGAAGAATTATCCTTCAGGCCAGCCGCAAACGATCATTATTAAAAAGTGCCTCCAAGCCTCCAAAACTCTGTGATGCGTGTCATTAGAATGTCGGGCCAGCCACATGCTCAGTGCTATAGACCACTCACCATCGAATCAAGCTGGCCCCAACTAGTCATCTCGGCCAACGAACTGCTCGGACTAAGATAAAAGTCTACAAACTCGTCGCCACCGGCAACGCCAGGAAACACCATTGGTGCAACGTCACCAAGGCCACTGCTGCCGCTATTGTCAGGCATGGCTTCAGTAGGACGGTTTAGCGTGGCATCGGCCGCTACGCCAGCATCTTGGCCGTTCATAGGTGAACTCCGAGGGGGTCGTTCAGTCTGTGCCGGGGCCTCTATTCGGAGCTCATCCAAAACACGACTATATCACATTGCAAGAGAACCTTCTTCCGTAATGCTTGCTAGATGATTTTGACATTTTATGGCAGCTTCCAGGTAGTGATTATAGATACCACGTAGCCTGTAAGGAGTTGAAAGCGAATCCATGCATCTCATTGGCTGTTAGTTCCGGGTCGACTTAGTGGCTACATGATAAACAGATATACTTCCTGACAAAGAGGCGTAAAATTTGTTATTCACATATGCTCGCAGTCTTCACATCGATGTTTCAGAGATGCTCGTTCCGGAAAGGGGCAATGGTTACGGGTGCTTTAACGTGCGTGATGAGAACTTCCAACCGCAGTAGATATGACGGGCTCAACAGAAGCTAAACTTGTTTGGATTCTTTATTTTTATGAGAAGAGAATAAGACCATCGGACCTTGACGCAACTGGCTGACTCAAATCAAACTGGCTGCGCCTACGGAGACCTCCCGACACAGGCGTTCCAAGGGAAGTCGATCAAGGTTAAGCTTTTGTCAACATGTAGAAGGCGGTCTGGCCGGGGCCGAGCTTCACGCTGATCGAGCTCTTGCGTCCTAGGCTCTTCCGTGCCCAAACATCGTATAAGCTGTACGATCCACCACCGATACCAAGATCGGACCAGGACACATTGATTTCCTGCACGCCAGGAGTATAGGTGACGAACCCAGCGATGCCCTCCGAGTCCGGTCCGTAGTTGGCTACCACCACATAGGCCTGTCCCGACTTATCGGGACCAGCAATCCAGGACTGAAGCTGCGCTGAGAGAGTTTCACCGGTGCCCGGATTGCGAGGCTGCATGGGATAATGAGCTGTGAAATCCGCTGCCGCTAGCGCGTCGGGGCTTGTGAGCAGCTTGATGCCGATTTCATCCAGTCGCGTCATATCAGAGCCTAGAATCAAGTTGGCTGACGCCCCGATCCAGTGTGTCATGATCGTCTGGCGTTGGTCGTCGGTGACGCCGCCGATAGACTGAGGATTCCCAGCGAAGAGGTTATCCATATCTGGATAGATATGGATAGTCGAAGAGTACCTGGTCACAGTATTGATGTACTGTCTATAGTTCTCAATGGCTCTCTGAGCAGTCTCCCAGTTCACAAGGACGGTGGCCCCGCCGTTGTTGAGGTCCTGATCTGTCCGCATCGTTTCCGCTGCATGCTGCCAGATATTGAAGAACTTCTGGGACCGCTCCAGTTTCCATGATATTCCAAGACGTATCTTGCGACCAGATTGAGCAATGGCTTTGTGGAACGCAGTGACGGAACCGCTATTGTCAGCAGGAAGACTACCGCCGTTGTGTGGCGAGCCAGGGGTTACGAAATCTAGTTTGATAAAATCCACGCCCCTGAAATGAGATGATTAAAATTGAAGGCACAAGAAGGGCTGGCAGCATCAGCTGCGCCTTCCACTTACCAGGACGCGAACAAATTCACCACAGAGTCATGCCACTCCTGAACCCCACGTTTAGAGTAGTCGAAGTTGCACCGGGCGAAGCCGCTGTTGCCGGTACAGACCGAGCCAATGGTGATGTCAGTTCCGAGGACCGTTTTGTTTACATCATTGACGAATGCACCAGGAAGCACGTAGACTCCCAAGAGCAGACCCTTGCCGTGAAGATGTTTGGCGAGGGCGGGGATATCGAAGAGAGAAGGCTCGTACAGTAGACGTCCATTGTCGTCGCCATGGTCACCCACAGACCAACCAGAGTCCAGACTGCAGTATTTGTAGCCGGAGCCGTTCAGCGCAGGTCCAGCCATCACATCGCATTGAGCAATGACATTAGCCTGGTTAAGAGACCATGAGGCACCGTCAATAGTGTTGGCTTGCAACGCCCAAGAGTTCCAACCTCTTGCAGGAGACGTAAACCCATTGGCTGTCTTGTCAATCTGTACAACCTGGAATGCAGTGCAAATTCCCGCCACAGCTACTGTAACGTCGCGCAGAAATGGCAGCGAAGGAGACATGGTGTCTGAGATGGATAATAGGCAAGTCAAACTGCAGAAGGACACTGTTTGGATCGCTGACAGGTGGGGAAAGAGGAGGTAAGCTGCGCCGTAACGGCCTCTACCATGATTGCTACATCGAGGCTGACCTCGATATTTCTACTGTCGAGCGGCGTTGCCGTCATCCCAGAGTCTTCCGCAGCTGTGCTTATTCCATGCATAGGCTGCCCCCATGTTGCCGAACTCACGGAACACACATTCCCCGCATAACCCCTCCCGTTAACCCTGTCATTACCTCTTCTCCAATACTTAGGATGACCCTGGACTTCCGCTATAGTTCTTCGAATGAATGAACGGGGATTTATTCGGACACGCCTGGGAGCAAAAAAGAGTACGCCTTCCGTTGGTGCCTAGCGCCACGGAAGCGTGCGCACCCCGGGCACCGAGGTTCATGATTGAGCAAACAGGTGTTTCCAGTCACCAGGTTCCTGCGTATATGGCTGCTCGGATGCACACTTCCCTCATCTCGGGGACTTTGTGAGCCAGTGCCTTGGACATCTCTGCCGAGGCGGTATCGGGATACCGGATCAAGTAGGGAAGACTCTCATTATCGTCCCTGTTGGTGATTATGTGGGAAAGGGCATTGTCAATGATGTGCCGTGCTGTGGTTGCCTTCTGGATGTGCCCCCAGGCTCGCATGTGAAAGGGGTTGTCCTCGGGTGCGTTGTGCTAGCGCGATCACCACAAAGCGAAAAGATAGTTGTGATATATGCCTCGTACAACGCAGAAGATCTCGTCTTCGAGCCCCTGGGGCCGGCGAAGTTGTGTATAGCGACAAATGTCGCCGTAAAAGGCCGCTGCGAGGATGAGCAGATCCTTATTTCCGGCCGGTAGATCGGCAGGTAGAGGCGAGGTGAGAAGATCGAGCATAATGTGTGTCGATGGCGAGGACGAGGTGGTTCCAGGGACCGACTCTGCGATACCCTAATTTTCAGTTATGTTGTAGATCATCTGATCGAAGCGAAGATCTTCAAAAAAGGAACAAAAGAAAAAACAAATTGGCAAATTCATCGTTGGATCTGATCGGTTCCTAAACTCCTACGTCTGACGTTTGAACATGGACAAGACGCATGTTTCACCATTGATATGAGCGAACTGCGGGCTCTGGGTTGGTTGTTCGGGAGTAGCCGTCCATGAACTTCGTATCGCACGGGTTGTGTCATGATTTGCGTGAAAATAACGCCACTGCCTGCGTAGCGAGCTTCCTCGGCGACACCAGCATCAGGGAGAACATCCTCAGGCTCGAGATACAATTTCGTGTAGCTAGCCACAGCACACGCTGGGAACTTGATATCTCATATGAGGGTGTCTCCTTGTGAGTAGCTGGTAGGTATCTTCAGAGACCGCCTCAGGATACTAGATGCAATACGGCACAGCTCCTCTGGGTGTACTGCGGGATGCATGTCAGGAATATGGTTGGTCATGGTGGCGCGAGCATTCAGAGCTCTGGTGAACTCAGGATGTTCTGGAAGACCACGAAGAAGCGCAGCCTCACACCATGCGAAAGAGGGTGAGTGAATAATAGCGCAGATGGTGCATAGCTTTATGAGAGGGTAGCCTAGGGGTTCAGGTAGCGCTTCCCCACGTAGTGCTTTGAGAGAGTCCTGGTGATGATGTTGCTCAGAGTCGAGCCGTTGGGCAAGGGTCGTTTGGTCAGTCATAATAGCAAGCAAAAGGTGCTCAAGTTGAACTTCTGAGAATCTTTGTATGCTGTTGTGATAAGCAGGCAGCCTGCTAATAGGAAGGGAAGAAAAGAGAGAGCGAATACGCGACAGAACGGAAAGGTGTGTCGAGGCAAAGCATAGAGCGTTCAGTGCGGGGGGGGGGGGGACAACAGTTACGTAGGTACTTACACTGATGTCAGAGGCGAAATGGCAAGCTACCTACACGGAGGTGTGCAGTTCATCTTTCTTTTCTGCCCTAGATAAGGTACAAATTCCATGTGTCTGAGTTCCTTGGCATACTAGGATCATCACTCCGACCTAGTTAATCAGTGCACACGAAAACAGAAAATGGGAGCGTTTTTTATTACCGGGCACCTCTGCACAACTGCTCGACACTCAAAGGAATGTGTGCGTACAGGACCACCGGGACAAAAGTCTATAGCTAACTGACTGTTTACAAAGAAGCAGCACCTCATATCTAAGAACAAAAACAGTAAGGAAAATAGAGCAAATAATTTATTGAGTAATGGTTTTAGTCCTAAGGTTTTATACCTTGACATATATCTGTTCTATTAGTCTGGTGATAATTAGAACTGGCATCGATGGAAAAGGAAGGAAATTTTTCGGAATTTAACGGTATAGTATGAATTATTGGAAATATTAGCATCAGCAAAACTCCTGATGGTGTAGTTGGCTATCACGTCTGACTGTTCGTTACCCCACTTATAAATACCATCTTAGTCATAGTCTAATGCTAACATTAAATAGGTAACTTGAGCTTATTATCAGAAGGTCACCGGCTCGATTCCGGTTCGGGAGACTAAATTTTTTGCACGTATTAAACACGTGTTTTTTTGCATATGATTGTTCATGAATTTTTTTTTCAAGTGAAAATAAAATTTCACACGTGTTTTTGTGATGAAACCCCTTTTTACGCGTGTTTTTATGGCAAAAAAAACTTCACATGTTCTTTCATACATGTTTTTTTTTTTTTTTTTTTTGCCTGTGTTATATTGCACATGGTATGCTGCGAGTTGCTGTGACGAGTTATTTCTGGATCGGCAGGTGAAGCTGGTCTGCTGGTCTGCTGGTCTACAGCACTGTCGAAGACCCGAACAGTGCCTTCATGGCAATCTTTGGTGCATTGGCTGGTGCTGCTCTCGGCCGGTGAGGGTTCAGTGACGTGGCTACAGCGAGACGAGACATGACGAGCTCCAAGATAAAAGATCTGGGTCCCATCAAGGAGAAGCTGGATATGATCGACAGTCTTCGTAGATCGTCCTGCTCTATCCGACAAGGGAAGCCGAAGCTGAAGTGTAACATCAGAGTGGGAAAGGAACAAGTTAGATAGTTGACCACAGTTATTTTGGTTAGACATCTCCGAGAGACAGATATTAACATCCTTTTGTTCGAATCACTCTCAAGTGTGCCCCCTTTGTTTTCCTGCGTCTGGTGCTTCAGTTCTTAACGTTACTTAATTAGCAACGCCAAGTTAGGGATGTATACTGCGATCGATGCGGTACATTTGCCTACCGCGGGATAATATAACTAGATTTTACAAGAAACGGACAGCGGGGTACGATTGACCATGTCCCGTTTAGCCAAGACCACACCCCTAGACATTACGAGTGAGTTGGTTCCATCCATTCTAGGTCTCGGGAGGGAACTCGAGTTTGACAGCCAGGACTGCTAAGACCTTTCATGCTTGGTGCAAAGGTCCATGCACATGATATCCTTGATCCTGGTATGCCGTTTGCGAAAAGTCCACGTACCCTAACAGGTTATGGAAAATAGGTCCACCAACACACAAACAGAAGTTTTTGACCGGCGCAAGGGTTACAGGTAATTGTAGAACTAGTCTAGACATCGTGCAGCCTCCGTGGCATCATGATGATGGAATTTGTTTCTTACATTCTACCTGTTGCATCTGCATATTTGTTGTGACTAACAATATTGTCTTTCCAACGCCACACGGTACGACAGCCATCTCCTTATCAAGGTCAACCAGATTCCTGCACGCAGGGGCTGAAACCCTGCTGAAGTTGTTTACCTGCAGACGACAATTGTGTGGACGTGAGTTGTTGGATGCTCCCGTCGGGTTTGGACAGGAATTCCGCAGCGGCTTAAAGGATTGGCTGCTGATTCTCTACCTTACGCCGGATGGCAACCCATTTAAACCCAGACAGGTATTTCCCCAACTCTAAGAGAGTACAACGTGTCTCAAATCATCAAGCGAGCCAACTCAACCTTAGTAAGAACAGACAGGGATGCTGAGTTGACCTGCTTTTCATTAGAAAGTTACTAAGAGAATGGTGTAATATAACTGGTCGGAAAGCTATTTTGACGTAAATGTATCTCATGCATTTCACCCTAGTAAGAACTATGACACGTTATGGACTTGGTTTATCATGAGATTGCATATGGTGGTGAGTTTGGGACTCAAAGGCGTTGATGATCAGTCACTGCCATTAACTGTCATTGACTACCATTGAAAGCCATCTGCAAGCCACCTGCAAGCCTCTCTACCTCGCAACTCCACGCAGCAGCTGACCAATGGAGTGCCTATTGCCGTATTGGGAAAATGGTACTTTCCTCTCCTGGTTGACTGATGGGCTTGGGCAAAGTTTGGACGAATCGACCGCACGAAATCAGGTTAGATCAAGCCCAGAGTCGGAGATTACTCACTCACCTTGCATTCGCCCGCAAGCCGACCCAGCGAAACTGTGACTGATAACACACTGACCCGAATGAAGCTAGTTTGTATTAAGGTTAGGATAGTTTGTTGTGGGGGTAACAGTCCTGTATGTGTTTTTGGCAAGGCTGTAAAGGTGATATAAAATCAGCCTTGCTCATTAGAAAGCGAGACTGGTTAAGCAAGACGAGTTCAGCGCAAAATCAACAGTATAAACACTTGCAACCATCACAGTCAATCTGATTCAAGACGGACATAATATTACAAAATGAGCATTGATCTAGCTGATCAGTATGAGGTCTACCTTGGCACCTGGGTTGACCAGTCTCGAGGCCCAGTTTTCGGGGCTACCCTTACGCTCAAAAGCAGAGATGCAACTCTGTTAATTGCGTTTGTTGCCTTCTTTGTTGCCACTGGTAAGCGCAAGAATTGGTCTGTAATGGGTGTCATGGGGATTGTCGGCTAACTACCAAAGTTGGGACGCGATTCTGGCGTATCGGCTGCATGGTATTTCACTACATCTACTCATCGCAGAAACCCCAGGATGGACTTCACCATCAACGACAAGCAATATTTCGCAATACGTCAAATCCAGAGTCCGGGATGATTTACTCGTTTGAACTTTTATGGGCATGGAGACGCAATGCTTCGCGACCGCTGCTACGGCTTTTGCTACCAATCACATTCTCAATAGTCTGCGTTGTTGGCTTTATCGTGGCCAGTGGCTTCTCCTCTCGCATCTCCAATAATCTAAGAAACGAAGTTTTGTTATCCGGAAAGAACTGCAAAAGCCTCAAAACTGACTTCAACGGCAACATTACTGCAACGGATTTTACAGAGCTGTATATACCTTACATTTCGAAGCAGATTACAAAAGCTGCCAATTACGCAAGGGAATGTTACGCGTCGAAGAGCGCACCAGGATGTGACAGATTTGCGACGATGCGACTGCCTACTGCGGCTCAGACTAATGCCAGTTGCCCTTTTAGTGATGCTATATGCAAGACCAAAAATAACCTGATACTCGATACCGGGCTCCTCAACAGCCATACGCACTTTGGGATTAATGCCCCGCCTAACGAAAGATTTCAGTGGAGGTATGTGCTGCACTGCGCACCAATAGTGTCAGAAGGTTACAAGTCCCAGCTTGAGATATCCGCCAACGTGTCTTATACAATCTATCATTACGGCAATATAACGTATCCATATATAGCAGACGGGACTATACCAGGAGCTGCGGATACGTATGGATACACCAATAATGCTTTGGCTGAGGTACGCGTTGGTAGGAACACATGGTTGCCTGATGCGGACTATACTTTAGGGTACTTCGCTCTTCGCCAAACATCTCTTACGATATCATGACTCCGCTAACAGTTGTGTTACGGCGTAGAACTCGGACTGCCGCGTACACGGCAGGAACTCTAAGCACCGGAGACTTCGAACCCATTTCAGAGCTCCATAGGACAGACGCAGATATCTTTCTTTTTTTCTTATCCGCAGGCGGTATCGCCTTTTCGCCCCAGACTAGAGATCCATGGTATAATGCTACTCTTCGCTGGGGGCAAATCCGGTATGACGCGACCCCAGATGATCCTGAGACTGGCGAGACTTACTCGGGCATCTACGGCCAGAGTGAGCCAGCATCACCTATGGCCTGTACATCACAACACCAGTGGTGCAACCCGGCTCTCCCAGGTCGATGTACCGCACTTGGAACCTTGAATGATGCTCTTGAGCATGCCTATTCTACTGTATTTCCGGACCCTGAAGTGGGGTTTCGTCGGATTAACTGGGCACATAATGCTATGTTTAGCAACCGCAAGTATTTGACAGAATTGATAGCTATGCTCGGCTCGGCGTCTCTCGAC
Source organism: Reticulascus tulasneorum (assembly GCA_001557505.1). Classification (NCBI taxonomy): domain Eukaryota; kingdom Fungi; phylum Ascomycota; class Sordariomycetes; order Glomerellales; family Reticulascaceae; genus Reticulascus; species Reticulascus tulasneorum. The sequence goes on along the minus strand of LSAX01000013.1, from coordinate 138,208 downwards.
TCTCGACAGGCACTAGCTAACAGCCTACAAGGAAAACTGCCAGAAGACCAATGGATGACTGATGTGCAGTATTGGATGAGAATATACTTGGCATTCATACAAAGTGAGCTGATCAATACGGTTACTGGTCCCCCTGATAGCTCCGTTCAGCAGTTCTTTGAAACAAGGCCAAATGATACAGATGCCTTGAAACTGTGTCAAAACCAGGTATGTTATAAGCTTTTGACCAACCATACAGATGCTAACCTTGCTCCTAGAAGATCATCAATGCAGCGTACATTTCATTCAGTATCTTTGGAATTGCCTTTGTTTTCACTTTCGGGGCACTTATAATCTGCGTATCCTGTATTCTTGAGCCCCTTATGGCCTACCTTCAAAAACATTACAACATCAAGCAATATCAACAGCTCGAGTGGTGCATAGATGGGACCCTACAGCTGCAGCGACTTGCCTACGAGGAGATTGGCATCGGAACGTGGTCTGGAGGCTCGGATCAAGTTCCGATAACCGGCTTTGGAGAGAAACTGGTCGGACTAGACTTGTCAAACCCGAAACACCCAAAGTTTAACGGTCAGTTAGATCAAACTCAGCCTGAGCAAAAGGATCGTATCCGAGAGCATGTTCTCGAGGTCGATGGCAGAAGCGGGGAAGATGAGATCATTTTCGAGGTCGTCCAGCCAGACGACCAGGGCGGCATGAGCCCTCCGTCAGCAGCTAGCCTTGATGGTAGCCTAGAGAATGCTCCCACTGACACTTCTGCTATTCCAAATGTCGATAACACTGCCCTACGTCAGCAGACGCAAGACCCGGCGTCGTCGGGCACTCTAGATGGCGAGGTTAAATAGCGTGTCTGTGACCCTCAGCGTGTCAAGATCAGATTAGTCTAAGAGACCCCGAGACTGGAGTGGGATCAAATGATTGTGGGGAGATCTACGATATATAAAGCTTGAGCGTACTGGCTCATGGCTTACGGTGGCATGAAGCGTACTAAGTCGTGTCATTTCAGTCACTATTCTTTCCAGCAGGCACAGATCATAGGTTCTGTATAAGCCCACCGAGATTATCTCAGTAGCTTGAGCATGTTCTGATAACGTGCTCGAAAATAAATTGGAAAGACAACGTTGTTGCAATTCTGTGCTCCCATCGAGATTTCCATTTTACTCGGCCCTGCAATCCCAGTCCCCCGTCTAGCAATGAACGGTCACGAGCCCCAAGACGGGCTCCAACGACAAAGCCGTCGCCTTAGTGGTCTAGCATCCGTCCAAAATCCAACTAGTACTTACACATAGTTTAACTCGTCGCAGAACGGGAGGATGTGAGTCACGAAGGAGCTCGCATGCTCTAGGTGGACGGCCGCCGCCCATTCAGCGAACCTTTGGAAGACGGCTAAGTAGAAGGCTGCCAAGATAGCTTCAGCCCTTCCGTAGTTTCTGCAGGTGCACCTGTAGCGGGACGCTCAGGATTAGGCAGGGTGAGACGGCCCATGAGGCCGAGACGAACGGGATTGAGGAGGGACCGCTCAAACTAAAAGCGTCCCAGATACTCATCGATTGCAAGGTTAATTTCAATGCTACCACTAACACGCAACAACATTAAACCTCACGGCTTCATCGGCCAACTACTTCACTAGAACCAATTGATAAGAAAGTCAAAACAAGTACCCTTATTATGTTTCGGGTGGGACTTTCCCATATCTTATTTCCAAGCAAATGACCACGAATTCAAATAGGTAGTTAAGTAGATAGTACAATTAAAGAGAGAGGCATGCTGTTAGAGTGAAGAGTGTATAAGTTAAGAAAACCATGGGTCGCAACGTTGATCTTCAACCAAGTGAGTCAGCAAACTGTGATTCCCGCTGCAGTGAGTCTCTGAAGCGGGTCGTAAAAACTGTGCCGCTTTGTCGTCTGGATATTCAAATCCTTCACTGCGAAGAGATGCTCCTAGACGCTGGTTTCGCCATAAAGGAGGTCAACACCATCAATCGTGTCACGTATCCAGACTGTGGAGAGAAGGAGGCTAAAGTGGCTGAGGAGAGGCCTTAGGGAAAGGCAGGAATGTTCTTAGTGTTGATGATAGTTGGAAGTAGGCACATCCCACATAATAGCGGGGCTCCATATTGCTTTCAATCTTGTCCCCTCTTCTTTGTGCCGCCTTGCCACGATGATCCTGGACCCTCAGGGCTTGGCAATGAACTGTGTGATGTAGCGCTGCGTGAGAGCCCAATGTACCGTGCGTGTACGGTGGACTTGGAGAAATGCGGCAACCTCCCCGCGATGTAACCTCTTATTCGAAAATTGAAGCCAAGTTAGGATGTGATACAGCGACACAGACACTATTTCGGTAACTGCAAGACTCTGGCAACGCACGATGACCTCACACAATTTATCATCAGGTTGCCAAACTCTCATCATCTGGAGATTCAAGCTGTTACTCGCAGACTGTTGTCCATTTGTTGTTCGTTTCCATACTCAGTGCATTCGTTGCTCCATTTTGGGAAACATGATCACCCCTTGACAAGTTGTCTCTGGTGACTACCAGTCTCAAGACGGGGGAAGGGGATATGTACCCGACCACTCACGTCCCCAAACCTGTCTTTGCGCTTCAAAACTCGGCCATAGTCTCGCAAGTTGCGGTGTGGGGATTCGCCAACACCCAGGTTTAGCCGCATATTACTGGATGTACCATAGGGCTGAGGTTGGGATAAGACGGAGGAATTCCGATCAGGGGTTGCAGCCGATCCTCTTGTTCGGACTGGGCAAGACGGACTCAGCTTAATCAAATATGATATAATTTTTGGACCGGAGATCAAAGCAACCGGGAAAGCAAAAGTGCCTGGCGTAGTATAAAGACTGACTCCTTTCCTGCACGCCGGATTGCAATCGAAGACCTTTAGACTTTCGTGACCGAAAGTGTCCTTCAACGAGGCCCCCCCAAACCCAACAGCGAAAGCAAACCCCCGAAAATGAAGCTCCTCCTGATCTACACTGCTTTCCTCCTGCCCCAGACACTTCTTGCCTGGAACGGCGGCCCCTGTTCCGGCAGCTACGGGAATTCCGGCACCTGCGTCTGCCTCGACTATAACCAGTGCAGGAATACGTGGGGTGGAAAGGCGATTCAGGGCACCAGTGGGAACTGGCCATGCCCAAGCGATCCAGCTAATATCTGGGGGTGCGATATGGGGGCGCAGCAGTGTTTTGGCTTCTTCACTAGGTGCAAGTGGAGGAACAAGTGTCCAGGATCATATAATGATGGTAAGACTTCCCGCCAATAGTCTCGGGTGTGTATACCTCACCCCAAGTGCTAAATCGTCCTCATAGATCCGCTGTGCCCTGGTGGCAAGGACTTCATTTGTTGTTTTGCCAATTAAATGTCTTGTTGGGCTTTAAGCCTCCTAGAGCAGCGGCATGCCCTCTACAAGGTTGGCAGAGGCACCTGCATCTGGTCCAACCTGTGCTGAGGGCTTGGAAATTCGCGGGATTCAAAGGGAAATGAAATCAGAACTTTACCATTCTACAGTTAGCTATCATGAAGATCTTCATTTCGTAATCCTGTTCTCTAGGAGTTGAAGTCGTGTCAGAGCAACAACACCTTTATACTTGGTGGTGTTAAGTCTGGACGGCCTTTTGACCTAATACTTCGGGCTCTATGCGACAAGATGATCAACAATTGTACTCTGCAGTAGATCTGACTCGAAACAATTCCGTCTAATTATTTGCTGACCGCCTCAGCATACCCCTTGCGCTTGTCATGGGAGCGAATGCTGATAAACCGCGAGTTTTTTTCGCTATGAGTCTGCTATGAGTCTGCTATGAGACAGTGGAGGGCAAAGACGATCGGGTTATGAGCAGGCAGACGAATATTCAAATGTTATCATGTCGCCTTTTTGGATGAGCTAGGAAGGGTCTTCGTTTATACCTCCTGCCAGTGGCCTTAAACCCACTTGGCATCATACGCCGGCATCAGTGTCCTCTGGTCCAGTTTGATCGAGTACTCATTAATGCTATTCTACAGACGTTTCTTGTTTAGCAAATCTACCTGCTAAACCATGCTGCCACTAGCCGCCAGAGAGCTAGCCAACGCAAGAGGATGTCTCCTATTTCCGATTAGACTTGAAAGTCCTTCCCTCCCGATGGCCCCGACCTTTGCCATTCCCTTCACCGTTTCTCGAATATCTACACGCGAACATATGTCGGGGTCCCCTGCCATCAGCAGTGGTAAATGCGAAACACACTGTATTTCCGGATTCCGTCTAGATTCCAGTACGCATTTACATTACAACCTAAATGATTGTCAGTACACATAATTCAACGAGTCTTCACCTGAAAAGACTTACACAATCATCGTCATTCTTGCCCTGGGGAATGCCCATCGCCTCAAACGTGGCAGGCCCTTGACCTTGACCTTGACCTTGTGGCTTAGCATTTGATGTCGGGATTGTCGCAGCACTTGGAGCCGGGCTCGGCTTTTGTTGCGGACGAGGTTGAGACGATGGAGGGGCACTGCCCGCCCGACCATGGTCGACGAGATCCGGTCGATCTTTCAGAGGTGTCGGGCGAAGACCTTGCCCACTGTTTATCCGCGAATGCCCTGGTTGCCCCGGGGGAAGAGAGTCAACTCGTTCAGGCCTGCCGTGTCCGTAGTTGTCGGACATTGGTCTTGGATGCGGTTCCGTAGTAACCGGCCGAGAAGATGTTCTCGGACCGTAGTCTCGTCCGGGGTGCGCCGGTGACACCAATGTGGCTGGCGAAGCAGGTTGGCCGTAGTCTCTCGGCCCGTAGCCTCCTGTCGGGAAGGCACCAGGTGGTGAAGGTTGGGGCTTGTTGTAATTGGGATTTTGCTTTGTGAGTTTGTTTATCGATGGATTGCCTACTGGTCCGCCAGCCGTTGGGTACGGTTGAGTTGTCGCAGGTCTTTGATTCGGCCTCACATCGTTTCTGGGGTAGTTCTGTCCGGCCGCTCCTGGACTAGGCTGTCGGTAACTAGAGGGACGTTGCGGCTCCCAGCCAGCGGACACAACTCGTCCTCGGGGATCCCCCCAGCAGGAGGCACCAAATTTCCTGTAGATTGGGACGATGTCCGGAGCCCCGGCCCAGGGCCTGGCTGTATGCCACCATGCACTCCAGGGCTCACTGGCCGGATGCCGAACGCACTCATTGGACGATCAGCCTGAGGGCCGGTGGATGGCCGTATGCCAGGGTTGAAATGAGGAGACAAGGGAGGCTTTCCAGGTGTGTCATCATCTGGATACGGGGCCGTAGATTTGGGTCGACTAAGATTGAGAGGTGCCGGTCTGTCATCTTCTGGGTACGGAGCCACCGATTTCGGTCTCATCGCTAGATTTGTGTCAAGATTGATGTTGAATGCCGGCGGTCTGTTGCCCATTGAAGAGTGGCGGGAGGGATCCGGGTAGTCTGCGGTATCTTGTACAATTGTGGGATTGGTTCTGGGTGATGGCTGGGGTGACACCTTCGGAGATGGGTTAACAGCGTTGAACGACGACGACGAGGGAAGCCCAGCTCGTCCATCAACTGGCGTTGACGGCGCGCTCTCCGCTAATGTCGGCATGACCTGTGTTTGCTTGAACCGATCTGGCCTCTTTCCTCGTTGTGACCCATGCTGTGATTTGATTCTCGTCAAGGTTGTCGTTTCGTGGTCCGCCTTCGTGAGACTCTTGGATTGATTCAGAGATTCAAGTCTACCGACCGCGTCTTTGTTTCCATGCTCTGCAGCCAGTTCATACCAGGTTCTAGCTTGGCGTAAATCTTTCTGCACATGGATACCAATTTCGCAGTAATAACCCATGGCGAACTCGCCGGTTGGCAGCTTCTGCAATGCAGCCTCGTTGGCGTACTTGTATGCCAGCTGCTCATTCTTGTTGAAGATGCCCTCATAACCAAACAGGAACCATCTGCTGACTCCGAGGGCCGCTTCGGGCTGACCTTGCTTGGCAGCGAGGCCATAGTAATGGAGAGAATATGCTGGGTTGAAGTCGCAGCCAAGTTGACAGAGTTCGTATGCCTGGCCCATCTTAAGTTGCGCCTTGGCGAATCCCAGGTAGGCTGCCTTTTCGATGTACATCCGAGATGTCTTCATGTTTACGGGCAGCAACGCCTCGGGAATGTTGATGTCCGGCAAATCTTTTGCGAGGAGCATGCCGAAGACATACGCTCCTTGCGGTGCATCTTCATCCGCCGAGTCTGCAGCACTGTTTATGAGCTCCAGGCCGCGCGCAAGATCCTTGACATGGCCATGTTGTCCAAGCAAACACATCATTCCTAGTCGGTAAGATGCTGCCGAGTCCTTAAGTTTCAACCCCAAATAATAATGCTCCGTGGCCTTGTTGAAGTCGTTGGAGTTCTCATACAGCATGCCCATGCGGTATTCGGCGCGGCCATAACCCAGGTCCGCCGCCTTCTTGTACCCATTGTAGGCCTCTCTTTTGTCTGCACGGAACCCAAACTTCCCAAACTCGAGCCACTTCGCTCTCATAAATAACGCCTCGGGATGCTCTTGTCCAGAAAGGTATTGGATAATGTTGAGCGCATCGACTCGAAGCTCGTGCTCGACTTTCGGCGTCGGCGGCCGCGATTTTCCAGCGAGCTCTCTGGATTGCGCATCCATGACAATCTCCACCCAGGCCAATGTATCTCTGGCCCAAGAGAGCTGCATGGACACGTTGTTGGAGTGGAGTACATGTTTTCGAGCATTCCACAAGATCTCTTCCTTCTCCTCGTCACTGGGTGGGATATTTTCGCCTTTCACCTTGGGAAACGGCGAGAAGGTCGGCGCATCGCTCGGCTGCATGATGCTAGATTTCGTGGCGCCGTCTTGGAATGGTTTGAACGCGTCGGACGAGGCTCCGGTCAATTGTTTACTTTGTTCGTCCGGGTTAGATGCCTGCCCAGCATCACTATAGCTCTTGGTTAATACCGAAGACAGGGACGGTTCTCGCTCGTGTCGGCCGGTGTGCTGGGTCGTGGGGGAGGTTGCGCTTCCTCGTTTGGGTTCGGCTTCTCTTGCTTCAAGTTCCATGCGCTGGAGGTCGTCTTGCATGTTCTGAGGAACTTGGGGCGTCACCCTGTATTAACCCCTCGTCAGTAAGCTGGCCCGTTTAAGTTGGTAGCGAATGCCATCATCTGCCAAGTTCCAACTTCGCATCCGGCACGCAAAGGAGGCAGCCATACCTCTGGGGTGCTGGCGCAACGACTTCTGGCATATAGTAGTCATCGAACCCGCCAGGGACGAATGTCGCACCGAGTTGCGGCATTTCGACAGATTGATTTTCCTGGGGTTGAAGGTCTGCATAAATAGGAGGATTTCGTCAGCGGGGGTCACAGACGGATCTGACTGCGGGCAAGTGGTCCAAATTTAGCCACCCCCGACGGCGTTTCGATTTGGGCGAGACAATATCGTTGAAGGGATCTGTCAAAGAGACGGGAATACAGGAGCAAAGAGTAAGTGGGAGGCCTGGTTTCGGCGGCAGGTAGCAATGGAGGAGAGGTCGTCTTTCAAAGTTGGCGGTCGCGAGACGGTGAGATTCCTCCTAGCCCAGGTTTCTTTTTCAGGCCAAGTTGAAACAATTTGAGCCCGACATTCGTGAGGTCGCCAAGCCAAGCCAGCGTCAAAAGATGGAGAAAGCAAGGAGGGGGGCCCGGCCAGACGAGGGGTCGCTGTTGGAATGATCCGCTGCCACACTAACAAAGAGCGTATTGCGACCGCCAAGCCGTATTAACTGCGTAACTGCGTAACAGCGCAGGACGGGAAAGCTGACAGGACCCGGGGCGGGGGGGGGGAGGTGGGCAAGCCACTATAACGAAGTTGCCACATGGCGGTGCAATGTGATGCGATCCGCGAGAGCCGTGATAATAAGCACGGAGAATCCAGTTCTCGATTGCTCAGCCGTTTCCTTGGATTTGATTTTGCTCCCTCCGAAAAGGATATCTCCTGGTTGGTCGTCGCTTACTCTGGCTCCTTTTCCGTCCCTCAACCCTTGGTGATGCTCTCTGCCAATGGCTCCAGGCCGGGCCAGGGTCCTTTCAACGATGTGTGCCACTCCAAATCGCCGTCGGCCCCAATTTGCGGATCACACAGGCTGCAGTGGGTGGTGGAACGGTTCAGGGGGCAGACTTACATGATCGATAGGTGCTCGTCCCTGTGCCTGAATGGCTTGACTTGGGCATGACATTGGCTGCCCATGGCTGTGGATCTACCGCCGCTGCAGCTCCCGGCAGAAGCCGCGCGTATGGCGCATTCCTGTAGCTCGTCATCCTGGGGCTTTGGCGGGGATATAGTAGAAATCCTCTGTTAAAATAAGGGTTGTTCCAAGGCCTGGAGTTGAGAAACTCATTCCTGTCACATTTGATGGCTGACGACGATTAAGAGGCGAAGAAGGTAGGAAGGAAGGAATGTCGAGGAGGAGGGCGGCATTTGGAATTGAGAAGAAAGGGACTTCCAGGTGCTTAATAGCAAACTTCAATTACAGATCAGCTGGGCACCCTTTGTCCAGACTGCCGAAGCGGCCGCCAACGGTTTTAAGTTAGTAAATGAGGTTCACGATCTTAGGTTCCTCCGTCGTCTCGCCCTTCAGCTCTCGGAGTCATTTTGCCCCCTGGAGTTAGGCGCTGCCCCGGTTGCATCACAGGCTGCAGGTTAGCGGCGTTCCAGCACTTCAATAGCCAGGCTGCGAGTGCGCCTAGAAACCCCATGAAATTTAATAGATCGCAGCCCTCGATGGCTCAGCCACAGCTGCTGTTGCTATTGTTGGAACACCATTCTCAAACAGCCCATGATGCCGTCCGTCGTCTTTCTTTGGTGGTGCGACTTTGTGATAATAGCCCCGGGATTCGACGTTCCTGGCCAATTTCTCCAGACTTCATCGTCGCCTCCAGGGGGGTGGGTGACACTGCAGCCTCCTCGAAACAACATGCACACATCTTTGCGTGCTTCATGTATTCGTATGACCATCCTCCGTTCTAGGCATCTACCTCTCTACATAGGCCTCACCGCCTCCTTGTTGGAAATTCCCAATATCACCACATGGGAAGCCGGGAGTCAAAGTTTGGAAGAAGCAGAGAAACCTCAAACGCCTACGGCAATGGCCAACAATGTTGGTGTCCCTATCAAGGACAGGCGCAGCGCCGCATCCGTCTTTCAAACAAGCGCTCCCCACTTGGCATTGGTCCAGAGTGTGCCTCGTGGTCCAGCTACACTCCAATAGCCCTGGGCTATTGATCAGTGAAGGCCTAATTCGACAGGGCCAGGCCATGGCTGTGCTCAACCCTTCTACTCCCAGCCCTTGTGACTTCGTTCATCCCCTACCTAACTAGATCTGCAAACCAACAGCCCGCGCATCACCCTGAATATCGGGGAGAAGCTGGACATCTTCACGAGATTCAACAAAGTCACGCATACAACCCGACTTTAAAAAAAAAACCTTGATATCCCGGGTTGAGGAGAGCGCCGGTTCCTCCAACTGGAATGCACAAACGATGTTATTCCTCACGGCCATGTCCGCATGCGGTTCTCTAACATCCAGCTTCTCAGCCGCAAAGAGAGAATGTAGCCGAAGAGACGGGGGGTGCACACCAGTGCTGTACAATGGCGGCGGCGGCAGATCGGTGCAGAGTAAGAACCTAAAACCCTATTCGGATTTTGCCCTGAATTCCTCTCCGGTGACATCTGCAAGTTTCCGACCGAATAACACGGTCTGGAGACTCGGGCACGGGGCACTGGGCACTGGGCTGCCAAAAGAGTGACGAGCAGCTGCATCTCTGAGACGCAGTCAGCCTGGCGCTTGGCTCTTATTGGGATATGAGTGCGCCATCTTGACAAGACAATCTCCCAGTTGTGGCTGAGTCCAGGCCGACAGATGGGGGGGAGTCTTGAAAGGTTTCGAACGGAGATTTTGTTAAAAGCTTTGGGGATGGAGGCGCCCTGTCCGAAATTCAGTCCAAGCTTCTCTAGGTCCCAGTCGGAAATCGGAGATCATTGTAAGCCGTGCACGTGAATTTGTGGTTTAGCGGCTCTGTCTTAGTCAGCAATTAGTACTACCATTTCCCACCGTCTTTCGTCAGCCTCTCAGCCTGGTCAAGCCAGCTATGAACAACACAACACAGCAAAAACTCGGGATTGACGCAACTGCTCAGTTCCTACACACATACCCGTACCACCGACCCATCGTCGAGCATCTCCACCACTCCCAGCCCGCCAACATGGCCGACCGCACCCTCTCCCAGATCCTCTCCCAGCTGAAATCCCAAGGCTCGACCCTGCCCTATGCCGACGCCGCCAAGCTCCTCTCCAAAGCGAAGCTGCTTCTCCTGCAACTAAACGCCCTCACGCCCACATCCTCCACACCCGCAAACCTTCTGTCGCTCGCCCGCGAGACCTACGAACAAGGCGCCCTATGTTCCATCCGTGCACGGAATCCTGAGGCCTTTACCCGCTATGTGCAGCAGCTACAACCGTTTTATGAGCTCCCGTCTTCGATTATCGCGCCGAACTTGCCGGAGCGGAACAAGGTGACGGGGCTCTACTTGCTCCTGTTGCTTACGCAGGGACGGTACGCGGAGTTTCATTCCGAGCTGGAGTCCTTGGCGAACCGAGAAGGTGGTGGCGATAGTGGTGATGTCGAGAATGATCGATATCTGGGCTACCCGATTCATTTGGAGAGATGGTTGATGGAGGGGAGCTACGACCGTGTCTGGAAAGCAACCAAGAGCAGAGAGGTGCCGTGCGAGGAATATGGCGTCTTCTCAGAGGTATGGCATGAAAACCTGACATCATTTGAAGAAGCCAAACTAAACTTGTATTAGATCCTAACCAGCCAGATCCGATCCGAGATTGCTTCAAGCAGCGAGCGCGCCTACCCCAGCCTCCCAATCAGCTCAACCAAGTCTCTTCTCTTCCTAGAATCCGAAGGCGCCGTGATCGAGTTTGCCAAACAGCGTGGTTGGATCATTAACGACGGCCAAATCTTCTTCCCCGATGCCGCCGAGGCCAGCGCGGAAAACGGTGGGCAAGAGAAGGAGATGAGCCAGATGATCATCGAGAATACACTGGGCTATGCTCGTGAGCTGGAGACCATTGTGTAGAAGCGGTGTAGTGTCACAGTGTGCGCGTTGTAATACTACTTAGACCACAAATGGCATGGAATCAACGCCATTGGCGTTTTTGGAAGGTGCAACACGTCTGCAGCTTATTTATCTGACCTGTTGAGGCAATGACTTGCTATACGACCTGTGATTAGACCCCGGTGTCAGGTTGAATATATCCCCAAGAGGATGCTGTTTAAAGCTATGGGAGTAGACGCCTCGAGTCCCGGCCATATGATGCCGAGCGTCAGAGAAAAACACTCGATCAGCCCATGAATCTTTGTAATTCCTGCTTCAAGTAGTGCTACCTATGGCAAGGACCCGCTCGACATCACTCAGACATTCTACACATCTCTAAGTAACTTTTTTCCAGAGCCACCCAATTCTGGGAGGCTATGTCGCTCCTTGTCGTTGTCTCGTCCATCAATACCGTTATCCTAGCCTCTATGCGAAAAGCTTCAAGCCGCTGCCATGCTTACCAACCTCGCACACCTCACAGACTCTGCACACAGTACCCTTGTACTTGGAGTGATATTTAGATCCATCAAAGGCGCACTCCTCGTACGACGTGCCACTGTAGATGGGACTATGGCTGGCGGCGCAGACCTCGAACTCGGCGAACTGGTCGAATTCAATCTCAATTGCATCATGAGGGTTGCGCTCGCATTGAGCCTTGGTTCTCTTGGCCTGTGAGCGGTTAGTGATGATTCAAGATAGCTATATCGGAGTCTGAACTTGCATTTTCTAGGATCTTGCTTGAGCCACCATTTGCAATGATCCGGTTAGCGAAACTTAACGCCGAGTTGTAGTTCTTGTTCTTCACCGCCAGTTGCATGGCGCTAAGTAGGGCAAGCTGTCGATGTGGCACTTCGATCTTGGGTATGGTGAAATACGCCGACAGCTCCAGACTCCGCTTCAGTTTCTCGCTGTCCTTAGCAACAACATCGGTGGTACCAAGTTTTCTTCTGCTCAGTTCAATTGCCATCGCGACAGTGTACTCGCTTGCAGATGTGATGAGTTTCTTTGCCTCGGCAACTTCACTTTCACCTGAGACAGCATTGATTAGAATGGCGTGCAGGATGCCCTTGAAGATGTTGTGTCCGTCATCAAGTTTGTTTGCCTTCATGGAATCGTAACCCTTTTGGAGGTCGTTCGAGGCAAGGTATTCCAGATCCCGAGGCACAATGGGCAAGACCTTTCTGGGATCTGTCTCCTCGATGGTGCGCCGGACATAGTTTATCAGGGGGGGTAGATTTGCAGAGGCAGGAAGGTATGTCCTGGTAGCCTGGTATACCTCGAGGAATCGTGGCTTCAGAGGCGCGAAGTTTACAGCTCCTACTTGTCGGTTGAGGAGCTGCATGGCCGTCTCGAAGGATCCGCCGGCAACGTGATCAACGGCGAGAGGAGAATTGCGAGCCCAAAGATCAGCCTCACTGCTGCCGGCTCCACCAGCATCGGCACTTTCAACGTTGACGAAATCGCTGTCAACCTCGGGAACAATGTCTTCGCCCATGTCCCATCCTGCGGCATCTTCGTCGTCCTCTCCATCAGCCAGCCCACCGTTTCTCTTGGCAGCAACATCGTCTTCTGCAGTTTCGTCCAAACCGAAGGAGTTGGTCCCTGCAGCAGGCTCGTCCTCAAGAGACAATCCCTCGACCTGACCAAGGAGGGCTTTCTCAAAGAAAGATTGAGAAGTAGCCTTCGTCGGCCAATTGGCCTTGTATGTTGAGACGACAGGCTTTGGAGGTGCCAGGGGCTCTCCGATGGTTGGTGTTGTTAGTTCCTCTTCTGTTAGGCCAGTAGCCTCTAATATTGATTGGCATTCCTCGTCCAGCCCATTTGACTTGGCTGTCATATATGCCAGAGGATCTAAACATCGTCAGCAGGTTCTCATATTTGAGGGAGGAGGAATGCAACTTACACAAGTCAATTTCCTTGAGCATCTGGATTCGATCCTCCACTTCGCCCAAGAAAAGACCATTCTGGAAGCGAGAGGTGAAGTCGCCACGATGCTCAGCAATCTTGGCCATTCGGGCAAGTTTCGAGTGATCGCCTGTAGACAAGTAGAGGAAAGAAAGCTTGTCAAACTGCTTCAGCTTTTGATAACACATCTCCACAGTCTGGTGGTTTCCATGAGCCAAAGCTTCCGCGCTCAGTCTCGTCCAAAGCTTGGGTTTATCCAGTTGCTTGGCCATCTCAACAGCAACGTCGAGATTACCACACTCGATAGCCAACTCAAATCGGGTGGTGGGGTCCTGCACGAACTGTAATGCAATCTCCGGGTATCCCTTTTTCTGCAGATACGAGATGATGGACTGCCCAACCAAACTCGAGTTTCGGATGATCTGTAGCATCTCTTCGTAGTTTCTCTTGACGAGAGCAAGCTTGAAACGATACTCGGTCGGGTCAACGTGCAAAATCTTCGGCTTAGCGGATCGGTCGAGGCAGTAGACATTGCGGCCCTTCACTCGCACCAAATACACCGTTTGGTCGAGAGTCCTCACGATACCGTTATCGCCGTTAAGCAGCGTGTACTTGATATGGTTGAGAGTCGAATACAGCAGAACACCGGCGTCGTCCCAGGTGGCGCTCTTGATCCTGATGGTCTCATGCAGTGTGCTCACCTGCTCAAGTGTCTTCGTGACGATTGTGACGTTGTGCTTGCTCAGAAGGGCTGCATAAAGGCCATCGTTGGACCATACGACGTACTTAACTCCGTTGACAGAAAGCTCAGCAATGCTCTTCTTCTGCTGAATGTCGTAGAGATGGACAGCCGTAGGCGTGATGACAAGGAGGTTACCGGTCCCACCAAAGTAGATATCGGTAGTCCCGACAGGTGGTTTGAAGGTTCTGGTGGTATTGTTGGAGAGATCTTTGATGTCGATGTTCTGGCTGGCGACATTCAAAACAGCAAAACGATTCCGCGCAACAAAAATGGCGGAGTTTCCCGGGCCACGTTTCGATTCTGCTGGTTCGATGGCACCAGATCCATCTCTGGGAAGATTGATCAATTCGTAGGAGCCGCTGTCCGATGGGGATGTCACTAAGACGGATCGCTCAGCGGGGTTGTATGACAGGGTTCGAGGTGGTGTCCAAGGACTACCAAGTTTCTTCAAGGAAAGGAGAGTAGGACTTTCGACATTTTTCTGGAAGTCGTAGGATTTGACGTGCTTTTCCTTGGTGATGTAGAAAAGGTTGCTCTGGTATACGGAAGATGCAGGGCGCTCCCGTTCCAGTTTGAAAACCATCACTCCATTGTCGTGACCAGCCGCAAAGAGGTTGATCTCGGGATGAGCAGCAACCACCCAGAATCTGTCGTTCTCTCGCTTAAATGACTGGACAGCAGTGCGCTTGTTCAGATCCCACACACGAATGGTCTTGTCCTCGCCGCATGAGAGAATCAAGTCTTGGTGTGGGTGGAAAAGACAGCCTAAGGCATTCTGGAAATGTCCCCGGCATGTGTCCACTTCCCAGGCCTTCGTCTCACTCATCCGCCACAGCTTGACAAGTCGGTCATCGCCAGCAGAAACGATGAGAGGCATGGTGGGGTGGAAAGCAACCCAGTTTACTCCTCTGTCGTGGCCCTCGAGGACAAATTTCACCACCGCATCGGTATTTCCGAACATGTCGGTCTGGTTTTGGTTGGCTCGCGCTACCTGATCTTCAAAAGTCATCGAGGTCGGGGCGGAATGCTTCTTTCGCAACCCAGAAATATCCCACACTCGGACAGACTGGTCAAGCGATGCGGATACGACGAGGTCATCTTTGGGGTGAAATTGAGCGCACATGGCATAGTGATTATGTCCCGTCATTGTGCAAACTATCAGTATGGTTAGCTCAATCAGCTGCCTCAAATGTGTTTCCAAGACCAGGGCATACTCAGGGAGCGGTTCTGCCAATTCCAGATTCGAATTGTCTGATCGTCAGAAGCTGACAGAATCCAAGGAAGTTCATGGTGGAAGAACACAGTCCGGACATAATCCAAGTGTCCATTCAGAGTAAAGAGGCATCGTCGGCTTTGATACGACCAGACCTTGATCTTGTAATCATCTCCACCTGATACGAAGAGGGGTTGTGTTTTGTGGAAGTCAATTCCTCGAACCGGGCCATCGTGTTCCTCGAACCTATCAATCAATGTTCCCATGCGGTAGTCCCATAGTTGGATCGTAGAAGAGTGAAGAGCGACAAGGATCCATGGTCTGGTAGATACGTCAGCAAGAATGTCTTGCGGTGAAGGCAGGGCGGGTTCGGCTCACCGTTTAGGGTGAAAGGCAATGCCTTTGGCGCGGGATGATTTCGACTCAAACTAGATCACGTTCAGCCAAAGGTCCCATGGCACACAGAGGGTCACTCCGGTCTCCGGGCGCATACCTTGGTCAACATGCCCGAAGAGGCCTGCATTTTGGCGGGGAGGTGAAGCTTAAAGCTTCTAGCATCCAAAGGGAAAAGAAAAGGTACCTCGCTCAGGTGAGAATGACACAGACCAGCTTCCCGGCTTGAAGAAGCTGTAGCCGTATCAGGGTGATTGTAGCATCAAAGAAGGGGCGGAGGTCCTGAAATGCCGTGAATTGGTAGGCGACGTTCTTAATCCCCCTAGCAGCAGCAATTCGGCATCGTGGCCATCTCCAAAGTGTGGGCTGCTGTGGATCGCCTAAGGCAGTAAGTATTAAAGTTTATCCGAACCGATGTCTCACCGCCCGGTTCAGGGGGTGGGGGGCACAGTCCACCGAACCAGCCCCTCCAAAGCCCCGTTTTCTGCCAACTAACGGGGGTTTGTTAGAGACCTCCTTACGGCAAGGTGTACCTGGTGAACCCCTAACATGCCTAGCCAGCAAGTTGCACTAGTCCCAATTGGTGCAGCTCTTCTGCAAGGTGTTCATATTTCACTAACACCTGGCATCTGATTCTGCCATCAAATTCATTGATGAATAATGGTGATCTCTTATAACCTACCTCACACACTCGCGCAAATAATGACAGCACATTAGAGGCAAATTTGCCTTTCCCTATATTACTGCCACAGGAGATTACACGTGTTACTTCGCCATATCCTTACTCTCGGGTTCAAAAGCAAAAGACCACCTTTCGACGGGGAGCCGATCCGTACCCCTCGATGCGAGTTATCGCAACACCTCTCGAATCATGATACACCTTTCCAAGCTGCCATTGGGCCTTGCCCTTACTCTCTTGGTAGCCCTGAATGTCTCGGCAGCGCCGTCAGTTGATGTGTCTATGAAAGCATCGTTTCCTTCCGGCCCCTATCTATTAGAGCTTCTGTAAGATTACCCAGGCCATCCCCCGGCGGATGGCGACATTGGGCTGACGTTGTTGTAGAGAGACCGCTGCTGCAGAGAATGCCACGTCGTATTTCCCAATTCTGGACCGAGTTGCCGGTGGCTACTTCGACAAAGTAACCACCGACAAAGATCTTTACGACAGATTTCTCCAACTTGTCCAAGACGACGGTCACATCACTAGCGCCGAAGCCCTTTCGACCTTCAAGCTTGCCCTGTCCATTAGGTCCGCTGCTCCTCGAATCGAGGCGCACTACCAGTACTATAGTACAGCCGTTGAGCCAAAGCTGCCGGCCAGTTCACAAGAAGGATGCGAACACTGGGTTCGGCTTGGTAATAAGCAATACTGTTCCCCTTCGCTGGATCAATCGATTCCGATTCAGGCAGAAAATGTCAAGGGGCTACCCTTCGATCGTGTCTTGGGGTCTGGAGACGAAGCCGTGCTCTATGCCGACGTTACATCACCATCCTTTAGCGCTTTCCACAAAGTTTTAGCGGAGCGGGCGCAAAAGGGGGAGATCTCATACAGACTGAGATATAAGAGGACCCCAGGCATTAGTGACGAGCCTCTTCCGATTAGCGGATATGGCGTCGAGTTGGCTCTGAAGAGGACGGACTACATCGTCATAGATGATCGAGAAGCCGACGGTGATGGGTCCCAGAAGCCAGTCGGTGCCGAGGTCGTTCTCGATGGAGACGAGGAGGTCACAGACTTGAAGCCACTATCAACATCCGAGCTGGCCTCTCTTGGCCTGAAGACTGCGTCTTTCATTAAGCAAAGCGAAAATCCTCTTGAGGCCTTGATTAAACTCACTCAAGACTTTCCCAAGTTCTCCACGTCAATCGCCGCGCATGATGTCTCCGAAGCCTTCTCTGCGGAGCTCGAACAAAACCGGCTACAAATGATCCCGAACGGCGTCAGCGTCCTGTGGATGAATGGAGTCCAGCTCATCGAGCGGCAAATCGAATCGTTCACGTTGGTCGATATGCTTCGGCGAGAACGGAAGCTTATCAATGGTGTCCGAGACCTTGGCTTGACGGGTAAACAAGCTGTGGCTCTTCTTGGTCATACCAAAGTTGCCTCTGCTAAGTCAAATGATGAGCCCTTGAGATTCGACTGGAGAGATGAGATTGAGGAAGGTAGGGTCATCATCTGGTTGAATGATCTCGAAAAGGACTCGCGTTACGACGAATTTCCGTCCCATCTAATGACCGTAAGTTGAGCTCGTTTGTGTACGCGCATGCTTGTATGGCTGCTAATCGGTGTGCAGCTCCTGCAACGAACTTATCCCGGCCAACTGCCCGCCATTCGCCGCGATATTTTCAATTTGATTGTGCCAGTAGACTTTTCTCAGCCAGAGGATATCGCCGTAGCATCTCAGCTGAATACTTTCGTTCAGCGCATGCTGCCTGTTCGCTTTGGATTAGTCCCGATAACATCTACGAAGGCATCAGCTGATATCGCAAAGATTTTATATTATCTTGTGGAGAATCACGGAGTGGATGCATTCCATGCCTATCTCGAAGCCGTGTACACGGGCGAAAAGACCTCGAACCCCGAGCAAGGCATATTTGACCAGGTTATTAAGGACTTCGTGTCTCTCCCAGAAGCAGCACCGCTTCCCTTCGATGAGATCCTGCAATCAGAAGAACAGAGTAAACAGATCGCGCTTGCCAACCATTGGATTGCCAGACTCAATGCAAACACGACGGTTCGACCAGTTTTCATTGATGGGCTGCCAATCCCGAGAGACCAGAACTGGCTACAGGCCATGAGTATGAGAGCCTCGGGGGATCTCCAATCACTTCAGCAGGCCGTCTACATGGGAATGGTCGATGAAGAGATGTGGATTCCTAACTTCTTCCTTGAAAAAGCGGTCAGCCGGCGCAACACTTATATCTACCCAGAGGATGACAAGTCCTTGAAGATATTGGATGTGAACAAAGTCTACACTGATCATGCCGATCTGCTCAACGAAGTTCCTATCATAGACTCCTTTTCAGACTCTACGAAAGAAAATTGGGCCGCATTGACAGTGATCAGCAATTTGGACTCGGAGGGTGGGCTAAATCTCCTACTCGAAGCACTTCAGTTCCGTCGAAACAACCCTGGAGTCCGACTTGACATCGTTCACAACCCTGAATCTTCCAGCTCCACCTCCTCCATCAGCTCCATACTAAAGAAAGATGAGTCAAAGTTGGCTGAAGCAGAGACTCTGGATGAAATCAAGGCTATCATTACTGGAGGCAGCAATGCCGGTTCGGCTGAGCATGCTGCTTTATTAAAGAAGTTCTTATCCACGGCTGCCATCCAGCCGGGCTCCAGTATGCTCATTCTGAACGGTCGGGTCATTGGACCCATTGTGGATGACTCCCCGTTCAAGGAAGAAGACTTCCAGCAGTTCCTAGAGTTTGAGCAGGCAACACGTATCCTCCCTGTCTACGAAGCAGTTGATGATCTTGGTCTGACTGCCAAACTGTCCGGCCCTCTTGCGGCAGCCAAATTGACCTCGATCACCGCGCTATCCACTATCTCTGATATGCCAGAAGGAATCTTCGAATCTGCACCAACATTGCGGATTAGCACTTTCAATTCCTGGAACTCGACTCATACTGCGTTTGAGGTTGGAGATGCGGAGACCGCCAGTATTCACTTTGTCGGGCTTCTCAATCCAGCCAGTGAGCAGGGCCAGCGATATGCGCCAATCCTCAAGGTCCTATCTGAGTTGGATGGAGTGTACATCAAGCTGTTTCTCAATCCGAGAGACAAAATTGACGAGCTGCCGGTGAAGAGATTCTTCAGATATGTCCTCGACTCCGCGCCAACATTTGACGAGTCTGGAAAAGTCCGTGCCTTGGGCGCAACCTTTAAGAACTTGCCGTCTGAAGCGCTTTTGAACCTCGGAATGGACGTACCCCCGGCTTGGCTGGTGGCACCTAAGGTCTCTGTTCATGACCCGGATAACATCAAGCTGAGCTCAATCAAGTCTAACGTCGAGGCCATTTATGAGTTGGAACATATTCTTATCGAGGGGCATTCTCGAGAAGGCAAGGCAGGTGCTGCGCCACGCGGCGCACAACTCGTGTTGGGCACCGAGAAAGAGCCTCATTTCGCTGACACCCTAATCATGGCGAACCTGGGCTACTTCCAGTTCAAGGCTAACCCCGGTTTCTACAACATTCAGCTCAAGGAAGGCAGGAGTTCGGAAATCTACACCATTGAAAGCGTTGGCGCCCAAGGCTGGCTTCCAGTGGCTGGTGATGAAGGCACCGAAGCGGCTCTGATGGACTTCCAAGGCACTACTCTTTATCCACGCTTGAAACGTCAGCCAGGCATGGAGGAAGCGGACGTCCTCGAGGAGCAGCCGGAGGAAGACAGCATAGTCTCACGGGGTATGAAGTTCGCAGAAGGCTGGCTTGGAAGCGGAAAGAAAGCAAAGTCTGCGTCAGCAGAGGAGCACGCCGACATCAACATCTTCTCCGTGGCCAGCGGGCATTTGTACGAGCGCATGCTCAACATCATGATGGTCAGCGTCATGCAGCACACGAACCAGACTGTCAAGTTTTGGTTCATCGAGCAGTTCCTGTCGCCGTCGTTCAAGGACTTCATCCCCCACATGGCAAAGGAGTACGGTTTCAAGTACGAGATGGTGACATACAAATGGCCTCACTGGCTCCGTCAGCAGAAGGAAAAGCAGCGCGAAATCTGGGGCTACAAGATCCTCTTCCTCGACGTGCTCTTCCCCCTGTCGCTCGACAAGGTCATCTTCGTGGATGCCGACCAGATCGTGCGGACTGATATGATGGAGCTTGTCAACCTCGATCTCGAAGGCAAGCCGTACGGCTTCACGCCGATGTGCGATTCCAGGACTGAAATGGAAGGCTTCCGCTTCTGGAAGCAGGGGTACTGGCACAACTACCTCCGCGGCCAGCCGTACCACATCTCGGCCCTGTACGTCGTCGATCTCCGCCGCTTCCGTCAGATCGCAGCCGGCGATCGCCTCCGTCAGCAATACCACTCCCTGAGCGCGGACCCCAACAGCTTGGCCAATCTCGACCAGGACTTGCCCAACCACATGCAGTTCATGATTCCCATCCACAGCCTGCCGCAAGAGTGGCTGTGGTGCGAGACGTGGTGCAGCGACGAGAGCCAGAAGGAAGCCAAGACGATCGATCTCTGCAACAACCCGCAGACAAAGGAGCCGAAGCTGGATCGCGCGAGGAGACAGGTTCCGGAATGGACTGTCTACGATGACGAGATTGCAGCGTTAGACAGGCGGCGGAGAGGACTGCCGGCGGAAGTGAAGAAGGAGGATGGTACGCAGAAGGTCGTGGAGGCCGAGAGGAATACGAAGAGCAGGAACTGGGAGGAGCCACCGCCGGAGAAGACGCATATCAAGGATGAGCTGTAAGCTGCCAATTTAGAGTATATACCATCACAGACTAAATAGAGATGGACGAAATTCGTAGTCACGTTATAAGCTGGCAGCGGAGTCACCAGGTCTCATTTGTTCAACGCAGTGGATTCTTCTATATACCCGTCGCCAGGAAGCAAATGCATATGGCGGAAACAGGTCGCTCAACTCCATCCGGTGGTCAAAAGCAACTCTCCACCGACAAGACTCCATTCCTTAAGCTCCGATCTCTAATGATGTAACCCCAATCTAAATGATTATCTAATGCGAAATGTACTGAAACACTGCAGACACTTCAGGCTCTCCGCACTCTTGCCTGAGCAACAAGTCCTGAATGGGCTTCAGCCCGTCATTGACAAAGTGATTCCATGTGCTCGTGTCACCGTACAGCATAGCCGGTGCCTTGATATGCTGCTTCCCATCAGGCTTGCATCGCTTGCACTTGAAAGTATCGTGCGTATCAGAATTGGTGCCAGGACGGTACTGGAACAGCTCGCGCAAACTGTCCAACGAAAAATGGCGCTCGACATCCTCGGCAGAATCGACGACGCAACTGGACAGACTCTGCTTGTGGCTTTGGCGTTGAAACACCTTTTCTTCGATTGTACCTGTGGTGATGAAGCGATAAACGAAACAATCTTTCTTTTGGCCGTCACGCCACACTCGTGCCAGGGCTTGCTGATCGGCCGCTGGGTTCCAGTCTGGGTCGAATAGAACCAGTCGATTGGCACCGATGAGATTGAGACCACACCCACCCGCCTTGCTGCTGAGCAGGAAAACGAATTCAGAGCCCTCGGGGTCGTTGAATCTGTCAACAAGCTTCTGTCTCTTGTTGACCACCATAGTACCGTCCAAACGAAGGCATCCGTACCCTCGGGAACGGCAGAGGCGCTCAAAGAGATCGAGAGTTTGGGTATAATTGCTAATGAGCACAATTTTGTCGTTGGTGTCCTGGCGGATGCGAGCCAACATGCGGTCGAGTACTTGCATCTTCCCAGAGTACCAAGGCTTGACTTCCCGATCGCGGCCACGGGCTTCTTTCGGCACGTAGTCTGCGGGGTAGCAGACCTCCGATCCTGGTAGATCATCGGCAAGGTTCAGAAGATCGGGGTGGTTGCAGAGCTTCTTCAAGATGTTGATCGCCTTGAGCGGCTGACTGCCTTTGCCACGCAGCAACGCTTGGATATCTGGGCTCGTGATGAAGTAGTTGTACAGATCCAGTTGAAATGGTGCGAGATTGCAAAAGACGACGTGCTCGTACTTGACAGGCAAGTACTTGGACAGGATATCGTTGGTTCGGCGAATGATGAACTTGTTGACGATTGCCAAAAGCTCGACTAGGCAGTCGTCACCTTTCTTTCTGTCGGCTTCAGAGGCATCAGCGTCCCTGCCACGGAGGATCGGAAGTTCGAATCGCTTGCGAAACTCGAGACGTGTACCAAGGAGGTCTGGGTTTGCAAAACTGATAAGAGCAAAGTACTCGGACAAGTCATTCTGAATAGGTGTACCGGACAGAATGACTCTACGTGAGACGTTCAGGTTGTTCAGAGCGCTGAACGTCTGACTGTCTCCGTTCTTCAGTCGATGCCCTTCATCGCACAGCATGAGGCCGATTTTAGTGTGCTTCAGCTCGTCGACGTTCAGGCGAAGAGTCTCGTATGACACGATGATAACCGGTCGGGTGACGGATCTTCCACTAGAAATGGCCCATTGCCGTAGTTGCCGTGTCAACTCCTCCTTGGATGCTTTGCCGTCGATGGCGAACGGAGTAATCGCATCAGGTCCGAGCCATTTCACCAACTCGTTCGCCCAATTTCGGACCAAACTAGACGGGCACGCCACAATAGCTTTTTGAATTGTCGGCTTTCCAGCATCTGGCGATTGTTTCAAAAGCGTCCATAGAAGGGTGATGCATTGGAGTGTTTTCCCAAGGCCCATCTCGTCTGCCATGATGCAGCCTTGAGCCTTCTCTTCAATCAATCCGGTAACGCATCTGTACATGAACTTGACACCTTCGATTTGATGGGGTCTGAGGACTTTGGCCAGTCGAGGATCAATAACAACAGGAACTCGAGGATGCTCTCCCTCGACTTTCTTCTTGATTCCCAGGATCTCCGCCAAACTCTTGTGCACCAGAGGAGCGTCGATTTTCGTCTCCGGTACTGCATCCTTCACTTGGTCTTCCCCGGGAATGTCTCCGCCCTTGGGCTTGTCGTCAATGGTAGGGTCGTATAACACAATAGCAAATTCGCCGGTTGGGTCGTGCAATGCCTTGGGAACGAAGACCGCCCCCTGCCGGAGACCCAGGGTCGGTGGTGGCCGATTGGGATTGTAAGCTGCAGAATCCTTGTTGACCAGCGGTATAGAAAAGGCTTTGCGAAATATGGTCGACTTATCCTTTACTTGGAAAACTGGAAACTTGTTGACATCTCGATTGGCGAGAGCCAGCCGATCGGTATTAGTCCATGGCTTGTCCGTATCAATCTCGCCGTCTGCTCCCTTGTAGTCAACTCTTCTGCGCTTACGAGCCGGACGATCAGTGGCTACAGTCCGTGTGGCAGAACCAGGGCATTTGAAGGGCCGGTGAAGCCGGTCGAGCGACTGCGGCGTTGGATATCGGGGGCGATTAATATTTTCCTTGTTAGCGTTTGGGGTTGATGCAGCGAAAACCCTATGCAGATATCAGTGAATGACTTGACGGATCAGGTCGCTTTATTTCTTACATTGTGCGCCAAAACCGAGTCTGGCTTTGTGTCTGGGTAAAGATCTGATCTGTGCCAAGTCCTGGAGATGAGCGTGTCGTGATAGTGGGTGGTTTGTTGACTTTGATGAAGGCGCGATGGACCCGCGTCGCCACCCTGTCACGCAATCACGTGATGCCAATTCTCTGCCCCACCATGGTTTCCAGCGCCTTATGTAAGGCACTTTAATTGTGGTGGGGGTGAAAGCTTTGGGTGTGGTCAGTGCTGTAACTTAAGGGCGAGCTGATGTTTGATTAAAGCAGATCCAACTTCATTGATTGTGCATCTTCGCAACAGATCCTTGGGAAAGCCCGCTCCCGAAGACGGCACAAGCAGGACAATCTAAAGACCTTCAGATCTCAAAACATCGATGCTGTATGCGTCCCAAGAACACAGCTGCCTGACCAAAGCTTAAGTGCAGTGGTACGCTACAAATAGTGTGGAGTGGAGACTCTCACCCATCATCGTCTGGCGATGTCTTTGCCGAAGAAAGAATCCCCGCTTAGTCCTCCAACGCCTCTCACAACCTTCGTCGCCGACAACTGGCCTGGAGTCGTAGCAGGACCCGTGCTCGGCCACTTTGCCCACTACCAATACCTATCTCGATATCGAATACCAGATCCCAATAATTTGAAGAATGCGAGGTTCTGGGCGATAGCTGGGGGCGGATGGATGCTCGTCTACCTTACCACCATCACCGGCATTGCCATTGCGCAGGCGAAAGTCAACCACTATAGAGATCCAGATACACGACCGCTATATCCATGATAGCGCAAGGGAAAGGTTGTAGCTGCTGCCAACCATGTCTGCCGATTTCTGGGCCGGCTACATAAGCGGAGCTGTTGGGATCATCATTGGGAATCCCTTGGATCTGATCAAGGTCCGTCTGCAAACCAGGGATATTGGAGCTTCGCAGACTCCAAAATCGTATGTTCGCCAATTTGAGAGTGTCGCCTCACTTGTCTCGGGCACAGCAGCCCCGGTACTTGGTTACGGGGCGCTGAATGCCCTGCTCTTTGTGTCCTATAATCGAACTGAGTCTGCTCTCAACAACGCCCTGTCGGTTCGGTCCAGTCTTTGGACGACCTGGGTTGCTGGAGCCGTCGGGGGGCTCGCGACATGGGTTGTGAGCACGCCGACAGAGCTTATCAAATGCAGAGCCCAGCTAGCTTCACCTCCCACATCGAGCTGGCTGATAACTAGGCAGGTCTGGCGGACCGAGGGGGTCAGAGGCCTCTACTTCGGCGGGGTCGTGACTGCGTTGCGTGACAGTATTGGATATGGATTCTACTTTTGGTCGTATGAACTCAGCACTCGCTTAATGGCCACAGAGGCTGGGAAAGAGAGCAGCCTCCAGCAAGAAGCAGCCAAAGTCCTCCTTTGCGGGGGCCTGGCCGGCATCGTCACCTGGGCGAGCATATTCCCTCTAGACGTGATAAAGACTCGCGTCCAAACCCAGGCATTTGAGACCCATGCGGAGACATCTTCACTCTTGAGCAGTGAAGCTTCGGAGACTTCCACGCGGAAGAGACTTGGCGCCGTGCAGATTGCAAGGGACGCATATGCAGAAGGCGGCGCGAGAGTCTTCTTCCGGGGTATCACGGTATGCACTATCCGTGCATTCATCGTGAATGCTGTCCAATGGGCTGTATATGAGTGGGTTATGAGAGAGATGGGACAAGGTCGCAAACGATCAGGGACACCGTCTCCGGATATAGTTAGTAGTTGATTGCTAGCAATGCTTCTGGACCAACTTTACCCCGTCGGGAACCTATTATCCCTCCTTGCCTGATCGAAATCCCCTACATGTTGGTCGGTCGTTGTCCACCTCGATATTCGAGGGACGGGAGATGTGGGAAAAGTGGCCGAGATCTCTCCGGGTGCTGCGCAACACCATACGGGTGCCAATATCCAAAGCAAATACAGTCTCCAAGCAACAATGATGAAACATCCTGACTTATAAATGTCTCGTCGACTGTCCCCGTTGCTACAATGTGGAAATACGTAGACTTGGCCGTTCTTTCAGATCACGTACGACCTGCATTATGGCTGAGGAAACAAGCAAGTCCCTTGCGGACAGCAATCGCGAATTTTTCAAGTAAGCGCTGCGGCGGCTGCTCTGATCGATACCGATGATGCTAATGATCATGATCATAGCAAACATGCCGAGTCTTTCGCTAACGAAGAATGGATAAAAACCACGATGCTTCAACTTACACGGCTTGTCCAATCCAACGTCGACTCCTTCGGCATTCGCAAGCCTTCTGCGGGCGGTAGCCCCGTCAGGTTGCTGGACTATGCCTGCGGCTACGGCGTCGTTTCATGGGTATGTGTTGCTTTCTTCATCGAGTACGAGCAATGGGGTAGTCGGGCTAAGCAGATACTACATAGGCGTTGCGCTCATTCGTCGACGAGATACGCGGCATCGACGTCTCGGAAGCGATGGTCACGAAGTTCAACGAGAGCGCTGCCAGCCTTGGACTCGCTCCTGAGAAGGCATTCGCCATCCGAGGCGACCTGCTGTCGACCGAAAGCCAAGAGCTGGAGAACCCCAACTTCTACGATTTCGACGTCGTGATCATTTCCATGGCTCTGCACCACGTCTCAGATCCACAAGCCATGGTGACTAAGCTCGTGGAGAGGCTGAAGCCAGGAGGCGTGTTGATGGTGGTCGAAGGAACCAGCCATGAAGAAGTCCGACGGATGCATGCCAAGAACCATGCCAAGCACCATGGGCACGTCCATCAGACTATCAACCATCATGAGTTCACCAGGGAGAGCATCAGCGCCTGGCTTTCGAAAGGGGGGTGCTCGGAGGACAGTCTCTCCTATGTAATCCACGATGAGATCAGCAACGTTCCTGAGAGTGTGACCAAGACCCCCGGTGGGTTGAATCGGAGGCTTTTCATTGTTTCGGCTGCGAAAGCAGGCCTTGTTAAATAGGCATTTGATAGCTTGCTTCCTCTGCGGTTGCGAACCCTTCTGTGCTGGGAAGACGTTTAGTACGAAAGTAGCACAGGGACAAGATATGCTTAAATGGGACTGTTGATAATTCCAGTTTATTGATTTCCTGACCTTAAAGATTGTTCCAAATAACGCTCCGAGTTTCATCTCACTTCTGCGATGAATCCACAACTTTCTTTTGGTAATTGTCAGAACCGTGAGAAGTGTTGGGCTAGCCCGCGTCATTCATCAGCCACTCGAGTCAGTCTACCCATCAAGGTCCTCTCGCAGCGGAGCTTATTCTTGCCGTAGCCGTTTAGCAGACGAAGTCAGCACAGCCAGCCACCACACCCGAGTGCAGTCAGTATGAACTCATCTCTACGCAAGTCACGGGTAGTTCGGCTAGGGTTGTGGTTTGTGGTTGCGGCGTGGTGGATCTCAGCCCTTCGGAGACATTCCGCAGACTTACATGTAAGATGCTCCTACAGGAAGTAGATCCTTGGCGTTCGCGACAACCATTTATATAAGGACGAAATGACGATGAATTCAGTCGACATTCTCTAGGCAAACTCGAACCTTCTTCTTAATTTGAATGCATTGTACCAACCCCAGTTTCTCTGCGATACGACAACTTATAATGGCAGCGAATAGCACCCTCCACGATGTCCTCGTTATCGGCGGCGGCCCTGCCGGATTGAGCGCGGGCAGCGCTCTCGCCCGCCAACTTCGCACCGCTGTCGTCTTCGACTCGGGCGTTTACAGGAACGACCGCGCAAAACACATGCACAACGTCCTCGGCTTCGACCACGTCCCGCCGGCGGAATTCCGCGCCAAGGCCCGGGAGGACCTCTTGGCGCGGTACAGCACGACCAGCTTCGTAGACGTGGAGATCAAGACTGTGCAAAAGACTGAGCAAGGGCTGTTCAAGGCCACGGATGCGAATAGCAAGGACTGGTATGGGCGCAAACTGGTCCTCGCTACGGGAGTAACGGACATCTATCCGGATATTCCTGGATATGGGGATTGTTTCGCATACGGCATCTTTCATTGCTTGTTCTGTCATGGGTATGAGGAGCGAGGGGCCGAGTCGGTTGGCGTGTTGGCCGTCACGGCTACGGCGAATGTGAAGTTCGCAATGCACATTGCGTACATGGCTATGCCCTTGGGGAAGAAGGTGACCATCTACACGAACGGGAACGAGGAGTTGACGAGCGAGCTGGTCCAAGCAGCCAGCAACCCCCCCTTCCAAATCGACCCGAGGCCGATTAAATCGTTAGCCATGGGGCCTCAGAAGTCGCAGGTCGTGATAGACTTCGGCCCTGGAGAAAAGCCAGTGACCGAGGGCTTTCTGGTAGGCAACTCCTTAATTCATGGTATGGATTCGTCCGGATTGAAACCCACTAACACGTACATCACCAGGCACACGCCCCAACGAGCCGGGCTAACGGGCCGTTCGTGGAACAGCTGGGCTTGGAACTGACGGCGACGGGTGATATCAAGACTACGCTGCCGTTTGGAGAAACGAGTGTTCCGGGTGTTTATGCTGCGGGGGACTGTTCGAATATGATCAAGGCCGTGACAATGGCTATGACGAGTGGTGGACTATGCGCCGCAGGGGTGGTCGCGCCGTTGTCGTCAGAGCCGCGAGTTGAGTTGAAACTATGAAGAAAGTTGATTGCCATGATATGTGTAACTTTGGAGTAAAATGCATTATAGAAGGATAGTTGACGTACTGAGAATGAACCGAAACGTCAAGCACGGTCGTGTTCGAGCACAAATATAGCGAATCCTCGTTCCGCAAGATGTTGTAACAATGCGTTATGGGTTGTAACCTGTTCCATTACAACAGTATCCATCTCTCGAAAGTGCTCATGTTGTTTAATGTCAGCCTTCACAAGATATCATGGGAGCGCCGTAGCCAGTGCTGTAACGAGCGTGCTGCGCTGTCTGCGTGTAGCCAAGCATGCAATGACAAAGAGCAATGTATAGTATGCAGGAGGATTCAGTCCGAGGGATGAAAGATTCACCCTTTTGCTTGACATCGCCGTCCCTTGAACCTGACCATCCCCATCAGCCGTGATTCGTGATCCCTGCCGACAAATCGTCTCATCTCGCTCCTGTTTAATGGGGCTCAAGGCAGATTTTGGGATCCAGCCAGGAAAGCCTAGCCAATATCGGCATAACGAGCTGGACCTACCTCTTGAGGCAGAACAGATTACACGCTCTACATTTTGCTGCCGCACGCCATAGCCTATATGATTTGCAATGCATGTGCATGTCCTTGCCAGTGCGTTGTTCCTAGGCCACAGTAGCGTCGGTTGTGATGGATGGAACGCCTCCAGCGGGCATTTAGACCGACTCCTTCTACTCCATGGACGTAGTAATGTGGCAGTGCTGGCTGCTCAATAGAGGGGGTACGGCCCAACCGTGACGGTTCTGTCATTCATTAGGCCGAGATAGTTGCGACTCTCAGAACTGATTAGGCCCTGAATTTCCAAGTTGAAGCAGCCAACAACTGATGTCGGTGGCCATTTGACCAGATGGGCTGGCCAGATCAAAAGGGAGACTTATGCGATGAAATGGCCAAACAATAAGGCAATGGCAATTGAAAAGCCGTCGTAAAGTCCAATACCCGCCACTACGCCTATCGAAAGAGAGCCAGAGATGGAGATCGGTGGTTGGTTTTCGCCCCCATGGTATCATGAATTACAGCAGCTAGTGTCCGACTATCCGACTGTACTTCCAGCCACAGTCCCCCCCATCCGCCTGCGATTGTGGACTCGAGATGATTACCGGAGAAGACGCAACGCACGTAATACCAGATGTAGGTCAATATGCGGCCATTCTGACTGGAGATTGCATTTGCACAGCCTCTTCGCCAGATGTCGTTGGTCACACCAGTACACCAATCGGCGGGACTTCTCGGGCATGCCTGCACTAGAGAGTTCGAAGCCGTAGGCTGTTTCAACCGTGGCTGGCGCAATAGGGATGTGTCAAACTGCTGACATGTGGTGGTGGGATCGAGAATCTGGCCGGTCGTCTGGTGCATTGAGCCCAAGCCTCGACTTCAGAGTTCAATGAAAGATCAGAACCGAGGGATCTCGACGAGCCCAGACTTCGCCCGCCACGACCTCGGGATGCGTTCCCCCTGAATATTGCAACCCCACTGCAGGAAGAGGCTGCCATGAAACGAAAAAGAGCATCCATAGCTCCTTGGAACAAGAAGCACACGCTGGTCAGTCCGTAGTGGCTTGACCTGTGAATGGAGGAGTGATCAAACGAAGATCAATGCAAACGTTCGAAAATAGAACAGTCAAGCTTTGGCCATTATTTCATCTCATGGTCGAGGGCAATTGAGCTGCCCGGGGGGGATCTTGGGATGAAACGTCCATCTCGAACACAGCCTCGAGCTTGCGAGGGGTGAAGGGGTATACAAATGATGGGACATGCACCCACGCACGTGCCCCATGTCAGACGCCGTTCTTAACTGCTCTGGACCTTGCAATGCCACAGCAAGCGGCACGAGAGAGCGGGAAGGGGTTTGAAAAGAAGGCAAATCGCCGACGAATGCACCTGTTTAATAGGATAGTTGCAGAGCCGGAAAACGCGGGGGACGGAGCTCATCGTGGGGGGGGACTGATCCCCGGCCGTGCTGGTCGCGGCCAAGGGATAGACCGCCGCGGTTATGCCGATCATAACACGCGTACTACGTAGCATATCGCGAATTTAAGATGAGGGGGGAGGATGAGGCTCTAATTTCACAGCGTCTAAAGTGCTATTCCGAGTCTTTGTTACGAGGTAACCACGTAACTTGGTCTGTAGGCGCTGGTTCGGTCGGCAGCATGATTGTGGGGACCTCCCAGGAGGTTGCAACGGCTGCCGCTCCCTTTGATATCAGACAATTACCGCCGACTGGACGCCGATACGGAGTACATGTTGGGGATGGATCTTGGGCGGCTTGAGTGAGATTCCCGAGGCATACTTTTCTGATCAACGCTGAGAGACCACCATCCCGACATTGGAAGTTTGCGACGAGTTGATGAAACAAACAGTCAAGGAGTGTGTTTGGTGATTCTTCCTCGAGCGTTTATTTGGACTGCAGGTTGGTCAGACCCAGGGCTTGAGTGAGATTCCTCAAACCCGTACCCCGATCTACGCTGAGGGAGATGGGATGACACGAAGGAAATGCTTGACAATTGACGCCCTCGGTTCTTCCGGCTGGGGGGAGAGAGAGAGTCTCTTCGGCCAGGGAGTTGGGGGAAGCGGGCCGTTGGAGGGTGTGATTGTGCTGCTCGCCCTGCTTTTCACGCTTCAGCTTGTGCGAGCTGATTTGCCAGGGAGTTTTCCGGCAGCTAATACCACGCAGCTTTTCAGATCAGGTTCGCTGTTAGACTGGCGAGACTGGGTAGGAGGGGAATGACGTTGTGTCAGCCCCCGAATGATACCCTGTCTACGGCGTATGGATGTTGGTGACAGGTGGCAGGAGAAGTTGTTTCAAGGCACCACCGAACAAGTCAATACAACCACTGCGTACCTAATTAGGTAGCCCGGATGCGTGCAAGGTTTGTAACCAGCTAGGGGTTTACGGGGGAGCGTGTGAGGGGGGGTGCGCGGAGATCTGACAGGGCGGGTCCGTGGAGGGAAGAGAGAACAGAGAAAGAGAACAAATCATTGCGAATTTTGCGCCCCCTTGCACCGCTCGTGGGTCCCCAGCCAATCCCCATTATCCGGAACCAGAGCTGGCTGAGTAGTCAGTGGGCAAAGACTTACGAGGGACCAGATGTGTGATGTGCGAACTAGTACAGACCGTACATACGCCGTCGTAGAATTAAATGGTAACAAGAAACCACAATGTTTCGGTCTATCTATCGAACGATGATCCCTGCCCCGGCTTACTACGCACCTCCCACACTCATCACTCCCACACGAACGTTGGTCTTGTGCTCAGAGTGCCGTGAGTGTGTACTACATACGGGCACAATGTTGATAGGTTTTTGTCAGATCTTGTCCAACATCGAGTTCTATATCGGGCGACGGTCCGGCAGCACCTCGTCCAGACCGTTGCTGATCCCGCCGATCCCGCACCCTTCGCCCACCAACCAGTGCAACATTGCCACCTGCGAAAAGCCAGGCCGGGAAAAAAGAAGAACACGCACAAAAACAAAATAAATAAATAAAAGAGTGTCCAAGTTCGATTCGCGTGTTTGATTCAATTTCTCGCTAAGCGATCTGTGCCGTCGATCATGGATCCTGTTTCATGGACCCCCCCCCTCGGCGGCTTCGCTATTGGGCGCGATCTCCACTCTTACCACAGCTCGTCCCCGGGGCTGTGCCTGACCGCTGGCCCGAGGATAATGAACCGTGGACAGATTGCGCGTGGCGAATAACCCG
The DNA here is from genome assembly GCA_001557505.1 of Reticulascus tulasneorum. Taxonomy (NCBI): domain Eukaryota; kingdom Fungi; phylum Ascomycota; class Sordariomycetes; order Glomerellales; family Reticulascaceae; genus Reticulascus; species Reticulascus tulasneorum. Next base: position 106,331 of record LSAX01000013.1, on the reverse strand, counting down.
ACTCGGGAGACGGATTCGATGCAACGGAGGGGCGAGTTGAAGCTTTGAAAGCAAGTTGCGGGCAAAGTCTACGGCGGGGAGAGGAGGGTCAATTTGGCCATCATGATTGTTTCCAAGAGAAGACAAGTAATGGTAACGGAACAGTATTGTGTATTAGCGAGTGGTGCTAGGTACCTCGCCTAGGGCATCTCTCTACCACCACGTCCTCCCGGTCCTCCTCCTCCTCCTCCTCCTCCTCGTAGAGACCCGGTGTAAACCAAAAAGTTTTTCCTGGTCCATCCCATTAATAATAGTACAAACAACAAGAGGGATACCCTCCGCTGTGGCACGGCAGCGTGTAAAATCCCCAGCCTTTCCATCACGACAATACGTGATGCCAGGCCGCCAACAGATGCATCCAAATGACTCCTGAATTCGCCAAAAACTCCATTGTATCTTTTTGTTCCGTTTGATGATGACCTCTAACGCCGTACCCATAATGCCCAGTTGTGCTTAATCCCCGAATCGTCCCCTCACAAAGGAAGGAAGAGCTCTTCCGATCTCGTAGTCATCGACCGCGTCAGTCGCGGGCTTTCATACTCCGTCATTGGCGATACAATCATATTCTGTGTACCGGCGCTCGGTAAACTCGTCTGAGCAAATGGATACGAGTAGGGCTCGTCTCTCGCGACCGCCCAGCCCACTGATTCCATGCTGCCTACTGAATCTCGCGGGTTCCCGACTGGCGCAGCAGATGCTGGCGCTGATGTCGATGATGCAAATAAATCTCCTGCCGGGGCGGTGGTGGTGTAAAATACTCGGTCGCCTTGGTTCCACCACTGGCCTTCGAAGCCGTTGTCCACAGTCATCATGGCTGCAGAGAGTGCCTCCAGCTCTTGCACTCGCCCTGGATCGTCTTCTCCATTGTAACTAGAGCGAGGCAGTGCCGAGCTGGGTAGCATGGTAGGTCGGTTGGCGAAGGGCGAGAACGATTCCTCGTCATGGCCGTCGCCCACATATTCTCCTGGCCACGACCATGCAGCCCACGGCATTTCATCCTCCCCGAGGCGAAAGTTGGCTGGCACCTCCGGCAATGCCTTCCAGAGCTGCGGTGGTGGCCGCTGACGTTGCCTAGGAAGCGCTGAGCTGCCGATGGGTTCAGGCTCGGCATCCCAGGGACTGTCATTCCAGGGAGGTGGTGCCGAGCTCCCTCGTTCATGAGACGACCCAGACGACCGGCTCTCCTGTCGCGAGGATCTTCTCTCTTCCTGCGGCGGTCCAAGTTGCCGTTGGGGTTCCCGATAGCCTTGGGCTTCCCGATGTCTTTGGGTTTCCCAAGGCGGTTGGGCGTGCGGATGCTGTTGCGAGTGCGCCTGGAGTTGCGGTTGGGCCCGGGGTTGGGCCTGGGGCAGTTGGCGATCTCTTGGTACTGATCGCGCGTGGTTGGGTGCCCTTAGGAAGTTGGTTGAGGCCGGAGGCACTTGACGAGGGAAGTGGTGGTGACTGTGACTGCGCTCCCGTATGTTGCGGGACATGTATGTCACGGCATGGCTGTTGGGCGGGTTTCGAGGGGAGAAGGAGACACCAAACTCGAAGTGGACGTAGATTTGGGGTCGGTTGGCTGCAGTCGGAGGCATGTTGGTGTGCAGTCGATGAGGTTGTGGTAATGGTTCCGTCCACCAGCGTGTGCCCATGTTGGCAGTGAGTTGTGTGTATATCCGTTGGCAGAAGCCCTAAAGGAATGGGCCAACAACACGGAGAGCGGCGCCGTGGCAGGGAGATATATTAAAGGCGAAGGATATCCCTCCGTAATTACTTGGATCTTCTAAACCGGGATCAGAGCCAAGGCTGTGGGAGACGGTTCCTCCGATGGTGCTGGTAGCGTGCAATGCGTGCGGCCAAAAGGATGTATGCTGCGGATGGATGTGCTGCTGTGCCCTAGATAGGAATGACAGAAAGCGGCGTGGGTGTCGGAAGGTTAGAAGAAGCGAGGATAACACCGCCTTACAAGCGAGCAAGAAGACAAGCGTGGAGAGCAGCGTTCTTGGTATGGGGGACCGTCTAGGACCAAGGAAGTCTTGGTTTGGTTTTGGGTTTGGGGGGTGGTGGGTATGTATGTCTGAAGGGCGGATTTATTTGCGTGGTCTGTGGTGAGATGTGAGGGGAGGGGTGGATGATAGGCGGTTCCAGCAATCGCGAATGATGAGCCGGGTCTTGTCTCGTCTCGTCTTGCTCTCCTTCAGCTCATTCCCATCTGGTTGGTTCGTTCGAGTCCCAAATCCATGAGATGCACGACCAAGCACCCAGTCGGTCAATCAATCAATCAGTCAGTCAATCAGTCAATCAGTCAATCGGTCGGGGGTGGTGTCGGACAGTCAGCTGAGAGCCCGAGCAGTATCGGAAAGCCGGGTCTTTGTTATGGCCTAGCTACTACCTAGTAAGGGCTGCTGGCTTGGAGGGGTTTTGTGATGAGGTGTGGACGACGACTTCGCCTCGTTGTTGAAATGAGAAAAAGCTAAGAAGGTGGTCTGGAGGCGTGGGTGCGTGATGGCAAGGGAAGGCGAGGGCAACTTGGCCACGCTTGGATACATTTGGTCTAAGATGGGGAAGTGCTGTGTAAAGGATGGCTTGGGCCAAGTGAGGATGACAATCCCTGGTGGCGGTGCCTTTTAGGTTAATCAGTACTGCCTACCTTAGGTAGTTAGGTACCCAGACAGGTATCCTTACCCCGTGTGCAAGGCGGGCTACCTATCACGTAGGTACTTGATCGCCGTGTGCACATAATACAGAAGGTAATTACTTGCTTGCCTACTGTGCACCATAGCTTACCTAGTAGCCAGGCAATCATGATACGGGAGGCGAGCAGGGACAGAGGGTGTACGAAAAGTAAGAATTCCCCTCAATTCAACAACCCCAGAACACTCCGAACCCGCGTATGTATTTCGCGTTGTTAGTTCTGCATGCCTTATTATTGCTCTCCTACTCTACTACGAAGTACCACGCAGACACTAGCAATTGCTCCCATAGCGTAGTACTACGCAGTAGCGTGCGCAATCCCTGATCTGCCTCTCCCTTCTTCTCTGGACGCGCCTCCTCGCAGCTGGCGCCGCACGGATTGGCGATAAGTTCACAGCACAGGCTGCCTGCACGCCATGGTGTTTTGCGACAGGGGACAGGCCACCAAACCCGCTGCCCACGACTCGACCTAGTACGGATTACCACCCCCCTAAAACCCCCCCGTGACCCTGGCACCCGACCGCTGCACCACACACCATGCCCCCCCGTCTCGAGGCCCTAGTGGCAGATAATTACAATCAATGGGCCTGCGGGACATCACTTACGACGGATCTCTGTGAGCCGCCGAGTTGCAATCCTGGCAGGAATCCAGTCTAATTTACGCTTCGTTCGCACTGAATGGGCAGAGCTGAACGAGGGGAGAGAGCAATATCAGTCAGGAGGTAGTGGTGATAAGCCCCATTTGCCCCTAAAAATAAGGCTTGTAGAATACCTCTTAGTAAAAGCCCCAGTAGTCAATCTCCCATTTCGTTCAATGTGCTGAATCCAGCAAGTTGGCATCAATGCCAATGCCAAACACGATCTATCTAATAGCCGCTCTGTGGGGTGACACAGTGACTCACTAAACTCAATAGCTAGGTTATGGTAGAGGTCCCCTCCCACCAGCAACACAGTGTGCTCTAGCATGCTACCTTAGGGAGCTGAGGAGAGCTGTCAGTCACTTGGTCACCTCGGCGCCATATGGTCCATCACGATATCTTCCAGTCACTGAATAAATCCCCTAGATGGCCAAGATGCTAATCACATCTGAAACGCATCAGCACCACGGCCCCTGGAGTGAGCCAATTCATAGCAAGAGGGGGTTTTGCTTCATTTCGCTAGGTTGGCAATTCAAACCACCAAAAGTCCACTTTGTTTGGCGAGGACAAAAATCCTCTGTGGCTATTCTAGAATCCATGATGTTTACGCGTAGAACGATTTCCACTTTTCGCTTTCGAATGGAGGCTCGGGGAATCCTGGAGGGCCCCCAAATCCCAATCCCAATGCTAACCCCGTCCCCAAATACTTCGTAAGCACTCTATTCGTTGGAAATTCCCAAGTTGGAAATAACCCTTCCGTGACACCAGTAGAAGAACTGCGGAACTTGTGGGACGAGAGAGAAGAAGAGGCGTGGTGGAAGACCTTTGGAAGGCTCATCATCGTTATGGCCCCGACCTAAGTCCCGACTTCCCGACCTAGGTACTCTCCGTTGAAAAATGTCAAGCCTTCAGAGGGGACCTTCAGTGTGGCTTGAACGGGATATGTGCTATTTTTATCCCAATGGTGGCTTACATTACCACTTGGTAAAGTTCCCTTGGCATCAAAAACTCAAGCCCCGTCCGTCAATCCCCGCCGACAAAGCCAAACAAAACTCGGACTCCTCCGTAACCCATCTAATTTTCTCCCCGCCGCCCAAACCCAATTCAACGGGTTCCTTCCCGCCGGACCATCTCGTGACCAAGCACTCTCGTCATCATGCCATTACCATGCTCCCTACCCCCCCCGTTGCCTGGAACCTGGGGCATAAGTCCTTTTTTTCGGGGTCTGAGCCTCCAAATCCCCATGTTAAGCGCGTCCGTCCGCAGTCAATCACCCGAATAGGCGCCCCAAGCGCGGAGGGCCTCCTTGCTCTTGTCCTCTCTTCCCTCGAAACACACACCCTTTCTTCCCATTCAATCTGTCGGAATGGGTTGTTGCTCTCGTACAACTCTTCACGGTGACCGTTCGCCTGTCTTGCCATCAGCTAAGCAGTAGGCCTCATGGAGCCGCACACGCGACCAATTACTGCTTCTAAATCCGGACCTGTCTGTCAGCAACGTCACCCAGGTTTTCTCACCTAATCTACTAGCCTGGCATTGCCTCTTTGGGGGTTCAAACATATCGCTCTGGTGATGATTTAGAGAATCTAATTTAGCTCCTTACTCACTCACTCTCTTAATTTGAACACCATGACACTGGTGGTCGGTACAAGGGGGTGGTGCTTCGATGGTAACCTTTCGATGGTAACTCCCATATCTAAAAACAAAGCAAAGATGCGAATGTTGCAAGACTCATCCGGGGGTATAGCCTAATATACAAGCACAAAACACAATCGAACGTCCAGCCCTTTCGCGCGACACATCTATCAACCATGGCCAATGTTCAACCCAAAACGGACCAGCCCTCAGCATCTGTACCCCATAACCATATTGCCTCCTGTGACCTCGACGCTGGCTAACATCCTAGACCGCCTCTGGGCCCTTCTTGACACTCTGCTGTCCACTGCTATTGACGGCTTCAATGCCGTCGTGCTCCCAGTACCTTTCCTTCACTCTGTCCGTTCCTTTGATTCTTCCGAAGAGATTGAATGGGTCGAGGATCGTTAAAACAAACGGACGAGGATCCTTCCAGCCCGGCCCCTCAACCTCGGTGACACCGTCCTGGGCAAGATATATCTTGTAGTTTTCAGGCAGGTATCTCCGCGGATGGAGGATGTTGAACATGACGTTGTTGACGAGCATGAGGGTCCCCTCGAAGACCATGAAGAACCACTCGTATCGGACAATCGGGCTGATTGTCATGGGATCGAAGCCGGGACCGAACTTTAACGTGGCGATGCCGAAATACTCGACGGTTCGGTAGATGGTTCGGACCAGGATGATGGCGATACTGGCGTACAGCGTCCAAAGTGGCTTATCGACCCTTTGGTTGCGGATGCCGGCCTTGTAACAACGGCGATGGAAAATGACGCTGAGCGCGATGAAGCAGGCCGCCACCACGAGCTGCATCAGCAGCGCAGCCTTCATCAGGGCGTGGCCGGTATTCATCTCCGAGTCCGACAGCGACTGGTTGGCACTGTACGAAGCACCCCAGCCGTTGAGGGATTCGATAATGGCGGAGACGAACCCGAACGTTGTAAGCACACGTCCGGGATGGAGGGGCGAGAGATACGGTACGTAGTACAGAATGCGGCCGAGAATATGGTAGTTTGCGAGTTCGAGCAGCGGCCTGGGCAACGAACACTGTTAGCAAGTGCTAGGCATCGCATGGTGTCGCATGGTGTCGTAGGTTGTACTTACGGAGCGGCATAGATCAAGCATATGCTCGCGATGAAGACGGGAAGATTGTCATAATGGAACGCGCCAAACTCTCTCACCGCAAATCCGGCAGTGAAGAGCAGGCAGCAGAACGGAAACAGTGCCGTCACTTTGAAGCACTTATAATGGCTGGGTCACCAAATGGTTAGGCTGGGTGCTTCAACATATTGCGGGTGGAAGCGACTCACATGCACTGCCAGAGATGCACCAAGCCCGATGCTGCGAACGCTACAGCGAAGAATACCGGCGCTCCTTTGTTTGGAGCATAGAAGAAGTAGCTCCCGTCAACTACTTCGATGTCAGTCCATCGTGCCTCGCAGAAGTGCTTTTTAGAGGTGTACATACCATACTTTCCGTCCTCCATGATGCGAAATGGTCCAAGTGGGTTCAATCAGACGCAGTGGGAGAGTATCAGTAAGTCTGCGTTTCTCGTTCCAGGATCTTGGGTATGGTCAAGGTTGGGATCGAGGGCCTTCGGAGTAATTTGTATGATGAACAACTGATGAACAGACTTCGGGTTTTAGCTCTACAAATAATCCACAATCTGGCAAAGGAGAACCCATCTTGTTTATATATAAACTGACGCTGTTTATGATTCCCATTTTACAACTCCTGGTTCTTGGTATCGGTACGTACCCGTCTTTGATTCACGTCGAATCTGCCTCTGCAACGAACCAATCGCGTTGCGCAGCGCAAATACGACATGCACCACCCGACATACGAGAAACGCCACAACGCACATCCACCAAACGGCTAGCGGGATCCCAGACCACCACGTTCAATGCGGGTTATGCACACTACTCCAGAATATGTCCCGCCGTTTGCCTATGTGCCAATGTCTATCTGTCTTGATCGGTATGAAATGAGGTCGCCTATCAGGAGAGGCCACTCTCCACCAGACGGGGCAAAAACGCAGCCATCTCCCAGAATCCGACTTCTCCCGCATGCCACGCGCAGCCAATGAAGCAAAAGCGCGCACTCAGCCCTGCGCTCAATGTGCCTTGGCCCATCAATTTAAGGTTGCCCCACTACGTAGCTACAAGTGCCATCTCGCATTCACGTATCTGTAAGTCGCCCTGGGATCGGTACCCATGACGGGATGCCGCCTTTGAAACCCCAATGTCGAGACACGTGGAGGAGCGCGACCGTCAGTGTAGTGTAGCAGCAGGACGTACCAATTTGCGTAGAGTTCCCCCTTTTTCGTCCTATAACTCCCGATCCAGCCCTCGGTCGCTGCGGGCGGTGGCTTGTTGCCCGTCGACAACCGGCGGCGTCCTGCTCGATTACCGGATTAGGCTTTATGTCGCGAATCTGCAACCCGTGATAACGCCCAGCTAGAAAACCCACCAGGCTGCGATGTTTGGAATGGCTCCATGCCTGCGGGTAAGCCGATGCGCCGATGAGCCCGATGTTTCGTTGCTGGTGGCTGGCGAGGCATCACGTATGCTGTGTCTGGCTTCCTGGTCTCGCTGCATATAACCAACTTCAGCCTCAACGCGTAATTTTACGCAACCGTATGAACTCCGTAATTATGCTACCGCATCTGCGCATGCAGTTCTTACCCCCGCATAATGAACAGCACAAGGGGGCTACCAAGTCGGCCAGTGACGTTCGTCATCCCGTACACTCAATGTCGAATGCCGGATGTGTTCGGGGATTCCCGGCCGGGTTCAGCGACGCACGTTACGTGTCCATCCCATTTTCGCATTACCAGACCACTTGTAAGAGGATCACCTCCCCGGCAGCTCACGTAGACTATTTCGTCCTCGCCGCCAAATTTGTAGCATATTGTATCACCAAGTCAAAATACGCGGCGAACTCGGGAATAGTCGCATGCTCCAACATACGCGTAGTGTTCAACGTCTCAGTCTCATTGCTCAACTAGAGCGGAGTCCTGCCTATCTCAACATTGCCAGTTGCCTTCATCCCGGCCCAAAGAAGTGAATATCCCCTCCCACCATATCCAGTTGATGATAGTACAGCAGTGAAATCATCGGCAAAAGTTTGCCTGTAAAGAACATAAACGCGTTAGACCCTAACCTTGGCGAACATGGAAGTACCATTATCCAACATCCGCTACATACTGTAGCTCAAACGCCAGATCCCCCAGGTGTAGATGCAAAATGCGATAATACAGTACAATGTTGTTACATCCCCCCTCATTTGCACTCAGCAAATTCATCAGTCAACGCCCCAGCTGTGGGAAGTATGATCCGATCCCTCGGCTGCTTCGTCGTCGTTCTCCCACTTGGTGTCGGCCACGCTGTTCGAGCGTACGCTTTCAGCGGCGTTGCCCATGTAATAGTCGTCGTCGTCGCCCCAGCTACTGAATTCCCCATCAGAGTAATCCCACTGCACAGGAATCTTCTCGCCACCTTCGCCAAAGCCCAGAACAATGCCGCGCCACTCGCCTGCTGCAATCCGTGCTGCCACTTTGAGCATCAAGCTGATGAGATGGCTTGGAGGTCCAAGTAACACCTCGCAAGTCTTGGTTATTATGGCCATGGGAAGTCGGCGAACTGCCTCCATGGGGCTAGGATACTGACGCTTTCTGGATGAAGGTCCTGTGGGCGAGAACAAATTTGCTGCAGGTGGCAGAGGTGATAAAGCTCTTCGTCCAACTGAAATGCTGCTCGTCGTAGCTCGATGCCGACCGTACGGGCGACGCCTGGTAACAGCTGTCGAAGTAGCCTCATCATCCGAGAGCACAGCCTTATCTGGCTGTTCAGCAGCCTCAAGGAGAGTATCAGGCGCCGTAGCAGCGCTCTCTTCGGAACTCTCATCTGTGCTAGAAGACACAACATCCCAAGTCCTCTTAGTATCCGGGGTTACCGTTAAATCAGAGACATCGCGGTGATGCGAGGACCGTTTCGGTATGACAATATTGTCGTGGGGGTATGGGAAAGTGGATGAAGGAGAGGTTGTGTGAGATGCTGGCGGGGATGGTGGTGAGGGGGTGATTGGTGAGTGCCAGGACTGCACACTGTGGAATGAATCAGAAGATCCAGATGGAGAGGTGGAGCCCTTCGTATCCTCTGTCTCTTGAGGGGATAGCGGTGGAGATCGTTTTGAAGATGGCTTCGATGGTGGTGATGTAACCAAGGTCAACTGCGGAGGAGCCGTGATAGATCGACCTGCCCTAAAGCTTCGCAACTTCCGGCGCCTCGCACCCACGATCCCACTGCCCTCGTGTACGTCATATGGCGTGGATTGGCCCTCTGCCTCCAGTGGTTCCGTCGCATCAATGATACCCATGTCATCTTGATGATCGACTGCCTCCTCACTAGGTTCTTCAGCGAAGCCGGTCTGGGAAGCGGTTGGCAGTGCCATCGCAACTTCGTACTTGTGCTCAAAGAGCGAATCCTGGGGTATTTTCTCTTCCACATCCAGGCTCAGAGCTTCGACGATCCCAACTTCTTTCTCTTCCGGGCTTTTCTGAATTTCTTCTGTGGCAGGTTCACTCATCTCGATTACCTCCGACAAGGGCAGTTGTGATACCAAGTCCTTTACGAAAGGGGCTATTATAGGAGCTGCTTGGTGACTGGCGTCTTCCACAATTGGGGCCGGTCTAAGAGATGCGTGATCTTTGGCGTCTTCCAAGAATGGGGCTACTGGAGGAGCTGCTTGTTGGCTAGCATCTTCCACGGATGGCGCTATTGTAGGAGAAGTATCGTGCGAAGCGTCTTCCACGAATGGGACGATTACAGGCGCTGCAGGTGTTTTGACATCTGCCAGATATTCCGCATCGAGAGCTTTGACTATGCTCGAGACTGTCAAGGGAATCTCGTCGCGTTTCCCTCCGGCTTCATTCGGTATCGGTCCTTCCACAATTGGGACTTGAGCATCCACTTCCTGTCCTTGGCTATCATTCACTGTCTCGGTCAAATGATCCTCGTGAGAATTGACTGTCGAAGAAGGTTCCTCATCATCTTCCTGAGGCTGCTTTTGCTGTTCCTCCGGAGCCTTACTCGTCATCAGCTCCTCCGTCTCTTCTGTCTTATCTGGGGACGAAGATAATAGTTCGCGCTCGATCGCAGAAGACTTGGGGGTCGGAGATGATTCCTCAGGAGGGGTTGGGGCAGCTACAAACGAACGCCTTAATGGGGTCCACGGCCGTTTCTTCACAGGCGTCTGAGGCCGTTCTGGCAGCTGAACCGTAAACGTTCGCGTAAATGGACATTCCGTCTTCTCGAACTGCAGGATCTGGTCCAAGACCCCCCTCAAGGCGTGCGCCCGTTGCTGATCGTCGGCCTCTGTAACAGGAATCTCTATCCTCCAGTATTGTGGCCGACGAATCTGCAGAACAAACTTGCTCGACGCTTCGTCGATACACCAGGCTTGACTCTTGGGTAGTATTGGTTGCAGTGCTGAGCCACAACTTAGGAATGCAACTGAGCCTGGGGCACGGTATATTCGGAATGCTCCTGTACCAATGGCGTCAGCGTGAAACTATTTCGTGGGAAAACAAATACGGGACTTACCAACTGCAATTGTCCTCTCCAGCTGCGATGACCAGGATAGGGATCCAGGCTCTTCCTCGATGGTGGGGACAGCATCTCGACCCGGGCTGCTGCGTGATACTACTCCGGCAGAAGCAGTAAATGATATGATCTTGATGTTGGGGTGATTGTATAATGTTTCAACCAAGCCTCCCGATTGCGATGACGCCTCTTGATGGGATGAATGGAATGTGGTAGGGGCAGTCACAACTCGGCGAGGAGCCGGGAAGCCGTGGCGCCTGTAGTCCATGGCAGGACTAGGTTTTAATTCTGACATTTGGTAGCGGCAGAACAGAGCAATTGCTGGCGTCGATATTCAGTCATTGCGGAGATCGACTCGAAGACATGAAAGGCCCGGTCGTTTCATGCGAAGCCGGTTCCACCGTTCGTCGACAACGCCAGGGATAAGGAACACAGTCGAGGCGCGTTGAAGGCTGACGGGATGAGCCCCTTTTGATGACGGCGAGTCCGCTTCTAAATAGTGATGAGGATCTGGGTTTTCCTGCGGGGTGAAGCTTTTGCTCCAAAAGAAAAAAGAAAGGTTTTGATGGAGATGGAGGATTGGCAGATCCAGGTCAGTCCAGGGTAGGAGGAAGCTTGGACAGTAAGGTTTGGCAGGTAGGCAACGATTGCTTGTCGCGCACAGATCACTCTCTCGACGCTGTTCCCACCACGCGACCGGGATGATCTCGTTCTCCGAGGTGTGTTGATAACGATTTGAGGTGCCCGTGCTTAGTCACTGCACAGATGGTAAATAATTACTGCCCACCTACCTATCTAAGGTACCTTAGTTCTAAGCACCTGTTCACAGTAATTAGGCGCTAAAAGATGTCACTGAAGCATTGATGGATGCTAAACACAATTGATCCGTCTCGGAACGTCAGCAAGGGATGGTTTTTGCTGCTAAGGGCTATATCATCAATTGTTTAACACAAACCGGGGAAGCTTGAACAGCTCCAGGTTTCCCATGACAACATGGTTGGCTTAATTGGTGTCGTTAATCCCCTTCGTCCCGCGGTCCCTTCACCAAACGAAGCAGCCAACTGGAAAGGCGACCTGGGACAGGGGTGCTGCTTCAGTGGGCTACCCTTCTGTGCCGCGTTGTCCGTTTATGTATCTTAGCCCACCATCGTACAGGCACACTCAGCGCCAAAACGCAGCATCACGTGAAGATAAGATAAAATGATTCATCCAGACGGCCATTTCGTCATCGGTTCCCACCAGAGCTGTGCTATCCTTGGAGCTCCGGAATCTGACTTGGCAGCCTCTCATCAGTCCAAGCAGTCAGTCCCAAATCAAGCCTTCCAACCCTCTGATGTTTTGTTCATTCCCACCTAGTTGATCAACGGTCATCTCTCTTTTCACTATAACAAACATGTCTGGCACCGAGAAGCTCCACATCGACAAAGAAAAGCTCAAGAAGCAGTTTGATGTCTCCAACTTCGACCCAAACGCTGTCCTGCGGGGCATTCAACTGACATTCGTCGGAGGTAAGCCATTTCTTCTCGAAGCCAGGAACTACTACTAACACCGAACGAAGCTCATAGAGCCCTCCAGAACCCGGCCATCTTCACTTCTGATCACTACCGTCAGGCTGCCATAGCCGTGGTCGCCGGCATCGCCATCCGTTTGATCATTACCATCCCCGTGAGCCCTCCCGCGAGTCCCAATACCTGGTCGCGTGCCTGCCCTATTGGCACCGACCGTCGCTCAGACCGGCGTTTCTGATATCCAGTGCTAGATAATCGGTGTCAAAGTCCTGCTCTGGTTCCTGTCCTTCTTCCTCAGCCTAGATGCAGTCACTTGGGATGACAAGGTCGTCGAAGGGCTGAACTTTATCGAAGAATATGTTCTACAAGTCCCCTTCTTCCTTATGGCGTTGATGCGCTACATTACGCCAACCTTGGACAATCTGTGAGATAGTCCTAATACCCCAGCCAACTTACTACCGCTTACCCTCCTTCAGGTTCATGAACTCTCTGCAATGGGTAGATATGACCTATGTCCAGAAACACAAGAACGAGGATCCAGAGAAGCTTCGGGACATGTACTATCCGAATTTGAAGATGTACAAGGTCCGTGACGGTAGCACCCACTCTACGAGCACTGCCGAAGCCGTCTCCATGTTCTTGTATCGTTTCGCGCGGAAGGGAGCTATTTCCCTGGCCGTCTTCGCCCTGTCCTATCTACCAATTGTTGGTCGATTCGTTCTCCCAGCAGCGAGCTTCTACACTTTTAACAACGCCGTCGGGCTAGGCCCTGCGTCGGTGATATTCGGGACCGGAATCTTCTTGCCGAGACGCTACTTGGTCATTTTCTTGCAAAGCTACTTCTCGTCGAGAAGTTTGATGCGAGAATTGCTGGAGCCATACTTCTCTCGGGTGCATTTCACCAAAGAGGAAAGACGCAACTGGTTCCGAAGTCGAGAAGGACTTCTCTTCGGATTTGCCCTTGGATTCTACACTCTAATCAAGGTTCCTCTGCTAGGTGTGCTGATTTATGGCATCGCGGAAGCTTCGACCGCATATCTGATCACCAAAGTCACCGACCCGCCTCCATCTCCAGACCAGAAGGCTAGTTTCGCAACCAGTCAGCAGGAGTGGAGAAACAAACACGAGTTTCTGAGCCTTCCACTGTCCAACTTGGACGCCCTCCACGATCGTCCACCTCCCTATGAGTCAATAAATCCAAACCCCTCTGCGTCGCGAGCAGAAAGGTAGATCATATGCCAGCGATGAGTTCCCGCCGTGGGAGGAGATTTGTACCAAATCCCCTCGCAGACAACTACCGTATCGCAGCAGTGTACTGCTCATATCCCAACGGCCAGCCAAGCGGAGCAAGAAGCATCCATCAAAGCCGGGCAGTGCGGTGCAATTCAAGCCTAGCGCCAGTCAGATGCCGAGATTCGGCCTGGCATATGTTTCTAGAATTAATTACGTTTTCTCGTTGGCAGCGCTGGCATAGCATGCGCCATGAGATCATCACAGTGTCTTATCGATTGGAGCTGTTTGCAGGAACCCACATCCATGGTGCGGGGGTTGTCATACTTTTTTGGGGCCAGAGCTCTAATAGATAAGCTTCCAAGCTATAACGCCTATCCGGCACCCCACCATCCCTATCAAGCATCAGCTACAGCTACTGCGATATCGATCTGGCTCTCGATTGATGATGAGTCGTGTCACCTCTTTAAGTCCATTTGCATATGTGGATCGGCCGTTCGAGGACGCCAGGGGCGGGGTAGCTCCAGATATATCTGACCCAGGAGCCCAGTGCGTGATGGAACAGGAGAGGAGCTCCTTTTGAGCACCCGAAGTCGCGCTCTATACTTGAAATCTAGAAGAATTGAATATTATCTTCCCAGAGGACAAATTCGAAATCTGACCCCCGCCTCCGTGAATCACAATGGGTAAATCTGAGATCCGAACCATCAACAAAGTCAGCTTCGACAAGCCGGCCTCAGAGCATCCAGACCTGCATGTATGACACCTTGGGATGATACCATGATAGCCACAAGCTGACCATCTTCGTAGAACCGGTGGCACCCTGACAGCATGTTATATCCTTGACAACGGAGATAGAGGGTGCTAACATCGAGCACAGTTCCTTTCGCGGGGTCAATCAAAGATGGGGAGACTGTGAAGATTGAGTGCGTTGATTGGCAAGTCAATTCTTAGGCTGAGGTATGCGCTACAGCAACTGACTACTTATAGGACGGGTGGTCAAATTGGGAACAACGACTCGGCCGATGATGTCCTGAACGTCGATCTCACCAAAATCCATTACCTGAGCGGACCATTCGAGGTTGAAGGAGCAGCGCCAGGAGACTTATTGCTGGTGGAAATTATGGATGTCCAGCCATTCCAGGACCAACCATGGGGCTTCACGGGAATATTCGACCGAAATAATGGTGGCGGCTTCCTGGACGAGATCTACCCAACCGCGTAAGTTGTCTCGTTCGTTCGGATATCATATTCGGTGCGAGTGCTGACGAGAAGTCGGATCAATAGAGCAAAAGCCATATGGGACTTCGAAGGCATCTTTTGCACATCCCGTCATATTCCTCACGTCAAATTCGCCGGCCTCATCCACCCTGGCATCTTGGGCTGCGCACCGTCTACGGAAGTTTTAGCAACATGGAACAAGCGCGAGGGAGAACTCATAGCAGCCAACAAGCTTGAGCGTGACGTGGCAAAGCCTCCGGAGCCTCAAAACGTGCATGCCGGCAACGCTGGTGAGGCATTGGCCGAGAAGATCGGCAGAGAGGGGGCCCGGACGATTCCTGGCCGGCCGGAGCACGGTGGAAATTGCGAGTGAGTCTCTCAATGTTGGGTTTTTAGATATCATGATTAACTGTGGCGGTAGCATCAAAAACCTGAGCAGAGGCAGCAAGGTCTATCTCCCTGTTCTTGTCGACGGAGCAAAGTTCAGCGTGGGAGATCTTCACTTCTCTCGTAAGTGGCCTTGCATGACTGCCGAAGTCGAGACTAACATGATTGCAGAGGGCGATGGCGAAATCTCGTTCTGCGGTGCTATCGAGATGGCTGGCGTTATCACGATCAACTTCAAGGTCATCAAGAACGGCGTGGCAGATCTTGGCTTGAAGTCCCCAATCTACATTCCCGGTCCAGTTGAGCCCCAGTTCAGCCCAGGGAGGTACATCTACTTCGAGGGCTTCTCGGTTGACGAGCATGGCAAGCAACACTACATGGACGTGGCGGTGGCGTACAGGCAAACAAGTCTCCGTGAGTTGAATAAATAGAAATTGCAAGAAGAGACACTAATTCCACGTAGGGTGCATCGAATACCTACGACGTTTCGGCTACAGCGACTACCAGTCTTACCTGCTGATGTCCTGCGCCCCGATCCAAGGCCATATAGCTGGCATTGTGGACATACCCAACGCTTGCACGACAATGGGACTCCCGATGGACATCTTCGACTTTGACATTTCGCCCTCCGCACCGGCGAAGAAATTGGATATGGCGAGCTGTGCCTTCGCGGATGGTGTGACGGAGGGGAAGGTGACGGCTGGGGGCTCGAACAGTGAGCATAGCTTTGGAGGAGGCTTGACATTTAAAAAGTCTATGGTTGACAAGGTCATTGGTGGTAGTTGAAGTGATAATGACGTGTGCATGAGGCAGAGCTGAGGGTGGCAACGCTGTGCAATGTCCCCGAATCTGCCTTAATTTATACAAACGAGCTACAGTAATCAACGCAGGACGTTAATTCATCTTGCCATATGCTGGGCTTCCGTGAATTCAATAGGCGTGGGCTGCGTCCAACTCTTGATGTGTATATACAACAGTGTCCTATGACTGGCTACTTCAGACGTCCAATCCTTTGGTCCACGCCCACCGCGTTTCACGAAGCACATCCAGCGAGGCGGTTGAGACTCCTCCAGGTTAGTACTTCAACTAAAAGTCAGGAATGACCGATAACGAGCTATGGCCACTGTCGCTGGTGTGCTTCTTTGCCTCTCTCTCGCCGCTCCCGAGCCAGTCGCAACCGGGAGCGTTGCATTTGAGCAGGGCATTATCCTCGATCTCCGATAGCTGGGCATGGCCCGTCAGCTCCGCATGCTTGCTGCCCTCGCGCTCGCCGCTGCCCATCCAGTCGCAACCGGGGACATCGCACCGCAGCAATATCTCGCCAGGGTCGGTATAGTAGTGCATGTCATTCAGCTGCTTGACCAGGTCCTGGGTCTTGGCTAGGATCTCGTCGTCGGCAGTGTCCCAGACGGTCGAGTCCAGCTCTGGAGGCAAGGTGGATTCCTTGTAGGGCGGGTCCGAAAGACTGAATGCGACGCGGTCGTAGTGAATTCCCGAATAGACCAGGATGCATCGCGATTCCTTGTTCTCGCCGAACTTCATGAGTGTTTGGCCCTGCATCGGATGAGTGATGTGTTATTGCGGGATGGGAGCTAGAGACGTTACCTTTACGTCAAAGGTGCAGATTTCTATGCCAAACAAGTCGGAGAAAATCGACAGCTCTATCGCACCGCCCCAGCGGTCCTTTCCTTGAATCGCCTTGCAGTAGTCTTTGGGAGGCATGGCAAGGACAACTTCCGGGTACTCGTCGGGGTGGGCCATGATGAACTCGGCAACCATTTTCCGCAATTCGGGCGCTGTGAGCTGCTTGTTGGGCAAGGCGCCGCCAAAGGCCGTGAAGAGACAACTGTTATCATCGGGCATCACACGGAGGACTACCCGGTCGTTAGTCGGTAGGCACATCAAGTGATGGAAAAGAAGGGCTTACGCAATGTTCCTTCGCGTTCCGGCCATGAGACACTAACGCCTTCTGGACCACGAGTCGGCGGAGTTGGAGAGAAGGCGGACGTTGAAGCAGTCGGCACACGAGCTGCCTTGCTTGGTCCCGCGGTTGAAGCGTTGGTCTTCGGGGTGGAGGACGAAGAGGCGACCGGGGGAGCGGTAGTTGTGCTAGTGCCAGCTGCTGCCCTCGTCTCATTCGGTACAATGGTGAAAGTTTCGCCGTTCAGGCCCAAGGATGCCGCGATCTCATCCTTCTGGCCAAGATCAAGAGTCTTCATGGGCCAGCCGTACTTCAAACTGAACTCGGCTATGCCCGATTTCGCCTTGATTTCCTCGAAAATGGTGCCGACCGTGGCCCCATCCTCTAGGGTTAGCACGCCAGTTCCTCCGGGTCCTTTATATCTAGCCCTCATGTTGCGTAAAATATGGATGAATGCAGGTTTACTATACTCCCTTTCTTGGTGACAGCTCTTTACCAAGAGGGGAATTGAAGTGGCAAAAACGACGCCGCCAAGAGAAAGCGGTAAGTTTGGACCGCGAAGAAGCAGCTGCTCGTGAGGAGTTCTATATATACCAGGATGGGAATTCTTTCCCAGCTCTGGTGAATATCTCGTTGAATCTACAGTTGGGTGAATCGCTGTGACTGGGATAAGTCGAGGCGGGAGCAGCCGGGGGGTGGTGGCTGATTGGGACTACTCCTACTCAGTCAGAATGCTGGAAGATTCCGTTTGAGCGCAGTTGCGCCGTCTGAATCAGCAAGGACACTGCGTTGCCCGGATGCAGTGTTTGGTCGGCTGGACTGTCATTCGAAGTGTTGAATATTGGCAGCCCTCTACGCGACCGATGGTGATACAGTTTCGTAGGATATGCTCGGCGAAGTCAAAGGAAGCTCGGCATCTACCGATCTCCCCCCACAAAGGCACGGATAGCCGCGCCGGTCCATTGCCCATTTATAGCGAGAAAAGGGTCACCGGGGGGGGGGCATTCACCAGATGGGTGGAAACATAGGCATGAGCAGTAACCCACTAGTTACTCGTTAGAGTCGTAACATGTGGGTCAAGAGACCAGATGCACGTTAATGCTCCCGAATTCCTCATCCTCGAGGATCAATGGCGCTTGTGCTACTCGGACAATAGGATCGGGGATCATGGATAACATTTCCACTTATGAGCCGCCAAATACTTATGCCAAGTGGTTGCTGCTTTCCCCAACCGGAAATAAAATAGCACCTAATTACGGAAGCAATCACTGTACAGATTCGTGAGCCGATTTTGGTCTGTGCGCCCCTGCCCTGGAACCACAGCTCCAACATGTCGCCAGAACTGTCTTCGCAAAAATAGCGTTTGCGACAGCTTTCCTAGACATCGTCGTCAGCCCATTCTTGATTCGCGAACCAAGCCCACGGGCTAATTGAATCCTGATCATCTTTATACCGTCTGGTGTTAGCTGTTCTGATATTTTAAGGCGCCCAAGATGCCTGGAACGCGTAGCAACGCGCCAGAAGTGCGCGAATCCATCGAGGCCAAGGGAAGCGGAGACGATGTGGAAATGGAGGATCGCGCCGATGAACAAGACCCCGACGCCGATGGTGATGATGATGCCGACGCTGATGCCGACCCCGACCCCGATGCCGACGCGGATGGGGAGGTGGACGCTGATGGAGAGCCCAACGATGAAGAGCATTTGCAGGCTCGTATTGACTCTGGTGATATTCTCGAAGTCATCCAGACTCTTGCGACCTACCTGTCCAACTACCAAGAAGAGTAGGCTCACCCTCATTGCGCGGGCAATCTGTCGCATTGCGCCATGTACTGATCATTGCTTCATAGTGGCGAGGAGCTTGCGAGCGGCTTTCAGCGCATTCCCAACAAGCGCCAACTGCCAGACTATTTCACCGTTATTCAAACCCCGATCGCATTTAGCACAATTCGAGTAAGTCGCGTGATGTGGCGTGGTATGGGACGGCACAAGAAATGGCAACGGAAACTAACGGGCTGCTCAGGGCAAAATAATGAAGAAGCAGTATTCGGGATTCACAGAGTTCGTACGCGACGTCGCGCAAATCTGCCACAATGCCCAGGTTTACAACCGCCCATCCGCTCCAATCTTCGGTGCGGCCGAGCGCCTCCGTCAAGTTTTCAAGGACGAGCTGAAGAAACTCGTGGACAAGGGAACGGTCCCTGCCGCGGAGACGGAGCTACCCTATCTCGGCGACTTGCCGCCTGCCGAGGACTCCCCGGAGCCAGACGCCGAGGAAGAGGAAGAAGATGAAGACGAGGAGGAAGAGGATGAAGAAGAGGACGACTCGGAGGAAGAAGGCGCTCGACGTCGTGGCCGGAGACGAGGAAGACCCTCAATCGTCAAGCGAGTAACAGACGACGGAGCCAAGGAGGAAGAAGAATACAAGAAGCGAGGCAGGCCACCAAAGGTCCTTACGCCGATGGAGGCTCGGATACACGCAGTTCTGAAGGGACTTCGCAAGTTCAAGAATGACGATGGCGAGTTGCGCATCCTCGCTTTCGAGAAACTGCCCGACAAGGCGATGAATACCGAATACTACCAGACCATCACCAATCCGATTGCGTTGGACAACATCAAGAAAAAGGCCAAGAGAAAGAAGTACCACAGCGTTGACCAGGTCCTCAAGGACATTGAGCTCATGTTCGAGAATGCCAAGCATTACAACGAAGAAGGCAGCGAGGTATATGAGGATGCGGTCGAACTTCAAAGCCAGGCCCGCCTTCTAGCGCAACAGGAAAAGGCAAGATCCGACGACGAGTTCCGGGACGAGGACGGCAAGCTTCCGCTACCCGAGATCCAGTACAATGGCCAAATCTGGAAAGTTGGTATGTCGCTGACCCCCTCCTAAAAGTGTGCAACCGGTATGGTGATGCTAACCTCGCTGGCAAGGCGACTGGGTCCATATTCGCAACCCCAACGACCTCACAAAGCCGATCGTTGCTCAGATATATCGGACCTGGCAAGATCGGTCGGGGCAGAAATGGATCAATGCCTGCTGGTATTATCGACCGGAGCAGACCGTCCACCGCTTCGAGAAGCACTTCTTCGAGAATGAGGTAGCCAAGACGGGGCAGTACCGGGACCACCAGATCGAAGAGGTGGTCGATCGGTGCTTCGTCATGTTTGTGACGCGCTTCAACAAGGGCAGACCACGAGGCTTCCCGCCAGACAAGGAGGTTTACGTCTGTGAGGCGCGCTATAACGAGGAGAAATGTAGGTTCAACAAGATCAAGACATGGGCTAGCTGTGTCCCCGACGAGGTTCGGGAGAAGGACTACGAGATGGACCTGTTCGAAGTTGCGAGGAAGCTGAAGAAAGTGCCGAGTCCAATCAAGCATCTCCTCCAGGAGGATGCGAAGGAGACCGATGAGCTCCCGAAGCCGACATGGGGACACGCAAATGCGCCACCCATCATTGGGGCGGTCCATCGTCGCCCGAGAGAATCAAATGTAAGTGTGCAGTGCTTTGATGTCCAGCGCACGTCTTTTTATATCACATCCGGATCCTCTGTTTCTTTTTTGTCTGCCTCAGTCCTTTACCTCCAAGGTAGTACCTTGTTATTTATTCTTGTCTCCCTTTTCTCGGGTCTTGAGCGTCCACACCCCTCCTCAGTCACTCATCCTTCGCTTGTTTTGCAGTGCCTTCCCTCACAGACAGCAACCCCCAGCCCCACATTTTTTTTTTCTCTTCTGGCCTTTACTCCCTGAACCAGGCCGTCGCGAGGCTGATGCACACCTTCCAAAACCATCCTTTCTAACCCATCATCGCGATAGGAATCGCCTCCGCCAGAACCAACTCCATCTCCGCCACCGGCGCCAGCCTTGGATCTTCATCCAGAGCCAGTCCGACGGCCGTCCACTCTACAGGCAACGCGCGACACGCCGAGCGACATGTCGGTGAATCATCCTACGCAATACAGCAATGCAGCTGTGCCTGGCCCCTCAGCGTCGCCAGTGCCTTACGGATCGCATTTCGTGCCTCAGTATTCATCCGCGTCCCCTGTGGCGACAGCTCCAGTCCCACATCAAACGCCAGTGCCGGTGCCCCATGTTCCCCATCAAAATCAGCAGCAGCCACAGGTCCAGATTCGTCCAATGCACTTCCAGCAGGGATACCCACCGAACTACCAGCAAGGGTACCCACAATCCCCTGCCCCTCCAGCCGCACAACACCATCAAATGCACCAGATGTCAAATCCTTTAGCCGCTAATTTCGACCACCATCATCGCATGCAAATGCCCACCCGTACGCCTATGGCTCCCACACCCGGTAATGCCATGGCGTCGGCCAACGCGTATAACCTGCCCCGTCCTATTGAGGTGTATACACTCGGAGATCAGATAAACGATGCCATCCCGGAGGAAGTCCGGAGGCAGTACCACACGGACGACAATGGCAAGGTTCTCTTCTTCACCGCCCCGCCCCTTGATCGCCCTCACAAAGGCATTTCCCATGAAAGCTACGGCCTGGGACACAGCCTGCACTACCTAGCAGGACGAAAGGAGTGGTTGGCTGAGCGCGACCGCAAGCGAAAGGAGCGGGATGAGCTGCGCTCCCACGACCAGGAGAAGCGTGTCGCGATTGAAGTCAAAGAAAAGAAGCAGGAACAGAAGAAGCTGGTCGACGAGGCAAGCGACAGCATGGCCGCTTGGTTCAAGGACTACGACGAAGAAAGCAAGCGTCTGAGATCCGAGATGGATCTAGATCAGTGGCAGGAGGCCATGGAGCGCCCCACGGCATAGCAACCGGGACCAACGTTGTCCTCAGACCTCAGCACAAGTATGCAGTATGCGCGCATTCTGCTTACCCGGTAGCCCGCGGTAATGGCCGTCTCTTGTACTCTTGGCAGTGGGAGATGTGGCATCTTGAACCCGCAGCCATGATTTTAGAGGGTTCGTTCATGTCCACGGACATGATTGTTAGGAATTAGGCTCGGCGTTGGCTAGGAGGGGTCTTGGGCAGGTCTAGATACCTGGATTCTTAGTTTATTTCCAGCAGCGCTTCATGTCAGAGCAGTCAAATTGTATTATCATGGCAACGTGCGCTGGCTCTGCTTGCTCGTCTAGATCTGTGGACTGCGTTAAGTGGTCTTGCCCGAGCCATCTGCTCTAGCCTACGAGCAGTGTGTTTGTAGCGGCCATTCCTAGTAACTGGTGCAGACGCCTCAGCCTGCTTGTCTTTCTTCATCCCATGGTCTGTGCCCAGGAAAAGGGTTTGGCCGTGACAGAATTGTTGGTGCAAACTGCTGGACTACTTGCCTTATAGCCCTCGGGCGAGGAAGTTTGGTAGCCCGACCGTTGAGGATCACGAGGGCGTACGAGAACTTCTTAGACTGACCGAAGTGCCATGGGCTGCCATTATATGAGCTGACTGATAGATAGGTATGGGCGAGTTGTGCTGCGGCCCCTTCTCCCAGTAATTACTACCAGGCACTTTTCTAGTGATGGCAGGACTGCAGCGCTCCCTATTTCCGGGAGATCCAGGAGCCTGGGTTGCTAAACTATGGTATGCAAGGCTCTACCAAGGTTGGGACATTGGGCAGTTCTAGCAGGTTCTTGTGGATTGAGTAATTAGATGCCTACCAGTCAGGTGCCGTAGGGTCTGGTACGTAAAATGGACAGAATACATACATGTAGGGATTGATGCTTCATGTGCCCATCGGCGTCCTGTCTAGGTAATCCAAGATGCGAGTGTTGGGCTGGCGGTGAGCGAGTGCATCAGGCCTGGCAAGTATTCTTCTGTCCACCTAATGTGTACGATGCGGTGCGGTAATTATGCTCGCATTGACGATGGGGGTGTTTTCCACCTGCATCGAATATGTACTACGCAGTAATTAAGGTATGCTTGCATCCAGAATAATTGAGCTGCCTTTCCCTCCGACTGTCAAAAGTTAAGTTAAATGGGCGGGATTCTGGCAAAATCGACCTGTAAAAGTCGGGACTAACTCTAGGTAGTTAGTACCTGAGATTGGACCAGCACACCTATTCCCGAACACCTGGTTACGATGAGTGTCTGTGCCTATAATTACCTGTGCCCGTAATCCTCCCCCTCCATTCTTGTGGCGGACAATGTGACACACAAATCTGTTCCTCCCCCCCCTCTTCTCCTCTTCTCCCCGGCCTCCCGCAGAGCCCCCCGCCGGCACACGCGCGAGGCGAACTCTTTAAGCTGCGTGTGGGAGGCAGTGACGCTAATTCGAACCTCAAATCGGCGTCCCAAAACCAAATATCTTTGAGTCATCACCCCGTGCTCTATATTTCGTCACCTCATCTTCACCTCCCCGCCCAGTTCACCTTCAACATTCAACACAACCAAATAAACCCCCCCCCCAAAAAAAAAAGAACATTTCGCATTCCGCCCTTTTTTCTTGTCAACTACGTAATTAGTTCGGGATCTTCTCTTTTTTTCCGTGTCTGTTTGTCTTTTTGATCTCCTCTTCCACCTGGTCTTCTCTCGATCTTGTACCACAGAACGAAACGTCACCGCCTTCTCAGTTGGCCCAAGGTCCAGACCTTAGCGTTTATCAATCTTTGGCGGGAAAACCTGGGTTTTCCCTCGACAGCTTTTCTTTTTTTTCTCATCTTTCGTTGATCATTGGCGTCCCGGTCTATTTCCAAACCCTGGTGGTAGTTTTGAAGTCACGATTGCTGCTGGATTTTCATCTCCCACCGTTGGGGCCAGTCTCTTGGGATCGTCCCGGCTGAACCCTACCTGAGGCTCCTCTCCTCTCAACCAACATTCATCGTTGGATCTTGACGGTCTCAACCATCCCGGCCAACGCCCTCTCCCCTTGGTTCTGCGAGCTCCTTGATTTCTCACTGGTCCCCCGCCGTCGTACATTCCCGGCCCCAGGCTACTCACTCACCTTCTCGCCCCAAGAGCTGGTTCGGAGTCGTTCGACACTTCTCGTCACCCGGATCTCGTTCCCCTCCCATCATCTGCCATAACCCGGCTTGCCCACCGCTTCATCCTCTCTCACCCTCGGAACTGGAAGAAGAGCTTTGCCTCTCAAACTTCGGTTCGAGCTTTTTGGTCCCAGTCGATAAAATTCTCCCCGGCACTCATGCATATAAAGCAGCGCCCACCTCTTCAACATGGCTCCTTCACCCCCCCGAAAATGGTCACACAAACCACCTCGTCCTGCCAGTCCGTCAAGACTCCTCTTGTCGACGCAGATCAAACCGAGCCCTTCTACTTTCACATCTTCTACCGGCGAGCTGGGAAACTTCTCTAGAATCTTTGCTCTCTTCCAACTTGATCAAGGCTCCGTTCGTCCATCTTCAAAGACGACCAGCCACACATCATCCCCGCCGCCTTCAACTATACATCACAGCAGCTCCAGCAAGATTGCACTCACTACATCAGAATCTACACACATCTTGGAATCAAGCAAAATGGCGGTTTCTAAGAAAGCCAGCCGCCGTGCCGAACAGCAGTCGGCTTCTCCTCCAACTAAATCAGCACTGCCCGGCCAAGCTAGGTCTTCTCGCCTCTCCAAGAAGGCCCTTGCTTCTTTGAGCACCGTTTCGTCCGACAACGAGTCTTCGTCTGATTCTTGTTCGACCACACCTACCACGCCTCCAAGTTCGGCGGAGAGGACCGCCCGGAAATCACCACTTCACTACATGATTCCCTCCGCGTGCCTTCCGGCGGAGTCTCGAAACACCACCCAGTACTGTCAACCTGCTCCACCAAGCGAGTGGCTCCCCAATGTTCGCTGCCACGAACTGTTCCCCAAGCTCTCTGTCGAAGCGGCCATCAGCGCCGGAGCGATCAGCAACGCCAGAGGGATCGTCAAAAGCACAGACGAAGACTCCGATGGTGCCAGACTATCTGATGACGCCCCACCACTTCCATCGCCAGATGTCCACGTCTTCATTGACCTCTCCAATATACTTTGCGGTTTCTACGACACGCTGAAGGAGAAATCCGGCTTACGCCAAAACCAAAGGATCGCTGGTGTTCCATTCCCATTCAGAGCCCTCCGGGACTGCCTGGAGCGAAACCGGAAAGCCGTTGTTCGCGAGCTTTGCGGATCCGTCGCTGATCCCTTGTCGGATTACCCACAATATGTTTTCGACGCCCAAGCTGCTGACTACCACACAAACATGTTGACACGAGTGCCCAAGTCACCCAAGCCCAAGAGGCAGTCGAGCTACCAGTATTACTCATCAGACTCAGACTCTCCACGCCTGAGAAATGGCGAGCAGTGCGTTGATGAGCTCCTCCAGCTCAAGATGTCTGAGAGCATTCTAGAGCACGACGCCGGCATCATGGTGCTTGCCACAGGAGATGCTGCTCAGGCCGAATTCTCGGAAGGATTCCTCAAGAAAGTCGAGCAGGCCCTCAAACATGGCTGGCTCGTCGAGATCCACTCGTTCAAACGAAACATGTCGAGCGCCTGGAGCAACCCGGCGTGGCTTGCAAAGTACAATGGCCGCGTCAAGATTTTTCTACTTGATCCCTGCGTGGACGAATTCGAATCGTCAGTCGCAGTTTCAAATAAACATTCAGGGTCGCGGCGAAAGCCCAATCCCCTCCAGGCCCAGCCAAACCAGCACATGCCACTCGGCTACAATCCAGTGTCGCAACACCAGCAGCAAATACAACACATGCAGCATCTGCAGCAGCAGACCGCGGCTTATTACAGCTATCTGTACCAGTTGCAGCATCAGAATGCAACATACTACCCGCAGGGACAGTGACCCCTGCGCTTTTTGACCTCTCTTTTTTCAATCTGCACCGTTTTACCGGTGGCCTTCTACAAGCACTTACTCGATTACGACTTTGGCATAGGCTGGCTAGGTAGGCAAAATGGAGGATTTGACCTGCCTAGCTAGCTGCGTCCCATGGGACAGGAATTTGGGCAAAGGCTGTCTGACCCCGTGCGTCAGACAGCAATAGGGATATGAATTTGGAAAAGAGTTCATACCTGTCTGCGTCGTGCTGCGGGCCGGCCGAGGAGGCTCTTTGGCTGAGCAACACAGACTTTCACACTACTTTTCAACATCACTCTGACACCACTACTGTCTCTGTCTCTCATTCGAGCATCACCACGCTCGTCCAGCAACGGACGCTACGCTCTCATTTGACACTCTACGCTCACATTTATTCGACAATGCATTCACCCCATGTGGCAACGGCCTCGGCTCTCTCCACATGCCGTTCATTCCTTTCACATCGCGCTCTTTGTACGCGCTTGGAAATGAGCAATACGGGGCTGGGCATCTGCTTTTCGGCGTATAAGCGATTCTCAACGCTCTTGTCGTCCGCGGGTGTCTCGTTCGTTTCTGTCTCTGTTGATTTGGAGTCAAGGGGATTTTTGGTTCCGGGCTTTGAATTTCTTTGTCGGCATTGAAACGGCACCAGAAGGATTTTGGAAGCTTGCTTGGATGGCATCGAGGGTTCATGATGATAATGGGTTCTTCTTCTTCCTCTCTCTGTTTTTGGCCCCGTTTCATTCTCACATGGGTTGGCAATGGAAAACGAAATGGTCATGGGACAGCATCACAGGAAAGGAGGGCATTGCATTTGGTACCGGGATTCGGCATATTTCTTGTTTTTAAAGGACAATGGAAATGAGGCATTGGTGTTCACCGGGTACCGTACATGGGAGCGGCGTTTCAGGGAAACTCAAGGGAAATGGGAAACGGGCATGGCCGCAACGGGGCAGCATGGTCCAGAGAGCGGACCCTACCAAAGGGAATAACTTCATGCAGCTTTGTCCCCACGAGGACATGATCGTTGTTAGATGGTGAATAATGAAACCTGAGCCCCACCCCCATGAAATGTTTTCTGTTCGTCTGACTAAACTCGCCCACCGTGCTACCCCCATGAGATTCGGAGTCGACCTGGAAGTGTATCCCTGCGATGCGAGTCGCTTGTCTCCCATGGTCTTGTGCTCCCTGCTGTGTTGCTCTGATATGCTCCTCGATCTCGACTACGTTCCACCATTGCTCGTCTCAGCGCCAGCCCTTCTAAACTATTTACCGAGATTCCCAGGGGAAGCCTGAAAATAGTCTCAGACGATTGGAGAGAACACCACCCTCTGGGCAAGTTCCATCACTAGTCCTCATGTGGAGTGGGAGCAGCACAGCATGACTGGGAGTATACTCCAGGAAGCCACTGCCATAGAGCATGTGGGTAGATGCGGAGAGGACCTCCTGGTTTGGGATTGGAGGGGCTCATAAGCATAGTATTGTAGATGCGAAGTCTTATCTTTGGTATTACAGACACGTAAAAACCGATATAGCGCAAAGGGTGGTATTCCTTCCTGTCAGCCCAACCCCGTCATGTATCTCGTAGCTAAAACTAGCTTGCCTCCGAGACTCGCGCGGGTCTCGGGGTAAGAAAAGATTCAATGATCCAGAAAACACAAAAAGTGACTACGCCGTTGCCCGAAGCTGCAGCTGATTTCTCTATTTTCGCCCGTAACCTCTCCCGCGGAACTGTTAGTATTCGCAAATTCCAAAAAAAAAAAAAAAACCCCGATCCCCGTTATCCATCAATGGTTCGCGCCACATTGCTTGATTTCATCCATATTTGTTGTGCTACAAAATCGCAGGACACAGCTAGGGGGCTCAATCTTCGACCACGTTCTCCGTATATATATAGATGCGTTCTGTAGCCACATAACCCACTACGGTGAATGGGATGCGTGAACTCGTCTGGAACATTTTCGGTTAGATCGTCTTTCAAGTCGAGAGCATAGATCTATGTCTCGCACAAATGCAAGACAGGGGATAGAGGATTGATGTCGTCGACGACTCCGCAATCAACCGGTTCCGCATATAACTGGATTAGAAAACGACCTGAAGACATCAGTATGAAGCCTATCATGACTGGCTTGTCTCCCTCTCCTCTTGGATTGACGTAATATCAACCCCGCTGCCACCTTCCAGCAACGGCTGGCTAGGCGGTGGCATAGATGAGTGCGTTTTCGAAGAGCCGGTGGGAGTGCTGTAGTTTCCGGCATTCGGGTCACCATCATTCGGCTGACCGCGAGATGCGTCTGTTGGGAACTCCCTCTGCAAAGGCGACGTGTGTACTGGTGAGTTAGACTGTTTGCTCTGAGCGTCTCCATTGCCACCTCGGGAGGAGTTGCGTGGAGACACTCGGCCGGTCTGCAAACGGAAATTAGCACATTCAGAAGCTTTCATCGTCACCTGTCCCGGGGAAGCACCTCACCTGCTTCGCCCATCGCAGGCCACAACTGTTACAGAGATCCCTCTGGCCACTAGGGCCCCTCCTCCATTCGGGCGTGTTCCTAGTGTGACAGTTTGCGCAGTCACGAACTACATTGCCGACTCCCTTCCTTCGCTTCCTCTTCTTTTTGTTCGACAGCAGACCGCCCAGCTCCTCTGCCAGTATCCGGTTCACCTTCTCCATCTGCCGCAACTCAAACTGCCAGCTGGAGCACTTGGTTGTTCTTAATTCCTCGAATATGTTATCATCCGAAGCCAAGGCGGCATCTTGTGTACCAGGCATCAGCGCGCTTCCGGCAGGAGTTGAAACGGCCCCAGTCGCGCTAGGTCCCGAAACTTCCAGGCCGGTGTTGGGAAGTGCGGCTTGTGTCGCACTGGCGGCTGCAGGTGTGGACGCGACGCTGCCCGGCGAGGATGTTGCGGGTGCGATAGCCCTTGATGATGCCTTAAGAAGCTTTGTCTGGGCGAGCAGAAACGTCGGCTTCTGCCCCTCTGAAGCATCACCAGGATAAAGAATCGTCTGGGCTTGCAAGACTTGGCCCCTACGATTGTGAACTTCGTGTTTGCATGTGACGATCTTGCCTCGCCTTGCCTTCTCTATCGAGCGCCCGAATTCGGCACGAGACTCCCTCCGCATCAGCTCCTGGATGCTAGTTCCGACCAGGTTTTCGGGTTGCAGATCCAGCAGAGACCGAATGTTGGACGAAACAAAAAGGAACATCCCCGAGGTGGAAATCTTGCTCCAAAGTTCGCTATCGCCAATGCCGCCATTGGCTTCCAGATCCCGCCGGCTCAACGCGAACACCGGCCGCTTCCGTCCTACCAAAATGATGCATTTTCGTCCCTTGCCCTGCTCGACAAAAAGCGAGCCGTAGCTTTCAAACCAGGTGTAGCCGCTCTGTTTCCGTCTTATGCGAAAAACAATATTGACAGGATTGCCAACTGAAGTATCTTTCAACTCACGAGTGACCGGGACGATGTCGGAGGGGTGGCACACAGTCGATAGCGAGTTGCCCACAAGATCGGCAGCATCGTACTCCAGCACACGCTTGCAGGACGGTGAGAGATACAAAAACAGACCCTTCAGGGACAGGACGTGTACCACATCATCCGTATTCTCGAGCAGCATCTTGTCCCATGACTGCTTGTGCCAATCGGAGACGGAACCCTTTGGATTGAACTGTTGAAGCAATGTTGAAACATCATCGACTCCTAACGTTTGGCCGTTATCCGGCTCAAACTGGCCTGCAGTTGGAGGGGTCCAGATATATTGGCCAATATCGCTGTGTTTGTAGTTGACCTTGACTCCTCCAACTTCTTGTCCAGAAGCAATCGCGTCTGGGCACTCGACGAGATCAATCTGGAATCCCACAAAGAAACGGATCTCATCGGGGTCATCCCAGGGAATTGGAATCATAGTCAGCAGGTTTAAGAAAGGTTTCCCGCCTTTGCGATAGTTGATCAGGCTCTGCTGGACCTCCTTGCCCTCGGCAATTTTCTTCTTCAGGTTGTAGACGGCGCCGTCATCGACAAACTCTCGTTTGGAACCGGCCTCGACGTTGCCGTCAGGGGCCTGGAGGAAGCGGCAGTTCTGGCCAACAATCTCGTGGCGACTGTAACCTGTCAAGTTCTGGAAATTGTCGGAGACGTAGATGATCGGGCAGTCGTTTAAGGAAACATCACACACAACGAACGCACAAGACATGTCAACTGCGCCGAGGTGGATTTCAGGATTCTTGCGCGTGGCGACATACCACAACGCTCGTAACATGTCGAAGCCGCTCTTGGAATATACAGTCTTTTCCTTCGAATCACCCCGTGACGTCGCTGGTGCGCCAGGAGTGGTGGCTGCGGAGCCGGTGCTTTGGGATATGGGTGTTTGTGGGGTAGTCAGTGCTGATGCTCGAGCGGCCGACTCAACAGAATTGCTGGATAGTTCTCGCGACAACTCCGGTTTGCTCGGCGAGATGCTTGCAGTACCCCGACTCGGGTTCTTGGGTTGGGGTAGCTTGGCCTCCGGGACATCGTCAGCACTTGGAAATGCCTGGGGAGTATTGGCCGCGACGTCAGCTCTCGCATCAAGGGTGAGAGGGTTCGCTGCGTTGCGAGGCGTGGCATCTAGTTGTCCATCTTCGGCACCCATATCCATGGAATAATCCTGGCCGGCTGTGTTGAGAGTGTCCGGCGCAAACTGGCCGCCCATTGCTGATGGGTCAAACATGTTCATGGTACCCTGTTCATGACTGATAGGGCTCATGTTCATATTCGCAAATGTTGCAGGCATCATATTGCCCATCAGGTCGGAGGATAAGGGGGTAAAGTTCGTGGCGGCAGGCATCTGCATAACGTCATGGTTGGAGAAGTCGTCCATAGGCCCAGCCATGGACATGTTGTTGCCCATGTTAGAGAAATCGTTACTCATGCCCGAGCTAGGGAATGTGTAATTCCTGTATGAATCGTTGGATCCGCCAAACTCCATCATTGATAATCTTCGATCCTGGCCATCTTGGCCAAGCTGACCATGGTATGGTTGAGGAATACTCCGGCGGCGTTGAAGCTCGTTTTGGTTATCACGGATGATATCATCGAGGGAGTCGCCGCCAAGCATACTAGTATCGCCCATAGAGTTCATTTGCCTTCCACCTTGATGGTCGTGATGACCTCCGGCATCCATGTGCATTTGCTGTCCTTGCTGTCCCTGGTAGTAAGCCTCCATGTTGACGGCATCTGTTCTCGGATGCGCTCCGAGAAAGAAGAAGGAACTGTATGTGTGTACCAGCCAGCTTTTTCAACCGTCTAGCTTGTATTTTTCTCTTCCTAATCGCCTGCTCAAATGATGCCACCTGTGCATACGGTCCAAGGGTCAAGACGAGGGCCGATTCTTGGGGGTTGTTCCAGGTCGCAGTGCGTGATGGTGGACACTCGACAAGCACGAGCGCGTGGAGCCTTTCTCTCTGCTACAGCTGCAGTATATCCGGATCTCGAGGCAGGGTATCGGTAAGCGGGCACTGATCAGAGGGCAGGATCTCTCGAGCCTAGCAGCAGGAGATGGAGGTTTGTACCGCAGCGGTGGTCGTGGTGGGTCACGTATCTTGACGAGGAGGTCGCCTGCGGGGGAGATGTCGATGATCAGATCGGACTAGCCAATGCGCGAACTGCTGGAGAACTAGCAGAGACGATGAGGGTTTTTGGGCGAAGCAATAGGCCAAAGAGGGCTCGAGACACGCATTCCACGGAGTTTGGAAGTGCAAGTTGGACGGCACAAGGTGCTGGAGCCCGGATCCAATCGCTACCGCGTAGTGTGCGCTTGGTCAGTGGAAGTTGGCGCAACGGGCGGGTAACCGCATGCCCCCTTTGGCTTGGGGTCGTAGGAGAATTATCTAGGGGGGGTATGCGAGAAATGAACAGGAAGCTTTGTTGGACTCGGTCCGAGAAGGACCGTAGATGGTTGCGGCGGAGGCAAACTGATGGGTGGAGGCGCCGTCTGCTCGCCCAAGTTGTAGAGGAGCGAGTCAAGCTCAGCGGGTCATGTCATGGGGCGGGCTGGCCAGTTCGCGCAGATGAGCGGTGGGATTCGATGCAGGGTCCCTCGGGGCTTTCTTAGCACTGATACACAGGTAGTTGGAGAGATCGGAGGTAAACGAGCGCCAATCCGAGAGACCAGCCGATAGATGAATGAATGAGTGAGTGATCGAGTGGATTGAATGTGAGTGCGTGCGTGGGTAAAAGGGTGAGCTTTAGTCACGGTGATCTACTCTAATTAGTCCCGAGTTTGGGTCGCTAGAGATGGTGCTTCAAAAGAAATGTGTGCTTTTTTCGCCACAAACTCCTAATGTGGGGGGGGGGAGGGTGGAGGTGAGGGAGGTGAGGAAGGGAAGAATGAAGAGGAAGCTGGAGTTCGTCATTGCATGGTTTGTTTGTAAGGTAGGGACCCCCCCCCCCCTCCGGGCCAGACATGGTATATGATGATGGCCATCTCTTTTCGGACATGGGGAATTGTCCTCAATTTGCAGCGGGAATCGAATTCGCCCATCCACTCACTACCTTACCTATTCGTCCGCGCCGCCGCCTTCGGCCAGCCCCTAGCTTTTCTATCACCGTGTAGATTAAATCTAATGGGGGATACGCTACCACTAGTATTACCACAATATACATCCAAGTCGGATGTTTCGTGCATCTTTCTCTCAAAATTATGCCAATTCCACATTTGATTCTCTCAGCCCGGGTCCTCCTTCTAGACTGCCAAGAAATAATGCACCGATGAGATCCCTCCCAACAAAGGTCCACGCACTCACTTCTAGTCCCGGGTAGGTACATACATACGCACTCTCTCAAGCTCCCTACCTTATGAAGGAGAGAGAGTTACAGAGGTACAGATACAGAGACACAGAGATACACCCCGATGGCCGGCTGCGTGTCACCAACCCTACAATCGACACCACAGCGTTGGATATGTAGACGCACCGCCGAACCCGGTGCCGGACTCGGCTTATGACCGAGGCGTACCTAACATCCCTGCCTCACTGCCCGCATGCCTGCCGGCTGCACACCAAACTACAATAGGGTTTATTAGCCAATTATTCAAAGCAGTTCGGTACGTGGTGCTGTGTGGCCTACAGTCGTCCTCACCGAATCACGCATCTCCCTCATGCTAAACACAGGAAGATCACTTGTTTCATCTCAAATCATGAGAGGCAAAAGCCGAGTCTTCATGGCATTCTCATAGTTCCCCATATCCTCCATTCCCCCTCCAATTTATCACCTGCCCTGGACTTACTGGAAGCTAATAATAACAACATCGTGTCACCTCCTCACCCAACTCTACTCCGTAGACCCTGCCCCTTCCGCATGTGGCAACCCTACGTCATAATAGTTGACGTTGCTACGAAAATATGGGGCCATGATCCACCATCCCTGCACTCACATCGCTTAACTAAGGTATTACTGGGTAAGGTACCTTACGTATACCAAACCGGCGCACTCTAGACCTCGCGCCAACGACGCATAATTTTTGTGACTCGTTTTTTTTATTGTAAAAAGAGAACCTCGACTCAAAAGGTTTCAATAGTTATCTAACCAAACCGCCTCCCAGCCCTACCACACTCCCCCCGCTCCTGAGACTTCAACCACCAACGGCGGGGCGCGGCAACTAAAGACTTACCCTCCGCCCATATTCCTGACAAAAAAAGCCCGCTTCCAAGAAAACAAGTCAACGAGATGGGGGAAAACTCTGCTGTTGAATCTGTGTGTCTGTGGTGGTATCATCCGCTTCTTCTTTCTATCCTAGTTGCCGTAACTCGACGCTTCCATCATCCACGTCGGCATCCCTTCGTCATTCTCGTAAAACGCTCCTGGTCTAGAATGCCAAGCTCCTCCTTCGGCTGCCATATCTAGGCAAAGTACGCCATGATGGTCCGTTGCGAGTCCTGGGAGAACTGCTGCAGCAGCGGTGTTGGGTCCAAGCCAGCAGTAGTCAGCAGCACCTTCGTCGCTGCAACCACTCGGCTCGCCGTCTGACCCTGTAGAGTCTCCGCCTCGAGGGCTTGCGCAATGAAGACAAATATCTTGCCCGCCTGGTTCGTCACAGCGGGGTTTTGCCTGCAAAGAATGGTTAGCTTCCAGTACTGTTTTGAGTCAATACTCCTAGGCCCTAAAACTTACTGATCGATAAGCTCTGCGAGGTATGCATACGCATAAGGCGCAGCTTCTTCATCATTCGTGACAGGGAGTGTCTCAATCCACTGGGTCACAACAGCCTGCGCGTCCTGGACTTGACTCGAGTTATAGTGAAGGATCTTGGCGATCGCCGCACATGCATTCTCCGTCGCGTAGGCATTATTCTCGTTTCTAGCCTCCGGTACCTGCGTCACCTGGAACAGGAAAGGTAGGGACCCGCCCAAGAACTGAGCCCACGGTGCGCCACCGCGATGCGCAGCCACACCAATGCCGTAGGCGGCTGCTTGTCGGATCGCAGGAGACACGTCTCTGCATCCATCGATAAGTGGTTGAGTGATGTAGTTGGCGTATCGTATGCTGTCTTGCCCGCAGTATTCCAGGACATCGTCCATAATGCAGAGCCCCCATTGCCGCTGCGTGGGATCTTCCGATCGAAGGAACCCCTCGTACGTCGTCATCCGTGTTTCCCAAGCAGGCAAGAAGGCGGCGCCGTGGTTTTTGAAGATGGCATGGAAAGCCTTGTTCATGTCCGACAGCAGCGTTTGGTCATCCTCGATGGCGAGCAGAGTATCTTCTGCTTCATCCTCCACGTCGTCGGCCGTTGCTCCCTCCTTCTCTTCCGCACGCTGAGCCACCCGATCCTTGTAATCCTCAATCGCCGAGTGCACGGAGTCAATGAACCGTAACATGTGATCGGACGTCAGACAATCCTTGCCGACGACCTCAACCGATTCGTAGAAGCACTGGTACATCTCCGCGAGAGTGTCGATGGCCGGCTCAGCGGTGAGAACCTCAAGGAGCTTGTCGACAGTGGCCGCCCAGAGACCTGCAAGCTCGTTCGATGGGCTACCATATGCTTTCTTGTAAGAGCTCAGCAGATGGGGCACCAGTTTCGCCGAGATGAATCTAACCGGGTCATGGAAGAAAAAAGCCAGACCGGGCAATGCGATCTTCTCCATAATCTCGGCAACATAAGGTGCGAATGCTTCTTCGAGAACTTGGGCATACACGACAAGGAGTTCGATTGCCATGTTCTTGTCGTCCATTGCACTGGTCTTGATGCCAATCATCTTACCCTTCAGAGGCACAAGCTCCCATCCTTCTTCCTGTTGGATTTGTTCCACTTGATCGTCGTCGTCCAGAAGCTGGATATCTGCTTTGGCGCCTGCTAGTTCCACGAGAGGTGGCATGACATTCGGCAAGAAGGGCAGGAATGATTGGCCAAGTACCCTGCACATACGCCCCCAGCAGTGCATCAAATACTGGGCCTGGGGATCATCCGGGTCGGTAATGTTCGTCTGAATGTTAGCAAGAAGCTGGACCAACGTCATGGCGTCGTTTCCCAGTCTTTCTTTTCCGACAGCCAATGCAATCAGCGTGGCACATTCCATGGCCTTGGCCCGGAGAAGACGGAACTCCTTCTCGTTCTCCCTCTGGAGGACGCTTACCAACAGAGGCATCAAAGTGTCGTAGTACTTAGAAAAGGCGGCTTCAGCAGCATCAGCTATGGTGGCGATTGTTGACAGGGCCTGTTCTTGAACGTAGCGTTTCTCGTTCTGCAACAATTGGAACAGATGAGAGAGCAAGTCGTCCAGATATGGTTCCAAGATGGTCTTTTCGGCCTCCTCGCAAAAGTTGACCAAAGCGGCGGCGGCATGCGACTTGACACGAGCCTCGGGGGAGTCGAGCACCGGGATGATGGCTTTCAGAACACGGTCGTAGTAGTCCGTCTGCATCTTCGGGGCGAAGTCCGTGCTCATTTGACCAAGGGCATTACAGCCCGCCCATCGGACGCGGGGATGGGGATCTTTGAGGGCTGGAACAACCAGGTCTAGGACTTGACTCAGTTCGCCAATCATCAGCTCCCGACAGCCTTCTGAGATGGCAGAAATTGCCATGAGCGCCGCATGTCTATCCCTCCAGGCCATAGATGTCATCATTCTAGGAAGCCAGTTAAAGGTCGGGGCTAGAATAGTCTGACCGCCAAGTTTGTTGGCAAGCCTGTCCATGCACTGTTCTCCTGCGACGTGGTTCAGGTCGCTTTCTTCCTGGTCGAGCTATTTCGGCGTTAGGGGCGGAACGGCAAGGCTATCAGCACCGGTGAAACTCACATCGTCGGATGCCAGCCATTCGGAAGCATCATCGTCATCCTCGCCCAAGTCTGTCATCAGACTGAGGCACTGAGTAATCATGTCATTCGTGTAGGTGGCGTCTTTCCGGCACATCGATGGCGCGTAGTCCGCAAAGGTAGCCATCAGCTCAAGGGCATTCTGGCGGGACAGATTATCCAGCTCCTTATCCTGAATAACAGACACGCTAAACATGACCATGTTATGAAAGAGAGGTTTGAACATCTTGGGAGCAGTCTCGGCCATGTCGATGAGAGCCACGAGCGCCGTGCTAAGGTCTTCCGAATCGTGGCTATCCTTGATAGGGGGCAAGATGTTGAGAACGTCGGGTAGTAGGGAATAATATTTGGGCTGAATCCGCTTGCTCAAGCTTCTGAAAAAGGCAGCAAAGGCTTCCATGGCGGCTAGTCGCACCTAAGATTTATGTCAGTTACGTTGCCGATACCATATTCGAGGTTTGAGGCCGCAGACCTGGACTGAATCATCCTTAAACCCCTTGTTAAATGCCTGGAGTACGCCATCCTCGTGCTGCTTCTCGATAACCCCGGGGGTGGTGGCGAAAACACGGAAAGCAGTCTCGCGCTTCTCCGCGTCTGGAGCCAAGCTGAGCTGGAAGAGGCCAGCGAGTAATTCGGGCCACGAGTCATCTACCATGGCGCCGGGTCAGTAATGTCACCAGTGCGGAAGCGATCATGTAGGACAAACTGTTCTCTGTGTACTGCCTCGCGACTTCAGCGACAGCATCGCTGATTTTATTTCGAACAGACCGGTCGAAATCCCCGCCGAGCGTCTCAAGAAGCTTCTGCCGAATTACAGCAGCCTGTTCCTTGGACAAGGAAATGAACATGTCCACATTCTCTCCTCTTTCATTTTTGCGAGTTTTCGAGGCGATTCGACGAAATATGACGGCAGCAAAGGAGCGGGTCTGTGAACAGAACAGCTAGTCAGCGAGGGCATGGGGTCGAGACACACGACAAGGAGTGGAAGGGAAGGGGAAAGGAAGCGGATCGGATAGAGTGAATGGGATGAAGCATACAGAAGGGTCGGTAGCGGCTTGGATCTGCTCTGCGAGACCCATCAACAGAATCTCGGGTCGCGCATTTGTCCAACTGTTTTGGAGGTGCTCCTCTGCCTGGGATCGAATGCTATTGTCCGAGGATTGCAGGGCTTGCAGGAGCTGGCTCAGCTCCGCATGGACATCTGGAGGAAGTAGCGACATGGTTGGATATGAATATGGGGTCGTCCCAGCTCGGGGGTGGACGGCGACGGCGACGATGGCGAGGCGGTGGGATAGTCGGTTCAAGGGTGAGAGAAGAGGAATTGGGCAGCTGAGTTGGCCTTTTTTGGCGGGGCCTGAGTTGGTGTGCCGATGCAAGCGAACGCGTCAAACGCGAGCTTAACGAAGCAGTATTTGGTAGGGAAGGATGTATCAATGTTCGGTGAGAGTTAACTGGTCATGACACGCGTAACAGGAGCAGGGCATGAAGTGAGGCACCCAAGCCCACGCTTTGCAAATGGAGAGGATTTTGAGATCTTGGAGGGGGAATTGGAAAAATGTCAATATTTTGGGAGGGCCTTTGGAGGGGTAGCGCTAGCCTTGAAAAGTTCGGGAACTTTTTGCCTGTGTACTTGGATACCCGGTACATGCCTGAGCTGCTTAGGGCCCATCAAACATCGCCATGTACTTGTTGGATAAGTACTGGCCGCCGCTCTTAGTTGAGATAGTATCCAATCATCAGCTAGGACTGCCCTTCCTGTGCCTAGTCCTCTTCTGCCTAGCTCTCTCTCTCTCTTCTTTGTTGTTGGATTACTCGAGGCCGGTGCCTTTGATCTTTGTGTGCGAGACGGATGTTATGCGCAATGCGAGGCAAATGGTATTGATATGGCATAAGCATCACTGTAGGTATATGCTCCCAGGACGGCACAGACTCAAACGATACCCAACTTATACTGCTTCCGGATTACCTTTGTTCAACCCCCGGTCTACACATTTGTATGTAGAGATGGGAGACACCAAAAATGGATAGGTGTATGCGCCTCCGGGCGAGTTAAGTGTGTGCGCGTGTTATTCAGAGCTATCCAACTTATACCTAGCCAATTCTAGATACAGAGATTAGTTCCACCCGAATTCAGTCTACTGCAGTAGGATTTTCCACGTAGTTGACTCGAAAACCCGTACCACAGCCGGGCGAGATGAAAACTGCCTCTGAGTTGAAGCAAACCAAAGGAGCAGCTAGTTGTGCGCAGCTCTCCCGGGTTCCTCATTTTTAGTACAATTCCTAACAGGCATTCTAAGCCTTTCAGCTAGGGATGGTTCGAAGCCAAGTTTTTCGGGTGCGATCAAGCTCCACTGCGGCTTGCTTGTTTACCTACTTCAACTACCTAGTTAAATGGCGAGGTCATGGCTTGTAGGCACAAACCTGCACAAAGCACAGTGAAGCATGCAATACGGTTTATCTACCTTGACCAAGCATGTTGAACGGCTTCTGTGTAACTGAAATTGTGTAAAGACACAAGTTTAAAGGTGGTGGCCAGCGCCAACAGGGATTGCATGTGCCTTGCGTTGTAGAGTGCCAGCTACTAAGTGAGATGCGCAGACCGGAAAGGTTCAATGCCAGCCGGGTTTGGTTGCAGGCCTTTGGTACATCCATCAATAGCAGCTCGGGGGCTAGGGCTGATTAAAAGACCCTGACATCACTGGTTCTGGCTGACTTAACTTAGTGCCCACTGCCACTAAAAAGCTGAGCTATGTGTGGGGTGAGGGGTGGTCGTCGGAGAGGCGGGGTTCAAGTTGGATCCGAGAACTTTGATGGAGCGAGCGCATGTTGAAGCTGCCCACCGTTCGTAGTATTCATTCTCAACTACCCTTCTAACTTACTCATTCCTGTCCGCTCCATTGAATTACATCCCTTGTCTCGTCTATACCTCCCCTAGTATTCGACCTAATCTGCCCATATCCACTACGAATCAAGTACTCTCAGCTTCATTCGAACCGTGAATGAGCAAAAGACGTTGTGATTTCTACACTTCGAAATTCAAATGCTAACACCAGCCGCCTAATTTCTCTCTCACGCAATTCGCCCACCAGTGTGCAAGTGTGCCGTCATATGCCATAGCTTCCTTCCTACAGGTGCCCGTCGGGTGCCCGCTCTAATAACTGATCGCACTGGCCTCGGGACCGGCCTTCACCTCTTGGTTCTTCCGCGAGTCGAGAGTCTCATTGATCACCTGTTTGTTTGAAGATCGATAAGGGCACTCTTCCTTCACGGGCGGGTGGAAGCTGTCATTTATTTCCACAGCCGCTCCATCGAGACGCCCAAAACCTTATCCAAGCAATGGATTCTTCAGCCGGTCAGGACGGCCACAAAGATACCGTGGACGCCAAGGATCCCCGAGATGGAACCACCTCGACCTCACCTCCACAACGAACTCCCTCCCAATCGAGTATCCATAAGCCCCCTGGCCATGTCTCCTCCCATCGGCAAAGCTTCGCCGAGAACCTGAGGAACGCTCCGTCTTCCCCTCGCTCCCAGCGCAATCCATCCTTCACCCAGTCTGCCGTGCAAGAGCTCCTCAACCACCCTCCAGCTGCCAACAAGCACTCCAACCCGCGATTCGCAGGTAGAGACTGGCGAGATATCTCGGTCGGCGAGCTTGTATCGCAAGACGATGTAAAATGGGCGAACCTAGATACGAGCGTTGAAGAAGCTTCAATGGTACGTACGGGCGCCTAGATTCGTCCGGGATATGCCCGCAACTGGTTTTCCATGCTATCTCTCTATCGCAACAGCTGATGTCCTAGTAGTTGCTTGTCAAGCACAGCCCTATCAATGCTGTGCTCATTCGCGAAACCGCGTCGTCCAAGACTGCCATATCCACGTTCGATTACAACGACCTCAACGCATATCTCCTAGTTGTCGTGGGACTTGCGAAGCCCGACGAGGAGCATCTTGCGCTGTACAATGACATCGCCACCAAGGGCCAGGGCGGAGGCAGTATAGCTTTGCAGGATATACAGCCCTTGTGTCGAAAAGAATCCCTTGTGACCCTGCCGTCCGACGAAACCTTGCACCGCGTCATCGAGGTATTTGGCGGCGGCATTCATCATGTTCTTGTGACGAGCCCATCCGGCGATGTTGTTGGAATTCTCAGCCAATCGAAGCTGGTCGAATTCTTCTGGAATGAAGGCGTGAACTTTCCTGCCATAGAGAGACTGTACCCGCTCATTCTGCGTGATCTTGGTATTGGGACGCAGCATATTATCGCGGTCAAGTAAGCCAGGTTGACCCCTTCTGAACTGTGCAACCCGGAATTCAGCTGACTGGGAAACAATAGCTCCGACAGCCTGCTAGCGGATGCTCTTATTCTGATGAACACCGAGGGCCTTACAAGTGTGGCTGTGATCGATAATGGGAACAATGTTGTCGGCAACATCTCCACGGTCGATGTCAAGCACCTTACAAACGCCGCGAGCGCACCGCTCCTCAAGTTGTCATGCATGCACTTCGTATCCGTCATCCTAAGCGAGCGTGGGGTGGAACAGGGCCGCGATCCCTTCCCCGTCTTCTACGTCAACCCATACTCTACCCTTGCTCACACCGTTGCGAAGTTGGTCGCGACGCATTCCCATCGCATGTGGGTGGTGGAATCAGCTTCGCCATCCCCATCCGCTCCAGCAACGCCTCTACTAGGCCCTACTGTCCTAGTTCCAGGCCAGGGCTCTACCCCTCAGTCACCTCTACCGCCAGCTGTGCATAATGCCGTGCCCGCCGCTGCCATGTCTGGCGCTCACCTTTCCGGCCGTCTCACTGGCGTAGTGTCACTCACTGATGTTCTCAACATGTTTGCCAAGTCGTCCGGGTTGCATCCCTCTGATCCAGGAGAGCAGCG
Source organism: Reticulascus tulasneorum (assembly GCA_001557505.1). Taxonomy (NCBI): domain Eukaryota; kingdom Fungi; phylum Ascomycota; class Sordariomycetes; order Glomerellales; family Reticulascaceae; genus Reticulascus; species Reticulascus tulasneorum. Next base: position 65,533 of record LSAX01000013.1, on the reverse strand, counting down.
AGCGCGACGACGCAGGAGCTCCAGTAGCTCTGTTAGACCCAGCATCGATTCATCCAGGGCAAGCTTGGACATTCGTCGCTGAACGACGCTGAGGAGGCACGAGACTTATGTCTGGCATTTCCGGGTTCTAGCAAGGGTCATTTATAGAAGTGGTTGCATGTTATAATGGCTTTGGCCGTGAGCAAACTCAAGGAATGACGTTTAAAATGTGTGGGTGGTCGGCTCGTGCAAACTACTCCAACCAATTTGCAAAGTGGCTCATCACACAGGCGGAATGGCTTAGCATTACGTTCCGCCTTCTTGCCGGTGGTAGATGCGACCATGAGCTTCATTTCGACAACTGGACAACGGAATTTAGCCTTCGGCGTGCCACGAAGTCGGTCAAACTAGTCTCCCCGGGTTTCCTAACCTTGCACTCATCTTTTGAACTGACATTTTGGGGATCAGTAAGTTGATGGGAGGAGTCTACAGCTGCCTCTGGATAGAATAAAGAGATCTATCACGCACTGGCAACCGGTTGTAGAACTCAGGATGCGGAAGCAATCTGGCCAGCACAGGTTGGAGTCAAAGCATGTCTATCTAGACTTTGAAATTTGCTCATTTTGTCAACACTTTCTCCGTCTCCCTGCCTCGAATCATTCACTTGGTTCTTATTTAAGATTTGGTGGACTATAAGTGCAGCCAAAAGTCTCATCGGATGAAGCATTGAGATTGCCGGCACTCGTACTTTCTAGCCAACAGCGCTTCGCTTCGCACCGTCATCCTGAATACATAGATCAGCGGAGACCTTCAAGCTAGTTAACCTGGACCGGGCCCTATTGCCTATACTGGTTGCCCGTTCCCAACATAGCATAGTTCTCGTGACAGGAAACTCGATTATGGAGCACTACAACCATATCAGGGACTCTTAATTCCAGTTGAAGTAGTTGCAGCGAGATGATTGTGTCACTATGACTGTCTTCGGAGCTGAGGTCACTCTTGACGCTCTTTGATTTTGATGAAAATATTCTACCAGCTTACCTCGGGGTCCGGCTGAAAGTTTAGAGAGGCCAAATTGAGGGAGGTTCAGTCTCGTCTACCAGGAGGAGGCTCATGTGAAGAAAGGCTAAGAGAGAGCCTTGAGGTACAGTGCCTAACTTGGCGGAAAATTAGTATTGTCGTTACCAAAAACACTGTGTGGAGCACGACTGAACTTTTTGCTTCTACTTTTACTCACATCCCATAAGTGATCGATTCTCACTCACTTTCTTTCAGCAACTTGATTCTCTTTAAGATACCAGACTACCTTAGTACTTGATCACCACTTGTAACATAGCCAATTGACGAATTGTCTGGCTTCTCTGGCTGAGAAATAGGCCAGAAACGCAACCCAAGCCCCACCAAGTTCAATTTGCGTCCATATCACCAGGAAACGTCTGCCGTCATGGCTGGAAAAGGGGTTTCGGAAGATTTCAAGTCCTTCTACTTGCAAAGAGCCACTGCAGAGTTCGCAGAGGACTTGGACAAAATTCGCGGCGCCGACGACTTCAAGGCCGACTCCGTTCCGTTCCTCGTCCACGCACTTGAGCAGGGTACGAAGCTCTTCTCGCCTGCGGACCAGGCAAGAGTCGTAAATGCCGAGGAAGACGCTTCCAAACGCCAGCAGGAGAAGGCAAGGTAGTGCGTGGGACGTCCTTTGCGATGACGCACCTGCGCGGTCTCGGGTTATTCGGAAGATGTGGCTGTCATATTAAACGGTCGACCGGAAACTGTGCAGAGAGCACGCGTTTATGTTACTCTATTGCCGCGATCCAGCAGCCCTTTCTCGGGAATCCCAGATCCTCACATTCTTCACCAATCAGCAAGCGAATAAGGACGCTGATCTACTCGTGCTCAACTCTTCGAGAGACGCAAACATTACCGGGTTTGGAGCACTATGCTCACGCCTAAGGAGGTTGCATGTGCTCACTAGACGTCGCATCCGCACTCAAGGCCAAGCCAGTGAATGCTAAAGCCATTGATACGTCCAGAATCTGACTGCCGGTCGCCATCCGCCAGCTGTGAGCGGACTTGGTATCGCAAATGCTTTCGTGCGCCGCCAGGTTAGCGCATCGGAACTCCGTCGATGAGATCAATCGCAGTGAAGGACTTGTTGCGCGATGCCGACAAGGAACCAGGCACAGCGACAAACAGGAACATGGGCAGGGATCGCGTCACAGATAGGAGTAAATACAATGAGAAAACGTATACCCAGTCATCTCTGAGCGAACCGCGCACGCTGCGTGAAGCTCTACAGGGAACAGTTGATCCAGCTTGTACAAATCCTTTTTAACCCCGTCGTAACTGTATAGCATCAAGGCAGGGCTTCTCAGACTGCTTGGCAACAGATGGCCGAAACTCACAGCCCAGACCTCGAGCCTTGCCTAGGTGACATTAGCCTTGTCCTGCTTTGCAAAGCTGAGAACCGTCGATGGTGAAGTGATGTACGAAACGTTTCGTAGTACAGGGAAAAAGGGTTTTATGTCATCTCGATAGTTGGCTTCGGAAATTATGTATTGTGATTATGACTCTCTGGTCGGCCATTCGTCTGATCGCTAAGGGTATCTCAGGATAGTAAGAAACATTAGGACATGCAGCAAGGAAATGGAAGAAAACGCTCCTTCACCAGCTCTCAGGACAATCCAAGACAAAGTAGGTCTATCACTACACAGCCAGAAGAGTCAAGCACCGTTAGCAACAACTGATCTTCGCCGCCATCATTGTCCCGTGTTGGGATCCTAATCCAATCGGTACGAGCGGGCAGGTCGGCCCGCCTCCTTCCGCACAGCCCAACCTTTGATCGCCAGAGCCACAACAATCCAGGCCATTAAAATCCCAACAAATCCCGTCGTCACGGTATACATGAACATGGCGTCGAGATCGTAATGAATCATGCCATCGATTGTGTCTCCGCTCTAAGCATCCACGAAAGTCAGCTCCGGTACAGCTAGAAAGCATCATGGTCTTCAGCAGAAGGTAAACTTACGCTCGCCATGAATATTATACCTCCTGAAATCAGTCCAAACGAGGCCAGCAACTCGGTCGGCGGTCGGGACGGGAGGACCGATCGAGGAGGCTTCAGATACATCAGTACATATGTGAGACCCCGGGCGAAAGACGCTCCCGTGAGTAAGTTCCCCCATTGCTTATGCACCATGTTCGAGATCATCGACGACTGGGTATGTGAGCTCATCATGAATCCTAGGAGAAGGATCACGAGAGCGGGAATGGGGTTGAGCGAGAACTCGTATTGCGCTGGTGGCCTGAGCGACTCCCGTTCATCCTCCCGGTAGTTATGTTCCGGATATGTCAGAGCAGCCTCAGTGACAGTTGTGTTTAAGAGATCTCTAACGCGGGTCGATTCGATGAGCATTCCACACTGTGGCATAACTCCGTTAGTAAGGTCGCGTTATATAAGGAAGAGTATGCAAGCGTGAAGAAAGGGGGTCTTGGAAGGGCAAAAGGGGGGCGATTGGAGGATGAGGGGGTGAGGGGACACACCAAACCACCGCCAATGAACAAGACCGTTATAGAAATGTGTTCCAGGTCCTGCGAACTGTACTCCTTGCCCGAATTTCCCAAGTGTTCCAAGAAAACATTGGTCGAGCCGTATGTGAAAATAAGTGCACTCTCGACAAACTCCGCAGATGGCCGCCATTTTTGGCCTGCCTGCTTGGGTCTCACGTTCCAGGCCTATTCGATGAATATGTCAGCAGCCTGCGGCTACGGAATTTCCACTGGATTTAGACGAAACTCACCCATCCGAGCTCGCCGAAACTTCCGGACCATCGACCAAGTGTAAGAACTCCCAGCCAGAAGAAGATGCCGCCTTTTATCCAATGCGCAAGGCCAGTGAAAATTTGGTTCCCTTCCTGATAACCCTGTTAGTGCCGCTAGATCAAGGATGCGCCGAAACAGTATCACTTACGAAGAACCGTCCATAAGTGATGATGCCGGTACAAAGAGCGATGAACCCGGGTATCAAGATAACCCTGTCTACGACATTGTACACGAAGGGGAGTATTCGCCAAACTCGCACAGAAGGCAGTTGAGACAACCTCGACCGCAGCGAGTGGCGGGCGCTACCGGCAGTGGAGATTGGTAGGGCCTCCTCCATGTACTCCTCCTCATCTCCGTACTCTTTCCCGGCGTCCTGGGAACGTGGTACAACCTCCTCGGCGGCAGCTGAGCCAGAATGGCTACGGAGAGATTCGGTATTCGGTTCCGTGCCTTGTCCGCTATCGTTGGATAACCGATAAGTTCGGGAAAATCCACCACCGGTCATGAGACGATGCTCGGCCATCGCGGCGGCAGACGAAACAGGAATAAAAGACTGGTACTCATCGCCACTCGAAATCCGACTGCCTGGACCTGTCATTGATCCAGCAAATCGGCCGAGTAATCCAATCAGAACCTGGGCACCGAGGACCCATGTGACGATCCATCCCAGCTTGTGATGCGCATTGTTCGGATATAGATCAGGAGTGCCGGCGTTATATACAGCCCCGAGAAGAACACCAACGGCATTCGCTGCGAGAAACACGAACTGAAGAGCCAGGGTGTAACGGGATCGGGCAAGCGACAACATGACAGCTAGCATTCAGTCATGTTAGCCTAGTTACAGCAAGCCGAGTAAGACATTAAGCTACCTACCCGTCGGCAAGAGGAAGACCCATGACAGGACCATTACCCCGATATGCGCGTACATCACTCCGGCATGTTCACGATGGGCGAAGTATGTCGGCGCATAACTGTCGGGATCCGGCTTTGGTTGCTCAACGCTGGGCCCGTGCATATCCGCGTCCATGTCCATTGTGTTTGCGCCTTCATCGTGACCATGGGCAAGAGCGAGCGGGACAAGTCCCAGCAGCGCGGCTTTGATGAGGGATGACACTGTCGGTTTCATCAAGGATACTCGGCAAGTTCTATGTGGACAAGGAGCCTCGGTGGGAGACGGGCGATTCCTTGTTCTTACGTCGGCGCAAATCGGAGACGGTACGCTGGTCTAGGACGGATGCGCAACGGATACTGGCAGTAGAGAGAGAGGGTCAGGCTGTCTCGGGTCAAGTGGTGGACGTGAAATGGGGACCCGAGAGACGAGATCCTGTTGCGCTCAATGGAAAGAGCGGGGGATGGCATTCAATGAAGAGGCACTCGAGGGAAGAAAGAGTCAGAGGGGGAGGGGAGCTGCCACGCTGTTTGCGACAAGGCGAGCCCAGATATGTATAGCTTCCTTGGCCTCTCTCATCCCAGTACGTACTTGTTGATGACAATGCTCGGCACTCCAAGTTCGACGAGAGCAGTCAGACAAGCCGTGCGCAGAATGTTTCGCCGCCGGAAAGATACCTAGATTGTGTGTATTGTACAGCAGCCATTGCCAGGACGGAAAGCCCGTGTGGTATCCGAAGCTTCCGATCAACTCCACCAAAAAGAGAAATTAAGCAGGCCAAAAAAGGAAATGGGAGCACAAGGACAGAGGGAAGAAAAAAAAGTAGAGGGATAAAAATTGACGGCGTGAGTTAAGGAAAGCGGCGGTAGAGAATTCCGCGCAAGCGGACAGTGGATTCGAGGTGGAGGGGGGGGGCTCTGTTTTGGCGCTAATCATGTAAGAGACATGGGTAAGCCGGCCCATGTCAACCCCTGCGCGCCCTGTAATTATGTACTGATGCACACAATATAATTGTGCCATGTACGCAGCAAATGCAGCCAAGCATGAGGGGTCGTTCGCGGCAGGCTCGTGCCAATGACGTTGAGTATTATCAACGACCAGACGCTGACCGAGCCGAGAATCAGAAGGCATTCCCACTACCTGACTAATAAGTAATGACAGGTACATGGGATACCTTGACTAGGAAATTAGTTGCGGAGGGTCGGTACTTCGGGAGCTACGGCATACTGTGCGTGCATATGCCGCAACACAACAAACGGGAGGAGGACGCGGTACTGTACATATTCTAACCAGATGCTGTAGTAGGCAATCCAGTGCCTTTCCCGGAGCTCATTCCGCTAGCGTACAGTACTTATGGACTTTGCTTCCGACTGTATGCACCTGCTGTAGACAAATGCCCGACTCAAAGAGGCATGTTTCCAGGTGAGGAAGGGCAATGGATGCTGCGAGAAGCTATGCCTTAGTATCGCCAGTCTCTATATACGCATATCGAGGTTTGCGGTTGATCAGACGGGCCGGTTCACGGAGTCAAAGCGAGTGCACTTAGTGAGCGAGCAAATCCGGGCGGTAGTGGTAGGCATACCTGGGATTGTACATCTGCAGATCTGCCCATCATCATCCCCTCCCGTCGCAATTATTTCTTTGCATGTAGTTCGTAAGATTTCTTGAGCACGGTCACCTATCTTTCCTCACTTAATTACATATCACGACGTGGGTGCGGTATATGTCCCATGTGTCCATGGTGGCTCCAGGGTATAGGGCCAAAGTTTCCAGGGGACGAAACAAAACACGCCCGGTTCTGCAAGAGCTCTAAACAAAAATTCAATGTTCGGACCGGGAATATTCTGCTCAGACACGGAGTTTCGAGTCACCTACCTAAGGTACGGGTGGGAAGAAATTCGGCCGCTTGGAGAGGGGTTCTTTCTGGGAGGGGTTTGCTTTTTCTCCATCCTTGGGGCGCTGAGGTGTGCCAGACAGACAGACAAGCCAGTACATAACAGTCGCTATGACATAGACACGAATGAAATGGTGCCCAAGTTGTGACGGGGTTTCTCTGAGCTTTGCTCGGATGGTTTGGAAAGAGCTGACCCTGGCAAGATCCAGGACACACAAGTTTGAGATCCAAAGCCCGCAGAAGTATAACCACCACTACGTGGTACTAATGGGCTTGGGATCATGATGGCTTCAAGTCTTCTGGTGTTCACGGCACGATATGGGGCGGCCCAATAATGCACATGTGTACGTACATACAGGTAAAATCCCTTTACCCATCCATGCATATGTATGTATGATCCGATTCAAGTTGCCAAGGTGTAAGGTGGTAGGCATCAGAGGCAACTCCCACAGTAACCAGAGGTCGGCCTACACTGTGCATATCGTCCACATTGCCATGTCCAGCGAGCCAACCAAACTCATCTTTAACCATGGAAGTGCATATCTTGGGCGGTGGGATTTTGCATCTGGTTCACTGAATAGCGTGCAAGCGCATCAGGTTGTGTCAAATGACCACCCTACCCGCTGGAGACAATGGTGCTGGTTCGCACATCTTCCCTAGACTTGTTGTACGTGGTACTAATACGGAGGCTCTACCACCCACTGTCAAACTGGTACTATTTACAATATATATTACAACGTATGCAAGAAGGGTTTTGGAGGTTGGGTGGGTTAATGCCGAGGTCAGCTTCCACCGTTGCACGCAGCTAGTTCTCTTGACAGGGTCCGTTTCGCGATCCAATAGGCAGATACAAGGGATTGTGAGAGTGGTCCGTACCCGCAGCGGACATTCTGGTCTGTAAACCCCGGGGCCCACGTCCTGCATTCCAGAGTGGCGTCTTTTTCTATCGATCATCACGCGGGCGTAATAACCAGCACCCCTCCACAAGCTTCTTTGTGCTCGTGGAGGAGTCCATCGCCAGAACAGCGCAACAGATAGGCCTGCATACGTGTGTGTGACGTTTCCGCGGCAGGCGACCCCACCATGGGACAGAACGGCGGAGGATTAAATGGGGGCCAAGAAACCGCTTTTCGACGCCCATTGATTATAACTAAACGTACCTCAGCTCATGGAGAGAACCTGGGTGGGCCACTGCCGCGTGGTAAGGCTTTTGTGGGCCGTTTGTGATTGAAGAATGGCGACGACAATGCATCAGACTCCGTCGTAGCCCACATCAGTCTTGACTCCATGATCCTGTGGGCGACAGAGATTCTTCGTGGTCATGGCGGTGTTTTGCCAATTCTCTGCCGCCCGCTGAGTGCCTTGGCCGCGGTGGATAATAAGACTTGTGCAGAGTACATCGACCATTCTCGGACGTCTTCTGGGTGCCTTTGTTGCTTGGGAGGTCATGGCCAAGGAGCCAAGACTGGCGAACAATATCGACACGAGGTTGGGGTATGCACGCCACAATTAGACGGTTACTACAGCGCTGACCTCCCATTTTCGATGGGTGGCTCTGTTCTTGGGTATTATCAATGCTAGACGTACCATGTCTCTCCCATCGCGTCGCTTCCCAAGTCGACGAGATGCATCAAATGCATGTACTCGTGTAATTCCGGTCCTCCCTCCTGGGCACTGTGGACGAATCATCCGCCACCGAAAACCCAGGCCGGCGTGTAAGTCGGAGGGAGCCCGACCCTCTTCCTGCCGGGGGTGGAGGGAGCAGATCACACTGCTCTTGACACCTGGCCGGACAAAAAGGTCCTACTCGACCCTCCATCTTCACACCTGCTAGGACAAACGAACCTACCAGGCTACTTGTTTGCTGGGCGGCAGCTGGCCAGTCTTGTGGTTTTGCTACATCAGTACATTGACTCCGCTGTTTCGGACTTTGATGGGAACGCATGATGTGTGTTCGCTACCTCCTAACAGTGCGAATCCCGGCGGGCTGACGAACAGTCCCGGGGAGGGTACCCAAGGTGACTAACATGTAGATGCTCGGCAGTGGTTGACACACGTCAGCATCCAGTGCGCGAGAAAGGATTGCCCGCCAGTCCGCTTGTTTCTATCCACGGCCTGGCTCTATTCGCAAGTGACCAATGCTTATTTCTGCAATAACCCCACCACGGGCAGGGCGAACACCATATGTACATGCATAGGTAGCTATGGCGAAAGTAACTAAATTCTTAGATGTTACCTCCATCCTTGATCATATAAGCAACTCAGGCTTCCCTCCTCCGAACTTTCCGAACTATCCGAAAGTCCTTGTGACCAGCGCAAATTTGTTGTAGCAAGGACCGGAAATACAAGGAGCATGTGCAATCCCAATTAGTCATTCAAAAAGCAGATAACGCCAACTCAGTTGCGTCAGTTGGATAAGCGAGCTTGTAAGTGGTAGTACGAATACATGGAGTAAAACCAAATAGTAGCATCATTCGCGTAGGAAAGAAAGCGGGCTGGCTTTGTGTGGAAGACATGATGAAGACCGGTTGTTTATCCCGGCGGGAATCCCAGCCGCGCCGATATCTTCCCCCTGCACTCCGGCCGGACCGAGTACATCTCATGTGCGACGTTCCTCGATAGCGGCCCGGCAAAGGTGGAGTTACCATCTCGCTGCCACTCCTCTGCTCACAATACTGGACGGTCCTTCAACCTCCAGAGCTTGTCCTTTTGAACAACCCGTCCCTCTCTCTCTAGTTTCGCGAGGATTTGCAAGACCCCGCCGCAAGCTGGTATATGGAGCTCTTCCGGCACGTCACGATAAATGACCTTGACCAATTCCATGGCAGTCCACGCGTCACCGTCGGCGGCCGGCGTCTTCTTTTCCTCCGCCTTTCGTAACGTGCTAACTACTTGGTCTTCCCGGAGTTTTCGGTGACTGATGTACTCCGATATCTTGGCCGGCCCGTCGGAAATCTCCGGGCCATGGCCTGGGTATGCGCGGCCACTGAACAGTTTTTGCATACGATGCAGGCTATCGAGATAGATGCCTAAGTCTTCAAACACTGCGGTGCCCTGACCCAGGACATTGTCCCCCGTAAACATGGCGTCCTCTTCCTTCATGACGAAAGCCATGTGGTCTATCGTATGACCTGGTGTGTGCACCGCCTCCAGGGTGGCTCCATCAACGACAAACTTCTGCCCTTCCGTGATGTCAAGCTGTCCATCCTCGGGCTTACACTTGTAGATTTTGGTGGTGGGAGACAATTGCAGGAGCTGCTTAATGCCTCCCTGGTGGTCATGGTGCCAATGGGTGATCAGCGCAGACTCGACTGTGGCATTCTCCTGGGCAAGAGTCGATGTGATTGCTGTTATCCAGGAAGGCATGCCCTCGCCGGTATCAATCAGGATCCGACGAGGCCCGTTCCCCAGCAAGTACGTATTCGTGCCCTGTAGTGTGAACTTTCCCGGATTACCGCCGAGTATGCGAATACATGATGGGCTCAGGCGCTCGACCTCTGGGAGAGACACAAGCTGAACTGCCATTTTGATATGGTGGCTCAACCGAGCTTGGTTCCAGTTCTTGGTAGTAAGGCTCAGTGTAGGATGGCACAGTCTTTGTCAATAACTAGCATATGATATACACCGTAATGCTCGACCTGGAGAAAGAGACATGTTCGTACGAAGCAGCACCAATCCACAGAGTTGTTATGCAATCGCGGCGCGAAGGTGGTGCATAACACGTGCTTCTCTTAGACAGACAAGTTATGAGAGATGGAGAGAGGGGATGAGGGGTGGAGATGCGGTGCGGGTTACTAGCGGCAGCATTGGTGAGCACCCAAGCACGCCATAAATGAGAGAGCTGGTCAAATACTTCAGTTTAAGGTAGAAGCAATTGCAGAGGCAGTTTGGTACAGTATTAAACAACTAAATAAAACACGTCATTCCAAGCTCTTTGGATTCTGGTCAGACAGGACAGCCGTGTGTATCTTATTGCTTTGGTAGGAACGAAGGTTGGCATAGCCGAGGCAAGCCAAGCAGCTGTAACTACCTTAAACCGTACCAACAGATGGCATAATTATAGGTAATTAACGGACCTTCGGCGTTGGTCAGCTTCAGTCCTTGAAACCCCTGACGTGCGCTGGGGAGCTAGTGGAATTTGCCGGGTTCCAGGGGTTTGACGGCAGCCTGATAAGCTCTCCCGTCCCGATCAGGTGCCGATAAGCTCGAATTGTCAGTGGGCTGGAACCACATTTGCATCTTTCAGGGATCGTCACCGAGCTGTGTCTTCAATTTCTAAATGATCACCGCAACTGTAACGACAGAAACCACCAATTTACCTTTGCCAGTTTATTGTGCCAATCACATTGGTCGCCCTGCAGCAAATTGTTTCTAAGTGACTGCATTGCCTGTTCTCGAGCTTGACGATTAGCTCAAGAAGGTATCACTCTGCATCACCCTGCTGCAAGCCACTCTCTACCATCCCAGAGAGAGCTCTGCTATAGCTGTGTCTGAGGTACTGTTGTCAATGTTTCCTCTCCTGCTTCTACAGCGTGACTGATTGAAGCCTTGCAGACGCTTTCTTACATTAGGTTGCGACCGGTAGATTTTGAACTCGAGCAGCATAGCAGAATCCCCGTTCCACGCTCGCCGTCGTCGAAAGGCTGTCTACAAACCTGAGACCGCAGTCCAACATCCTTACGGCCACTACGACGAAGGGCCCCGATTGTTCCTCCTCTATATTGCCAATCTCACGGCTGTTGGCCGTTTTCGTACATAAGGATGGCCACCAGACCAACGACACCAATGTCTCCCAAGACTGCCAAAGTCAAGTCGCCCTCACCAGGAACGCCTATCTTTGGCTGTGGTGAGTTCCTCTTTTGTCTATGTGGTACGCAGTGTCGACTGGTCGCCCGCTGACGACCTCGATAAAGAGCATGTCCAGCGGCTTCTGTCTCAGTCACAGGAGGTGACGAACCAATCTGTTCACCATTATAAGATGATCTTGAAAAACATATTCGACCAGACTCCACTTGTCCCACAGACTTCCAAAAACCCGGATGGTCTGCCTCTCACGTCTCTGACTTCAAACTACCTCTGCCTCCAATGCTCCACCATTGTGTCCGAAGACGACCGTTTAAAGCACGGAAGCAAAAAACAACACCGCTTTTGTAAGCATTCCTTTACCGTTGCTCATCTAGGCTCTGCTAACAACGCATAGATGTCGACTCTCGGAGCGGGGCCCTATACTGTCAGATATGTGATGACCTAGTGTGGGATCCCACCCTCGAGGAGTTGAGGGTACGGAAAATTGGCACTGGGACCTTTTCAAGTGAGATAACTTCCGTTTCCAGCTTTGGCTTGGTTGATCGAGCAGTTCTTGGCTCCGTATGAGCCTTGGGGACGTGCTTGCTCGACAACCGCCCTTCCCCAAACTATACATCCGGCAACTTACTGTAAACCATAGGTCGCAAGAGGAAGCACGACGAACTATTCACAGACTCCATGAAGGATAATCCACTGTATATCTCCTCGAATACCACGACAGCGTCCTGCAAGGCAAACGGACTTCGGGGAATATACAATGCCGGCGCAACCTGCTACCAGAACGTCGTACTGCAAAGCTTCTTGCACAATCCTTTACTGCGCAATTTCTATCTGAGTGATGGCCACCAAAGCAACGATTGCAGCATCCCTCAATGTCTGAGTTGCGCAATGGACGACATGTTCCAGGATTTCTATGCGGTCGAGAACACCAATGGCTACACTGCAGCAAACATCCTCTCTGGCTTTTGGATTTCTGAGAAAAAGGCTTTCGAAAACCTAGTCACTACCAAAGAGCAAGATGCCCATGAATTTTTCCAGTTTTTGGCTGAGGATCTTCACGAGCGCAACGGTGATGGGAAGAAGCCAGAAACGGGAAGTGAGCATAGCTGCAACTGCATCATCCATCAAACATTCTATGGCAAACTGCAAAGCACTACAACTTGCCAGCATTGTGGCGGGGTCACGAACGCAGTCCAGTCATTTCTGGATCTCAGTTTGGGGCTGGAAAACCTAGCCCATAAAAGGGGCAAGAAAGGGGCACAGAAGATACCCAGCCTCTCGCTCCAAGAGTGTCTAGACGAGGAATATGTCAAGTCGGACAAGTGTGAGTACCGTTGCCACAACTGTAGCTCGACGCAGCAAGCGAGGAGGCACACCAGCATCAAGCGTCTGCCCAATGTTCTATCTATTCAACTCAAGGTAAGCGTGATCTCAAATCTGGTGTTACTTGTCGATGCGACTGCTTACTGTGGCTTTAGAGGTTTGAGTTCAAGCAAGGTAGGCACGATAGAGCCGCTTCAAAGATCGATACGCCTGTTCAGTTTCCGCTACAGCTGAACATGCTGCCGTATACAAATCGTGCGAGGGGCCAGGACACCAAGGAGGCCTTTGAGCTCTCTAGATCTTGCACGTATGACCTCCTTAGTGTCGTGGTACATGTGGGTGAGATTGAGACGGGTCAGTAATCCCTCTGAGTCTGCCTGGAACCATCTTCTCACGTGAACATGAATAGGTCACTACGTTTCGTATTGCCGTGTAGCAGACCAAGTTAGTCCCATCCACACCTCCATTTTCTTTACTTCCCTAACCTCCGGATTACACAGTGGTTCATGTTCAACGACCACAAAGTCGAGCTTGCATCCAAGTCAGAGGTATTAGGCGCACAGGCGTACTTATTGTTTTATATCATACGATCTCTTGCATGACGATCGCAGAAATAGAAACACTACCTGTCGTAGGTGAATAAGCATTGTTGGTGGCGGCATGGAGGCCGACGGATTGCGGGTTATGGAGTGGAGCGGTATGAGCATTTCATGGCGCTGGAGACAGTAAACATGCATTAACGCTGCAGGCATCGTGGCAAGAGATGTCTGAACTTGCAAAGTTAGACCAACTCTACCTTAAGCTAGTACAACAAGCCCGTTCGTCCTATCCCACCTCCGAACGTTATCCCTGTGGCTAGTTGGTTCTAGGTCGCCAGGTCCAGCGGTCACACTCAAAGTTGGCATAACAGTAGAACTCGTTGCTGAGACCTCGGGCATGCTTGGGCTCGAAAGTTGTAGTTTGCAGGCCTAGTAACTTGTAGAGTTTCGTGACGAGGCTTTCCATGCGCTCTCCAGTGCAAACAATAAGTTTCCCTTGCGAGACACCGTGTGCGACAATTGGCTTGGCCAGCCACCGGACTGTCATGGCAGCTATTTCTAACAATCAGTAAAGCCATGGGTAAGTTTGATGTAGAATCGTTCACCCTTAGTCTGGCAATCCTCACTCAGAAACGGAGGGTCGCATATGATGCGATCTACAGTTCCCTTGAGCTCGCCTGCACGCAGAGTCTCATTAAAGGTCCCATCAACAACATGATGGGGTCTCATTGCTTCATACCTGGGAGCTTAAAAGGCTGCTGGAAGTCGTAGAAGACATACTCGGGGAAAACTTCAAATCTCGAATCATGTTCGAGCAGGACTATCTTTGGATTATCTTGCGCTGACTCCCGCGCCCCCTCGACTTCTTTTTAGTGACAGTCCCCTGGAGCAAAGACGGTCTCTTACCAGGAGATTACGCAGGGCGACAAAGACGCTCGGCGCAGAAACAACGACAATGGTGCTTTCGGAGGTTGCGCCATTGAGGAGCTCCTTGGCCAGCAGCGTAGCAGTTTCCTCCGAATACTGGTCCAGATCAGCGACCCGAGCCACTCTTGCTTGGCAGAGATGAAAAACCGTACCCAGAATTGTGATTTGTTCCAATCTTCAGTGAAAGCGGCCATGGACATCGCGGCGCCATGCGTCGACTTTTCTTCTGCCTCCGCCTTCAGCCTCTCGAACTGCTCCTGGTGAGCATCGCGCTCGGCATTAAACTCTGCCAAGGCCGCCAAGGCGTGCGAAGACAGTGCTCTGGGTGATGCTGTTAGTGATTTAAGTTGTCGAGTGATGCTCCAAGATCTTGGTGCAGTCTCACATTGGCTCGTCATCGCTATCCGTCTCGGCCATAATTAATTGCAAAAGGTAGGGATGACAAGTTGCAATGCAGGATTTCGCGACCACTGCGCCGGCGACACAACAGAGCTACCTAGACAGCGAGTAGACTATGTTAGTTTGTTCTATCTTGTGGTTGGTTGTTCAATGAATCGTCTGCTTAGGCATTCGGCTCGTTTCGGTGGATTCATGACCAGAGATTTATAGCCAGAGAAAGAACTTGGGTGGTCCCGAAAATTATGGAGTTCAAATCCAATTGACAGACTACAATCGAATGGCTGCTGGTACGCCTCTGCAACGCCGGACTCTTGATCAATACACACTCACACATCTCGAACAGTTCTCAGGTTATACAGCGATTGCTCAAGTTTAGCTACGTTTGCAAAGCTTAGTGTAGGTCTATATATACACACTACTTGGCGAGCCAATTGCCAAACTAGTGGATTGCCATCTTACCACCGGCTGCACGACGCTACCTGCTCATTGGTCGTCAAGCACATGTAAATATTTACGCTCTTCCCTCTTTTCCTTTTCTGTCGCTGGTGGAAGGTCGTAAAAATTGGAGCTACGGTATCCTTGCTACATGGGTGTGAGTGATTGGGGACGGATGTAACGGGTTACAAAGCCACGTACCAAGTAATGATAAGTGAATTTGCTGATTTCGCCAGGTTCAATGCCCAGATCCTTAAAAGTCTTTGCCGTTTCGTCAATCTGTTGGTCAATGTACTCTCGCTCTACCTGGTCGGCAGAAATGATGGGCCACCAGAGAACCCGATTGAGAAGGCTGGCAACTGGTTTGAGAATCTGCTTGGGAACATTGATATGCCGTCTCTTTTTGTATATTTCTTGATCAACGAGCTTAGCAATCTCTGCCATCGAGTAGTTCTTGGGACCATAAAGCTCGTATGTCTGGGATGCTGTAGCATCGTCATAGAGCATTAGTTCGAGCGCTTGCCCAACATCAATCACCTGCCGTTGTCAGTGGATACCGACTGCAATGCTGTCCAGGAGACGTACGTGAACAGGCCAGAACCTCTCTTGCATGTTGTTGGAGGTGAAGAGGTTGAGAACGCCAGCTAGTTTGAGCAAAAGGTTGTCCTCGAATCCGAACATTGGCGCTGGTCTCACGATGGTTGTCTCTGGGAATATGCTGCGAACGACTTGCTCGCCACGTGCCTGCAGACCAAGTCAGTCACCTGGGTTTCTCCGATTTGGCATGAGAACCACATACCTTGGTTGCAAAAAACTCCGAGGGTGAAGAAAGGTCGGCATTGTAACTTGACATATGGATGAATCGATCAACATCATACTTCGCGACGGCCTCGGCGATTCGCTCGGCTCCCTCGACGTGGACATCTTCCAACGAGAAGTTCCTGTAAGCAGCCTTAGTGTCCTGTGCGCACTGCTTCGGGCATACAACAACCTACTTGGTTGGATAGTCTCTGCCGACCAGATTATATACTACATCCGAGTGTCTAACGCTTTCTTCGATCGATTGGGTGTTTCTCAAGTCGCACTCCTAAGTGGATAGCTCTAGCCAGCCGTAAGGTTAAGGGAATAGGGTACCGGCTTACAATGAAGACCACTCGTCCCAAGTCGCCGGTGACTTTGAGATGGCGCTTGGCCATCTCCTCCCGAAAGGGTACTACCACAGTGCATCCCTGGCGTGCTAAAGAGTTCCAATGAGCAAGTATCGACATGAGATACCAGGTAGCTATAGCCTACCTAATCGGTTCACAATATATCGTCCCAAAGCACCCGTTGCGCCAAATACCGTCGCTGTGTGACCTAGATCTCGGAGTAAGTCGGGTTCGGGAGAAGCAGAGAGTCAAGGTACCTCCGAGCGATGACCTAGAAAAAGCCAAGGAGTTAGAGGCAAGGTTGGTTAGGATCAATGGAGTTCTTGTGCATACCTTCCGCCTTGGGTCCGAAGAATTGGCTTGCCAGTGCGAGTGATGGCAATATCGGAGATTCCTCGCGTCCGTAGAGCGTTGCGGATGGCCTTCTGAGTTGGCCGCACAGCAGTTGGGAAGGAAGCCATTCTCGCAAGCCAGGCCGAGTCCAGACAATATGATGTGCCGTCCCAATTGAACTCGCAATGTCTGCCGATTGAATCGATGACATTGAAACTAGATAGCTTACCTAACTAGTAGTCAAGGGACTGACTTGGATGTCACGTGAGATCGCAGCTAAGACCCACTGTGGGTACCTAGCTTAGACCTTCCAATTGACAGGACCAGGCTGCAAGCCAGCCGCGTTTGTAACTCGCCTTCAGCATCAAACAAACCAAACCGGGCCAAGCTTGCACTGAAGACATATAGCCTCTCAAGCTCTTAGGAACCTCAGCCTCAGTTTTGGCCATATCATAAATGTAAGCAAAACTTTGTCTTGCCTGTTTTCTGCCACAACAGACTCCAGTAGCTAATTCTCATACCTATAGTGCACACAACGCAGAAACGAAGGTTGACAGCCAGGATGAATGTCGACGCAATTCCAGATTTCCTTGCGGAACAGCGCGACGAGGCACCGGAGGAGTTGCAGCATCTGGTTCTGGAATTTGAGAATCTGTGGGAGCGGAAGCTATGGCACCAACTTACCAACGCACTTGGCGAATTCTTCAGTCATCCGGGCAGTGCACCTCAGCGGCTGTCCTTCTACAAAGTGTTTATTCTCAAGTTTGCGGACAAGATCAACCAGTTGAAGCTTGTGGACCTTGCACTGAAGGCCGCGACACAATGCAGAGGTGATGACTATGGCAACCCTTGAGCTTGGAGCTTGCTGACGATCAGCTAGATGACCAAGAGCGACTTACCTTCCTCGAAGCGGTTGCGAAGAAAGTGGACCATGAGAATTCGCAAGATGCTCTGGTCTATGCCTCAGTCGCAGTTGCCAGAGTGAAGCTAAACTTGGACGACCTGGATGGTGCTAGAAAAGATCTCGACTCGGCGGAGAGGATATTGGATACCTTTGACTCAGTCGAGACTATCGTCCATGCAGCTTTCTATGACGCGAACGCCAGCTACTATCAGGTCAGCATGCCCTCAAATACTCTACGAGGCCTCCTGCAAGGTTGCTAACTTGGCGTGTGACAGCGAAAAATGGACTTTGCCGCCTACTACCGGAACGCACTACTGTACCTTGCCTGCATCGACCTGAACTCCCTGACATCCGAAGAACGACACAAGCGGGCCTATCATCTGAGCATTGCCGCACTGGTATCTAACAGCATTTACAACTTTGGAGAGCTGTTGCTCCATCCCATTCTCGATGCTTTGAAGCAAAGCAAACAAGACTCGTGGCTACGGGAGCTGCTTTTCGCTTTCAATCGGGGCGACCTTGCAGCCTTCGACGTCTTGTCGAATCACATTGCGTCGAATGGCCTTCTTAGCGAGCACGCGACACACCTACGGGAAAAGATTTACCTTGCTGCGTTAACGGAGGCTGTCTTCCGCAGACCGCCACACGACCGGGCTATGTCATTCGGTACCATCTCTCAGGAGACCAAGGTGCAGCAGGATGAAATAGAGCATTTGATTATGAAAGCGTTGAGCCTTGGTCTTCTAAGAGGAACAATAGATCAGGTCGATGAAGTGGCTCACATCACTTGGGTGCAGCCCAAGGTTCTTGACATGAAGCAGATTGAGAACATGCGCCAGCGGTTGCTAGATTGGGATTCTAGCGTGAACCAGCTTGGAAACTGGATCGAGACTGCTGGGAAGGATGTTTGGGCAGCATAGGTGATGTTGACAATGCCACTCCTGTGGCTCACCAGTGTACAATATAGACATTAGACAACTGGAGAACAGAGCCAAAGTTGGGCCGAATGATCCGTTTTCACCCCCATAGGCTGCGGTCTCATAACAATTGATTGTTTATGTAGTAATCTGTATAACCAGACGTTCCGCGACCTCAGTCGAAATCTGGCTCTAAGCGAGAACAAGAAGCGAGCTAGCAAGCCACGCTGGCCACCATACGCACCATACTACGACTGAAGTATACATACCCCACACGTTCCACCCAAATGCTGCCTCCTTCAGGACCTGCTCGATAGTGAAACCGAATTGTGATGCTGCAGAGATCAGGGCGGCTGTTGGAGCGATTAACTGGAGAAGTGCACAGCTCGCCCCTCTAGCCATATCATTTTCTGGCCAAGGCTGCATGAAGGTAAGGGGGCTCGCTAGTAATCCAACCAGGAAAGCCAGAGAGAAATTGAGCGTCGCTAAGGAGGAAAGAAACATCCCCAAAAGAAGTAGCGAGAATGACTTGATCAACTGGTACTGCTGAACGGAGGGCGTGTAATAAGTTGTCAGAACATGTGACATGATATATGGTAGTCCGCAGTTCAAGACTGTGAAACCTAGAAAAGCATTGGACATCATCTATGGTTCATTTAGCAATGTCGTTTTGGGATGGGACTAGAGGCCAACTCACGTTCGCGGGTATGTGGTTGAAGACGTAAAGCGGTACAACGCCGAGAAACTGACAGACCACTACTACTCCGAGCGGTAGGAATAGATCCCGCTCAACTGCTGGTGCTGATGTGGTGGCAGGCTGTTTCTGCTCTGAATCGCCTGGTGCTTCTTTCGATGTCGCGGATCCATCCTTTACGAGGTCGGCCGTTGAAGCATCAGGACTCTGTTCCTTGTGGCCGCTCTTGACCCACAGGAAAATGGCCATGATGGTGAAGTTCGCCGCGAGAAGCATTGCGCTAGGTAGGTAGGTGCCTATACTGACAAACCTATCTTTGTGCATAAGTAAGTAGAAAAAGAAGCTTTGGTGAAGGTGTTCGAGTAAATTGTTCAAGCTTCGAAACGTGCCCTCAATCAACCTTCCCATGCCCATCTCATCGTGCCAGCCCTCACCAAATGGCTGAAGCGTAACAGCATCAACATGATAGGGGATGAAGCTGCTGTGGGGGCCAGAGGCGTGGCCAATGCCTTGTTTCAGCATGCCTCGAAGCATAGTACGAAGGCGGTCCTCATATTTGTTTGAATGTTGCCACATCTCTTGGATCGCGCCGCCCATACCCATCTGACCTCCAGCAATGCTTACGACGGAATTGATCAAGTCAAGATTTGGCAGCTGGCCATTAATGCCGTCGTAGACAATATGAATCGACTCGAACCTATGTTCTTGAGGATAATCGATGGCAATGGCTCCCTGTAAGGCGCCAGACTTGAGTGGTAGTGAGCTGACTTTGGATGAGTCGTGAGAGTCGTGATAGGCATCGACCCAGGCCTGCGTGCCCGTCCTGCTGTCGGGTGAAATAAGTAGAATAATATCCTTGGACCATAGGGACCATCCTAGGGTTCACAATCAGCCACGCGCTGGGAACTCCTGGAGAGCGTGGGGCAACCAACGCTTGAAATAACGCGCCAAGGTCAAAGCCAGAGGAATACCATTTCGATTGAACTCCTCTTTCACGTTCTTCCAGGCAGCTACTAGCACGATTGCCTCTGTCGCATCGCCACGAGGGGCCTGGAGAATTGCATAGATATTCTCGCCAGCGTAGACCTCACCACCAGAATGGTATGTGTAATTCTGCCTTCCCACCTTCAGACCCACACCTTTCAAGATAGCCTCGAGTTTGTCATTGATCCTAAGGCCGCGGAGATTAGCCATTGAACAATTTCTATCTCTCCATGTGAGGTGCTTACTCGAAATTGGTCTTGTTCATCAGCCCATTGACCTCGTGCTTGTATGCGCGGAACACATTCTGATCACTACCGCCGAAGTACGTGTGTACCTGTCCAGGAAGCAGCGCATTTTCGGAGATGTATGTCCTTCTTGAATAGTTGTCGAGCGGCAGAAGTAATAACCATGCGATCCCTACGAGGATGCAAAGCAGTGACAAGTAGGGTGGAAGCTTGAGCAATCGGGGATCGCGTCGCAGTAAGAGCGCCGAAGCTGCGAGACGCGTTAGGTGACAAGATCTTGGCATACACACGTCGGAATTGATCTGGCTTGCCAGGGAAATACATACATATAAGGCGCGACATGACGACCACCTCGCCTCATAACTTCTTGGTTCGAGGAGTTGGAAGTCCTGGTCGTCGTGGGACAAACCGTTTCTCAGGGGCCAGTCAGAGTCAAATTTATGCTCAAAATTGCATTATCGGGGTTCTCCACTTGGAATCGCATACCTCACAAACAAATCGCATATACTATGTAAATCTTTCCCTTTGATCCCGATACCGAACTTACTTCTCGATCCGCTCGTTGCCATGGACAGGGTTGATTTGCATGCCCTGATGTTTGAATCATGCGTATTCAGGAGTGATCAAATCTTTGCGTCGAACTGACGGTGGCCCAATCTACGCAGCGTCTGGGTGTGTCGGGTCCAAATATTCATTCACATTTGATGCTCTAATCCATCCCTTGAGGGGGTGAGGTATGCAATAGGGTACATTATATAGCAACCAAACTCCCGCGCGGCAACCTAGACCCCATACCTGTTCTACACCAAGAAACACCTAGCAAATGCGATGTGAGGCTGCTGACGATCACCAGCTTGTTGTACAGACAACAGAGAGCACTCATGGCCCTAGCCGTTGAGTAGTTCCGACCAAAGCCGTAGGCGCACTTCCCCCACTTGAGTGGTTGCTTGAAGGCAGAACTCCAAATCGGCCGTAGGTCTTCTGATCTACGCTGACATAATGGGGAAGGCGACCTAACAGATTTAATCGTGCCTCAATCCAACGCAGTGCCTTCTCAGGTGGGCTAATAAACTTCAAGTACCCAAGACCAACTAAGCCCAGACAGAGATCAGCTTCCATCCCTCAAGGTCAATGGAATTTGGGCGGGACTAGGATTGACTCACATAGATAGCCCACGATGACACCACAAACGTGTCCAAGTAAGCTGGTGCTTGGCACAAGTGCAGCAACAACTAGTATCATAACAAGAGGCGTTGTCCAAGTCGGAATATGGTGCGTACCAATGACTAGGTAAGGGTTGGCCCTGTAAGTGCGAATTGCTTCCATGCCGAGTAGGAGGAATACCCAAATGCTGAAGAGAGCCAGCTTGTTAGACTTGTTCACTGGGTTGCGGCTCAAGAGCACCAATAGCACATAACAAACTGGAAGGCCTTACCTAGCTCCCATGACAGCCGTGTTCGCCCGAAAGATGACCCTCTCTACTATGGTATACATTATGGCCGGGATTGTTGTTAGAGCTGTTCGCAATTAGTCTCGAGAACCATCTAGTCTTAATAATGGGTAGATACTCACGCCCAATGAACAGCGCGATGGATGTGAGGGTACCATATTCCGACTCGAATCGCTCCATCAACGGTGTCAAGGCCAAAATATTCAAGATAGCGTGTATGGCGTTTCGATGTATGAAAGGGAACGTGTTGGTTCGGTAAGCTATCAAGCCATTTGTCAGTTTATGGAAAACGAGGAACATGTCCAGTTATTCAGAGGCGGCCTACCTGTTGTGAAGGAGATCTGGTCAGGGATCAACGATCCCCATTGATTCAGATTCCATATCGACTGTATGCTGAGAATCCAGACCAGTATAATGATAGCAATAACGACTCGCGTGAAGAGCGGCAGTCGGAAGACGTAGGAGCGAGCTCGAAGCGTACTGAAGTTTGCAACATTCAAAGGCATCGCGCTGCCGTCGTTGGCACCACGCGTCGAGGCCAGGCGTAGAGGTGGTTTGGGAATCCGGACAATGTGTGTTGGGAGAGTACTGCTAGTTGGCGTGGGTGGATCTAACGGATGGGTTCGCGTTTGCCGGAGATCGTGGAAATTACGTCAAACACAGGTAATTGGCATTCCTCGTACTCTCCACTCAATTCGGAGACCAAACTCATCGGTCATATACAAGAACGCCCAATGTGGTATACTGTGTCGCATGTCATCCACGGGCCATCGAGTTTGAAGGATGAAAATGCCAGGTAATCAGCCTGTGCCAGACACTGGATACGTGACTATCTCCATGTGACTTGGCCGCCCTCTTAAGTGCATACCTGGACTTACACACGCCTATTCGCACTGTTGAATCATGGGAATTCTTTTTGTGTTTAAAATGCTTTATTTTATACAAACTAGGAAACCGTTGGCCTACATACGAGGTAAAGAGAATCTCCGAGCCAACCGTCAGTGGGACTGATGGCCTCACCCCTACCCCTATTGACTGACAACCTACAGTATGTAAAGACTATGCACCCGCTCTCGAGCCTCACCAATGATCTCGCTCCTTATGCTTTCGCTGCCTTCGCCGCCTTCGCCGCTTTCGCCATTGTGTTCAGGGCGCTACCGTTCTTGAACCACTCAATCTGGGCCTCGTTGAATGTATGTGAAAGCTTAACGTTGAACGGCTTTCCGTCTTTGGGATGGACTACCATAGTAATAGGCTCTCCTACGGCGAGTTCCGTGCACAAGATATCAACCTGGCGCGAGTTAGTTAGCACGTATTGTATAAGTTGCGCATTCAGAGTAGCTTCTTACCTTGTCATCGGGCTTGATCTTGTCATAGTCTGCTGGGTCAGAGAAGACCAAAGGCAACATGCCTTGCTTCTTCAGGTTGGTCTCGTGGATACGAGCGAAGCTTCTAGTGATGATGGCAAGACCTCCGAGATGGCGGGGCTCCAAAGCTGCATGCTCTCGAGAGCTACCTTCACCGTAGTTCCAGTCGCCTACTACCACCCACTTGATGCCCTTCTTCTTGTAGTCACGAGCAACCGCTGGTACAGCGCCAAATTCGCCATTGGTGAAGTTCTTGATCTTGTTGGCTTCGCCATTCGCCTCGTTGATGGCACCAATGAGCATGTTATTCGAAATGTTGTCCAAGTGCCCACGGTACTTGAGCCAAGGGCCAGCCATGGAAATGTGATCAGTGGTTGTCTTGCCTTGGGCCTTGATCAGAATGGGGATGTCCAAAGTATCCTTGCCATCCCAGGCCTCAAATGGCTGCAGGACTTGCAACCGATCGGAGGTCGTCGAAACTTGGACATTAACAGTAGATCGATCTTTGGGAGGAGCCTGATATGTATCTTGCCCAGGGTCATAGCCTCTTGAGGGAAGGCCCTCGCCGGTTGGAGGAGACAGCAGGAACTCATTTCCATCCTTGTCCTTGAGCTTGTCGGTAAGTGGGTTGAAGTGCAGGCTACCAGCAATAGTCATGGCTACAACGAGATCCGGAGAGGTAACGAAAGAATGGGTGGCAGGGTTTCCGTCGTTACGACCAGTGAAGTTTCGGTTGTATGATGAGACAATTGAGTTGGCCTCGCCCTTCTTCACATCCTTTCGATCCCATTGACCAATGCAAGGGCCGCAGGCGTTGGCAAGAACGATGCCGCCAAATTCCTCGAAGGTCTGAAGCTGCCCATCTCTCTCAATGGTTGCGCGAATTTGCTCCGATCCAGGAGTCACAGTGAATGTAGCTTTCGCCTTAAGGCCGTGGTCAAGTGCATCCCGTGCGATCGAAGCGGCCCGGGACATGTCCTCGTATGACGAGTTTGTGCAAGAGCCAATGAGGCCAACCTTGAGATCTTCAGGCCATCCATTAGCCTTGACAGCCTCGCTGAATTTGGAGATAGGCGTCGCCAGATCGGGTGTGAAGGGCCCATTGATGTGAGGTTCAAGCTCGGACAAGTTGATCTCGACCAGTTGATCATATTCAGCGCCTTCATCCTCGTGGAGGTCGTGTGCATACGCACGAGCGAAGTCGCCAATGTCCTTTCGCTTGGTTGCGGCCAAGTAGTCGTACATGCGATCGTTGAAAGGGAAGACGGACGTGGTGGCGCCGATTTCCGCACCCATGTTGCAAATAGTTCCCATGCCCGTTGCTGAGATTCCAGCAACGCCGGGGCCATGGTACTCGACGATGGCGCCGGTGCCACCCTTGACGGTAAGAATGCCAGCAACCTTGAGAATGATATCTGGAGGTTAAGATGGTCTTAGCACCAAAATCCGCTCTCAGAACGTGGAAATCTCCTTACCTTTAGGGGAGGTCCAACCAGACATTTCTCCGGTCAGCTTGATACCAATAACGTTAGGTGCCTTCAGTTCCCAGGGGAGATTAGCCATAACGTCGACAGCATCAGCACCACCGACACCGATGGCGCACATGCCGAGACCGCCACCGTTAGGAGTATGCGAGTCAGTTCCAATCAATAGACCGCCCGGAAAGGCGTAATTCTCGAGGAGAATCTGGTGAATAATACCGGAGCCGGGTTTCCAGAACCCGATATTGTATTTGGCGCATGCGGTGGAGAGGAAGTCGTAAACCTCTTTATTGATGTCGACGGCGCGTGCAAGATCCTTGACACCTCCGATCTGGGCCTCAATTAAATGATCGCAGTGGACAGTGGTGGGATTTGCGACGGATGGCATGCCGGCCGACATGAACTGCAGGATGGCCATTTGGGCGGTGGCATCCTGGCAGGCGACTCGATCGGGTCGCAGCTTAAGATAAGAGACTCCGCGCTTGATTTCCTGGCCATGAGGGTCGTCCAGATGGGAATAAAGAATCTTCTCGGCATATGTCAAAGGGCGGTTGAGACGGCTGCGCACAATGGCGAGGTTCTCGGACATCTTCTTGTAGTTGATGAAGTTGCCCTCCTCCCAGTTGTTCTGCTTGACCTATTTCCACCAGTCAGTTTGGCCATGGCGGCGGCGATATGACAGATAGAGCTGCACAGGCACCGAAAAACACGAACCTTCTTTTCCAAAGGAGAATCAGAGACCGTGGCCATTCGCCTGACTCCCAGACCGGTTATGGCACGGCTCCGGGCCGCAGTGCCCAGGAGCTGTCGAGAGGCCAACATGGTGACGTACAGAGGCGAGAGACGCCAAAGCTATCAATTGAGATGGAGTGGAGAGGGTCAAAGCCGGATGATAGATTCCAACGAGGTCTCGCGATGCCCTGGCCTTGAGGACGAGAGGATGTCAGGAAGGAAATAGAAGGGAGGAGGAAGGAAAAGGTGGAGAGAGAGGTTTTCGGCGAAGATATGGTTGCTGGAGGGTTTTTGGAGCGAACCCACCTTACTGAGGTACCTCTCACGGGGAACGACAGCCAGGGTGGGCACCAAGAGGTACCTAGGTACTGTGAGGTGTATGTACACAAGCTCTCGTTGCCGCTGGAGAATCGCCTGAATTGGGCTTGCAGGTAAGCCAGAGGCACTTGAGGTACATAGATAGCTAGGTGGGTTCTCTCGGCTATGACGGTGACGGGCCAGCGGACGAATCAGCAGCAGGCCGATTGGTTTTCTCAGCAACATTCCCACAACTCATGTAGCACCACCCACCGTGAACCTTGTAGCGCCCCCCAAACCTGCCCCCCATGTGCTGTGCCGAACAGTTGGTGGCTGTACTACCTATCTAGGCTACTAAGAGGCAAGTCGTGGTGGATGAGGGGAAAAGGACATGTCGGACTGAGAAAACGTCACAGCACATCAATCGGCCAGATTTTACGTCAGTGGGCAGGTATGCACGCACATGCAACCAAATAGCTCGACCTCCACGATTGGAAAGACTCGACAACTAATGACTTTGATTTCCTCGATTGCAGGCGAAAGCCATCCAAGTGCCCAGGAGCTCATTTACTCCCTTGGTAAATTGTAGTAGCATCCCTACAAAAATCCACGGATTACGGGGCGGGAAACCGTGCAGGCAAGGCGACTACTAAAGCTGCCTACCGTAATCCACACATAGATAGATAGAGTATCGCAGCATGTGACGGCGGCGGTGTCTAAATCGAAGCCGATAACACGTATAAGCATAGCAACATGGCGATACACCTCCGCACCCCCCGCCCCTTGCCCTTGGGGCAAATACTGCTCAAACAGCTCCACCCATGTACAACTGTTTTGGAAAAAAGATAGACAATGTACTCCGTAATGGCTGTCGCGACCGCCATTCCTACCTAGATCTCGGTTTATGTCGGGACATAACTAAATAACAACCTAGGTAAGCATTTTTGGCCTAACATCCAGCCTACCTACCTAGGTATATGGTCACTTCATAGTGGGTACGTTTTGTCGAAGCTGCATACATGGGGTCTCGTTTTCCAAACGACTCCATCATATCGTTAAGGACACCCGATGGGGCTCTGGCCACATTGCAACATATGTGCCCGCTGTATGTAGAATAGAATCAAGCTCAGGCATGTGTGCACCTGTACGAAGTGGATGGGCTCATTGTTCTGGCATCATAATGCAACATATGTCGTAGCAAAGAAAGTCCCGCAAAATGACAGTTTCCAGTCATCGGGATCCCCGTGGCCCCGGCCTCAACCACAGCAGCATTAAGATTGGTGTGAAACGAACACAGCGTGATGTTTACCGATGGCTTAGACACGATCCATGCCAAATAGCACTGGGGGAGTCTCTATCACATTCAAACAGGCAGGTACAAATCGAGACCATCTGTCTCGTTGTCCTAATTTATTCCGTCGTTTTTTTTTCTGGTCTGGAGACTGGATTATTAGCCTGCAGATCCTTGGCCCGCGGCATCTTCAGCCTCTTGAGCTTCGTAGGGCTTATTGCCGCGGGAAGACCCCCGGCTGGCCCAGCTCGGTCGCTTGGTCCAGCTCGTAGCTCCGGACGGTGCTCGGTCTGAGCGAGGAGATATGATAGGAGATAGGAGACATCTACGTAGGCCGACGCCCCAATTGAAAACGTTCGTTGTTACATAATTGCTTTCAACTTTTGCCAATGCACACGAATCGTCCCCCACTAATCTGTAGTCCAATCCTATTAATTGAATGACTCTGCCATACGAAGTCGATGATTTCGAAATTGACATAAGTTTAGTTCTAACGCCATGTTACATTAGACACTCGGTGTCCCGTCCGTACAGCTCTCCGCACATTGTCATGGGTTTGTTTTTTCAAGTTCGGGAGAATAACTTTCTTCACTCGTACTCTTGATCCTATGAAATCTTGCAAAATTTCTCTATTATCTTTCTTACATAATTGCTCTTTTAACATCCTGTTTAGTGAACTGAATGTTGAAGACCATCTCTCAGTTTTCCTATGCAGGTCATCCTCGCTTTGGCGCCTGTGATTGGAGTCGAGGAACATAAACCTCACCCCACTACCTTATAATGGGAGGCATGCATGTATGGAGCGCAAAGATGAAATTTTTACATCGATAAATGCATATCAGCCATTTTGGTGGCCCTGGTTGGCTGCACAGAACGTTCATGCGGGGCAGGTACCTTAAACTCTTCCAGATAGTAGAACAGCGATCTTTTTCTGATCCTGCCAACCTTCTCACTGCTCTCCTTACTTTGGGACGCATACCAGAGTATTGCTGCCCATTAACGTTAGCTGCCTCGGTATCAAAATGGGTGTCACAAATAAGCGCACGTTAGTGAAGACAAGAAGAAAAACAAGGTAGGAAGCATGCAAAAATTCCACCAATCTTACTCCAACTGACCTCCGATTCTCCAACCGCAGAGATTTAGATCAGATCAAAGCCGATCTACAGTCACCGAGGCATCTTGCTCAGTTCAAAGATACAAAGGCATCTGAGGATCTGCCCGGCTTGGGGAAGTGGTATTGTGTGGAATGTGCGAAATGGTACGAGACTGAGTCCAGCCTTGTACTTCACCGAAAGGGCAAACCCCACAAACGCAGGTTGGTGCAACTCTTCTGCTCTACCTTGGGACCTCTTTTTAACAGCAGTTCTCCGCTCGCAAGGGTCAAGCAGCTTCTTGAAGAACCCTACACCCAAAAAGAAGCAGAAGCAGCGGTGGGTTTATGGACGGACAACCGAAGGCCCGACCACGCGCCCAAGAGCGTGGATCAGGAAATCGAGATGGCGACTTGATGTATACACAAATCCCTAGGCTGCAATTTTGAATTGCTGCGTTGTAACGACCTGGGCCGTCCCGACATGATGGGAAAGGGACCAGCCACTAGGCTCGGCAGGTCTGTCAAGTTATCTTCAAATACTCGACGATACATGAACCCGGATCAGACTTGAGACTCGGTATTTTCCGCTTCACACCAAATGGACTGCACCGTTGGCCTCTCCCGCGGCCCGGATCTTGTGCTCGATGGCGGCCTATCGTACCCCACGACCTCGTGGTCTTGCCAAACCACTAAACCTGCCTCGTTGGCTCTCTGGTCCCCCACGGCCCCTTCCTCTTCCTCTTGCAGAAGTGCCGCGGATCGAAGGTGCCGGCACACGGGATGATGGAGGTTCTGGAGTCGCGAGTTTTGGTGTGGATTTGGTGGAGAGAGGCGGGTTTTCGACAAATGATGTATCCGTGGTCCTATGATCAAGATCAGTTTCACGAGGTGTAGATTAAAGGAACAGCCACGAGATATTACATAAACGTAGTTTCGCCATCTACCTCGCCCGCCGACCTACCCTCTTGTCCCCGCATGAGACCTACACATTGTATTAGATTTTGCTGCCATCCCGAACCCCGAAGCTTCTCCTCACCTGACAGATCGTCTTGTTGTCTCGTTCGACGGAAGGATTCAGGAATGGGGCCCTGGCTAAGTGGTCAGCCAGCGAAAGTGGTCGGGTCGCCATTTGACACGCCATACCTCTGGGAAATCAACGCAGAAGGCGTTCATGTTGAGGCCGTAGAGGAAGCTTCCAAACGATTCGCTAAATCGGGCCAAACTCTCATGCATTAGCTGAAAATGCATCATGTTGGCCTCCAAGTCCGCCATTGCATCAGAGAGCTCAGCAAATGCCGGCTCGAAAACATTTAGTGGAAAGGATGCGTCGCCGCCATCGACGCTAGCTCTGGCAGACTCGCGAAACGAGGAACGCGACGACGGACGCAATGGGGTAGTCGGGCGCGATGTACGCGTCCTAGAGCTGGAGCGCTTTTCGCCGGAGTCTTGATGGTCGGTGCCAGACATGGCTGGAGTATTTACCGCTCCTAAGACACCTCAGACCGTAGCGGTAATTGCTGGTCACGATGGGGCTCTCCTCGATGTTTGGAGGGGGTCTTGAAGATGGTGGGGCTATTCAATCCGTCCCATGTTGTGCTCGTACATAGGGTAGTACATAACTCGTGGCGCGTATATGCCTTGACGCCACATCGACTACGCACTAGCCAATACGTACTACGTAGGTACAAGTCTGAAGTGCCCTGTACAATCATTAGCGGAGCATGTGGAGGTACTGTCGATTTACCTTTTTCCCAAATCTGCTTCAAAGCACGTGCCTGTGAACTTTCTATCCCAGCTGTGGAATGGGGCTTGCCCAAGATGGCCCCTTTTCTAAGGTTTATACACATATATATATATAAACCCCCGATTACCGACTGAGTCCTCTATTAGTGAACTACTTAACAATTTTTCTTTCATTTTCGTAGTCAAATGAGGCTGTGATCTGTGCTCGGGCGCTGTGGATCGGTTCACTCGAAATGGGTCCCTACCTTAAGTGACGCAACCTACAATACATGTCCGCGATGCGCATCATCGCCTTTGTTGGAAACCCCTGGGGAATTATGAAAGCTGAAAATGCCGAATTTATGCTATTCGTCGCCGTCTTATGCTTCCCGGGATCTATAAAATATCTGTTTAGATTCTAGTTGCCGCAGTTTGTATTGTTGCCCGGACCGACAACGCTAGCTTGAGCCCGGAAAGCCCGGCAAATGAATGTAGCCCGACCCCCCGGCTGTTGCCAAACTTTAGGTTTATTACATAAGGCATGTAGTGGTGCGAAAGAGTCCTGCTTGGGATGTGGATTTGACCTCTACACAACTTCCCATGTCCCCAATCGCCCGTATCTATATCCTTCACCGTCACTTTACTGCTCAGGCTGACCTGTCCATTCTTGAACACGCAATCACATCGCCGGGCACTCCAGCCCTAAGATTCGCCACACTGTCCTCTAAACTGCAGATACATACCTAGTATACAATTTCCCCGGTCAGCAAGCGCGGCAGTGCAACAAGCATCCAACCACTGTGTGCATCTGTTTGGACGACCGGGACGCTCACTAATTCCTTGGGGCCTTTGGTATACTCCTTCGCTGCCCAATACCTAATTTCTTGCACAGCCCCTTCAGCCCATAGGCTACTTACTCTTCCTCCTTTGCCCCCATTAAAGTCTCCGAGTTGCATTCTTGCTTGGACTTGCCGGGACTGCAAGCTTCCGCTTCAAGACCCCATCTCCGCCTCCGACTGATAGACTTCTTGAGACTTGATTGAGAACCTTGAAGTGCCATCCGACATTGGACATTTCACTCGCCCATGTATTTTGCCCCATTCCGGACATTACAGGCCAATAAGCGTTTTCTAACTCCGCTACTGGCTCGTCCGTTACTCCCGCCCACTCCAAATATAAAGAGTCGGAGTCTTCATCGCACACTACTTTGCGCAGGAGACTTGCTCGGGTCAGGTCAAAAGAGTAAATCAAGAAGTGCTGTTAAGTTTGCCACGCTTGAACGTCACTTCTTCAACACCAGTCACTCTCCTTCGACATACCGCAAGTCGCATCCGGCTTCTCACCAAAACTCAATCTCAGTTTGGTCGCCTGCTCCTTTGTCAGGCAAAAGCATTACTGAGGAACCAGCTGCTCCACTTGAAGCACGACTTGATTTATTCGCACTCTCAATCGCCGCTCTCTTGCTTTGTCTGGGATTTGCTCTTCAGCAATACTCGGAAGACCGCGGGAATCCAGGTGCGGCTCGAAACGCAGAGACCTCGCTTTCATCCGTCAGCATGGCCGTGGAAGCCCCCCCAGGACGGCCAGGCAATCTCACGCCGGATCAAGAGGAGAAGCTCCGAAGGTTGTGGTCTCATCTTTTTCATCTCTATGGGATTCAGGAAGATGGGGTCAGTACCCCTCCAGAGAGCGCTGGTACAAGCACCCCGGTCAGCGAGCTATCATCAACCGTAAAGACGGAAAAGCCCAAGAAGAAGAGAATGTCTCTGTTTGGGCGGAAAGCCAACAAGAACGCCGAGTCTGAATCGGCGCCCACCACTCGTCCTGCAGGGATCGAGACCCACATCAAAGAAGGCGACCACGAGGATAAGTATGGACAGACGAAGCAATTCTTTGACACCCTGGCCAGCCAAACCCCAGACTCGTTGAGGGCCACGATGTGGAGTATGGTCAAACATGATCACCCGGATGCCCTTGTTCTGCGGTTCCTCAGAGCTCGAAAGTGGGATGTCGACAAGGCATTGGTGATGTTGATCTCTACTATGAATTGGAGGGCCACCGAAATGCATGTTGATGATGATATTATGATCAATGGAGAGGCTGGAGCTTTAGCCGCTGAGAACAGTGAAGATGCGGATGCTAAGAAGCTTGGCCATGACTTTTTGGCTCAAGTCCGGATGGGGAAGAGTTTTTTGCATGGCGTTGACAAAGGAGGGCGACCAATTTGTGTGGTGAGGGTTCGGCTCCACAGACAGGGCGATCAGTGCGAGGAGAGTCTTGAGAGGTATACTGTTTACATCATTGAGACGGCGCGGATGGTGCTATCTCCTCCAGTGGACACGGCGGTATGTTCTTTTCCTCGCGCAACCATACCCTTGCTGACTTCTTGGTGTAGACAATCATATTCGATATGACTGGGTTCTCGATGGCAAACATGGTAAGTACTAAGGGAACCCGAATTGGCCGTGTGGGTACTGACCACGTGGTTGTAGGATTACACGCCGGTCAAGTTTATGATCAAGTGCTTCGAAGCGAACTATCCAGAATCTCTGGGCACTGTACTTGTACACAAGGCACCTTGGGTTTTCCAAGGTTCGTATCCACCAATCCTCCTTGTTCCCAGTTAGTCTAATCCCGAGTCTAGGGATCTGGAAGATTATTCGGGGTTGGTTGGATCCCGTTGTAGCCAGCAAAGTCCACTTCACAAACAACAAGAAGGAGATGGAGGAGTTCATCGCATCGAGCAACATTCACAAGGAGCTCGAAGGGGACGAAGACTGGGAGTACAAGTATATCGAGCCAGTCGCTGGAGAAAACGACAAAATGAAAGACACCGTGACACGGGATCGTCTGTTGGCTTCTAGGGAAGAGCTCGTCAAAGAGTACGAAGAGGCTACGATGAGCTGGATTCGAGAGTCGGGGACGGAACAGGAGGGGGCGATCAAAATCCAGCGTGACAGCCTTGCTCAAAAGTTGAGAGATGACTACTGGAACCTGGATCCATATCTCCGGGCGCGGTCCATCTATGACAGGACAGGGATGATCCAGGAAGGAGGCAAGATCGTCTTCTATCCCAAGGCAGCGCCTGCTTCGTCGGCTAACGGAGGGGGAATTGCTGATGCGTCACCAGACGATGTAGACTAGAGTGTCTGGTCAGGGGTAAACCGACTCGGCGGGACGATTTTGCGGAGCAGCGCAGTTCATCACATCTGGGACGCACACATGGTCCATAGTTGGGAGGGGTGGTGAAGAGCGAGTGTATTGCAGACCGTGCTTCATACATAATTAAAGGAGTGTGTGCTCTCGTGCAGAAGTCTCAAATCTTAGACTTGATCTCTTCACAGAGGGCCTTGAGCTGCTCCTGGTCGGGTTTCAGCTGCGGCCAGCGTATGCCAAGTCCCTGCTCTTCAGTTGGCTTCGGTATCTATCGTGGAATAAGCAACCTAGCCAGAAAGAATCCTAGGGGAAGGGGTGGGGTGAGTCTGAGATGTTTTTTTACCATGTGAAAATGAACCTTTGCGCTCCGGTTAGTCTAAAAAGACATCCAAATGTAGAGCCGGGGCTTTCTTACGTGATCCACCTGCTGATGGGCAATTCTGCCATTATTCTGCAACACGTTGTAGTCGGTGGCGCCAGTCGCGATGACTAGCTTCTTAACCACGGGCTTTCTACTGTGAGATTTCTGGGAATCGAAAGATGTTTCGGTATCATATGCGTACCAGTAGTTCAGTCAAATGCTCATCGGGGATATCAGCAAGCTTGACACCATGGAATTTAGGAATGACCAGCTATGGCAGGTACGATAAGTCAACTACAGAATGAACCCCGGGGAACGGAGGAGACGTACAGCATGGCCACTACTGAGAGGGTTGATATCTAGGAATGCCAGGGTCTTGTCACTCTCGAAGAGCTTGAGGCATGGGATTTCGCCTGCGAAGGTATACCTCTGTCAATGCCATGTGGTCCATTCGAGGACAAGATATACTTCGACGGCAAACCTTACCTTTGATGATCTTGCAGAAGAGGCAGGAAGCTAAGCCACTCATTGTGACTAAAACAGATGGTGCTGTGCAAGAAGGGTCCAGAAACGAGAATGAGGACGAATGCAAGGGATGGGAACTTGTGGAATCTGGAGATAGGATGAGCTGACCTATGCCATGAATATGACAGCGATGCGAATAAATAGGTAATGCGGAGATGTGATAAGCCCAACTAATTAATTCGACAACTTAGAAGGACGGGTGAGTAAGAAGGAGCGCCAAGTGTGACGGGTTTATTTAAGAGACCAGGCAAGGAGAAACTAGGGGCCGAAGGTCTATGCAACGATATTCCGTCAGGTTAAACGCAGGTAGCCGGTCCATGATGATAAGTACCTTGCCCCAGGTGCGGTTAACCATTGCACTGCGCCGGCAGACCACATCACAGCAGGTAAGGTAGGTATGGGAAGGGGAAAGCAAGCTGCCCTGTATCACAACTTAAAAGGGTTTCAAGCATTTAGGAGGCCCAATATTCTCCTTCGTTTCTTCCCGTGGCAACCTCAGTGAGTTGATACCGCCATGATCCAACCCATCGGGCACTAGCTAGACAACAAAACAGCCCTGCCCTGCATTGCGCAGTGACTGTGGCTGCCCTAATGTCGATAGTAACACCGCAGGTGCCTAGCAGTGGCTGCAAGATGAAAGGAATCACTGCCCAGGATCATCGGTTCTGAATGTTTAGGTACATGCACTATGGACAACTGTACTACGTAGCACGTACTGGTATCCAACGACTAGCTGGCCAGGTTATAAGGTGATTGATGACAATGCCTACCTATTAGTTACCTTAGTTACCTTAGGTACCAAGAGTGCTTTTGGATGTGACAGGACCCCACTGTCGACATCATCGCCCCAAAAGCGCCAATTACCCCTCCCCCCACTTTCGACCCTCGACATCGCAACCCAGGTGAGCTGAGGGTTGGCTGGGCTGCCTGCATTTAACCACCAGTTTTCGAACAAGGCTCCACAGACGCACTGCGTAAGGCAGCCAGGCTGTCGACCGATTCAGTTCCAAGAGATCCTGCTGTTGGTCTCTTTTCGCATTTTGGGGATTACCTCCGTGCCGCGTTCTTCCCTCCCTCCCCATTTCAGCATCCATCTCCAACCCGGCCCGCGACCATTTCGCAACTGCACCTCCATCTTATCTTGACGCCGACAAACCTTTCGTCTTCCAGTCATGACCCGATACAAGAGCACCCCCTTGTATGGAGGCGCCTTGGCTTGCGACCTACCCGAAAAGTTTGCGGACGTTAGGTAGGTTCCCATCCCGCTAGACTTTAGCTGGATCATTTCTCTGACTGAAGATTAGCAAACTGCGCCAAGTCCCAGACAACCAAGAGGTCTACATCGACCAGGATGGCTTCACTAGCATTATATTTGATATCACGGAGCGCGTTGGACCCGCCGGAAGCAGTCCTGAGGTGGATGGCCGTGCCATGACGACCCACCTGGAGGAGCTTGTCGGATCCGATATTGACACCGTAAAAGTCTGGAATACGACGGAAACTCTGTTTTCTCGTGTCAGGTTCGTTATTCGCGTCATTCGTCCACCTATAAGGACCAGGAACTGTTGCTAATGCTCCCACGCGCTCAGCGAGACTATCCCAGCGTATACTCTGATTGCCACTCAAACCCCACGAGTGGAAAGATCGAAGGAGCGGACCTCGGCGCCGGATTTCACAGCCATCATTCTGTCGCTCCTGAGACTGGAAAAGGAGTCGACCGATATCCTGATCACAATCAACGTGCCGCACATCAAAGGCGAGTATGACGAGGACGAGGTGGATCTGGAGCTCGGCAAGCAGGGTCAGTTGATTGGAGATGCGGTCGAGTATGCTGCAAGGATCTGGGAGAGCTTCAAAGTCAAGGACTGGGCTCTCTTCGACGAGGTGTAAAGCACAGCAAGGTGCGAAATAAGTCGTGCGGCCGTGGGCACGCAACAATCTTGGGCATACAGTTTGATGTTGGGTGGCGTTCTGAAGGCATGACAATGTCATTTATGAATTATGACATGACTTGGACAATATGCAAGGACACAATGCGCCGCTACCAGAAAATAGCATCTGCCCGTGAACGCATATGAATACAAGTTTACCCTAAACCCCTTTTCCAGGCCGCAAAGAGGCAGCCCGGTCTTACAAAGACAAAACCTCGAGCCGGTCTGCCACATCTTCCAAATCGTCGACTCTATTTACCGGCGAAGCGCTTGATACAGGAACTGCCCTGTTGGCCGCTTGCCGAGACCATCTCTGGGCGATCAGTCGCATCACGTCTTTCTGCGGACTACCGGGATTTTCTTCCTTAACAGCCTTCATTTGTTCCCGCACAAAATTCTGGTATTCCGAGGCCTTGCCTGCCCGTCGAGGAATTGGTTTTGTCTGCGACAAAGGGCTCTTGCAGACACCACATCGATGGCGCTCCGGGTTGATGCTCTTCGAATGTCGCTTGAACTCCGTGCCGCAACCAGTACATTCCCAGATATACTTGAAATCGATATCATAAGAGTGTTTTGTTGTTACATTAATACCACGATGGCCGAAAGCGAGGGAGCATTTTGCCGCCCACTGCTTGAACTCCTTACCATGTGGGTTTCCTGTGATGCCGCTGACCATGAAGTTTGCCAGATGACAAAATTCATGAGCAACCACGTTCAGGAGCCGGTGTTCGTCGTCGATAACCTTTCCGGCGAGTTCTATGGACGCATGGTGCCGATGTGTAACGGACGCCTGGGTGCCATCAGCCAAGTTGGTGCGCACCGTTTCCCTCCTCCAATTCGCCCTGCCTGCCGTAGTGTTGAGTTTGTTGTTCCAAGTGATCTGTATTCCACCTGTGGTTCTGGCCATTTCTTCTAGCTTGCCCTCCGTCACGGTGCTATCAAGCTCCCGCAGAAACGCAGCAGCGATCTGATGCTTGCTCTGCTCAAAACTTTTCTTCGCTTCTTTGGCGGTGGCACATTTAGCCTTGCTACTCTTTTCATGTCCTTTGGATGGACTTTTGGGCACTGGGGGCAAGAGCAGTTTCTTAGGAGAGTGTTCATCGTTCCACTCGTCCACGAACTCTTGGCTCCAGAACAAATCCATGCTTGGTCTGTGTGGTGTTTTTGGTATAGCACTCAGAATTTTGGGCGATACTAAGCTCCTTGGCTGGGTTCTTGTTGGTGTTAAAGGTGGAGTGGTGGGATGGTGGTCTGGACAAGGCCGAATATCGCCCTCGTCTCCAATCACAGTGGTTCTAGACTGGTGGTCAACAAAGAGCCGCCACGTTAGGCAATGTGCCAAAGAATAGACCTTACATGGTTGTGTGGGCAAACCGTTTCGCGATGCCCGAGGGATAAGGACTGATGTGTTCCGCGTCGTTGGCCTGGATGGGCGGGAGCTCGTGGCTGATTGGTCTCTGTCGAGGAACATATCGAGGCTCTTCATTGCGAACAAGGAAATCCCCCCCAAGAGCTGGCGCTAAATCATTTCTTGATGCTTGCCCTCGTCCCTGATGCCCCTGTGGCTTGCTGCGGCCTCTCAGTGGTGATTTGTTCGATAACGAGTTCGACGAGTTGTCATCGTCCTCACTATCAAGGTCGGACCTAACCAAGAACTCAGACGAATCTCCCAATTTGGTCTTCTGGTCACTATTATCGGTATCCAGGTCCGTATCAGCATCCGATAATGCAGGTTTTGACTTCGCCTCGTGCTTTCGAGTGCGTAGATGGCGATATGTCCCAGGTTGTCGACAAGGTTTCTCCAATGTTGCAGCGGCGCTGCCGGTACTCTTTTCCCTGCCTCCATTCCATGGTTTTAACAGATGGTTTTCCACAGTAGGACCCAACTTTCGCCGACGGACCGTTAAGATGGCCGTGGCAGCAGAGCCTCCGCGCTGGCCGATTGATACCGGGCTGTTCGTGGACGATGTGGCGCATCTAGGCTGGGAGTTCATTATTGGGTCCATCTTATCGTCTTCTGCTTGCGAGACTTGTAGACACTTGCGAGGTTGCCGTTTCCTGGTCTGACGCAAGAGAACATCTAACTCTGGGAATTCATCATCGCTCGAGAATGAGAGTTCAAGGGTCTTTGCCATCTTCCTAAGAAACTCTATGTCAAAAATGGTATGCTTAAGAAAACGATAGGGCCCAGGGAGTCGGGGCCATGGCAATTGATGATTGGATAAATCATCAGAGCCTCACAGCTATGTGACTTCCTGTTCCACTCCGGAAGGAAACACGCCAGTTGGTACTGTTGCTGGGGGCAACGGGACCTAAGGTAGTGGGGGAACATTCGAGATCGCGCAGTCACATGATCCCACCGTCCAAACTCGCCGCCCAGGCTGTATTGCTGGCTGATGAAATGGAGTAGCAGTAGCAAACTGCTACCCAGGAATGATTATGCCATGTGAGCCTCTCTCTACTAGGTACTGCTATATGCATGTGAAGAGTGATTCTTCTAGTTGCTACAATGTGAGGAAGACTAACGCAAAAACCGAACTGATCAGAGCAGGGTCTTGAAGGTGACTACGAACAATTCGGGTCACGTCGGCGGGTTGTCGCGTTCAAAGCTCAAATTTGACGAATGGATTAAAAACTTGAGCTTGGACCGTGAGGATCTCCTTACGGTAGCTACTGGAATATCCAGGGCCAGTCTCTTCTTCGTCTGTGAAGCAGAGATTTATTGGCCATCCTGCTTGGGTGTCAATTTGCAGAGGTACAGTACCTAGAAAGAAGTGCCTGAAAAGGGAGCCAATGATTACAAGGCCTCAGCTGGGATCATTCGGAATGTTCGGGTGCATGGCTTCGTTCGACACTACCGGTAGACAGTTACCTACCTTAGTCAGTATGGCATGTATATAGCAGGCCGCCATGGGTACGAAAAGATTACGCCCCCACCGACTTCCAACCTGGACTGTACATTATCTACCCATTTTGCTTCTGTATGTAGCTGCCATGGATGCACGCACGCACAGTAAGGTAGTGCTGCGAAATTTCATGCCTATTCACCCATACGTCACAAGCGAGATGGTACATACAGGAACCTTAGAAATCCGTTAAATTACATGATCCTTCGCCCTTGTATATTAGGCTATTCGTGCACGACAGTTACGAATTCATACGCCCCTAAACTACCTGGCATCGAATTGTTGGGTTTTTAAAAGAAAAATTTCATGGCAGTTTCAGATTCCCGAACGGGCCGAGGACTGAACAATCGATTTGGGCTGGTAAAATACACTTCGGACCTATCTCTTCCTGGCTCCCCTAACCTGTGTAGGTAAGGTGGAGGCAATAGGTAGATAGTGTGTGTATGGGCTCTGCTCGAATTGGTAGACGCGTTAACGCATTTACGATTATATGGTTTTGCTCAATCCCGACACGGCGCATTCGCCATGCTTACATAATAGTAAATAACGGCTTATTTAGGATCCATTGTAGAAAGATATGATTTAATCACCCTGCAGTGGGACGGGACGGGGGCGCAACGGTTCAATCGCGGCGACCATTGACCAGCTCAATGCCTTGGAAACTGGTGGGTTGAAGTTGGCAGCAGGCTGGTTCGAATAAATGACGGCATCGTCATAGATATTACTCGCTGACCATTCAACGTGCCGCCACCTATCTGTACCTGCATACAGTGTACATGCGAGTTGACAACCAAATGGCACCCTGTCATTAAAACCACGAGCAATTGGGTGGCAAGGTGGATGGAAGGTACATCATGTACACTAGAAGTAGCTCGCGACAGCACACTCACCTTTCGTTAAGAAGGCTCTAGCGATGTGTCTCTGCTAGGCACTATTTTGGCAGATGAATGAAGGTCCCAGTTCTGATATCAAACTGGTGTGTGAATGGCATATAACTATCTTCGAGGATTGCCAGGCCTGGGACAGAGCATCCAAAACAGGTAGAGACGAGACCGAATGGATCTGGCACCCAAGTGGCCCCCCGCTAACACGTTCATCTTGTGTGGCTGGTGCCTTCTCGTATCAGCACATCATTACCTCGTGTCGTGAAGCGACTCCGTCGTTGCCCTCTCCCTATGTAGGTATTTAGGTAACCACCACTGATTATGCACCCGGTGGGCCTTCAGTGGGTAGTCCTGCTGCAATACACTGGAATAATCCACCAAGGTTCGCTGAATTGCTGCAATCATCTGCATCTTGCGGTGGCAGCTCTCCGGACACGATATTCCAAGCAGCAGCTAGCAATTTTTTCGTATTGTGTTTTTTTCCACCGACTCGTAAATGAGTCGCTAGTGCCGCCCGGGTCA
Organism: Reticulascus tulasneorum; assembly: GCA_001557505.1. Lineage (NCBI taxonomy): Eukaryota > Fungi > Ascomycota > Sordariomycetes > Glomerellales > Reticulascaceae > Reticulascus > Reticulascus tulasneorum. Next base: position 25,580 of record LSAX01000013.1, on the reverse strand, counting down.
TCCAGATTGTACACTACCTTATGTATGTATGTACATATGTACGATCTTTGAACTTCCATGATGGGGCTTGGCACTGGCACATTACCGTGCGTTTCGCACCTGCCATCCAGTGTTGTACTGGCCATTTATTTTCATGTTGGCCTGGCCGTTCGGTCATTTACAGGGTTGTCAAACCTGCTTTTTGATGAGCGAGCCATGATTCACAGGATGTCGACCCACGAAAGCTGCTGCCTGAGAACCAACTTTTCCAGACATGGAGAGACTTGATTGCCGGAACATGCATCTGCAGGCGGCGGGTTTGACAAGAAAGGAAAGGGGGTGATGATGTGGCGGGTTCAGTGGAGTACCTGGCCAGTACATCAGCCCTTTTTTTTCTTCTCGCTGAAGGTGGAGCGATCTCGATGTCCAGATCCCCTTATTGCCACATTGGCCTATTTTAGGACCAAATGGGCATTTGCCGCAGCGATCGACGAAGAAACGCAAACCCAAAGTTCAACAGGCCTCGCACTAGAGAATGGCCGAACCTTTCAATGGAAAGCTCGAAAGAAAAGAATGAGAAAATGATGAGCCGGTAACGGTGGATAAGGAACGAGCTGCTGTCTGTTCGTACGGGGGGGGGGCGGAGGGCTCAGAGCGACGCGTAGTGCCCGGCATGTATCATCGGTGCACCGGAGCCCTTCCTGCCACGCCGTCAACAGTGCTTCCAAGTTCCTGCTACCCACTAACGCAGTAAATGCCCGGCTGGCGGGGGGACATCTAGTGCCCAGTGGATCGCGCCAAAAAAAAAAAAAAAGCCAATCTCGTGCGTGTCCACCCTACCCAAACTGGCCCTGGATCAACCCCTTGTGGCCAATTCCACGACAACTTGGACCGTGTCAAGCTGCGTCTGCCCGCCCCCTTTGGCGCCCCGCTCCACCCTCTCTCTATGTACCGGTCTCATTTCTCAATCGCTTTGCCATGTTGATTCGTGCAGGGAATGTGCCACAGCCACCTTGACACACCCCAGTCCCATGCAATTACGAAGGTACCTCCGTACCTGAACTCTCCCATCCCTCCCTCCCCTTCCCTGTCCAGGGTGATCCGCTTCTGCGACTCCTTCTCCCGCGTCCATGATCTCTCCTTTTTCTCCTTCCTTCCTTCCTTTCGCCTAACCTTCACGAGGAAAAAGGGACCAACGCCTAATCTCTCCTCCTCTGGTTCTCTTTCCTTTCTTTCTTGTCCTGCAAGACCTCACTCGCTCCGTTGAAGCTCGTTGTCGAACTTCATCTCATTGCCGCCCTCGTTTGTGGTGTGGTCGTGGTATTGGCTTGCATTGCATCGCCTGTCACACTCGCCCCTTTTCCTTCCTCCTACCACCACATTCGTTTCGAAGTCGCCAATTCAACCCACGATTGTCGACTGTCTACGTCTCGATCGCAGCTAAAAGCACTGCGAAGAAGGAGGATAGAAGTGTTCGTCGGCTTTTTCGTTGGACCCAAACGAGTTTCCCGAGCCTCGCAATCTCTCCCGAGTCTTTTAACTACCAATCGCTGTAATTCTGGTTGCTCAGCACCCAGCAACAATCAACACTTCCCCCTTCGACAACGTCAAAACACTTGCAACCAAGCCAACAACGGCCTTCAGTGTTTCTTTTTTGCTGTGCCGGCCACAACAGTCTGGAATCGATTCTCTGCGTCCCAATAACTAAAGCATTTGACTTGGCAATCCTCTTGACCACTCTCTTGAATGTTGGTGGGTAAGTTTTGCTCTCCGCGGACCTGACGTTATCGGCTCGCATTGAGCTGTCACGAGGGCCCCATCGCCTCAGATCAATGCTAATCGGCTTTTTAAAATAGTTAATTTGACTTGAAAATGTCGGGATATCCAGCAGCCGGTGGGCATCAAGACTACGATGACGGCTATGCCCATCCCAGTCAAGATGTCAACAATCAAACTGATTCCTACTACCAAGATGATCATCAGTACTACGATTCGAACGGCTATGACTCCAACGGTAATCAAAATGACCGAGCTGGAGCCCCAGCCGGAGATGGGTATTATGATGAGTCGTGCGTCTGACCCATCACGAAGAATCTGTTGCGGGAACATGCTAACTCTTGTGAATAGGGGGTACTACAACGCGGACCCAAACAATCCCTATCATCAAGATGGAGGATACTACGACAACAACGACCAGTATCAGGATGAATACTACAACAATAACAACAATAACAACAATGCCGGTTACTATGACCAGGACTACAATCAGGGTTACGCCGCCAACGGTAGACGGCAGGGGTCGGAAGAAGATTCCGAGACATTCAGCGACTTCACCATGAGATCGGATATGGCTAGAGCGGCCGACATGGATTACTACGGACGTGGTGACGAGCGATACAACAGCTACAATGACGGCCAAGCCGGAGGGCGAGGCTACAGGCCACCATCGTCCCAGATCTCGTATGGCGGCAACCGCTCCTCAGGCGCCTCCACGCCCAACTATGGCATGGATTACGGCAATGTCCTCCCCGCTGGACAGCGTTCCCGTGAACCATATCCAGCTTGGACATCCGACGCACAGATCCCGCTGTCCAAGGAAGAAGTTGAGGACATATTCCTGGACCTGACGGCAAAATTTGGCTTTCAGCGGGACAGCATGCGGAACATGTACGACCATCTCATGACTCTCTTGGATTCGAGAGCGTCGCGCATGACACCAAACCAGGCCTTGTTGTCTCTCCATGCAGACTACATCGGAGGAGACAATGCCAATTATCGTAAATGGTATTTTGCTGCTCATCTTGATCTGGACGATGCTGTTGGTTTTTCCAACGTCAAAGGTCTACGCCGAACTCGCAAGAATAAGAAGAAGAAGACCGAGGGTCAGAACGAGTCCGAAATCCTGCAGGAACTTGAAGGCGATGACAGTCTTGAGGCTGCGGAATACCGATGGAAGACTCGAATGAACCGCATGTCTCAACACGACCGTGTACGACAGATTGCATTGTATCTTCTTTGCTGGGGTGAGGCCAACCAGGTCAGATTCATGCCTGAATGCTTGTGCTTCATTTTCAAATGCGCGGACGACTATCTCAATTCCCCGGCCTGCCAAAACCTTGTTGAGCCCGTGGAGGAATTTACATTCCTGAACCACGTCATCACCCCGCTTTATCAGTACATTCGTGACCAAGGCTACGAGATTCTAAATGGCGTCTATGTTCGCCGCGAACGAGACCACAACCAGATCATCGGGTATGACGACTGCAATCAACTCTTTTGGTATCCGGAAGGCATTGAACGGATCGTACTTGGCGACAAGACCCGCTTGACTGATATTCCGCCGCCGGAAAGATATCTCAAGTTGAAAGACGTGGCATGGAAGAAATGTTTCTTCAAAACCTACAAAGAGACCCGTTCGTGGTTTCATCTACTCGTCAACTTCAATCGCATTTGGATTATCCATCTGACCATGTTCTGGTTTTACACGTCACACAATGCCCCTACCCTGCTTGTCGGCCCGAGCTACGAACAGCAAGTTAACCAGCAACCCCCAGGCTCCAAACAATGGTCCATTGTTGCCTTGGGCGGAGGCATTGCTTCGCTCATACAAATTTTCGCAACTCTAGCCGAATGGGCATATGTTCCTCGCCGATGGGCAGGTGCTCAGCATTTGACAAAGAAACTCCTGTTTCTTATTCTCATTTTTGTCATCAACGTCGGCCCCAGCGTCTATATTTTCTTCATCCCTAATCAGGAGAGAATCGCGCTCATTATCGGCATTGTGCAGTTCTTCGTCGCTCTCGTCACCTTCATCTTCTTTTCAATCATGCCTCTGGGTGGTCTTTTCGGTAGCTACCTGACGAAGAACTCGCGCAAGTATGTCGCCAGCCAGACCTTTACCGCCAGCTATCCTCGGCTCTCAGGTAACGACATGGCCATGTCATATGGACTGTGGATGGTTGTCTTTGGTTTGAAGTTCGGAGTATCGTATCCCTACCTGGCATTGTCCTTCCGAGACCCAATAAGATATCTGTCCGGCATGAACGTCGACTCTTGTCTTGGTGACCATATTTTTGGCGCGAGTGCACAGATTCTTTGCAAATACCAACCCCAGATACTGCTAGGGTTAATGGCATTCACGGACTTGATCTTTTTCTTCCTTGATACTTACCTTTGGTATGTTATCATCAACACCGTCTGCTCCGTCGCAAGGTCATTCTATCTTGGTTCGTCCATCTGGACGCCTTGGAGGAACATATTCTCTCGACTACCGAAGCGTGTCTACTCCAAGATTCTCGCGACAACAGATATGGAGATCAAATACAAGCCGAAAGTTTTGATCTCCCAGATTTGGAATGCCATCGTCATCTCGATGTATCGAGAGCATCTGCTGGCCATCGACCACGTTCAGAAATTGCTCTATCACCAGGTTCCATCAGAGCAAGAAGGAAAGAGGACTCTGCGAGCGCCAACCTTCTTCGTATCACAGGAAGATCATTCATTCAAGACGGAGTTCTTTCCATCCCACAGCGAGGCTGAACGCCGCATTTCCTTTTTCGCTCAGTCTCTGTCGACTCCTATCCCAGAGCCACTTCCAGTTGATAACATGCCGACGTTTACGGTCTTGATTCCTCACTACAGTGAGAAGATTCTGCTGTCACTCCGGGAAATTATCCGAGAAGATGAGCCCTACTCTCGCGTGACTCTGCTCGAATACCTTAAGCAGCTTCACCCTCATGAGTGGGACTGCTTCGTCAAGGACACCAAGATTCTGGCAGACGAGACGTCTCAATTCAACGGGGAGTTCGAGAAGAACGAAAAAGATTCGGCGAAGAGCAAGATCGACGACTTGCCATTTTACTGCATTGGATTTAAGTCATCTGCTCCCGAGTATACCCTCCGCACACGTATCTGGGCTTCGCTGCGTTCGCAAACTCTGTACCGCACCGTATCTGGCTTCATGAACTATAGTCGGGCAATCAAACTGCTATATCGTGTAGAGAATCCCGAGGTTGTTCAGATGTTCGGTGGGAATTCGGACAAGCTGGAAAGGGAACTAGAGCGTATGGCACGACGCAAGTTCAAACTCATCGTTTCTATGCAGCGCTATTCGAAGTTCAAGAAGGAGGAGATGGAAAATGCGGAGTTCCTGCTCAGAGCCTATCCCGATCTACAAATTGCTTACCTGGATGAGGAGCCTCCTCTAGCAGAGGGCGAGGAGCCCCGTCTATATTCAGCGCTCATCGATGGGCACTCTGAGATTATGGAAAACGGCATGAGAAGACCGAAATTCCGCATCCAGCTCTCAGGCAATCCCGTACTCGGAGACGGTAAATCAGACAACCAGAACCATGCCCTGATCTTTTACCGCGGTGAATACATACAGCTCATTGATGCCAACCAAGACAACTACCTTGAGGAGTGCTTGAAGATCAGGAGCGTCCTGGCCGAATTTGAAGAGATGAAGACTGACAACGTTTCGCCTTATACACCCGGCGTGAAGAACAAGCTCATTGCCCCCGTCGCAATTCTAGGCGCCCGAGAATATATTTTCTCCGAGAACATCGGCATTCTTGGCGACGTTGCCGCTGGCAAGGAACAGACATTTGGTACACTATTCGCTCGTACCTTGTCTCAGATTGGCGGCAAACTGCATTACGGCCATCCCGATTTCCTCAACGGGATCTTCATGACCACCCGAGGTGGTGTATCGAAAGCACAGAAAGGTCTGCATCTGAACGAAGATATCTACGCGGGTATGACTGCCTTGCTTCGTGGCGGTCGTATCAAGCATTGCGAATATTATCAGTGTGGTAAAGGTCGTGATCTGGGTTTCGGATCCATTCTTAACTTCACCACAAAGATTGGAACGGGTATGGGCGAGCAGATGCTCTCCCGAGAATATTACTACCTTGGCACTCAGCTCCCGCTTGACCGCTTCTTATCATTCTACTACGCACATCCCGGGTTCCATCTCAACAACATGTTCATCATGCTCTCCGTTCAGCTGTTCATGATTGTCCTGCTCAACTTGGGAGCTCTGCGATATGAGACCATACCTTGCCGATACAACCGAGATGTTCCAATTACGGATCCGTTATTCCCAACCGGTTGCCAGAATACTGATGCTCTTCTGGACTGGGTCTATCGAAGTATTCTGTCCATCATCTTCGTCATCTTCTTGTCTTTTATCCCCCTCGTGGTCCAAGAATTGATGGAGCGCGGTGTGTGGCGCGCCGCAACTCGCCTCGCCAAGCAGGTTGCTTCTTTCTCGCCGTTTTTCGAAGTCTTCGTTTGCCAGATCTACGCCAACTCGGTGCAGCAAGACCTTTCTTTCGGCGGCGCTCGATACATCGGCACTGGTCGTGGCTTTGCAACGGCTCGGATTCCTTTCGGAGTACTGTACTCTCGGTTTGCTGGACCGTCCATCTATTTTGGGGCCCGTCTGCTGATGATGTTGCTCTTCGCCACTCTCACAATGTGGCAAGCTGCGTTGACATACTTCTGGATTTCTCTTCTGGCGCTTGTCATTTCTCCATTTCTCTACAACCCACATCAGTTCGCGTGGAACGACTTTTTCATCGATTACCGAGATTTCCTTCGATGGCTCTCTCGTGGTAACTCGCGATCTCATGCCTCGTCTTGGATCGCGTTTTGCCGACTATCAAGAACCAGGATCACAGGCTACAAGCGTAAACAGTTGGGTGATCCATCAAGCAAGCTCTCTGCCGATGTTCCTCGAGCTGCTATTACGAATCTGTTCTTCGGCGAGATTCTTGCCCCATTCTTGCTGGTGGCCGTTACCCTGATCCCATACCTCTACATCAATGCGCAGACAGGCGTGATAGACAACGAGCGGGATGCTAGGGCTACGAACTCGCTGATTCGACTTGGCGTTGTTGCCTTTGCGCCTATCGCAGTCAACGCTGGCGCTCTTGCAGTCATCTTCGCCATGGCATGCTGCATGGGCCCTGTACTCAGCATGTGCTGCAAGAAGTTTGGTAGTGTTCTGGCTGCAGTGGCTCATGGCATCGCCGTTGTCATGCTCCTTGCCTTCTTTGAGGTCATGTTTCTCCTCGAGGGTTTCAATTTTGTCAGGACACTGTCCGGCATGATCGCCGTCGTCGCTCTTCAGAGGTTCATCTTCAAACTGATCACAACCTTGACCCTAACGCGCGAGTTCAAGACGGATCAGGCAAATATTGCATTCTGGACTGGAAAGTGGTATGCTATGGGTTGGCATTCCATGTCGCAGCCCGCACGAGAATATCTGTGCAAAATCACTGAATTGAGCATGTTCGCCGCCGATTTTGTGTTGGGCCACCTGCTTCTCTTCATCATGCTTCCGCTCATCATCATTCCACAAATTGACAAGCTGCACTCAATGATGCTGTTCTGGCTTCGGCCCAGGTAAGTTCGAGCCTTTCCCTGTCCACCAGCGTGAAGTTGAAACAGTTTCTCACTAATTTCAGTCGTCAAATCCGACCACCAATCTATTCGATGAAGCAGTCGAAGTTGCGCCGGAAGCGCGTATTTCGATACGCAATCCTTTATTTCGTCATGCTCGTCGTATTCGTCGGTCTCATTGTTGGTCCGATTGTCGCCGGTGGAAAGATTCCCACGTCGTTGACGGACTCTCTGAACACAGACACTCTGAGACTTGTTCAGCCTACGGGCCAGAACAAAGACAACACGCAAGGCGATATAGAGACTGGGACCGGGGCCCCGGATTACAGCGGCGCCGGAACGGCAACTCGCACAACAACAACAGCATCAGCAAGAGAGACTGATTCGAACGACAGGAGAGTTAGACTATTCTAAGGACCGTCTTGTATCATAAAAGTTGCGGCATCCAGGGAACCATCCCATGGATCCAAGACAGCTTCGGGTTGCTTTAGGCAGCCTGGTAGGGGATGGAGGTTCATAATGTCCATGGTTTAGGAGGTATCTGTAATTTTTTGTTTGAAGCAGAGGGTAGTGGAGGATTCACGACTGTCATAGACCTGCGCACTACGAGTTTTGTCGTTTCCGTCCCAGGTATGATTGTTGGGACATATAATCAAGTCTTGCACATGGGAACGCATTCAAGCATCACAGGAGAATTTTTTTTTTTCCCAGAACAAGGAGCAATTGTGCAGCGGGTATACTGGAGTTACGGCAATTATATTCTAAGTGCGAGAATTTAACGTTTATAAACCCAACAAACCTGCTTTGTGCCGTTTCCTGAATATGGATCTCAATCACAACACTTTGAAATGTTGTGTTCCAAGCCTACTCTATGTCATGGACGGGGTGAAGTATGGATCCCATGTTGTCGAGACTGACTTGGGAGGAGTCAAAGTTGGGCTCTTCTCAAAGCATGTCCTTTTGATACCCAAAGCCCTTCCCTCAGGACTAGCAAGCCTTGTTGCCGTTGGTTACTCGATGAAGCCCGCAATGGGATATTCACGAAAAAGTCATTCCAATCGCTCAGGCATGCATAGGATCGATATCTCCTATGGTGCCTTAGCAAGTCGGGGGACATTGCCTGAAAGCTTGTGCAGGCAAGTGGATAGAAGACAAGCTTCCTGACATTAGCAAACGCCCACAAATCAGCAAGCTGCTGTGCCTTCTCCCCAGTGAAGTCACAAATTAGCGACGTAAAAATGATGTCCAGCGCCTCTCCAAGTGCCCTAGCAAACAAACTATGAGGTCTAATGGCAAAGATTCGCTCGGATCCAGCGGGACATTCCATTGTGCAGACCCGATCAATCGGGTCCATCATGCTGATCTACCTATCTATGCAAAATGTACGCAGTGCAATAACGCACGTGTGCATCCTACGCAGTACGTAAGTATCTACCCGGTTGCTGTAAGCACCATTTCGGAGGGGCCTATACCCCTAGGTATGCCCTGGCCCCTTCATTTACCTCCATCAAGGCAGATACATTTGGTGGGGTATCGGGGAAATTACTAACGACCAAAGACCAAGAAGGCGGCGCCCTCGGGGGGGGGGGGGGGGGTTGGAAGACCACATGCACTAATGCACATGGGGCAAACTTGGAACTCCCCGACGCCGCTGATGAATCTTTTGCACTTCCGCCGGCACCGATTCGTTCCCATCCTTCCGACTCACTGATTGGAGCCCCCTAACCGTCGTTGCAACAGCTGGCAATCTTTCAATTGTTGCTTGATCCAACCTGCAATCTTTTGACCATCATCCTTTCTTTTCCTTCGAGTACTTACTTCTTCTTCGATAAAAATGGATCTCGGCGAGGTGCAGACATTGCTGGTGACGAGGGTACGCGAGGCTGCCACGACATTCCAGAAGGTCCCTGGATCCGCCGTTCTCATCCGCTATGTACAATCAAGCTACCAGAACGACCCCATCCGCTCCGCCATTGAGCTCGTCCTGGTGATTTTCTTCATCCGCTACCTCTTGTCTCCTTCGTATTCGACTCATAAGCAGAACTTCATCAAATTGCGCGATGATGTATGGAACCCGAAGAGCTAACCTCCCTTCTTTACGAGACTCGATTTTCTGACCGCAGACACAGGAAATCGATGAATTGGTAGACGAGTGGACGCCGGATCCCTTGGTCGCCCCAAATACGACCTTTGAGGAGTTGGAAAGCGACAGGATTCCCGTTATTGTGGGGTAAGCATGCTGTTCGCGGTGCCCCTTTCCAAGCACCTTCGTTCATGCCGTACTGACCTAACGATCTCAGTCCAACCGGACCCAAGTCAAAGCTGGCCAACGGCCGAACTGTTACAAATCTCGCCTCGTATAACTTCTACAACTTCAATGCCAATGACCAGATCAAAGAGAAGGCCATACAGACGCTACGCACATACGGCGTCGGCCCTTGTGGGCCACCTCAATTTTACGGCACTCAGGACGTTCATATGAAGACCGAGTCCGATATCGCAACCTATCTCGGCACCGAGGGCTGCATTGTATATGCACAGGCATTTTCTACCATTTCAAGCGTCATCCCAGCCTTTTGCAAGCGTGGCGATATCATTGTCGCCGACCGAGCTGTTAACTACTCCATTCGGAAGGGATTAGAGATATCCCGGAGCAACATCAAGTGGTACAATCATGGTGATATGGATGACCTGGAGCGGGTCATGCAGAAAGTCGTCAAGGATCAGGCCGGCAAGAAGCTGACCAGAAGGTTCATTGTGACAGAGGGCCTATTCGAGACAACTGGCGACTGTGTCGACCTACCCAAGCTGGTATGTTCTCCCCACTCAGCAGGCGGTTCATCAAGGTCATGTTTGGCTAATCGGGCATTTTGGGAGCAATCAGGTTGAGTTCAAGGAAAAATACAAGTTCCGCATCATCCTCGACGAGACATGGTCTTTTGGTGTGTTGGGCAGGACCGGACGCGGCCTCACGGAAGCTCAAAACGTCGACCCATCACAAGTAGACATGATCATAGGATCTTTGGCCGGTCCACTCTGTGCTGGCGGCGGCTTCTGCGCCGGAGCCAAAGCTGTCGTCGAGCACCAACGCGTGTCAGCAGCTTCGTATACATTCTCGGCCGCCCTGCCAGCAATGCTTGCCGTAACTGCCAGCGAGACCTTGAGTGTGCTCCAATCCAATCCGGACATCCTCGTTCAATGTCGAGATAACATCAAAGCGATGAAGGCCCAACTTGACCCTCGAAGTGACTGGGTCATCTGCACGAGCGCGCCAGAGAACCCCATTATGTTACTAGTCTTCAAGACAGATGTCGTCAAGGCGCGCAAGCTTACGACGGGGGATCAGGAAAGGCTACTGCAGGAATGCGTTGACGAGGTATGTGATAACAGGCTAACACTGACCGTCTGCATACTAATCAGAATTTTTTTCATGAAGACAATAGCCAACGGTGTCTTGATTACGAGGCTGAAGAGTATGCCCGTCGCAAACAGCATCAACCCAAAGGACGACAGTTGGCGGGTGCAGCCAGCACTTAAGATCTGCATTACATCTGCCTTGTCAAAGAAGGACATTGAAAAGGCAGGCGTGACAATCCGGCATGCAATCACAAAGGTGATGACACGAAAATCCAGCAATAAAGCGGTTTGAGATGATTGGTTGCGTTGTGGGAAGAAGATATCTGTGCTGCCAACAGGGATGTCCGTCAGGTATCATGGGTGCAAATGGTTGTGGAGTTTTACGGAGTCTGGCACCTGGTCCCAGCATATTGAAGCAAAGTTCATGGCTACCTGTGCGGACGTCTCAGGTAATCATCAAAAGCCTGGCGCGTATGGGCGTCTTGTGGAGATCTGTCCCAACGACATGCTGTGGCGGTTTGGGACGTCATTTTCACGACACTTTTGTGTCAACCCTTAATGTAGTAATACTAATAATCAAAGGCTCTGCGCATAGCATCGCTCATACTTGGTCCCACATTACGTGGTGCTGGATACATCAGAGTACGGAAGCTTTAGCAGATGAGTCCCAACGAACCAACTAATGTCTACCTGCTGGGTCTTGGTGGCTCTCGCATCCGAGGACGAGGCAGAGTCGTGCCCGTTCCCAGATCATCCTACGGGTTTATCTCAACAAAACTGTTCGGGCGTCGTCGGCAATCTGCTAGAGCATACTACGTTGAGGGAACCCAGGCTAGAAGAATATGGTCAGATCGGCATCAATCCAATATCAGAGCGGATTGTGTAGACGTTTGGTGAGTTCGTCCCTCTCAAAACGAATTGGTCAGTGTCTTGTGGTTCACAAGCACGAAGCAATTCTTGTTTTCCGCTCGTTTCCGCCTCATTTTGGTTGATCGCCTCTCTCCACATGCTACTGTCGGCTATGCCAAGCATCGTACTACTTAACGGCTGTGGATTTTAGGTTAGACAGTCCTTGCCAACACCTTCACGTCCCTCGATCTAGTGCATCTCTCCAAAGTTCATGGTCTACCACCATGTCCCAAAGACCCGACGACCACAGGCGAGTGTAAGAGCTGCAGAGCATGGATCCGGAGACACACGGCATGAACAGGGGTTGCCATCGGGGCTTTTGCTTCGTCGCAGGCAATGAACAAGTCACCGCATTTAAGCATACGCGGACCCAGTTACCCACCGCCAGATATTATGTTACTACATTGGTGAGACGTCCTCAGCTTGATGATACCAGCTGCCAATAAGCTACCTTCCGTAGTAGCGGCCCTGCTATTATTCTCTATCTGTCCATCACAGAGAAACTCGGAGCTGTGACCTCAACCTTTTCATATGCTTCTCTCTTTTTCGGGAGCTCTCCATCTGTTTGGTTGCCAGTTTTGAAATAATCAATGACTTTCTGCCGAGCAGGTATATATATTCATACCCCAACAAAATCGATTCTGATGTGTGCTCTCTGCAATCTCGCGGGCGCGGACCAGCAATTGTTGGGAACTATAAATACGTGAACTTTTGCCCGGCACGGTTTTCTTCGTGGCAACACCCGCTCGCGCAGTTGTCTTGGAGGCCACCTCGCATCAGGCGGGATTGTGGAGGCGCGCCAGCGAAGGGATAGGGAGGTGGTGCCAGCGTTCTTGCAAATCTCAGTCACATTCCAGTCCCAGTGGCACATCACGGCATACCTGCCACATACATTCCTAGCCCTCTCCATGTTTACCAACAGGCTACCGGAGACAAGGGAAATCACTGGGAGCAAGAGGCGTCTGGAGGGTGCTCACAGACATACTTCACCCATCGCGACCCCTTCGGCTGCCTCGACTTCTCAACCGTCCCTTACTCCTTCCCTATCCCAAGTTGTCCTACATCCCCTATCCCCGGCTGTTTATTGCGGCCATCCATTCATTTGCCTCGCGTACTGATTTGCTTACGACCAACCTAAGCTACATATCCAGTCTCTGTTGATCAAGGTTGCTGCTAATATCACTCATTTCTTTTAACCAGTGCCATTCACTCGCTTTCAGCACTTGATCCTACAAAACGCCAGCAGGACAAAATGAAGCCAGGCTGTATTTCGGCCGCAGCCGTTCTCACCCTGCTAGGCACAGTTGTGTGTAAACCTATAGGTGTGTTGATCTCAGCCTCATGTCTTGCATACTGTAACTGAGTTAACATCGCAGAAAACCATGATGGCCATGGTCACGGAAAAAGGGAATCTCACAAAAAGGCCCAAATGACGGTCATCGATTCGTCGGTTAACGCGCCTACGGAGGTCCCTCAAGCCATTGTCTATGTGAACAAACACGGGGTCCCGATACGGACAGCAACTGAAGCCGTCATGTTCCTTCCACCTCCGCGCACCATGCAGCCCATCCTGCAATCTACCCTGCCGTCCACTTCACAGTCCACCCTACCGTCCACTTCACAGTCCACCCTACCGTCCACCTTGCCGTCCACTTCGCAATCCACCCTGCCGTCAACTCCGCAGTCCACTCTGCAGTTCACTTCAAGATCTCCGGAATCAACCGCATTGCCAGATACAACTACACGTGCTAGGGCAACCTCTGTTACGACCTCGGATGCCTTTACCAAGACATCTGATCCTGAAACTGCTGCTCCGAGCCAGAGCTCCACATCCAGTGGGTCCCACGATCTTTATGGTATCGCATACGCACCGTATAACGCCGCTGGGAATTGCAAATCTGCGGAGCAGGTGGAGGCCGACTTCTCTACCTTTGAAGGCACATACTCTGTTGTTCGGATCTATGGTACCGACTGCGGCCAGGTGGCTCATGCTTATTCGGCCGCTAAAAAGGCCGGTCTGAAGTTGTTCCTAGGTCTTTTTGAGTTGGATCCCGTCGAGAAGCAGGTATCAGAAATCGTGTCTGCTGTCAAAGACGACTGGTCGGTCGTGGACACTGTCAGCGTGGGCAACGAGCTAGTCAATAACGGCCAGGCAACTTCCCAGGACGTTACTACAGCCGTAGGGAAAGCTAGACAACTACTCAGGGCTGCCGGATATCTCGGTCCTGTTGTCACCGTAGACACCTTCGTTGCAGTGCAAGACCATCCCGAACTATGCGACCTCTCCGACTACTGTGCAATCAATGTCCACCCATTCTTCGACGGCAATACAACAGCAGGCGATGCCGGTGACTTCGTGCAAGCCGCCGTTGCCAGGGTCAAGTCTAAGCTCGCAAACAGAAATAAACGTGTGGTTGTCACGGAAACTGGTTGGCCATGGCAGGGCAGCAGCAATGGGGAAGCTGTTCCGGGGCTCAGCCAGCAGAAACTTGCTCTCGACTCCATTAGAGCAGCGTTTTCAGATAAACCAGATGACGTTATCCTTTTCTCGGCATTTAACGACCTTTGGAAGCCTGCAGAAGCCGGGACCTTCTTCGCAGAGAGGTACTGGGGAATCGGTGGAGTGTTTTCGGCAGCAGATAAATGAGACGCCTGCGTCAGTCCCCCAAAGAAATGGAAAGAAGAAAGGATTTTGCGGCTGGGATAGTCTTACCACATTCCCTACACTCATGTTGCGCCTCGTTTGTGATTCGAGATAGAGTAATCCCAAAGAGGCTCGATCATATGGCTCAACACAGCAGCTGGGACCTTTCTTGGTTTGATCTTGATCGTGTCTTGCGACGGAATTCAAATGTGCCGTGTAACCTCTAATGGTGATAAATAAGTAACAAGCCTATGTCTCGAGCCACTTGCTCTACTTGGCAGATGAGACTCGCATATGACCTCAACAAATTCAAGCCCAGGTGAATCAAGTCAAGGATCGATGGACTTGACAGACTTGACGCTTGCCTTGACAGTTCCCATCGCGGAAGCAAGTCTTCAAAATGAGATAAGAACGCATCACGAGGTCACCGGCATTCGGTGCAAGTTAAGTCTGGGAAGCACTTGCAACGTTGATACGGAGAGCTCCGCAACAAGACACAACACCCTTCCTTTGAAAACTGACGTTATGTCGATATTGCCTCCACAATGTTGACTGGGGCAGACTTTGTGGTTCAAACCACCACGGTCCATCTCGTCCATCATGGGCATGAAACGTGCAGTGAGCTGAGAAAGAAGAATACACATGATGTGCACATCAAAATTTGCCAAATTGATCAGAAGAACAAATTAAGTTGCCCAAATGGGTGCCATGCACCCGTAGCAGAGCACTACTAGGAAGTTGAGCCTTCTTTCAGAAGGTAGATGCGCTCGGGGCTACCAGACTTACTAGGCATATTCTCCTCAGCTAGGCGAGATGAACAATATCTCCTAGCATTATATCGGCCCAATTCGCATTCTCCACGCCTCTGTCGCTAGCCGTAATAACAGCTGGGAGGTAGCATGTGCTCATGATGGTAACATCTAGCAGCCACACCATGGAGGGAAAGGAAAAACAGCTGACTACCTAGGAATGAACCGGCAATGGAAAACAGGATGAACAGTCACAAACAATCGATAGATCCAAGGGGATTCTCCCCAGTGCTTCCTATTCTCTTTTCTATCTGACCGTCTTCAAGAAGGCAGGATCCTACTAGGCACCTTGTCGAATCCAACCGGCGCAACGGCTTTGGGGCGTGTAGATCATTATCCATGCCGGCCCAGCCGTTCTTCATCATCTTCCATCAACTCGTAAGCAGGTCGAAACTCTTCTACGCTCCCATCATCCTTCTTTAACCGTGGGTTCGGGCCGGTGTCTAATTTCCCGCCCAGACTCGTATATCCCTTTGAAACTATTGATAAGCACTCTTCCGCTCGCCGCCTTGTTGGACCCAATTTACCTGGTCGTATAGAGAGCAGTACGGAACCTCCAAATGCCGGATGAACTACGGGATTTGGTCAGCGCCGTATTCCACCGAACCTCCCCACTTGCTTTGTTGTCCTCTTTCTTTAACTTCTTTTTCGGCTCCTCGAATCACTAGAGGGCTGGGTGCTGAAACTTACTGCCCAAATCTCCGCTAGTCATTCCCGTGATCAGATCATGTTAAATGTGACAGACCAACGGCTCTGAGGCTGTTGCCGAAATGTTGCTCATGATACATACCTAGGCGCCAGTCCAGAACTGGATGCAACCGCATTACGCTTGGCCACCCAGCGTCGGTCGGATCAAAATATTTCAATTTCTCGCCATGCGGATCGGTCCTCCGGGTTCCCACGAAAATCGCTTCAATTTGGGGGTTCTGCTTTAGGAATACCTCTAGCCCTTCTTTCATCGGTAACACGAATCGCGCAGTGTCTAGATGATATGCTGAGCTGGATGATGCTACAAAGTCATCAACCTCGGAAAACGGGTGTGTCGAGACGATATAGACAGCATGAAGTTTTTCGGGCAGCGGCGTAGAGTTGGCAGATCTGTCCGACATGCCCATACTGGAACCTGACTCGGAGCGGGAGAAGTAGCGGGTCATGGAAGCCAGCAGGATGACAAGCATTACCAGGCCTTTGAGTCCGGACAGAGTCAGTATCGACTAAGGCGCGAAGGGGATTATTGGGAAAGGTTGTAGTTTATAGATACTGTCCCGGGATCTAGGATTTGCCAAGGTTCCCAAACTGTCCACTACAAAGAATTTGACCTACAGTCTTTACCTCCGTTCCAAGAGATAGCAATTTGGTCAATTCTGTGTGTAGAGCGTTAATACCCCATTGAGATCTCATCTGAAGAATGTATAAGGTAAAAAGATGTACCGATATTCTTTCAATGTTTGTTCGACAACCTCCATCGATACGCGTAATCTTACCTGTACATTTCGAAGTAGAGGCTCTTCCTGCTCCTCAGCGAGAAATGCATCAAGCTTCTCCTTCAGCGCAAGACATATATCGTATAGAGAGCGGGGGGAAGGGTCGGCATGCTGGGGATGGCTGTTCGGCTTCGCCTGGTGACTGCCAGTAGCAGGATGCTTGCTATGGACTTGTATCATCGTGAATCGTATGCGGCTGTCCTCATCTTAAAGGTGAAAAGAAGTGAAATGGTGGAACCTTAGCCTGACAGCAGAACCGACCAACCCGGCTTGACGTTGAATTTCGCTGCACTTGCTGGCGTTCCTCTTACAAAGCACGGTTCCGCTCGTCATGTGACCGTGCTTTCGTGCAGGTGAGTGCCCGATCTTATAATTAACCAGGTAGTGGACGACTACCTTCTTTTTTTTGGGCCTCCTAATAATTTGTTGAAAATAAAAAGCATGAAATAGAAATAATATGGTAACTTTTTGAACAATCACTCGCAAGCCTGTTCTCCAAACTCGAACCTAGGAATAGCCTTCTGTTTCATAACCAAGGTTATCTTTGTGGTTGGCTCTGCCCCAGGCATGGGTCTGGCCATAATCAAAACACTGCTTGCTGAAGGAGGTAGAATCGGAATGTTCTGTTTGAATGGGACAGGCCTGAAAGTCCGTTTTAACGATTTGGTTTTAGAATAAAATTATTGTGCCACTCTGTCGATGTGACGAATCGACGGCAGTGCAAGAACTTATTGAGAAGACAGAAGCTAGATTTAATTGCATCTTACCGTGAGACTCCTATTGAGTGTCGACTAAGTTCCAAACGACTGGATGCTAACAGCTTGCATAGCGGCGCAATCGACACCCCAGTGCATCAAGTGAGTCATGCAAAGGTGCCTGATTCCCTAGCCCGAGTACTGGAAGAAGCGCCCAAGAAGACGAGTAGAAGTGGTCTGGTGTTACCCCATACTTGTGGTCGTCCCCTAGGTAGATGGCTGATATTTGTGCCTGGTTGGGGTCTCACAGCACTGCGCGACACTTTTTTTCTTTCTAAAACTCCCATGTAGCAAGCTTCTGCAGTGTATTAGAGGCGTGCTGCGCAAGGAGTAGGCCAGGCCTCCGAAAGCAGATTTCATGATAGGCAGAGATGTCGAAGATCGAAGAGCACGATGCTTGGTGGACTCGAGTGAACAACCTGAACATGGCCAACTGCACTTCCATTTATATACGCGGCTCTGCGTCGAGCCTAGCCAACAGAGTTTTTCTGATCACGGGGAACTGGCGAGGAGTCATCTTGCTGTAGTAACTTTAAGGCGAAGGTTTCCCATGGAAACGGAACAACCAGACCAGCTGCCATGGAATATTGCATGCCAAATTTGCTTACTGCTATATGTCTCGGTGTCTTCTGCGGCTTTTCGAACCTAGGACGGCTCAAAATTTCTATTCGAAAGACCCCTTTCGACATAGTAAGCTTCCTGAACTTCTATGTAGTAATGGGACGTGACTAAATTCATATAGAATTAAATCAAATAAGTTTGAAATTTAATCTCCCGGCGCTTACCTTGAGGAAGAATCCTATCTATTTTCTTATTTCAGAATATATCGTTTCTAGTCCGTAGCTGTAGAAATATCCGCTTCTGGACTATGTCTCCCGTCGTGACGGATGTGGCGACCGACCCCGTGTAGGTCGAGTCGCTATCATTAATTACTAAGACCGCTTCGTAGGCCTTACTGCTAGTCGAAATACGCCGAATAATACTGAGCTTGGTAGTCTTATCCATCTCTAGGAGGCGATATAACGGCCTAAGCTTTCTAAAGGTGGCTTGGTTCATTATAGTATGTTAGGAATGGTAGGTCTTCTTTGAGATTTATTTATTTCGGCGTCTTGTCTTTAATCCTAACTTTCTTAGCGAGTTTGATATAATCATCAGATGAAATGATATTCGCTTAAGGTATATCTGAAAACTCTGGTTTTAGGTTTAACTCTTAAAGTACGAATGTCCTAATTATGATGACCTGGAGAATAAGGTAACAAAATATTAGTATATTAGGTATTTATATCTCTAACTCTGTTTATTAATATACTCCGGTGCTAATCAACCTTCATAATAATAATATGATATTTATAACGTATATTTAGTCCCTACTAAGGACCTTCGAACTCTAGGATCCCGCGAGGTATGGGAAAGACGGGCTGGCATTAATACTGTCTGCTTCCTCGCCTAGCGATATAGAGCATCGGTTTAACTAATACGAAATCAAGGACTATTATCCATTTCAATTCGCAGAAGACTTAGATCTTATATCTAATATAATTAATTTCCATCAGATAAATATTATTAATCTGTTTAGCCGTCAGCTTTATCGCGGCTACCCTCTGCTATTACACCGTAAGAATATCAAAAAGGTATAGAGGTCTCCGCTCTGTTTAGAATTACGAAGAGGTAAGTAAGGCCGCTTTATTAGTTAATATTTAAGTCTTCCTACCGTGCCTATGATTAAAAGGACTAATTATATATAGATAGTTTCGTAGGGCCATTCACGTAGGGATATTATCTTGGCTATTTGGTCGAAGCTTTATAATATTAGAATGGTTCCACTTCGAGAGAACTATTTCCCTAGAACCTTATAAGTAAATTTCTTTTAATTAAGGTATGAAACGCGGACTAGTCTTTACGGCAAATATCTGATGAAGCTAACGCCCTTTTCCCAGGCTTCTAATTATATTTACTACCCTCTTTGCTGAAAACATTGCGCTAACTCTCTTTTACGTAGTAGGAAATCCCTAAAATTGAGCATGGTGATGATCTTGAGGAAGTAAGATCTAAAATTTCTCTACGTGCTTAAGCCTACTTGCCTCGGGAGATGGCAACGCTTTCCCAACGACTGGAACGGTTCTACCCACCATGGTAGATGGACATAGCTACCTTTGTTTGGTTTATAATTAGACTAAGGGAATTATCTAAGATACTTAAGAGCTCTTTAAAACGTATAATCTTGCGTTATTTACTCTTAAGCTTAGTTAAAAGCAGATAATATTTCAAATCGTTAATAATCTTTGTAGCTAAAGCAGCTTTATTATTTTCCTAACTAGAAATCATCGAGTTTTAAAATACCTACCTTGACGGACAGGATAGCCGCGTATATATCTTCTAGCATAGTTATGAAGATGGTTAGGCTAATATCATCTAGAAGAGCTCTGAAGAGGCTATGGTAGCTGAGGCGTGGATTATTACTAAGTAGAGCAAAATAACCTAGAAACACTTATATTTAACTTTTACATATAACGTTATTCCTTTTACGGAGACGAAGGTAGAAATTTTCTATTCTAACGGAACTTATATATATCGATATTTGCTGCTTAAAGATTTAGTTTTTAATCTAGTTACGTAGATAATCTTAGAAAACGAGCCTTATAAATAGAGCTTAGATAATAAGAACGATTTGTCATAGCAAGGCGAACCCCTAAGTTTAAATTTCGTAAATCTAATTTCATTAGGTGGCGGTCTATTGATGGATGGTCTTGGACATGATACCGACCTTGTATTACTGTAAACGGATCTTATGGTTTTGGATGTTAAAATCGACGTCTTTGTCTGGCGGCATCATAGGTAGTAAAACGTGATAATATATTCTAAAGAAACCTGTAAATAAGTAGTAGCTCTAAGAAACTTCTTAACAGGTCAGGATAGATAGAGGTTACCTTTAAACGTAAAATAACAAGATAGTACTAGTTTCGTTTTTATTAACGTATATCTATCACCTTACTTTAAGCGTTAATATTTTAGAGAATATAAGATCCAGAAAGATCTTTAGACTAAGAAATAGAGGTAGATGTGACCAACTGATTTACGTAAGTCATTTAGACCAGGAATGTAAACTTGTTGTAATATATGGTAAAATGCTAAAGGAGTAAAGTAGGTAACTAGGTTAGAAGGCGATATGATATGACTAGGATATACCTATTATAATGCGTGTAGGGGTTAATATTAGCAATGTTATTAGGATATTAGCAAAGGCTATCTTAATATAGTCTTTTTAGTCGTGACATCTATGGAAAGTCGAGGTCGAGCCGCTTACCTTTCTTAATGTGGTTTCTTTTCTTTCGTAAGTCTCTTTCAGGGGAGAGCTGTCATAATATACCTTGGTTTGCTAACTTCTTATAGCTGTTATATATTATTTATAATGTAGTGCTGTAAACCTTTCGTGCTAAGGTCTATAAGTGTTATAGCTTGGAAATATTAAACGTTAAAGGATAGGGTTATATTTATCGTTAATAAGATAATATCTATCTATCTGCTTAAGGTTAATCTTATCATAATAACTTTGATTTTACTAAAGATGTAAAGCTTAAGTCTTATATAGATCTATCCTTAACTTATAAAGGCAGGCTATGTTACGACTTTTGCCAGGTAATATATTATACTTGCTAGTGCTAGTGCAGTTTGGTCTTTCCTATGTTACTTTTCTTTGGATAGGTGTTCCCAAAGTCAAGAATACCTGTGCGGAAAGAGGATCTTTTATGTCATGGTATAAACATAACACCTTCTTCCTAAGTTGGAACTCTGACCTTTTATATTAATATTAATAATAATAACGACGATGATGATAACGATAGAGTTGGTGGTGGCTATCATGGCTGTGATTGACGACTTCGCGGCGGTGAGTAACGATAGAGAGAGGCGATGGCACCGGCGGACCTTGGTCCGTTTGGTTAAAAAGTTAGCGGCGGTGGCGGAGGAGGATGTTTACCTTAAATTGATAACTGTTTAGGCAGCTAAAGGTGGAAAGGCTGTTGTTAGGTATATAGTGGCGGCATTTATCGTAAATATTATTATTTTATAAATATTATTATAATATCCTTTATAATTATTCTTATCTTACCTACTTTGTCTGCCTCTCCGTGGCGGGCGGGAGAAACTCTTTGCGTAATTATTATTAAAGAGGTTAAAGACGAATAGATAAGGTTTATATCTAGACGAGATAGTATTTATAATTAGACATCCTCTCTAATAGAAGTTTTTAATTTCTCTTATAAACTTGTTTATCGTTTATAATATGAGGCCTAGCTTTTACTGTAAAACCCCGTCTTATTAACGTCTATATAATCTAGCTGTAAACGAGCTGATTTTAGAGTTGTTCTTTAACTTAATAGGTTACTTTATTTACAGATTAAACTAACATTTAAACTTTAATTTTTATCTTAAAAATCTATATTTTTATAATAAGAAAGTGTATATAAGATATAAAGAATGATATGGTTTCTAGCTTTATTGTTAACTTACGGACGAACAGGGGATTATATATCCTAAGCGATAAATGATAATTATAATATATTCTTAAGGTTTTATTAATGTAATATTTCACTTATCTAACTGTTAATCGTTATCTAGCACTTGGTCGCTCTTTTTTTATATACTTAAGTCTTTTTAATAATATAATAAATATTATGATATTATGAGAAGAAATTTGTTACTGGTTCTAGGTTAGAAATTTTAGTTAAATAAATGTGTTGAATAAGTTAACAGGCCAAAATTTCTAGCTTAAAAGTATATAAGATGTTGAAAAGTTATGTATACGATAGAATCAGTGTGTTTAGACGTCGATTTACATCTTCATAGCGGTTTCTATAAGATCTAATAATATACTTCTAAAGCTAAAGTTGTTAAATATGAAGCTGATTAGAATGTTATAAAAGTTAATAATGAAACCGGGTAAGGCAAAGTGAATGCGTTTTGCCATGAACCTATCATAGCTGGCCTGATCAGGCCTAAACACGTGCTTGTGTACGTGTTGATCATCAGTCTTTTCTATATTTAGTTATTTTCGTAGCTTTTATTAGTATGTTTGGAGGTACGTTTGTAGGTATATTTTGTGATATTGTCAAATTCACATTATTAAGTTATCTTATAAAATCATAAGTTTATAAGTTTTTACTTTATGAAAGCCTTGATTATATTATTAGATCTATTTATCTTTAATCAAAGATAGAATATCTTCTATGTTTATATAGTTATTTAGATGGCCGAGATATTACTATTTTAGTATGTTATATTAGGTTATATATATTAAAATGTTTAGTAATTATAATAATATAGTTATAAGATAACCTAGCCTAGGTTAATTTCAATAATATCTAGAAGTAGATCTATGTTATAGAAAAACTAATTAGACCTAATCAAAAAGATTATAACCGGATATTTCTATATATTCTAAACAAATATCGTTAATAAAATAAGTTTTAAATATATAAGATAATATATTAGTTATTTATCAATAACATAAAAAATATTATCAAGTTAAAAAAAAAGCTAAAATAAGCTTACCGTTTATTACGAACATTAACAATCGTTTTTAGTTTCTAAAACTATATATAAAATATATATATATATAATATACTTATAAAAATATTAAGATAAGTTTTCGATAAATCATAGATATCTCTTATATACGAAGATAAGCTTATAACTTATTAGGTTAATAGTTAACTTAACGTTAAACTAATAGATAAATATTAAGCTCTTATAAGATATATTAAACTAACTTTTTATAATATTATTAAGGTCTAAATAACTATATAAAGTAGTTTATAATTTATTAATTTCCTTATTTCTCTTTAGTTTATAATTTATAATTTATAATTTACTAATTTAACCTGATCAGATTAGATCGTTATATAAATATACCTTTATAAACCTTAGAAAAACTCTTATTATATTATAAACTTTAATAATAAATTAATAAAAAAGATAGTACGGACATAATAATCTAACTATATTTATTTACATAAAAAAACACTAATTAACAACAAATAACTACGTTTCTAAATCTTAGATAAACCTAATTAAGAACATATTACTATAAAAATATTAAAAACCTTGAAAAAAACACTATCTTTATACAAAATAAATAAGATAAAAATAATATAGTAAACAAGCTTATTAGTTAGAAATTATATTAAGATTAAAAGGTTAAAGATAAGAGATAAAAGAGACTTTAAAATAATCGTTCGTAATAACTAATAAAAGCAAAATATCAACCTTATAAAAATTATAACCAATTAGAAAAATCCTAATAAGAAATTTAAGATATTAAATATTAAGAAGACTAAGGCTCTAATAGTTTATAATATAGCCAAGACCTATTATATAAATATTAATCCTTATTAAAGATAATAACTAACGTCTATATTATATATAAACATTTGTTTAAACCTAATCAAACCTAAATAAATATTAAAAAAACATAATATCTAAGATAAGATTAACATAATCGATTATGAAATATAATTTACTATATTATAGATTAGAATGGTAAACTTCTTAATAGTAAATTTTTAGATATAAAGAATAATATAAATAATAAGATAGGTTATAATATATTTAGCAAAGATAGACTAATAGCTAATAGTTAAGAAGATATAAGCTTATTTTAATTAAGCTTATTTTAATAATATAATATTAAAACTAAAAAGTAATCTAAAACCTAATTAGAAAAAAAGTTTAAAAAACCTATTAAGCTTATCTTTTAATCTAGTAAATTCGTTAATATTAAGAATCTTTATATTAAGGTCGTTAATAAAAGCTAAAAACACCTTTATAAATATCTAAGATTATGCTTTATAATAACCACTAAATATTATAAAAAACTTTAATATTAAAGATAAATTAAAAAAGACTAAGAAGAAAGTTTTATAACTATATAATTTTATAAGCTAATTCTTTTCTCTTCTAGATAACCTATATATATCTAATCTGATTTAGCTTATAATTAATATTAACCAATAGAAAACTTTTATAGATATTATAATAACTAATAATTAAAAATAAATATCAAAAAGTAAGATTACCTATATATAATCAATAAAGATAATTTTTCTAAGGTCATCTAGAACTTTAAGATTTATAAATAATTAGATTATTAAGTTTTTAAATAAATATAAAAGTTAAATAGAACTTATTATATAAATTAATAATCAGAAAAAGGAAAACATAATAAAATATATTAACTTAGAGTTTAAAGAGATCTTTAAAGTATATATTATAAATAATATTATATAAGAAAAAATAAAGATAACGTTTAAAAAAAAGTTTAAAACCATAAACCTTGATTAGCTATAAAAACTTCTTAATAAGATTAAAAAAATAAAGGTTATAAAAGAAGATATTAAAGACCTAAGAGAAATAATAAAACTTTTGTGGAAGATCAAAGATTATAAACGAAAAACCTTAAAAATAGATAATAACGTTATAACTAACTTAAAGATAACTAAGGTTATATATACTATTTACTATAGAAAAATCTTTAAAGAAATAACTTAGAAATTATCATTAGATAACCTTATTAATCTTAGGTAACCTAAACATCTAAAAAAGTTTTATAAAACGATCAAAAATTAAGTAGTTAATAACCTTAAACTAGATAAAAACAAAAAGAAATTAAATAAGAAATAATAAACTAACCTTAATTAGATATTAAATAATTTATTATCATCTTTAAAAAAGAAATCTAATAAAAGGATAAATAAACTTACTAAACAAATAAAAAGCCTTATCTTAAAAACTAATATTAAAACTAAAAAAATATCTATAAAACAGAAAAAAAAATAAAAAGACTTATAGAAAATAATAATTAAATATAATTTCGCAAAAAAGATTATCTTTTATACCTAATTAATCTAAAGAAAATATTTAAAAAGTCTTTAAGGTAATTAAGGAAATAAATATTTAAAATTCTTTCGTTAAAGTTATTATGTTTATTATAAAAGGTTAAGATATATATTAATCTAATATATAAACTAACTAACTAACCTTAAAGATAAAAAAATCTTCTTCCGTAAAAGAAAATATTATATAAAAACTAATATAAACGCTTAAGAAAAATATATTTTAGATTATATAATTAAAAAGGATTATATAAATAACTTCTTAGATAAAAAAATAATTATTAAATAAATCAAAGATAGATCTTCTAGACCATAATAATAATAAATATTATAATATCTTAATTATA